>BSWB01000001.1:3762500-4387500 GCA_033239125.1 Fagopyrum homotropicum | reverse complement strand
AATTCACCATAATCATTCATCAAATGCAACTTATATGGTCTAGGATGTAAAACGTAGTAATTTTCAATTTATCAATCAAATCGGTGCTAGCAATATTGCAACTACCTCCATCAATGATCATGTTACACACCTTCCCTTTAACAAGACATCTAGTATGAAATATATTCTCCCTTTGATTATCTTCACATGGAGCTATCTTAGCATGCAATGTTCTCCTAGCAATCAATGATTCTCCAGGCCCAAAATCAATGCCTTCATCACTATCATTATCATGTTCATGCAATGCACTAAGTTGATTATCATCATCATGATCATGCTCTTCCTCACTCTCATATTGTACATATTGATTTAAGAGGAATCAACGTATCTAACCATAAGGTTGAGGTATGCTTATATAGGGGGAGAAATTGGAGTCTTGGGTTTAAACTAAATATGTGTTTTCCAAAGATAAAATCGGAGATTTAAAAACCCTAAGAAACGGCGATGAAACGGCCAGCTAAACAGTTTTCATACGGCCACCCTACGGTCGTACACATGCAATATACACGTCGTTTTCGCTAGGTTGTTGCAGAGTTCTTGGGTTGGCTTCGAAGTTGGGCTTTGAAACCGATGTCTCATCTCAAACGGCCATCCTACGACAGTATACTTTGGGCGCTTTGCATGTCTGACACTTCTAAACTCGAATATTTCACTTCAAAGCTAATTATGAGGACTTCTTACATGTTGTAGTTCCTCGCTCATATGGATCTTCTCTTCAGCTCGGACTTCATGGAGGATGCAATTCTTGCACATTTGATGTTTTAAATGCCTAAAATACATAAAAGTCAAGGTAGATACCGAAATACAGACAGTGGAAACTTTTCATACAAATAAACATATTTGGGATGGAAAAGAGGGTAGGATATGCATGAAAACAAGGTGTAAAAAAGTTTTATATTTAACACTCATCATTAATTTATGTTGTTTCTATATTCAACAAATATTGTTTTACATTCGAAAGAATTGGTGCTTATAAATGGTTTAGATTAAACAACCAAAGAGCCAAAAGAGAAGGGTATTTTATTCAACTTATTGAAAAACTCTTGGTTTAAGGGATTGGTACCTACCTTTTACTTCGAGGATTTATAAGTATCGTAGAAAGTTCTAGCTAGTCTTTGTACCTTTTCTAACCGAAGAGCCACAACCGATGGTAGCTCGATAGTGGCGTAGTTTTCGATCGTTGGAATCATATTCATCATCCATGGTAGAAGAAACTTTGATGAAGAGGATGAGGTGCTACCCACTATCAGTATTTGTTTTTTGTTGGATCGTCTAGGAAGTTGGCGTTGCTATTTGCCTCCTTACTTGACATTAAAGAATCTGGTTGGATTGAAGATAATTTGGAAGTGTGAAATCCCTTAAGGCCTGTCTTGCTTTAGAGATGATGTTGGAAATACTTCTGTTGATTGCATTGACCATCCCTCCATATACTTGTGCTTGTCCTTCGCGCCCTCATTTTAGAACCAACTATGGTCTTCGGTCTAGGGTCAAATCTGATTAGCCAACTATCATTTGGGCGTACATTTCCTTCCTTTCGCAAGTATCAGTATCATCAATTCAATCTCGTCTTATCCCAACGTTGTTGGACTTTTGCTTGATTTTGAATCCTTCATTCATAAGGTTGCCTCATATCGCATGTATTCGGATGCCGATCGAGTTGCCTAACTTGAGGCGTTGAATCTCCAAAGCTTTTTCTTGCTTCTCTCTTTTTGATAGTCGTCATGGCTCCGGCTTCTTGAAATTTGCATAACTTTCAATGCTTTAAAATCCAAGGCTTTTGCTTCTTAATTGATCCTCAATCGCTTCTCAAGCTGTAAACGCCATGTAAGTTCCTCCGAGCACTTCTTGAATCTGTCTATGGCTTCTTTCAAAGCACCCATAACGCCAGTTCGATATCGACTTCAACCGGTGTTGTTGAATACTTTTGCATGTTTTTGAATTCTCCGTTCACAAGTTGCCTCGTATCGCATGTATTTGGAACTGGCGTCGGTGAATTTGAGGCTGAAAGTAAAATATACAGACACAAAGAGACAAAAATATGAGTTATACAAGCATTACCTTTGTTATATTTGTGAAGAGGAGACCTTGGATCCTTCGTATGACTCGAACGTTCGTCAAAGAAGGTTGATATTCAACTGCTGAATGTGCGTCACCTTCTCTCCTTCTTGTATAGTGTTGGCTGTAATTTTTTTTTTTGCTTCTGCCGGTTCTCGTCCTTATATAAAGTGTTGAATCACCATTTAATATAGAGCAATAATGGTACCGTTTTAAAACGATATTTGTGAACGGCTGTATGTGTATATATTTTATATATATTCTCCACTAGGCACTTTGATTTGTTAATTTGGCCTTCAAATGGGTGGATGAAATTTAAGGTAGTGGTAATGTGTGAAACTCGAATAAATTTGGCCGTCTTTTTGGCTTTCGATCCTCCAAAATTGGGAAGCACTTAATTGTCCACATTAATGGCCAAAATTAAGGGAAATTTTTAAAGGGTCATTAATTTAGAGAATTTGAAAGGTAGATAAATGTGACGTACTCCCCACGACCCCATGTGGGTCTGTTTTGAATTTAAAACATTTAAAATATACTTTTCATAACTTTAACTTGTGGGTCTAAATCATACCCACATAGAATTCATTTCATTCAAATTCATGCATAATAAAAATTCTTACAAATTACCCCTCAACAGTGCTTATAGGGTTTCCAATACTTGTCAAACCGCCGGATTAAGGGCTACACGAGTTGGAAATCACGGTCTTTGTTTATCTATGGCAAATACTATTTTAGATATTTATCTGCAATATTCATATATCAATGTTCATGAGTCTCATATATGTAATACTACTTTAATTCATTGTATTGAGATTCACGTTTCCTTAGATCATCTTCCTCTATATGATTGCCTACAACAATCATTGATTTCCCTTATTTTCCCTTTCACCATTGTTTCACAAAATGACATTGTTTTCTCTTTTCCTTCTTTTACTTAACATAATTTTCTATGAATTACACCCAAAATAGACGTGGTCCATGCGAATTCGATACCCGAATATACTACATCCGATCTCATCCTTGCGGGGGAGGTTGTTGTTAACTATTTGATTAAAACTTCCACGATCAGTAGTGCAAGTTCATAGGTCAACTACTACAAAATTAACTTTATACCCCTTAATATACCCCGGACATTATATTTACAAGGTATCAAACCCTTACTAACTATTACACAAAAAGAGTTGGAACCTTATACGCCGTTTGTTTGTCTTGGGTAGGTAGGGATGACAATCTCAACCACGTCCAATGGTTATTTGATAAATCGAATTATACGGGTAACTAAACCCCCGATAAAATAAGGGTAGAATTCGGGTGATTGTCCGGTTGAGGTTTCGTGTGAAGATATTAAACACCCATCACCCGACCCACCAATCCACCTGAAGTTCACCCGATAGTTACCCGAGGTTCACTTGACACTTTGATTAAAAAAAATAAAATAAGTCAAATAACTACTCACCTTCTAAATTAAAGCCTAAATTTCTATACCGAAATATTCCTTCACATTGTAAAGATCACAAGCTAGAGCATTTTTCAAGTCCGATGAATCGATGGAAGCCTAATGCCGATCAAATTGAAGATCTATATAAAACAATTCGATTTATGATTTACAAAATTAATTAGTTTCAAGATCTATATAAAACAATTCACCCGTACATTAATATCCGCAACATGTATACATAAAACAAATATATTATATTGGTGCCTTAACACTTACATAAAAGCAAACCATGAACAAGAACTAAACATGAAGCTGATCGATAATTATAAGTGAAATTTGAATCACAAAAACATGATTATGATTATATATTAAAGTATACTTAATCTTCAGCAACGACCATCCTTATGCTCAAATGGAAGTTTGATCAACAATAGATTTTGGTTATGGATTTACTTCTTTTTGTATTGAGGAGATTTGTAGTAGTATGGCGGTGGTGAGTAGTATTTGGGAGGTGAGTAGTCGTACGATGGAGGAGAATAGTCGTATTTTGGAGGCGAGTAGTCGTACTTTGGGGGCGAGTAGTCGTACTTAGGAGGAGAGTAGTCGTATTTAGGAGGCGAGTAGTCGTACTTTGGGGGAGAGTAGTCGTATTTAGGAGGCGAGTAGTCGTACTTTGGGGGCGAGTAGTAGTATGAAGGTGGAGAATAGTATTTAGGTGGCGAGTAGTATGAAGGTGGTGAGTCGTATTTAGGAGAGTAGTACGAAGGTGGTGAGTAGTACGAAGGAGGCGAGTAGTAGGAAGGTGGAGAATAGTATTTAGGAGAGTCGTATGAAGGTGGTGAGTAATACGAAGGAGACGAGTAGTATTTTGGAGGAGAGTAGTATGAAGGTGGAGAATAATACTTAGGAGGCGAGTAGTATGATGGTGGTGAATAGTAACTCGGAGGTGAGTAATAGTTTGGTGGGGAGTAGTACGAGTCGTATTCACCAGCTATAGCAAGACCAACGATGAAACTCAGAGTTACCAGAAAGGCGATTAGTTGTGAAACCGGAGCCATAGCAAAGAGAAGGATCAAGATGATGTTAAAAGACTATTGTTGATGATCAAAGTAGCTAGAAAACTACCTTGAGGTTGTGTTGAATCCTAATGAATGTTGAACTATTTATATAGAGCTAATGTTGTATTTTCTTTGAAATGGTCTTAATTGGGTTTATTCACATTTTATGTGCATAAGATTGAAAGTTACTTGTTGTGAAATTAGTATATGCATGGATTGAAGACTCTTTCAAATGTTGAATAGGTTAGACAATTTGCATTTGATTAATTGATAATTATTAAAGGTGTTTTCGTCATGGAAATAGATAACCAAATATATATTGGATAATTCAATATTATCCACTTTATTAATGAGGAATTGGTATAAGTGTGTCTTCTTAGTTTTTCTAATTGATCGAAATAGGCTCTAATCTTTTTTAGGTATGGAAATAATAAATGATTAGTAAGTGATAAATATGAAAATGTTATTCTAAAAAAAATTTTAAATTATTTACCCGTTTTTAGACCGAATTTTCGTAATATGAAGTTGTATCTTGTGTGTAATAAAAACGTATTAATGTATTACCCGCACCTTATGCGGGATTGTATTTAAAATTTAACTTATAAAATAAATATTATGATATATTAAATGCAAGGTTTAAAGTATAAAAAAAATTGTCTCAGAGATATTGTTAAAAAAAATTTAAAAAAATTCTGACTATAAAATCTATTAGTTTTTAAGTAATTAGTAAAACGTAATTAAGATTTTTGAACTGTTGTTAATTGCTAAAATGACACGTGACAGTTAGAGTTTTCATGGTTAGACACGTGGAATTAAGGGCTTCTCCTAATATATATATATATATATATATATATATATATATATATATATATATATATATATATATATATATATATATATATATATATAAAAAGATATTTATGAGATCATGAAAAATGTGTACATGCTTGTTGGTTTTATATAGTTTATTTTAATAAAATAACATTTAATATATATATATATATATATAGGGTGTGGTTCCCATGAGAACAACCTTATCGTGTAATCATGAAAACAATCTTAGACCGTCAGATGATGAGTATTAAGGGTCGAGAATTAGGGTAGATATCATAATTATTAGATAAATAATATTCTGAAACTAATAATAACTATAAATAATCTATTCAATCAACAATAACTACGAATAATACATTAAACGATATGAAATCTTCGTAACAAACTAATAATAACTACGAATTGTTTTCATGATTACAAGATAAAGTTTGTTCTCATATGATCTATACACTATATATATATATATATACAAAAAAGTATTCCATTAAAAAAATCTCAAAAAAAATTAAATTCATGGTCATAAATTATAAAATAGAAATCATACATATAAAATTTTTATAAAAATAAAATTAGTCTCAAATATACCATTTAAAATACCAATATGTCTCCTACATATCTAAAGTATGTTGTCTTTGAATTCCATTAAAAATATACCAATCATGGTATTAACAAGGTCGTACATATATACCATAGGCCAAGATGAACTATCGTTGAAAGTTTCTTCAAAAATTTCCAATATTTTTTTTATTAATTGTGCAATATAAGATTATATTAAGTTCCCTAAACTTTATTCTATGTTAAAGTCTTTTAAGTTGAAAGAAGGAAAATAAATGGTCCAAGTTGTGCATTTTATAATAAGGAGTTTGCTTCTTCCTACCTGCTATGTGTATGTTTGAAATAATTTTCAGGATCATTTATATCAAATTTTTATTTGTCTAAAATGTTAAATTAGAATTTATTATTTTATATCAAGTTGAAACTATTCTTAGAAATTTATTGTCTTGTTTGAAAAAGAATAAGTATATTTCTAATTAAAATAAATACACATGAAGCCGATTTATGACCTTTATACGGAAGTTCGAAAAATTTAAACCTATATCAAAATTATAAAATAATAATACAAAAAGGTCAAATTCATTAAGCAGGCGTCTTATAAATATTGATCTATTAAATACCCCAATAAAGTGTAAAAATTCTTTAAAAAAAAGGGTCATAAAAAGAGTTTATTTCACCAAATTCTTAAAAAAAAAAAAAATTAAGGTAACACATTATTAACATCATGTACAAAATCAATTCCCATGTAACTTTTCCAAAACACAATTATGGACTTTTTAAAAAAGCAAGCGAAAGATATGTGATACTAGCAAGATCGGAGAATGAGAATCTTATATTTTCTTTTGGTGGGTTATCGTTCTCATTTATACGTCCGGATCAAACCCGGACCGGACCGTATTGAACCGGACCGTGGGTTCGGTCCTGTCCGATCCATGGACCGTATTGAACCGGACCGTGGGTTCGGTCCTGTCCGATCCATGGACCGTATTGAACCGGACCGTGGGTTCGGTCCTGTCCGATCCATGGACCGTTTCACACTAGCAGTGAAACGGTTGGGTCTGGCCCAGTCCGGTCCAGTCCGAGAGTTTATGGTCCGGTCCGGTTAGAACTGTTTAAACAACCTGTCCATTTCAAAAGGAAGACGAGACTCCCAAACTCCGATTTTATTAGCATACACTGCTCGTTTGCTTTCCTAAAAAGTCATATCGGTGTTTTAAAGAAGGTTATTTGGAAATCTATTCGTTTTTTCATCAACTTCACATTTCGTCTCCCTTAATTATCTCTTGGTTATGCTAAAAGAATTTTGTGGTGAAAGAAATACATGTATAAAAGAGGTTTGGAAGCATGAATGTGATTGTGGTGTGTTTGGTTAACTTGGGTTATATTTATAGAGAGTTGCAAAAATTTCAAATCTTTTGAAACATTTCAAAAATCAGGGATTAAAATGAAATAATCATGTAAAAAGTGACCATAAAAATAGTTTATGGTAATTTATTTTGTATTATTATTGTGTTTGATATATCGGCTAAAAGAATTATAATATGCAAATTAAGGTTATGAAAATTTGACTCGATGCATATTATATTTTAATTAGAATGTATTCTGAATAGGAAATACTTTCGCGATTATGGATGAAATCAAACAATAATTTTGGGATATTTCGATAAAATTTTCCTTGTTAGTGATTTTTATTTTAATTGTACTATGATACATTACATTTCTTTTTCGGAAATTCGGTTGAGGTTCCTAAAAATTTTCAATTCTAATTGGTCCCTCCATGTTTTCCATTTTCTACTTTGTGAGCGTAGAGATTTCTAAGTTGGGTTCTATCATGTATTAAAAGTCAAAAAAGTGCTAATTAGAAACATAGTTTTAATGCATATTCATGGAGAATTCAATTTTTTTTTTATGTACGTTGAGTATGTTTGAATTATCACACCTTATATAGTAAATCTTAAGCAGTGTGGAAGTAGTTATTTTTGGGTGACTCACGATATGTTTTTTATTGTTTATTTATGTTCTTTCTCAAATTCGTTACGACAGTTCAATTTCTCGACCTAACTTTTTTTTGGTCTTGGTGGGTTTTGCATCGTGAGTCGAGTCGACCGTGTTGAACAGTCGACTCGCTTTGACTCTCAACTTTTTATTTTCGGTATAGCTTAATTATTTTTCATTCCTTAACGACATGGTATAAATTGGTCGGTTGAACCTTCTCTAGAAGATTTGGAAACTGTCCAACGGTTATAGGAATGCCCCTTGTAGTTTTTGCAATCTGATTCTCTAGCTTGAATTCACCCAATAAATTCCTATTCCTATCAATTTAGTTTGGGGATTTTCCAAGAACTTGTTGCAGAGTAAATCTTAGAGAAGGTGATATTCATGGTTCTTGTAGTGCTCCCTCATGTAGGCAACCTACTCCCCTCTTATAGTTCATTTCATAGTACGGTTTTTCGATGATAATAGAACAAGACGAAGCAATATGATTGGGTAATCCATGTAATTGACATAAATTGGAACGATTTACCTTAGCAATAGTGAATTTAGATGTTTTTGTAGCTAGGATGATCAACATACATGGTCATACACTGGCCATTATCTCATAGCTTGGATCCGAAGATCTTACCTCATACAAATAGGAAGTTGGTTAGAGTCCATGGAATAGATCTAAAAACTTGTTATCCTCGACACTCACATTAGTTGGACCTTAGTCAGCTTAGGATAAGATTTTGAAAGACGGGGATCTTTCAAATTCGCTAGATCTTTTCTTTTTAGAGTTGGACATGTTTTGTGGTTTCAGCGGAAGTTCTTGAGACTAGGATTGGGACACCCTAACATATCGTTTTATGATCTTGTAGAGATCATGGAGACTATAAGTAGTGACCTTCTAGCATGTTTTTATATGATCTGTAGAGATCATTAAGACTAGAAGTTGAGGATTTCTAGCATATCGGATAGTTGTTGATTTGTGTGTCTTGTTGTTTAGGCATAGAGTACTTTCATGTGGGAAGCTGAGCGTGGTTTGATAGCTAGGATTATCTTGATACAGGTAAGTCCCTTTGGCTTACTTAGTTGAGCGTTTGTGTGTTTGTATGATTGTAATAGTGGTGTTTGCTTTAGTGTTAAATAACAATAACTTGAGTAGGATGACCTTTCTTGTTAATTGGCCAAGTTTATGATAATCGGGCGGTGACAACTTGTTCAGTTCTACAGGAGACTGGGAGGTTCTCTACGAATAGTCTAGGTAGGTAAACGGTTAGATACACCGGATCTAGTTTTGTTGGTATAAGGGGGCAAAGGCGAGTTTCGGGAGATTCTCGTGTCACAAAATAAGTTGAACTAGTAGAGTGAATCACGTAATAAAGATAATAACCGGTAGATATGTGAGCATGTTGTGTGGTGTATCTTGTCGATGGGTGTGTGTGCTATTATTGTTTCTCTAATCTATAGAATGTTAGCTAACGGTTTATCCGACGTTGTAAATGTCTTGTAGGTTAAGGAAGTTGTAGAGAAATACGGAGAGGGTGGTCAGTCGGGTTCACGTACTCATTCAGATGGGCAGGGAGAGTCTTTCCGCCTCTGCATACACATCATGTTAATAGTTATGTCTTGTAAAGTTGACTCATATATGCATTCATCATATTAACCTTTATTGATTTCAAATTGTTTTACTACATTTGTGTCTTATTGTAAGATCCAGTAACGTCGTTGTCAAACTAAAGTCTAGACTAATTGTGAGAATCTGACCAATAGCTCCCCGAGTTCTGAGAATTTGAAGTGTTACAAGAAGAACAAAGAACTTTAGATTTAAGTGTGCTCGGATGAAAGCGAATTCTGTCGAAAAAGAATTGAAATACCCTTGCTCAAAATTGTTAGTCTTATTATTTTAACTAGTGTATTACCCGCACTTTGTGCGGGTTCAGTTTGAATAAATATTTAATACTTAGAAATTTATATGCATATTTTTGTAAAATAAAAATTTTAAAAATGAAATTATAATCAATATTATGATTTTTAATTCTCTTTTAAGTATTTATCTCTTCTAATTAATTATATTTTAAATTAATTTGTTAAGATATGCTTGTTGGTAAAAAAAATTCGTAAAAGTTTAAAAACTATTTTTATAAAAATATTTATATTAATATTTTTTAAAGAATTTAAAAATCAATTTTCAATTTATATTAACATCTAAAAATCACTTTTTAAAATAATTTTTTAGGCTTCATGAAATTTGACATTGACACATGACAATAGAGGCTCCTGCTTTAATAGATATAAGATAAGATATTTTTTAAAATTAAAATTTAATTGTTTTACTGACATTTACTATAGCAAAATTCAAAGATATTTTAAATATATTTTAACTTTAATTAATGACCTTACTAAAATATTTTTTTATAGATTTTAAATTTTAAAAACCACTTTTTAAAAAAAATTTGGGGCTGGGAGAACCGTGGCTTGACACGTGGCAATAGAGGCTCCTGCTTTAATATATATAAGATATGGGCTAGAAACAATATAAGTCTCTTAAAAAAAAAAAGGATCGATAATCCACGAAAAATCCAAGAAATGGGATACATTTTGGAGGTGCGACAAGACAAGTCAAGTCGACTTGTGGTCACCAAGTCGAGTCGGCTTCTTATGCAAATTTGTTATTTTGTTAACATCTCGTCTTGGTTCCTTAAGTGTCAATCATTTCGACCTTTGGTGAGTTTTCCGATCTCAATCACTCCCAACTCCTAGACTCCAAAGAGCTCCACAACTATTTCGGAATGCAAATTAGCCTCGTGTAAACACTGTTGGAATTTCGGTGTCCGGTTTTAGACCAAAGGGCCGTAGTCTCACTTATGTGAGTAGACGGTTCTCCCAATTGCCAAACAAATTAATATAATTATCTTGAACTAAAAACTAGTTATTAACCAAGGGTTTGTAATCTCCACAAAGGAGTAGACAAAACCCAACCAAGAGTTTGTAATCTCCGCAAAGGAGTAGACAAAACCCAATCAAGAGTTTGTAGTCTCCAAAGGAGTAGACAAAACTCAACCAAGAGTTTGTAATCTCCACAAAGGAGTAGACAAAACTCAATCAAGAGTTTGTAGTCTCCAAAGGAGTAGACAAAACTCAAGCAAGAGTTTGTAATCTCCAAAAAGGAGTAGACAAAACTCTAATAGAAGTTAAGTTCAATTACACGTCTTATAAACCGGTTGTTATATGTTAAAACCATTGACTTGGATAATGTAATGAGTCATTCATAAATGAATTTTCCTTCTAAGTGTATTCTCCCCTACACCGGGAATATCCAAATACCTTAGTGGGATAAAACGTTACACGTTACAAAGACTAAGTAAGAGACTTACTTGTCTTACTTTGTAGAAAGGGTATTCCTAGGTTTTGTCAATACAAAACCAAACTAAGATGGATGCCTATCCTTTGTCAATACAAAGGAACTATACTGGTCTTTCGAGTTTTGCAAACAAGCTTATAAGAAGGCCTATCCAATGTCAATACAATGGAACTAGAAGCTTTATTGTTGCAAAAACGAATGTCCAATCAAGTGCAAATGGCTCTCCCTTTTATAGGCATAGGGGGCCACGTTTTTGGGGAGAATAACCGCCACTAAAGAGGTTGAGAGCGGTTACAAACGGTTATTGGCGGTTGAGAGAAGTTAGGGTTACATAACCACTTTTTGGCCCAAGCCCAAAGCCCAAGCCCAACTCAATTGGGCCATCAAAAAGCCCAAATTTCAGCTAGCTTTTTCGGCCCGACTTTTTTTTCATCAATGAGCTTTGACTAACTCATTATAGCTAGGTGAAACTCCAAGGTCAACTAATACACATGAGCTTAGCTCAAACTAGCTTATCTCATCAAGCAGCTCACTAGCTAGCTTCTAGCTAGCTTCTTGGAGCTCAATAGACATTTGTGCTTGGATATCTCTCAAACTTTGTAACAACTTTCTTGAGCTAATATAATGAGGAATGCCCGAAAGAATGCTCACATAATGTGTCCCAAAACACAAAGCGTCGGGCTCTCAATTTCTGCCGCAAAATGGCCTAGGCGTTGGCAAGGCCAATAACGCTCTTGCCAAGTCATGGCATTTTCATGACTGAGTCAAGACAATATCCCATGACAGTCACGAGGCTCAACTAAACTAACTTTCAACATAGCCGTGATAGCCATGTCCTTTAGTTTAGTTTAATTTAATTAGCTTCCATACTTTTACCCCGTAATCACTAGTTACTCTAAGTGTCGGTCACTTGGCTTGCCTCCCGCAACCCATACCATCGTGACACACATGTGAGTAACTTATTGCATCTTGTCTCGACAACAAGCTCAATGGTTCCGTTGAGACTTAGCACAAATCTCCAACATTCCTCCCCCATTTGAGCAAAGTCGTGAAACTTTATTTAGGCAAATTAATAAACAAAACTCTACACATAATCACAAATATCTTTCGATTGAATTTATTGATTTAGTACAAATGCACATTCTGTACAAAAGAATCATGGTGTCCTAACGGATTGAACCATTCAACTTGTCTAAGTACATGAAGGCAAAGTACATGTGAGTTTACATTCCTGACTAACAATTGACACATTTAAAGGCTATTGTGTCCTAATCCTCTAATGAACGCGTAGGCGAGTCAACCACATACTCCCTTGAAGAAGCCTTGACACTTCACGTTCACGTAGCCGACTTTCTTTTAATCTTGCGCCTACACTCGCAATTTCTCAAAGAAGTCGTTAAGAGAATTCTCTCAAGCTTTCCTTAGTTTGTAGGACCGAACTCCTTTGGATGGAACTTTGAGTTCGCTAACTTCTCGGAATGGGCTTTCCACATTGAATTCGGCTATAGCTTTTGGCCATAAGCGAATTGGGTGTCCCACGACGAGAGGTTAAGCTAGTAGGTTGTAACCCATCCCCTTGGCTATCTTGTGTACTAAATAACAAGCCAAGATCTTGGTTAGTCTTTCGGCCAAGTTTGTGAATTCTCAACAAACCACCGACGCTATATGTTGAGTCTAATAGTTCTATAACCAAACTATGTCTCAACGCCAAGATGTTTCGATTTTCATAACATCCTTGACTTCATGCCAAGTCAAAGAACCACTATTTCAAAGAAATAGATTTTCTAGGAAATCGGGACAAGCTTTCAACTCTAATATATGAGTACTTTCAAGTCTCAAAACTGTTCATGTCATGTGTTGACAATGAGATCTTTCACTTGAATCATGGATATACTTTATCGGAGTATAATGACCATCATTGGAATTAGTCCGAAACCCATTTCCAAAAGTCATGAAATTATCAAGTCTTTCATCACAACTTTAGAAGTATAGAATCATTTAGATTCACACGTTTTGACTACTGTCAAAATCATCATGTTGTCTAAACATAAGTAAGAGATATTACCTTGTGTGGTACAATTTAACTTTCTATTGACACACCAATTGGCTCGATTTATCTTAAACCGATTTAACCAACAACTTTGATCATTTTCACTTTGTTGCCATTGCCATGGGGTAGGGAGAGTACTTATATGAGAATATATAACTTTGAAATGACATACCTTATGTAGTTGTCCTTTTTCAAAAAATTGTTGGATATCCAGAACGAGCCATCCTCTTTGTTCCATAACGCTTGTCCAAATTCGATCAGCCCCCCATAGCTATTTCAACAATTATAAATGATCATGTGCCTTGTAGGCATTCATGTGTCACCATAGTCAACAATTCGACTCTAGTGAGTCCATCGACTTTCAGTTTCCTCATAGAATTTCCTTTTGTATGACCCAAAGGTTTACATACAATCCAAAGTCAATTAATCTCTTTAAAATCCATGAAGGTAACATCTCGAGATATCATATTCTCGTTTAGATATCTTACCTTCTTTTAAGAACACTTGATCAACGAAAATCATATATGGTCATGTTCGTACTTGCCCTTGGTACCAGGCAATCGAACAACGGAGGTTTGACCTTTTAGCCAACTTTATGATTTCGTTCAATCATGTCTTAGTCTTATTTAGACTTTGGCCAAAATGTCTTTAACGCATAACATGACTTTTCGTGGTTTTAACCGAAGTCAACATATTAGGTTTGAACGCCACCAAACCTCTATGCCTCTTTGAGTATTCCGTTCTTTCAACAAATTCACACTCGACGTTTTAATCATCCAAACGTTTTACTCATGTTCATATCAGCCTTCTACAAGTCCCACGACTCCAAGGAATTTCAAGAAAAGTCGTTTGTATAAAGGCATAAACACACATACATATTGCATGAATCGATCGTACGATTACAAGGACCGATCGAGCCGATCATAGAACCGATTGAGCCGATCATTTTAGTAATTCCTAAGAATCACAAGTCCCTGTCAAAACCATTCAGGTTGGCCGCTGTCCCAGTCGGGTCGAATGGTTAACAAAACGCAAGTCAGCGTGTTCTAAATAGTGTCGGTCGAGCCGCCCGACAAACCAATCAAGTCAACTGCTTGGCGGTTACTCGACGGTTTCATAAAAGCTATGTCCAGTTGCGTCGACTGACAAGACCATCAAGTCGACCACGTGGCGGTTATAAACAGTCGAGTTGCCTGAAGTAGCCAGTCGGGTCGCTCCCTTCAGTGTCATGTTCCGGTCGAGTCACCCGATTCATTATCAAGAACTGGTCGAGTAACATAGTTTGCTCAAGTCTTTTCCAACCAATAGTTAGCCCTTAGCCAATATGGCTTGGGCCTTGACATAGCCAATCCAAGAGACTTCGATGAGTCACTTCTGGCTTGTCTTTCCTTAGGTAATTTGACACACCTTAGGACCATGGTTTGCCTTGTCATTTGCGCAGCATGACATAGCCAAGGCGGGCACTTGCGTGAGCCTTTACTCAACCCGCTTTAGCCATTTCTTGGGCTTGACACTCGCTTATTCACAAGGCATGTCACGAGCCTTATTTAGTGTTCCACTTACCCCCTTTTTGGACAACAAGTCCATGTCAACACTTAATGTCTCAACATAAGTTTGCGCATATCTTGACTTGTTTATCTAGCCCAATGCCATAGCCATTTCTTTGGCTTTCAATAAATAATTGATAAGACTTATGTAGTTGTCAAAAAGGATCATGTTTGAGTGTTTTACCATTTGACATTCAACAGTAGAATGTGCAATCGAACTAAGCTCTCAAGCATTCATAAATATGACAAACAACCATGCTTCCATTCGATCTTGACACAAGGGTAAAATCGAAAACACAGACAATTCTTTATTAATATTGATAAGGCATTACAAACTATGGCCGAAGCCTATACATAGTTTTAACATAGTAAGATACTTACAAAGCATATAAACCTGAAGCCCTTTACATATACTTAATATCAAACATTACAAGATCATCCTTTATGGATTCTCTTCCTTGGGAACTTTTGAGAGAATTTTCTCCCATTGCTTGAAATATATTCCCAAATCCTTCATGGATAATCCTCCGATCTCAAACAACAACATGGTGCGCTTGAAATCAACCCATGATGGAGGGATCTTCCGGATGATAATACCCACTTTCGTAGACTCATCCAACTCCTTTCCATACTTGTCCATACGTGCCAACATCTCCTTCATCTCCTCAAATTGAGAGGACATAGGACGTACATCTTCCATGACATACCTGAAGAATGCAGTCTCATACATCATTCCATGATATTCAAATTCCAAGGCATCCCAAAGATCCTTTGCGGACTCAAAGTCATGATAGATATCCAACATGTACGGCGACATGCTCTTGAGAATTATTCCTCTACAAGTGTAGTTATCAACACTCCACTGCGTTTGTAGTCGGGTCCTCATCAACCCATTATGGCCCAAGATAGGACCAATTCTTGGCGGCCCGGGAGCCCCCTCAAGAAGTATGTAGTCCACCTTTAAGGACGTCAAAATCTTCTTCACCTCTTGTTGCCATATGACAAACGAGATGCTTGCAAAACCATCCAATTTTTTGGACGGTAGCAAATCCATGACAGCCATGTCACCCATCATGTCTTAACAAAATCAAGTCAACAAAACAACGGTCAAAACATATATCAAATGTATAATACACTTAGAAGATTGTTGGAATTTCGGTGTCCGGTTTTAGACCAAAGGGCCGTAGTCTCACTTATGTGAGTAGACGGTTCTCCCAATTGCCAAACAAATTAATATAATTATCTTGAACTAAAAACTAGTTATTAACCAAGGGTTTGTAATCTCCACAAAGGAGTAGACAAAACCCAACCAAGAGTTTGTAATCTCCGCAAAGGAGTAGACAAAACCCAATCAAGAGTTTGTAGTCTCCAAAGGAGTAGACAAAACTCAACCAAGAGTTTGTAATCTCCACAAAGGAGTAGACAAAACTCAATCAAGAGTTTGTAGTCTCCAAAGGAGTAGACAAAACTCAAGCAAGAGTTTGTAATCTCCAAAAAGGAGTAGACAAAACTCTAATAGAAGTTAAGTTCAATTACACGTCTTATAAACCGGTTGTTATATGTTAAAACCATTGACTTGGATAATGTAATGAGTCATTCATAAATGAATTTTCCTTCTAAGTGTATTCTCCCCTACACCGGGAATATCCAAATACCTTAGTGGGATAAAACGTTACACGTTACAAAGACTAAGTAAGAGACTTACTTGTCTTACTTTGTAGAAAGGGTATTCCTAGGTTTTGTCAATACAAAACCAAACTAAGATGGATGCCTATCCTTTGTCAATACAAAGGAACTATACTGGTCTTTCGAGTTTTGCAAACAAGCTTATAAGAAGGCCTATCCAATGTCAATACAATGGAACTAGAAGCTTTATTGTTGCAAAAACGAATGTCCAATCAAGTGCAAATGGCTCTCCCTTTTATAGGCATAGGGGGCCACGTTTTTGGGGAGAATAACCGCCACTAAAGCGGTTGAGAGCGGTTACAAACGGTTATTGGCGGTTGAGAGAAGTTAGGGTTACATAACCACTTTTTGGCCCAAGCCCAAAGCCCAAGCCCAACTCAATTGGGCCATCAAAAAGCCCAAATTTCAGCTAGCTTTTTCGGCCCGACTTTTTTTTTCATCAATGAGCTTTGACTAACTCATTATAGCTAGGTAAAACTCCAAGGTCAACTAATACACATGAGCTTAGCTCAAACTAGCTTATCTCATCAAGCAGCTCACTAAGCAGCTCACTAGCTAGCTTCTAGCTAGCTTCTTGGAGCTCAATAGACATTTGTGCTTGGATATCTCTCAAACTTTGTAACAACTTTCTTGAGCTAATATAATGAGGAATGCCCGAAAGAATGCTCACATAATGTGTCCCAAAACACAAAGCGTCGGGCTCTCAATTTCTGCCGCAAAATGGCCTAGGCGGTTGCAAGGCCAATAACGCTCTTGCCAAGTCATGGCATTTTCATGACTGAGTCAAGACAATATCCCATGACAGTCACGAGGCTCAACTAAACTAACTTTCAACATAGCCGTGATAGCCATGTCCTTTAGTTTAGTTTAATTTAATTAGCTTCCATACTTTTACCCCGTAATCACTAGTTACTCTAAGTGTCGGTCACTTGGCTTGCCTCCCGCAACCCATACCATCGTGACACACATGTGAGTAACTTATTGCACCTTGTCTCGACAACAAGCTCAATGGTTCCGTTGAGACTTAGCACAAATCTCCAACAAACACCACGTTATCGAAAGTAACATGTTAACTTGACAAGGTATTTTGTGTGTATGTACAATTTAAAAAATATTTAGCCGTAAAATACAGTGCTACGACATACCCGAGTCTAAACTTACTCTTAGACTGTAATTAGTCGGTGTATTAATTTTTTATTTTTTTTAATTTAAGAAATCACATAATGTGAAATCAATTGAAAGGTTGGAAATGGTCTTGTAAGTTGTATCTGATCTATAAATATGCAACTAGGGTAATATACAAGTTAATACTTACTAACACAAACGTGACATGAATGGACATACTTGAGACCGTGTCTACTCAAACAAGAAAATCACTCTATATATGTTGTTTAAATCTTACAAAGAAAAGTGTTAGAGATGTGTGGATAATTGTTCCCGTCAAATATAACGTATATGAGCATAATATGTAAATTTAATCGTTAAAAATATATTGTTAATTGATTTTACAATGTGGGTCGATTTGTGTTTAGAGTTTCACGACGTAGATTCTTTCATTAGATTTACTGGATATAAAAAAATTATCAACAAAAACACACAACCTAGGATTTCTCTATATATGGATATATTTACAATCATTCATCCCAAGATAAACACCTCGCTTAGAAAACCTAGTACGTGTTTGTTCATTTGTGGTGGCTCTATCCTTCTTTGTTAGCCTTGATACGGCTTATTTCGATGACCACTTTCCTCCAAAGTACGACTTTCACCGTTTCCTTCTCTCATTGTGATAAATTCGTTGTCAAACTTAATGGTTCAGATTGCATCAACTTCCCTTCAAAGTATCATTTTGACCGTTTCCGACTCACGTTCAACTACTCTCCATGTTCATACTACTATTGATATCATTTATATCAAACTTAAAATGACTTTCACAATTGAACTTTGATATTTCCTTTTGTTGGGAAACTTTCTCATTCACACACCCTTTAATCTAAAGGATTGTGAGCAAACATTTTACATGCCCTGGAGAAGAATGGACGATATTTTTATGACATGTGATTAGGTCATAACATAATCTCATTTAGTAAATCTACCCCTAATAGAATAAAGTGAAAGTCAATTAGAACGTTAAAAAATAGGGGGTATACAAAACAAAAAACAATAAAAAGAGTCTAGCTCACCAAATTTTTTCATTAACTTTAAAAGAAAAAAACCTCTATCACTGTGTTTATAAAGTAAAAAAAAAGTAATGGAAAAAAAAACACTTGATGAAACTAAAGTTTTTTTTTTTGGAAAAGATTTGTATATTGAAGAGAAGGAATGTACAGATAGTCTCTTAGACTTGAGGGAAACAATAAGGGGGTTACATAATGTGAATACCGAGCAGGAAAGCCCAGGAAATAGAGTTATGAGAGCGATCTTTCTATTTGAATGAAATGAAGTTCTTTGTAGCGAGGATGGCCTCTTGAGCACAGGTCGCAGTTGTAGTATGAGAGTTATTGTAGAGGATATTGTTGCGAGCCTTCCAGATGAAGTAAACCTAGGCCATAATAGAGGAGATACGGGTACAGGTGATGAGGTCTTTCTTGTTGGGATTGATGGAGTTGAGCCAGTCCCAAAGATGATCTTGGTAGGGGTAGAGTTGAGGGAGTTTGGTCCAACGGGAGATGATGTCGAGGACCATGGAGGTGTAGCTGCAATGGTTCCACAGATGGATCTCAGTTTCGGGGAAGGTCCACAGAGTCGACAGGAGTCGTCCGAGACCAAATTTCAGAGGCGGAGTTTAGAGAGCGTTGGACCTTGCGGTACGGTCGGAGACCAGACTAGAGTTGTTTTACTTACAAATTCTAGTATATTATATTTTTGATAAGTTATTAATTTTATATATGAGTAATGTAGTATAAAATTACACAATTTAACTAGTTTTTAAAAGTGAAATTTAAGGTTGTTTTTTCTATTTTTATTTGTGCTTAAAACATAATTAAAAATAGTTATAAAATGGTTACTCAAAAATGCTAATGGTTGGTACTGAACTTGTGATCAACGAGACTGCTTTTCTCTTTCAACACTTAATACCACTATGCCAACAATCATGTTTACTTTTTCATACTATTTTTTTTTCAGAATATGGGTATGATGTAGTAGAGCATAAGTTGCATAACCACCCCTAAATACTTGGATGAGTCTTACAAAATTAGGTTATAACTTTCGTTTTGGATAAAAAAAAAACGGTTAAAATGTAAAACAAAATACATAACAAGCATAAGATTGAATCATATATTAGAAGTTACACCCTACAACATACATTTGTCTAAATTTGCTCTTAGTTCCCGTTTAGTTGTAACTCCGGAAGCGAAAACAGAATGAAAATGTATTAGTTCATATGTGTACTCTTGTTTATGATTTTTTTTTTTTTTTTGAATCATTCTTTGTGGTTCTATGCAAAATGCAGGGCTCCCCTCATCTTGTTTCCTTACAGGTATCAATACTAATCAAATTATACCACAATTACTTTGAACAAAAGGATTCCGAAAAAATTCATAAATAAGAGTATACATAGAGACCAAATTGGTTTTCCTTTCGTTTCCGTTTTCGGAGTTAAATTTGATTATATTTAGTCGGTATATTAGTCTCTTTCTTTTTCCTTGTGCAACCTCTTTTATAATTTATTAACTCGTATAAGAAATCGGATAATGTGAAACCAAATGAATTATTTGAAATGGTCATGTAAGTTGAATCTGATCTATAGATAAGCAACTAGGGCAATATACAAGTTAATACCTACTTCCGCAAACGTAACATGAATGGACATATTTTAGACCTTGTCTACCAAAAACAAGAAAAACACTATATAAGTTGTTTAAACCTTATCAAGAAGAAGCAAACACACAACCTAGTACAACGTGTTTGTTCTTTCGCGAGAACAATGGCGAAGCTTTCACAGTCGATTGCTCTTGTCGTTGCCCTAACTTTCGTGGTTAGCCTCGCTACGGCTGATTTCTTCGATGACCACTTCCCTCCGAAGTACGACTTTGACCGCTTCAAGCCAAAATACGACTACTCGCCTCCTTCATACTACTCACCTCCTTCATACGACTATTCTCCTCCAACATACTACTCACCGCCTTCGTACGACTACTCTCCTCCAACATACTACTCACCACCTTCGTACTACTACTCTCCTCCAGCGTATGATTACTCGCCTCCAACATACTACTCACCGCCGTCTTACGACTACTCACCACCATCATATGATTACTCACCTCCAACGTACTATTCTCCGCCATCATACTACTACCAATCACCTAATTACAAAAAGAAGTAAATCATTCTCGTCTCTTCCGGTGATACTTGTAGCTTGATCTGAAGTTTGCTTGGAGGTTATTATAATTACATGTTTGTGTGATATTATATGTAACGTTTTGTAGCTTTGATGTATCAACAATAAAAGATCATATATAAATGGTTTCTTCTCCTTTATTACACATATATGTATAATATTATTCATATCAACGGGTTTCATATTTTTTGTCAGATATTGTTGATTAACATTTGGATCATGTTAATATGTATTATTATGGTTTATATGGCTCTACATTCATTGATTTTTTTTCAAAATTAAACTAAAGTTTAATTTCAAATTTTGGTTGGTTGTTAAATGTAACACCCTAAATCTTAAACTTGGGACATCACGGGTTAGGATCTCACAATGAGTCTCGATTCTAGCCTGATAACAACTTTACCGGACCTTACAAGAAGACACAAATATAAAAATGAAAAAACTGAATAATAAACATGCAATGTCATACTTTTGGTCAACTACTACATCAAAGTCATAATCTAAACTACTGACGTTAATCAAAAGAATTGAAATAGCAACAAACTCACACCCGTCCTATATCGTACGGGAATTTCGACTGACCACTTCGTCTAGATCACTCCGCAAGTACCCTATCCAGCAAAGCATCTACAACACCAGATAAACTGTTAGCTAACAACCTACATATCAGAAGAATAACAAAAGCACAAACACACAATGCGGAAATTAAACACATAGCATGCTTACACAAAACTGGTTCTTTGATAGGTTATACACTTCTAATTCAAGTTATGCTTGTGGCACGAGAAGTCCCCTGACTCTCGCCTCCATCCTCGTGTACTAACAGGTGTGATTCGATGCACCTCCCCGTATACCATCGTGAGTGATTCGATGCACCTCCCCGTATACCATGTATGGGCTAGTTGCGGAGAACCTCCCAGTCTCACATCGGAGTGCTTTGGACAGATGATGCAACCGCCCATTACACATGCACTTAAGCCAATAATAAATAATGTCGTCCTAATCGATTCATAGTTAAATAACATGCAATAACACACATCACTCATGCAATTCAACCAATAAATAGACTGCCGCTAAGTAAGTCCAAGAGACTTATCTATAATAGGATAAGTCCATCTAAATCAAAATCTTGATCCGCAATAGAACTCTCAACTGTCTGATATATACCAAGGCATAACATCAATGATCTATCATCCACAACAAGTCCGAAAATTGCATCCTAGCAGTTTTCCTATCCTTAACGTAACATCATCATCATCATCATCATCCTAAAACCTTATCTTCTTACAATCCTAACATCCAACCACTACTTGAAATTCTCTCTAGTTCTGCTAGGATCCAACCTAACATGATACTAATATTAAACCAACTTAGACAACAAAAGAGGATCGATTTACCAACAATCGGTACTCTCTGCACAGACGGCGTGACCGTGGGAACAAGGAGGTGCGATCGCGGGAGGGATGTGTTGGCGCGACCGCGGTGTCAAGGGACAGGCGCGACCGCGACAATATGCATGGGCGTCTGTGGATAGGCAATTCACCGCGATCGCGGTTACTCAGCCGGAGTCAAAAATCCCGGTTGTTACATCATCTCACTTGCCCTTTTATAATTAGAAAAAATATGTTATATAATTTTTGTTCTTTTCAAAAAGAAAAGGTACACACTAATTATGATTCCGAATCCAATGTTTGAATTATAATGGGTTTGCTTGATAATGTAAGATTATATATGTAGATGAAGATGAAGAATGAAGAAGGTGAAAATTGTCTAAAGAGATTAGTATAAAAATAAGAGAAATGTGTATATGGTAAATTGAATATGATCGTTAAGATTAAAAAAAATGGTAAAAATGGAATGAAAAATCTTGTTTATGTGTTAAGTAATTAATGGTAAGGTTGTATATTTGAATTGCTTGTTAAGATTTGATGAACATTTAGATCTAGGTAGAGAGCAACTCTAACATAAGATATGTTCCACAGGAGCCCAAAAACCGGATCAATGGTGAGATGGGCTTATTTTTAATCGAACCGAGGAGAGTAACTCTAACATAAGTTAAAGGTGTTTTTCGTTAACACTCTCAAGCGTACGACAAAACATCCACATATATTAGCTAAATGAAATTTCATCTAGTATAATAGAGTGGTAGGTCTAGACTGTCAATCAAGTGAGACGATTGTAGCTAATAGTATGTGTGAAGATGAAAATATTCCACCACAATAATAAATAAAAGCTAAATTCCGGAAGGTATCCCTGTGGTATGAGATTTTCTAGATTTTGTCCAAGAGTTTTTTAAAGTTCCAGTGATACCCTTTAACTTTAAACTATTTCGGATTTTGCCAATTTTATTAAGATTGTCAAACAATCCTTATCTTTACTAATAGAAAAAAAATTTAAATGAAACGAAAGAAAAGGAGGAAAGCATGTTTCTTTTGACTTGGCCATTTTCGAGTCTGCGACATCTTCTCCAACTCCATCCATGAAAGACCGGCGGAGGCAGCGGTATGGTGTTCTCTTTATCACGGCGACAATCTGGTGGGACTAAACCAGTATAAGTGAACCCGAATTTCTTCCAAAATCCTAAATAGCTTTTTCCAAGTTTCAATTGTACTCTTCCATCACCCAACAACTCAATATCGTAGTTATTACTTGATAGAAAAAGCATTGATATTGCACTATTATTGGTGTTCAACCCTTCTCATCCCCTGTACCATCCTCCACAAGATTCAGGGTCTCCTCCGCTCCTTCCTTTGGTCTGATAAGGTCTTTAGCTCTCGTGCCCTAGTGGCCTGGAAGGTGATCTGCTTCTCCACTGATGACGGCGGCCTTGGTTTTAAGGAGTTGCTCTCTTGGAACAAGGCTTGTCTCTCTAAGCTCGTCTTCGACTTGGCCCATAATAACCACAACCTTTGGTCCGAATGGATGAATAAGAACATCCTCAAAGGTTATTTCATTTGGACCTATTTCTCTAACTACAAGCATAGCCACGTTTGGTGTATGCTCCTTAACATTCGTGATGAGATTGTTGCCTCCGTCAACGGACCTTGCTTCCTCAGCCTCACCACCAGCCCCAACAGAGCCTTCTCTACCACTTCCTCCTTCAACCTTATCTGGAAGTCTCCGTCCCCCTCTTCTCCCTACCTTTTAGGGATCATTTGGAAGGGCATCAACATTCTGAAATGTAGTTTCATATCATGGATTGCTAGTCATCAACACCTCCCCACCCTTACCAAGCTTCTAAATTGGAACCTTGTCCAGGATGACACCTGAAAGCTCTGCGGAAACCATCCCGAAGATGAAGATCACCTTTTGCACAATTGCAGCTATTCAACTCTTGTTCTCGACATTATTTCCAGATGGTCCAGGCTGTCCCCCATCTTACCCCTACAGCTACAACATTTGGACCTGGTTAAGTACTCTCAAACCCCACAAGCATGATCTAATCACCCATGTTTGTATCTATTCCATCACATGATACATTTACTTCATTTTGAAAGCAAGAAATAACATCTTGTACAACCACTGCTTCACTCATGCCTCCACTTGCGCTCACAATGTAGTTATGGTCACAAAGAACTACACGACTACCCATTAGAAGAATCGTTCACCAAACTCACTCATGTGAACTAAGCTTCTCGGCATTCATCTATTGTAATTCGTTTCGTTTCTTTTTTTTCCTCTATTTTGTCCTTGGATCATCCCTTTGGTCTAGTAGACCCCCCCTGTAAATTCCTTCTTCGTCTAATATATTAACCTTTCAAAAAAAACATGACGGAATACTTTAAGATCTTTGTGATCATAGATATTGTTCCGGGATCAAACAACTGGTTCATTTCTTCTAGGAGCTCAATCCATGGCTATTAATTGCTCAAGCTCATATTCGAACATCAATAAGGAATATCTTCTTGCTGAAACGAGCCAATGGATCGTTCTAGAAATACTCACATTAGTGGTGAATCGATAAGATTTTATGTGAGAAACACATACTACGCCGCGAATCACATCAACAATCTCGAAATTGAAACAATGGCGGAGTCCCAAATGAAGGAGTGGTGAAGTTTGATGAAGAACGCAGATGAAATTACATAATTCCATGACTTGCAAAGGCTTAGGATTGTGCATAGTGCTTGGACTGGTAATCTCTTCAAGATCTCAATCCATATATCTTCATCTGTTGGATTCTGGCCAAAGATTCATTGACACACAAATTGAAAGATTTTGAGAATTCATGGAAAATCTATTTCATATATGAAGTAATTAATCCGAAAAATCTAAAACAGTCGGTACTCGGAGACGAGAAGGGATTTAGGTTAAGGCATCGTAATCGGTGGCAAACAGAACACCAGATCGCTGCCGCTGGTCAGCAAATTGAACACAGGGATGTCGGCGCCGATCAGCAGAGTGAACACAAGGATGCCTCCACCGGTCTTCTACGAAGGGAGCCGGAGAAGAGGTCGTTGCCGTTGAATATGAAGAACATCTTTCTTTTCTTTTGTTTCATTTATTTTTTATTTAATTTTTTTCCTAATAATAAAGATAAGGATTGTTTGACAATCTTAATAAAATTAGGCAAAATTCGAAATAGTTTAAAGTTTAAGGGTATCATTCGAACTAAAAAAAAACTTTTGGACAAAATTCGAAAAAATCTATACCACAGGGGTACCATCCGAAATTTTCCTAAATAAAAACTAACGATCCAATAAATGTACTATAATAACTGATCCACCTGAAATTTTCATCTACCTTCATTTATCTTAGTTCCCTGTATCGTTTTTGCTCGAGTATATATGTAACTATATATTGAAGGTGATTTTGTTAATCTTGTTACAAAAACTATTATCAAATGTGTGACATTTGAGTCACGAATGTCTTTACTCGTCAAATGAGTTAGTAAAGTTTGACAAATAAAGGGATAGATGATATGCAAATTGACCAATACAATACAACGTATCAACTCATGCATTATCATATATTTAGTTATAAATATACTATTATTGTCCAAGAGATAAAATTATTGACTTGATCAACTTAAACAAAAGCTAATACCTAATGTATATATCACACTTGCTTCTACGTACACTATATATATATATATATATATATATATATATATATATATATATATATATATATATATATATATATATATACACACACACACGCAATCGGGTGATAAAGTTCGACTTTTGCATCATGCTATGATTTTTTCAGACTTACTTTTCTTGGACAATTTCTAATAGTTTCTAAATGGCAGACTAAATCAAACTATAGATGATAAATAAGAGTAAAAAAAATGGTTGAAAATATACTCATTCAAAATATGAGTGATATATTTTCTATTTCGATGGTTATGGTTAACTTGTTATATTTGTCGGGTCCAAATATTGCGGAGGACGCGTATACGGTGAACCTATGTTCATAAGTTTACGAGATCTGAAACTAATTGAAACTAGAGTAACACATCGAACTTATATGTTAATTTCATCCATTAATATTATCTATTGTGGAACATATTCTTCCATACATCTCAACAACCCTAATTATATTCTCGAAAAAATAAAAATTAGTTGTATATTGATAATAACAAATTTTGATGGTTAAATAATGTGAGAAGGTATTCATGTTAGTATAGTATGTATTAGAAGTTCATCATCTAACTCTAGTAAAATTTTATAAAAAAAATAGTAAGAGTAATTAATCAATTTTACAAACTATCTAGTTCTCGGAGTAATGTGAGGATCGAGGCATGATTGTCCATATTAACTAATAGACATTTGAACGGGTCATACGAGGAGAAGATCAACACGATGTTTATTGACGGCTTTCAAATTCCTCTAGTTCCCGTAGTCTTAAGAGGATGTGACTCGTCCCAAAAAGTGATTCCACTAATAAACTCAAAAAACAACTTTTAGGTCACAAGAGTACAAGGTTGTAAATCGAAAACTATGAAAGTCAATTCAATTAACAACAGAAATAATCAAACAAATCACAAGAGAATGGAAGAGGAAGAGGAAGAACTTGAAAGGAACTCGACTTACTCCTTGGATTGTCAACACTTGTTAACGAAGTGTTGATGGGGCTCCACTTCTCCTAATCAAGGTTCATCTTCTAGTATCGCAAGAACATGGAACCTTTCGTTTCAAACTTTTGAGTCTACGTAGGGTTGAATTTCTCTCTTCCGTAAGATCACAATGCATCCTTCTCCTCTTGTTAGATCGGCAGACAGGGTTATAATCCGGTTTGGCAAAGCTTATACACAACATCCATATTACACTTTCTATAGCCTTAATTGTAATGTTATACCACCAATAGTTATATTACATGATATTACATAAATGATACTAGTCTTACGATAATATATAACTAGAGCATCATAACATGGAAATGTAAACACATCGTTGTGGTTCATATGAACACTTCATGTGTTTTAGAAACTCAATTCATAGGTCTTTTCAAATTTAATCATGAACCAAGTATTATCGTAAGATAGTAAGATAGAAGTATAGCATCGACATACTATAAGTGTTCGTTTGGTTAGAGGGTGGAATGAAAATGAACTGGAAACGATTAAGGGGAAGGAAATGAAATTGATAATATTAATTTTATGTGTTATACCACCTTTTTTGATATGTCTTGAATGTCACACTTTGCAGATTCAGTCAGGGGATCGAGGGGGGCTTTGTTCCCCTTATTTGGGTGTCCGGGGTTTTCGTTATTTATATATTGTAGCCCTCGATCTTCAATTATTTGTTCATCTATAATATGGAACTCCTTAATAAAATCTTTGTGAAAGTGGATGTCCATAAGCAATTATTGGGTGAATCACTATGAATCTGTGTTTCTTTCGTTTTTGTTTGTTGAATTCTGTTATTTCTCATAATTCCACACAACAGCCTCTAACAGTCCATTTTAGTTGCTAAAAAAAATTATTTCTGATTGATTCGGTAATATTCCATTTTCGAGAATGATACTTAACAATTTCAAACGGACCCTGAACATATCGATCGAAAATTTTAAGATTAATTTAGCATACACAATATCTCATAAATAAATGATTCTATAGAAGAAAAATGTAGAATTTAGAAAGTTGTCATGGTAGCCCGGAAAATGCAATGGGCCCAACAGAAACACACTGACCGGCCCATATAAATGGCCCAAATTAGGCCCAAGTTGTGAAAGTTTAGCTGCAAGTTTTTTTTTTTTTTTTTGATACATAGCTAAACAATTAGGCGGATCAATTCCGAGACACCAATCGGCCTAAAGCATCCAAATAGATGAGGTGACGAACATATTCAGGGATCGCATTGACGTCTAACTTGACCAGGTGTCCGTGCCCCTGTCCGCAACTCTGTTAACTTCCCTGTAAACATGCTGAATCCTAGAATACGAGAAACCTGAGATAAGATATGAAATATCATTAGCTGCAAGTTTAGATTAGGGTTAATAAATGAATAAAATCACATGTTGTACAGTGTAGAAGTTACATTTTAAAGTTCCAAGAATTATGATAATTGAAATATAGGCTGGAAAGAATGATCTTTACTGCAATTCTTGCAACTTAAAGTTCCAAGACTTATGATTACTGAAATATACCCTGGAATAAATTATGTTTACAGCAAATCTTGCATCTTAAGTTCCCATTATTATCATAATTGAAATATACTCAAAATTTAGTAATTAAATAAAAAAAAAGTGAATTTTACTTACTATTAATATAATATGAAAAGAAATCATTTTATCAAATTTTATAAAAATTACTTAACTGTATAAAATGTCTGAATTTGCTTTCTAGTAAAAGTATTTTTTTGGGTAAATGGTAAAATTAATTTCTGGTAATTTAACGTATATTTATAATTTTTTATAATTTATTAGGGTGAGGTTGAATAAATTTTTATAATTTTTCATAATTTGCATCCCTATAAATTTCATAAACTTCATAATTCGATTTTACCGAATACATCCTAAGCTTCTTCTTGACTGTCCTTACAAAAACATCCTACTAGATCAAGAAGATGAAGGAAATAAATTATTAAATGAGAAATACCTGCTATAAATTTTGAAAAACCAAAATTTAATGTCTTGAGATTGAACAATAGTGATTTTGTTTGTGGATTCGTTTTCATGAGTCGTAAACGCACGGCGATGGAATTTACAAACGCATGGCGGTTACGGAACTTGTAACCGTGACGGTTACAGGTTCTGTAACCGTGATGATTTTCTTAGTGAATTCTAACCCAACAAAAAATTTAAAAAAAAAATGAAGAAAATCATCACGGTTACGAAACCAGTACCATCACGATTACGGGTTTCGAATCCGTGATAATTTTCTTTGTGAATTCTAACCCAAAAAAAATCTGACACTGTCACGGTTACGGAAGTAACCGTGATGTCAGGATTTTTTTTATTTTTTTTACTGTCACGGAATCCGTGACCGTCATGCGTTTACGCAATCCATCGTCGTGCCCGTAATACCCCTTTGTTTTTCAAGTCGATAAGTTTCGATTTTATCCATGGATTTTGGTAAGCTCTCGAGTATATTTGTCTTTGAATTTGAGCATCATGTCCTTCTCAAATGTCCTGGCTCTGGATTTTAGATAAAAGCTAAAGATGTAGGATTTGGAGATAATAAAATTGAGAGTGATAACTTTAGTGTTATTTAGCGTATTTTAGTTGCATGAAAATCTCTGTAAAAAGTTGAGATATAATTAGAATGTACTCTGTCTCCCATCGTTTATGAAAGTCTATATTAAACATATTAACCTAATTTTGTTACATTGTGATATGAATTTATATCACTCCTTTAATCAAAAGTAAAGTCACACATGTCTAAGTTCCTTCACTTGACATATTGGATAGATCTAGGGCCAAGTTTCTCAATCACTCAAACTCATACCACAAATGATAGATAGATAGATGCAAGAACTCAACCTAATCTTTACCACATTTATACAAATATAATATCCAAAACTGAACTCAAATTTGCACCTATTAGTGATAGTTGTTGTCCTTGGCACAAGAAAAGCAATAGGGTTAGATTCATTAAAGCTACATGTATTGAGTAAATGTGATTTAACATTGTCTAGAAAAGTGTAGTTGATGACCCAACCCAATAGTATTGAGTGTTGGCAAAAGATATTTCAACATAATAATCAAGATAATTTGAATATAAAAGAAACCCTAAACTCAAAGACATAATGATATAAAAATAGGTATATCTATAATAATTTGAATTTAGAATTTACGAAAACTTATGTGACCCTAAATCGATTGAATCGATTGAAGGCGAGTTTAATTTATTTTTAAAAATTAAAAAATTTATTTTCGTAAATTAACTCAAATACTACCCTACCAAAGCTACATGCTCGATTCGATTGACAGATCTACAAGACGAAACATGAATGCATATAACTCCATTGAGGTGGCCACAAGCCAAACACAAGGGAAGCAATGATTTGGAAAGACAATGAAGATATCTAAATGCCATGGGTAGGAAAATGGGCCATTGTGTCTCAAAGCTCTTATTAAGGCAATTTAAGAAAAATATTTTTGACCTTTTTATTCTTGTTCCGGAATGTGATTGGATATTAGTTGATCCGGTTCACATCTAGTTCAAGATAGATTCGGGTTAAACGTGAACCCGCTTGGGATTTCTTTATATTGTAATTGATTAGGGTTTTTGGCTGAAGTTTATAGTTAGCTTAGTTTTTAGAATCTTTTTATTTTAAACAAAGTGGTCCAATTCGAACTCCGCTCCTGCACTAAGGGCCCGTTTGGTTTCAACTCCGGAAACGGAATGGAAACGAATTTAGTCCATATGTATATCCTTATTCATGAAATTTTATGGAATCATTTCTTGTGGTTCAATGCAAAATGCACTTGTTTTCCCACATTAATCAAACGCTACTCCAATTACTTCAAACCACATGAAATGATTCCAAAAACTTTCATGAACAAGGGTATACGTATGGACTAGATTCATTTCCATTCCGTTTTCGATTTTGGAGTTAAAACCAAACTGACCCTAAATCCTTTTACACTAGAACTATATTATCCTTTCAATCACTAAACTACATACCCAAAACATTGTTAAACCCCATAAAACATCAACACAATAACACCATCACTATCACCATAACAAAGTGGGCTCCTTAGCATTTGCCTTTGGCAGATTCAAGGAAGAAGAAAACCCTCAAAACTCAAATATTTCTATTTAAAAAAAAAAAAAAGGAATTTATTTGAATTGAATGGGGTGTTTTTATCAGCTTCCTGTTGTACTCATTCAAGGGTCCCTCATTCTGCAATCAAAGTTCCACATGTGGGTCAAGATAAGATTTTTAATTTTGGGTTTCATTTTTTTTTATCACTTTGAGGCTCAGTTTTCATTTTGCTTCTTCTTAATGCAGGTGCTTGTTTTCATTTGCTTATTAAACAATATTTATGACAAGATAGGATCTTGCTAAATAGTTTATTAGGTGAAATACTTGGTTGTTATTACATTTCAGCTTCTGTCTAATTTTGTTGTTTTTTATAAAAACAAATTAGGGTTTTTTTTTTTTACAGTTTAGTAGCAAATTTGAAATTTATTCTCTGCAAACAACCATGTGAAATCAAATGAAATTCATATGAACTAAAGAATCTTAATTTAAAATATTTTTTCATTATTAAGTTTATAGATTTTAGAGAAAAAGTTATTAGAAAACTAGATAGCTAAGTTTTTTCAAAAAAAAAAATTGCAATAAAAAATATAAGATATACCCTTAAGACAAATTTTAAAAAATGGCAAATAGTGATTGGTGTCATGACAAATAATAATTAACCATAATATAAGTGACTGAATGTATTAGTGTTTAATATTTTTTTTGAGAGGTTTTTTAATATTTAACATGACCAAAAGCTTCTATAAAAATTGGTCAATCAAACCAGGAGAATTTTTTTCCCAAAAGATAAGGGGTGTTCATGGAGTAACATATTCATCTTATTCTAGTTCAATATAATGTCTCCGTCCTTTTATTTGTTCGGGGATTAACTTTTGTATTCGTTTTTTCGGACATTCTTTTCAGCCAAACATACCCTGTCTATAGTGATGTCGGACTTTTCCTTGAGTTTTCTTGTTGAATTTTTCATTTTTAAATTCAAATAAGTTAAAAATATATAAATTATTTCAATTTTAATATAATAAAAAGATGATAATTTACAAAAATAAAAACTCTTAAAAACAAAAAAAAAAAAAAAAAAAAAAAAAAACTAGTGCATGTTACAATCTACTTTAGATTACCATATATGGTACATAGTCATTACATGACATAAGAAGAAATTTTTTCTATTAATAACATATCATAACTCATAAGTAGTAGCTTCAAATGGTAACAAAAAGTGACATAAAAAGGACTGAAAGGCAAAAGCTATGTCTCATTAGGAACTGTGTGAGAAGAAAAAAAAAAAAAAGAAAAAAAAAAAAGCATTATATTACAATGTGCATCCAAGGAACAATAGCTCAAATGAACATCAAAATGCCCATTTCATCACAGCCTGTTGTAAGAACAAGAACTAAGAAAGAAGAATTCTTTGCTTATTTTTATGATAATTGATTGGTTTTCATAGGCCTACAAATTGAGAAATAATTTCAAGCCATACCCATGTGGAGTTTATTTACTCTCCTTTCAAATCACTCACTGAAAAAACCCTTCAAACACATCCACCATCTCAATCTTCTTCAATCTCTCTTGCTCCTTCTTCAAAAAAAGATAGAAACTTTAATTAGGGTTTCAAGAAAACCTTAATTCTTGTTCCAATCATGTGGGATTCAGAATCTGAATCTGTTTGTGGCAGGGACTATGCCATTGATGCTCTGTCAAATGCCAAACAAGGCCTTAAGACTGATGGGTTTGAACAAAGAGGGCAGAATTGGTAATTTTCTCATGATCATTTCATTAGCTTATACTTTTCTCAATCACTAATCTTTTGTTTAACTTAGGTTTGTTGCTACTGATATCCCAAGTGATCTCCTTGTTCAAATTACTGATATGAGTTTTCACCTACACAAGGTACAATCTTTACTTAGTTTCAGAAAACCTAAGATAATCAAGATTTGATCTTTATGTTTGTTTGAATCAGTATCCATTGATATCAAGAAGTGGGAAGCTAAATAGGCTCATATATGAAACTACCAATGGAGAATTGAGCAAGCTGACACTAGATGATCTTCCCGGCGGCGGCGAAGCGTTTGAGCTTGCAGCTAAGTTCTGCTATGGCATTGCGGTGGATCTTACGGCCTCGAATATCTCGGGGCTCCGGTGCGCCGCCGAGTATCTTGAGATGACTGAGGATTTGGAAGAAGGCAATCTTATATTCAAGACTGAAGCTTTTTTAAGCTATGTTGTGCTTTCCTCATGGAGAGACTCAATTGTTGTACTCAAGAGTTGTGAGAGGCTTTCGCCTTGGGCTGAGAATCTCCAAATTGTGAGGAGATGTAGTGAGTCGATTGCTTGGAAGGCGTGTGCGAATCCGAAAGGGATTCGATGGGCGTATACGGGTAGGCCGACGTCGAAAATCTCGAGTCCGAGTAGATGGAATGATATGATGGGTAAGGATTCGAATTCGAATCCGAGTAGTCCGAGTCCGGGTAGAGCCTCATCACATCAAGTTCCTCCGGATTGGTGGTTCGAAGATGTTTCGGTTCTTCGAATCGATCATTTTGTTCGAGTGATCACCGCGATTAAGGTGAAAGGGATGAGATTTGAGCTAATTGGAGCTGCAATTATGCATTATGCTTCGAAATGGCTACCGGGATTGATCAAGGATTCGAGTGTTCAGCAGGAATCGAGCTGGAAGGGAGGCGGACTTCATATGGTTATCGCGGAAAGTTATGATTCCGCGACACAATCAACGATCTCGAAAGATAAGAGGATGATTATAGAGAGCTTGATCAGCATTCTGCCTCCTCAAAAGGATAGTTTGTCCTGCAGCTTCTTGCTTAGGCTTCTAAGGATGGCTAACATGCTCAAGGTGGCTCCGGCTCTTGTGACCGAGCTTGAGAAGAGAGTCGGGATGCAATTCGAGCAAGCGTTGTTGAGTGATCTTCTGATCCCGTGTTATAACACGGGGAAAGGGGAAAACACAATGTATGATGTTGATCTTGTACAGAGGTTGCTTGAGCATTTCCTGGTGCAGGAGCAGACGGCTGATCAGTGCTCGAGTCCCAGCACGCGGCTGCAACCGGATAAGACGTCACAAGACTCGCTGTGTAGCAACACTAATGCCAAGGCTAGAGTTGCTAGGCTTGTGGATAGTTACTTGACTGAAGTGGCTCGAGATCGGAACTTGTCGCTTACGAAGTTTCAAGTTCTTGCCGAGGCATTGCCGGAATCCGCTAGGAGTTGTGATGACGGCCTCTATCGCGCAATTGATTCGTATCTTAAGGTAAGTTCTAACTCTCTGTCAACCTTATATACTAGACTCATTATTACTTTATAATCGACGTGGGATAACAAAAATAGGCACACCCAACATTGTCCGAGCATGAAAGGAAGAGGCTATGTAGGGTGATGGATTGTCAAAAGCTCTCAATCGATGCGTGTATGCACGCGGCACAGAACGAGAGGCTACCATTACGAGTAGTCGTTCAAGTCCTCTTTTCCGAGCAAGTAAAGATCAGCAATGCATTAGCTAACAACACTCTCAAAGCAGAGCCATCAGGAGGCGATCACAACCATAATAACTTCCAGGCTATGATACCAAACCGAAAGACGCTCCTCGAAGGAACGCCACAGTCATTCCAAGAAGGTTGGGCCACAGCCAAGAAAGACATTAACACTCTCAAGTTTGAACTCGAGAGTGTGAAGACAAAGTATGTTGAGCTGCAAAATGAGATGGAGGCAATGCAAAGACAATTCGAGAAGATGGGAAAGCCGAGCAGCAAGCAGTCGGCGTGGACTAGCGGATGGAAGAAGCTTAGCAAGCTTACGAAAATGGCGAATATGGAAGGGCAAGAGCTTGTTGGAGTTCAGCTTCCACAGGCTGATCAAACTAGGAAGACTCCTAGAAGGTGGAGAAATTCTATTTCTTGAGATGAAATTTGTTTTGGGTTTGTGTTGTTTTTTTCATTTGTTTCTAGGCAAGAAAAAATGTGTTTTTTTTGTTATCACATCAACTAGAGAGTTAAAATTCTTATATGAAAGGAAAAGAGTTATTAGAATTCTATGAGATTTGTTGTATTGATTCAAGAAAGAGTTGTACTTTTGTGGACTGAAATGAGTATTATTTCATTTGATGATCTTACTCTTCTCTTTTGTCGACCGATTTTCGATTTCGGATTTCGGGTTTCAGATTTCGGGTTTCGTATATCCAAGTAAACCTAAATTCAGGGTTGATAAGTAGTAAATAAGCATGAATTAACTGTGGAAGAGTTTACCCTTAATTTTGAAAGTAGCTTGAATTTAAAGCAATGGGACAAGTTGTCCGGGAATAAAGGGAAATGCAAGAGAGGGCCATACTTAACATTAATTATGAAAAAGACCCAAACATATCATACTTAGGAATTTCTTGGTGTGATTGTAGTGTACACAACCCAAAGTCATGCTAGTCATTCGGAAATTTATGCATATATCTATACCACCATGCTATCGGCATGGAGAAAACGAGTTTAAGGGTGTTTGATAATATTCTTACGAAAATTATTGGAGAGTTTTGTAAAAACTAATCTATTTAAGATGATTACGAGTTTTGGGGACGCTTCTCTCATTTTCATAGCTTGAAGTAGATCGTTAGAGAAAAATTTACTTTTAATATATACTCATAAATTACACAGGTTTCCATAATAAATCTCATTTTATCAAACACTCAGTCAAATTTTCCATTAATTTTTCAAGCACTTTAAAATTTCTTAAAAAATCCTCATAAAACTTTAGCTATTAAAAAATATACTTTACCTACTGTAAAAATGTGATACCGATAAGGTTCCGAGTATAGAAAAGTTACAAGTTCTATCCGAAATAATAAGAAATATGGAAGTAATTCTCATATTAGGTACAAAATAAACTTATTTTTCAGAATATGAAGTTTTTTAAGGATAGAATCTCACATTAAGTATTGAGTTATTCCGTATAATTATTTTCGTATTACTTCATATGAACCCATATATTGATTGATATTCAGGCACTTAATCAAATATATTGATTTGATGTATTGAGTTTGAAACTATTCTTATGCTTTACTTATTTTAAAATTCAATATTTAAAAAGAATATGAATAACAAGATGAGGCCTTATTATTGAAGTTTTAAGATATGACAATGAACAAGTCGGCTTTTCGTATTTTGAGTGAAACAAGTCACATGTATTTTAGGTAGAAAATGACAAGTATATAACATCAACAAAGACATTTCTCATCAACGTATACAATTTTGTGGGACTATAGTTTAATTTTTGGATCTTAAAATTTAGAAATTTTCGGATGATATGTTTTGTTTTGGATTATTTCGAATTATTTTTGATGAAATCTTCGGTTTCTGAATATTGTTTCTTAACTTTATAATATTTTCATATATATGTCGTTCAAATCAACCGTATTAGTTATTGTTATTAGTCTTTTTGAATGTCTAAATAACTTTCTGGTGGACAACCCATATTTGTTTTATAGTGTTAATAAATACGGATAACTTTGATTTTCATATGGGTGAATTTTTTTTTGAAAATTTACTTGTATTAGAAAGAAGAGAACATAGGGGTGACAAAGTACATGATTCAAGGAGGGAGACAATGATCCTATCTTAGATGGATTCCAAGCAGACGTGCAGTAGCTAGGGTGTCCGTAGATCTATCCTTCTAGTGATAAGCCAAGTGGAGTTTAGTTGCAAGAATTGCCTTGGCCGCACAGTCAATAGCTCTTGTAAAAGTGTTGTTGTAAATTAGGTTGTTTCTGGCCTTCCAAGAGTAGTAAATGTGGGCAGTGATGGAGGCTATACGGGTGCAGTCAAGGAGCGTCTTCTTGGGTGTGTGATTGGAGTCAAGCCAATCCCAAAGATTGCGAAGATATGGGGCATGATAAGGGGTTCTCGTCCATCTAGAGATGATGTCCAGGGTGAGGGAGGTATAGGCACAATGGGTACAGAGGTGATCATCATCATCTTGGTTAGAATTGCAAAGTCTGCAGGTATCAGAGGGTATGATATTCCATAGATGGAGTTTAGAAAGGGTGGGGAGCTTCTTCATATTTGTCATCCAGGCAATGAATCGGCATTTGGAAATGTTGTAGTGACACCAGATGGTCTTGCAGATTGGTGCAGGAGGTGGAAGTGTGGTGGATCGGAAGAAGGAGTATGCTTTCTTATAGGAGAAAGATCCATCAGAGTTAGTGATGGATCTTAGAGGTCCGTTGCCAGGGGGTGAGATGTTAAGTCATCACCGATGTGCAAGATGGAATTCCAAGTGTGGATGTAGTTGCAACTTGAACGGAGGTTCCATATTGTATGACGCTTGCGGATGTTTCACTTGATCTAGGAGCTCTAGAAGGTGTTGTCGTTTCAGTCAAGATCGTAGATGAGTCGAGCAAGGCATGCTTTATTCCTAGCATCGAGGTCAAGTAATCCAAGGCCACCATGATCTTTGGGAGAGCAAACGTCGTTCCAGGCTACAAGAGCACGTCTGTTGGATTTCTTCCCGGACCAAAGAAAGGAGCGGAGGAGGGATTGAATCTTGGCAAGAATAGTGGTCATGATTTGGAAGATAGAGCACAGAGCACCAGTGATGGTTCATAGCAAACTAGGATGGAGGATATCAATTGGGTTCTACCAGCGTAGGATAGGAGTTTGGTGCTCCAGGTTTGGATTCTTTGGGTGATCTTGTTGATTAGTGGTGTGTAGTCAGAGATCAGGAGACGTTTGCTCCCCACGGGTACTCCAAGGTAATGGAAGGGTAGAGATCCAATAGTGAAGTTGGTGGCTTGAATGATTTGGGTCTTGGTAGAGTTATGGACTCCGCCCAAGAAGAGTTAGGATTTAGTGAGGTTTATCTTTAAGCCTGAGATCTCACCAAAGTTATCAAGTGTGGTTTTTAGGGTGAGAATGGAAGAAAGGTCTCATCGGCTAATCAACATGAGATCATTAGCAAAGCAAAGATGGGTGATGCGAGGGTTATGGCATTTGGGATGAACTTTGAAGGCATAATTTTTGATGTGTTTGTGTGGATCATGGTGGATAGGTATTCCTTTGCAATGATGAAGAGTGGTGGGGAGAGAGGGCATTCTTGCCTTAAGCCTCTGGAGCCTTTAAAATGCCCGACCAAAGAGCCACTTACGTTGATGGAATAGGATGCAGTGGTGATGCACTCACTGATTAGATGGATGGTGTGGTCAGGGAGCCCTAGTTTGTGAAGGCAGTGGAGGATGAAATCATGATCTATGGTGTCAAAGGCCTTAGTAATGTCTATCTTGATAGCAGCAGGTGGGGAAATGTTATTTCTGGTGTACTTATTAAGCAGCTCTTGACAGATCAGGATGTTTTGCTCAATAGACCTTCCTTTAACGAAAGCACTTTGGTAAGATCCGATGATATGGGGAAGGATGATGTTGATGAGAGAGGCAAGGATCTTGGCTATTGTTTTGTAAGTGGTGTTGCAGCAAGATATGGGCCTATAGTCTGATGGGGAGGTGGGATTGTCTTTCTTGGCAATGAGGGAAATGGAGGCATGGTTGATTTGTCGAAGCATGCGCCCATTGTCAAAGAATTCCAGGATTGCATTGTTGAAGTCATCCTTGATTATGTTCCAAACTTTTTTGTAGAAGAAAGCATTGTAGCCATCAGGCCCCAGGGCCTTATTGTCACCAATGCTGAAAAGTGCACTATTTATCTCATCGGTGGTAACCTGCATAGAAAGATAGTCGTAATCATTAGTGTTGAGGGCTTGGAGAGGGAGTTCAAGGTAGGGGTTTTGGTTGCTGGGTATGGTAGGGTTGAGAAGGGAGGTGAAATGGTTTAGGAATGTGGAGGAAATGGTCGCAGGGTCGTAGGAGATAGTGTTGTTTGAATCTAAGATGTAGGTTATTTTGTTTTCATATCTCCTGGACTTGATGCATCTGAAGAAGTATGAGTCACACTGATCTCCATACTTTACCCAATTGATCTTGGATAATTGAGCCAAGGTAGTATGGAGGGAGTCGAGATTTTCATTGAGTTTAGTTGTGGTATCATTCTCGAACTCATGGAGATCGGATGCATGAAGGTTTGTTTGCATGTTTTCCTGGGAATCACGCAGCCGTGATCTTTGGTCTTGGATAGCCTTGTGAATCTCTTCCAGCTTTGTACTCGGGAATTTCTTGAGTTTAGGTTTGAGGAGTTTAAGCTTGGTAGTGAGTTGGAACATAAGATTACCTTGGGTATTGTTAGCCCATACGTCAATGATGTAAGGATGGAAGTTTTCGTGGTTTGCCCAAGCATTGTTGAACCTAAAAGGTATAGGGCAGTTTGTTATGTAATGTGAGCTCACAATAATTAGTTAGTGGATATCTCCTAATGATAAATAAATAAGTATATAGCATGAATGGACTAATTTATCATTATTTAATATATCAGCTTTTTTTAATATGTTACAAGATTTTGTATTTAATTCTTTTATATGAATTTCAGGTACAAGAAATAATCAAATCATTTGTGTACAAGAAAAATAATTTAATACTATTTTTGATATTTTTGAGTTAAAGTTATATTTACGGGGTTCGTTTTTACTAACTCAAATACGATCGTCAACCGAGGGCGTCCAGTGCAAGGAAAAGGCGCTCTTTTTTTCATTGCAACTGTTGTATTAAAAAAAATCCCTCATCCCCTCCACAGACTATCTAGCGTTTCAATTTCCACTTCTTTCCAAGGACCACAACGCCTTCTTCCTCACACCTTTCTCTACCTTTCACTTCTCCAAATTCTAGCCATTCTCAACTTATTCCGTTTGTATCCTCTGTAGAACTCAAATTCGGGGTATCAATTTCAATGTCCAAATTCATGTGGCAACCATTCGTAACACCTCATTACGTAACCCTTCCCTCCTCACGTGAAGTTGCACCATCATTCCTCCGTCTTCTTCTCCATCAGTGTTGTTGTCTCCATCTCAGTCCTTCGACTTTCGCAGGCCCCTTCTTCGCTGTTTATCAACTATTATCATCGTTTTCGGTGTTTCGCTTCCATTCCGCCATTTGATTTCAGCGCCAAGCCGCCAATGGGAATCTAGGTTAAATCCGGCGCCCAGTTTTTTTTAACCTTTTTATCAATTTCAGACTTTTTTTTTCAAAAAGGGCCTGTCGGATGGCGTGTTATTTTGACATTAGTAAATCAAGACCCGTGTGTATAACGTGCCCCAATTTATCATTACGTGCATTTCTTTTCATTCTCTTTTTTCATAAATAGGGTTGTTATTTGAGTCAAACGAGTCGAGTTCAATTTGACCCTAAATTTAATTGAATTTTTAAATGTTCATACTCAACTTATTAAAAAAAAAATAGCGTAATTGAGCTTTTTCCAAGCTAATCAAAATCAAACTCAAGTAGCTCGGTTACGGTGTGTTCTGAGGCGTGAAGTGGGAGATGAGGGTGTTATAATCGAGATTTTTTAAATAAGACGGAATGAAAAAGTAATAAGAATAAGAGGCGTCAATCTTTTTATCATCCTCGTGTTGTGTTATTTTTTCGGAGGACTTCCCCTATACTATTCTATTGTGACCTCAGTAGAGTTTAACCATCAAATTCTGAACGGATTGGTATGTTGGTATAGTTCCTCTACGTATAGGACACTAAAAATCGAATCACGACCTAAGAATAAGAAAGTCACACCCCAAGACGGAGGGGACACCAAAGGCATCAATGTGGTACTGGTGTGACACAAACAAAAGCCACGTTATCGAAATCATCACAATCGAAACAAACCCGATTTGCCGAGACTAATTTGATCAATCCAATCCGAATCACAGCTCACAAGATCCACAAATTGGGCCTTAATATAGGCTCACATTGGGCCCTAATTTGAATTCCAATTTTATGATACTGTAATTGGGCCTTGTATTGCAATACTTGCATCACCCAAAAGTAGATCCGCAAAGTCGGGTCAATCCGTCCGCCAGACACGCCCGTCAAGATAAACGGGCGGGTATGAATACGGGTCTAGGTCCGTGCAGGTTTATAGTAAGGCATGAAAGCCCTTTTTCTAAAAATGAAAAATATAAAGATAAATGGTAGTATTCGAACTTGAGACATCAAGGCAAAGGCAAAGTTAAAGTGTCCACAATCATCGGACTACTTTATTTTTTATTTAACAGTTTTACTTTTTATTTACATTTAATAGGAATATTTTCTTTCTCTGTTTTAAAAAATGATAAAATTCGGGTGTCAGCCGGCCGACCCGAAGCCCGACGTATACGGGTATGTAGGGCTGAGAAGTTCGGTTCGGTTTACCTGAACCGAATCGAGTAATTTCGGTCCAGACCGAACCTAAACCGACAATTTAGGTTCAGTCTTAGGTCTTTTTTTTACGATTTCGGTTCGGTTTCGGTCCAAAACCGTAAAACCGATAAAAAAAATCGAAAACCGAATTTGTATTTGTATTTAATAAAGAAAACAATTAAATATAGTTGGAAAGTGGGTAATGTACCTTGTTGCTTAAATGAGGTTGTTATTTTTCTAGGTTTTAACTCTTTATACTAAAATTGTTAGAGAATTAAACTTTATCATTTTATTGTTAGTTTATCGAGTTTTGTAAGTTTTATTTTTAGATCCATTTAGGTCCAAAACCTAAACCGAACCCAAACCGAACCGAAACCGATCTAATAGGTTCGGTTTTAGGTTCCAATAATTCAAGTTTCCGGTTTTAGGTCCAAACCGAACCTACTTTTATAGATTCGGTTCAAGGTTCAAGGTTTTGAAAATTCGGTTTTAGGTTCGGTTAGGTTTTTAGCGGTTCGGCTCGGTTTTGGACCTATGCTCACCCCTACGGGTATGGACAATACATTAGGTCCGACTCGGCTTGAGTCCGGCCCAAAAAGGTCTTCTTTTTTTTAAGTCCGGCTCGAGTCCAGGTTTGTCTAGATCAATCCAAAAGTATCAAAATTTTACATGAACAGTTTATACTTCAGTAAACTATGTACTTTAGTTATTTTAAAACGTGTATAATTGTAAGGAAAAAATGTGTATTTTTAATGCACAATTTATACACAGTTATATATTTGTACACAACCCTTCTCCATACTAGTACATACCTGAAAAGAAGGTGAATTATATGCAATAAAAAAAAAGTTGGCTATCATTTTCCATCTTTTAAAAAGGCCTCTAGGGCTCTTAGTGGCATCCAATTTCAAAAAGGGTGTAAATGTGCACCAGCATATTGACAAAGATCTCACATGAAAAAGTAGAAGAATAACTAACAGTACAAGCAGCAATGGAAAATCAAACCAAACACTATTATAAATTCCAATTCAGCCAATTACAGAGATTCAGCACAATAAAACTTTGAAAAGGGTCATCATAAACCCAACAAAAAGCACACCAATAACACTCCAATTACTGGATTACCACACCTAAAAAGGCAGAGTTTCAAGACTTGGTGGAAACAACCAAAGTAAAGCAAAGCAAAGCAAAGAACAGAAAGTATCACATCACCACTCAAAACATGCTTTTCATCAGCTAACAAAGATATGGTTCAGATGTGTGTAACTCATGCTAGATAGAGACAAGCATCAATGGCAGTGATTAAGACTAGTAGAGACAAGGTGGACCCGAGTTACCTAATGCGCGTGAACAAAAGAGATTCCGCGACATCCACCAAAAGATTAGCTTTTGAAAGTTGTAAGTTCAGAATCCATGGCCCTTTTGATCTTGTTGTGTAGTTGAAGCTACAGCAGTCTCTTCCTTTCACTGCAGTTTCTTTAAGAAAATGGTGTAGATGAGCTGGAGACTTCGGTGGCGTCCATGTCTGGAGAGTTCGCCTTTAAGGACTTCAAATAACTAATAGCTTCATCAATGATCACCAATGGGTCTTCGGTCTTTGAACCTGGAATGAGCTTCTGAACGATTTTCAACATGTTATGGATCTTATGCATTCTTGACCTTTTCGAACTCATACTCGGGATAGCTTGCTGACCATTTGAAGAGCTCGGTTTCACAATAACACTTTCATCATCATGGAACCCTTCTACTGGTTTTTTCCTTGTTTTAGTCTCCATAGATGACAATTTGAGACACGAACCATCTTGATGTAGCTTTTGCCTCTTAGACAAGGGCCCATAACTAGTAACTTCATCAAAATCTTCAACTTCCTCCAAATTTTCAAAACCGGAAGTCATAGCACTTGGACAACGACCAGTGCTTATTTCATCTTCATCCTCGTTATCATAGACTTCATCATCAATGTCATTGTCACTCGAGTAGAGCAAGGCATCGATCTCTTCTGTGTCTTCATGGTAATCACTGTCTTCATCCAATACACGATTCTCACCTGAATCCTCAGACAATGATGGTAACGTAGGACGCTCGTGGGGTGTTTGATTGCAGATGGGAGAACACAAGGTACTAAGAATCATCCGAGTTTCATCCCCAGAACGATCAAATATGAGAAATTTCTTTTCCTGAGAATATGATGCCTCATGAAGTGTTTCCTTCCGATCATGACCAGAGGGTCTGGGCAAACGAAATTGATGCTCGTTCACGTATGGATTTGTAGTAGGAACTGCGTCCTTAGTATTAGGAAACGAATGGCGTTGCACAAGCCACCCTTCATCTTCGAACACACCTTTGTTAGGAGGCAAACCACGTACATTGTAAGCATTCTGACCCACAGGCATAGGCTCGAGTGGCCTGGTAGCAGCATTCACAGTCAAGTAGTTGAAGTTGGGTGGTTGCCAAGCGGATTCCCGCTGACAATTCCAAGAAGTGTTTGGCTCAATCATTAAACGGAAACAATTACCTGGTTTGGCAGAAACAGAAGAGCTAAATCAAAATTCTAGATAGCAAAGTACATGACAGGCAAACCACACATGACAAAATTGGGAGAGAGAAATACCAGGATTAAACGCTACTTTAGTCTGATTCTGCTTCTTCTTCACTTACTACTACAATAAAAATGACCAAAAAAAGGACTTCCAGCTTGCAAAAGAAACACGAAAGTGGAATCAATCTACGTGACAGGTTTCAGCAAATGGCGGAAGTACTCAGCCTGGTAAGAGTAGAAAAAGTGAATTTGTTAGTCACAATTTTCCGACAATCAGCAGCTGCTAAAAAGAAGTTGAAGTAAAATTTAAATGCAGATTAGATAAGCATATCAATAGCACAAACCTGGCAATCCTGCAAAGGTTGAAAACAAGCTATAACTCTAACTATGATGGTTGCTTTGCCTGCTATCCCAGTCTCGTGTTTCAATGTGCGAAATCTCGTCTGTGTAGCTGCTTGGCACACCATAACTACTGTTCACTCTTCCTAATGGAACTTTAACACAAGTTCAAGAAGCAAATACTGATGGAAGGATTGAGGGCGAAGAAAGACACAAAGATCAACCCTAGAAAGCCAATTTAATATGGAGACCAACAGAGAAGAGGATGAGAAGAAAAAATGAGAAGATTATTGTCAGCTTCAGAAAACGCTCTAGATGATGATAGGAATGAACCATGGAACAACAGCAAAGTGACTGGACCCCATTGAGGCAAAACTAGGGATTAAATACAACTCTAAGTGAAAATGGTGGTGATTTACAAGATAACTTTGCAATACAAGTTCAAAGAGATTGACAGACAGAACCAACGCATGCTGCTGTTGCCTTTTATCTAATCAGATTGCAGGAGGCACGGTCAGACACAAACAAACATTCCTGCACAAAAAATGAACACAACCAAAATATTTTGTAAGATATTTCAACAAAGGATATCTTGTAAGATGAGAGTATGCAAATCTGCATAAAGTTAATTTCAACAAAGGATTTAGTGAATCCCAAAAAGATATATTGGACTTATCATACTCATACATCAATCAAGTAGCAATTCAACCCTTTAGTTAAAAAACAGTAATTAGTAATTATTCAACCTAAAATATTTAATTTGAAGCTCAAGAAACATGAAGATATTCCAAATCAAGCACATCAACCCTCATTACAAATGTGTACTCAGATCATTGTTAGTCATGCTAGAAGTTGTGTACAGACAAGATGGAGCAAAAAATGATCGAGAAACCGGTAGATCGGTGCTGAGAGATCAATGTAATACCTAAGATGCCAGGCTCCTGTGGTAACTATCTTAGAATGGAATGAATTATCCTTTCACTAAAAACTAATATTGGATGCCTTAACTGCCATCACAGGGAACCAGTTTGTTCTCATCTTGCAGGAGAAAAGGGCATGAACACTAAAAACAGTTACAGTTGAAATCCCATAATCCAGTATTTTCTGAAGATCACCCCAGTTTAAATTTTTTTTCAATAAACTACCACCACAAATTTCTAGTCTGCAACATTATAACACCCACAATCACTTACCAAAATCTCCAAAGGTCACATAAAACATAATAGAAAGCCCATTACTCAGTAAACCTGGATTCCAAACAAGTCAGATTTCAACAGGAATTTCATTCCTATCACTATGGATGCAAATTTAAGGTGCAGTAGGCTGGTTTTGAGGGGAAGAGGAACCCTAATTACGACTGGTTAACAGTAATTATCCCCTAAATTTGGGAAAGAAAATAATGGAAAAAGGACTAATTAAAGCACGGAAGTAGTAAAATCTTCTAAAGCAACTAGTACCCAGTAGATCCACCGAGATTAGAGCCAAACCCAATTGAGCAAATTAAGAAATCATTGAATTTACAAACATAATCCATGGTGATTTTTTTTACTGAACATGGAATTTGAATCTAAAGCACAAAGAGGGATATAAACTTACCCAGGAAGCAGATGAAATTGCAGAATTAGAACAGATCAACTCTACAGCAGAGGTTCAGACCGAGAGAGAAAATGAGTGGGAAGAGTTTGAAATTGGGGAATTGGAAGGTTAGAGAAGAGAGCGAAGGCGTGAAAGTGGAATTTGCAGGTGCGTTGTGTGGAAGACAAAGTGAAGGCTATAATGCTATTATGTGTGCTTCTTTTTCCTTTTTCTTTTTTAAGGGTAATCATACCCAAACTCTATGTGCAGTGCCTCCCTACTTTTAATTATTTTATAACTTGCTAAATTACAAAAAGTCACCACTAAATATCTCTTTTATAAATTATTTTTTCACAAATATCATTTGATGAAATGCAGTGTGTTAGGTTGGATGAATTGACATTTAGGGCTTTTTACACTATAGAGTTAAAATTTAAGGCCTATCAATTACAAATTGAGAAATAAGGCTCATACTTTACTAGACTAATTCATAAATAGGACAAAAAATTGACAAAAGTGATGACTAATGAGTGATGACTGATGTGAGTGCTGACACTTTTGATTGACATTTGGAGTAAATTTGAGGCCAAAAAACGCAGCCCTCTACCCAGAAAAAATTTGCTTACCCAAAAATCCGTTAACCCAAAAATTCGCTTACCCAAATAATGTCACTATCATACCCAAAAATAAATTTATCAAAGTACATAAACATACTCGAAAACAACATACCCAATAAATCAAATATCAAAATAAAACAATATCCATAAATTGGATAATATTTTATATTTATACCCAATTTAAACATCACTTAATACAAAATTCATACCCAATTTAAATTTGTCATACCCAAAATTTTCAAAACTCGATATTGTACACAAACATCAATATCAAATGACATTTGGTCATTACCCAAAAATTCGCTTGACATTTGATCATTATAACACATTTTGGGTAACCATAAAACATACTTACGATATCACTATATACTTAATAATAAGAAATATATTAAAAAGTCAATACACGTATAAAAGCATACCCAATTTGAATTTGTCATAACCAAAATTTACACAAATCGATATTGTACCCAAATATCAATACCAAATGACATTTGGTTCATGTAACACAATTTGGATAACCATAAAACATACCCAAAAATATGACTTTAAGCATACTCAACAATAAGAAACATACTACAAAAACAATAAACATATACCCAATAATGAGCAAAATACTACAATTCATATTTGGGTAACGAAAACAATGTCACCCAAAAAAATTAAACATTCATGGACTTAAAAATTTCATCAAACTAGCTACATTAACAAAAATGTAAAAAAGATATTTAAACTAAAAGTAAACATTTAATCACCATCATTTCAATTAAAGAAATTATTGCCCCTATTTTCTAGTTTCCATACCTATTTTTTCTTTCTTTTATATAGAGCCCTAGTTTATAAAAGATAATTTTAAGGGGTCTCATTTCCCTAATTAATTCTTTAATCAACGATAAATAATTAAATATTCAAATGATTAGGAATGAATTCATTTGAAATACACATACTAACTAGTTGAACGATCGTTCAATTTTTTTTATTTTAAAATCATATTAATTAAAACAATATTCACAATGTAACAATTATGTAGAAAATTATGAAAAATTCCCTTTATTTAATATGTTTTGGGAGAATAATCATCATTTCATTTTCAAGTTTTAACACTGCCCTAATTTACTAGATTCAGGCCTACTTTGTTTTTATTTTAGCTAGAAGCCCATTTTACAAAAGTAAAATGTAAGGAGCCCCATTTCTCTAATTAATTCATTAAAATTTTAATTAGAATTTCAAAAGAATTAATTAGAGAAATGGGGCTCCTTACATTTTACTTTTGTAAAATGGGCTTCTAGCTAAAATAAAAACAAAGTAGGCCTGAATCTAGTAAATTAGGGCAGTGTTGAAACTTGAAAATGAAATGATGATTATTCTCCCAAATTTAAATTTGATAAGACGGTATTATTCTCATTCTTTGCCTCCTCCTTCCTTGCCTCTGAACCACCAGCGACCTTCCTTGCCTCTCAACCACCATCGCCCTCTTCTTCTCCTTCTCCATTACCGCCGTCCTCTTCTTCCTCCTCCCCTGACCGTCGCCCTCTTCTTCTCCCTCTCCTAAAACCGCCGGCCTCTTCTTCTTCCTCCCGTGAAACCGTCATCGTGTTCTTCTTCCTCCCATGAAATCGTCGCTCTCTTCTTCCTCCCCTTTGAACAACATTCGCCCTCTTCTTCCTCCCCTGAAACTGCCTCTCTGTCCTTCTCAGATTCCGACGAGTCTCCCTTCTTCTGCTTAGATTCCGGCACCCTCTTTAAGTCTAGGGTTTACTCATGCCGTCATTGAGGCAGAAGAACGTAGGATGGCCGCCGATTCCGGCGAGGCTACAGTTCGTGAGGAGGCTAAAGTGTTCGAGTCTGCCATTGATGAGGAATTGGTAAGTCGTACTACCCTTGAGTACCATCAAATGTGTGAGCACTTTGGGTATGTAACATGTATGAGCACTTTGTGTATGTTTCTTGGCCATGAATTGAGTAATTGATTACTCCCTGAATGTATTTACTGCGTTTTTTTGATATTGCTTTGAAATGAGTAATGTGTGAGCATTTTGGGTATGTATGAGCACTTTGAGTAATGTGTGAGCTGGGTATGTTTTCTGAGTAATGTTTTTTGAGTAATGTGTGAGCACGGGATTGGTGTCAGCAACCACCAATCTCCTCGATCGTCTTCTCCCTCGAGAGCCACCAAGCACCATGGTCGCCTCGGCCGTCTTTTTCATCTTACCCAAGTATGTAGGGAAGATATTTTGCAGGATAGGTGGGTAAGCTTGCAGTGGGTAAGGTTGTTTTTTTTGGGTAGAAACTTATGTGAGAATGTTAACACATTGTTGGTTAACAAAACTGGGTTGTTATTTTTTTGGGTATGTTAGGTGTGTCATCTTTTTTGTATGTTGTATTACGATTTATGTTTGATTATCCAAAATTTCGATTTTAATATTGGGATATGCACTTACCATGTTCGATGTACTACACTGACAACCATACAAACAAACCACTTATCCAAACATATCAATATCTTACAAAACACTTACCCAATCATATCAAACCTGAGTATGTAGATTTGTATGTATTTTGGATAATAACTACGTACATACCCAAAAAATTACTACATTGACAACCATACAAACAAACCACTTACCCAAACATATCAATATCTTACAAAACACTTACACAATCATATTTAAAGTTTTACCTAAAAATTGTTTCCTGCCAATCTGGCCCAACAATTCCCTCCAAAAATGTCAATCAAATATGTCATCAATCAACTCAATTTTTGCACAGCAGTCAGCAGTCATCAATTAGCTCTTTTTTAGCCTTTTTGTACTATGTAAAAACTATCCTGCAAAATAGGAGCCAATTTTTTCAACTTAATTTTGGAGGGTCCTATATTCCAACTTTCTTGTGTAGAAGGCCCAATATGTCAATTCAGCCAAATATAATAAAGGGTAAAGTCGGGAAAAACAGCTGCAAGCTCTACCATAATCTACCAAGATATTTTCGTTTTTTCTAAAATCTCCCTAAAAAAATAAAGGTCAATATCACTAACTAGGCCTTTTAGTTATATTGTTTTATTAAGTATGTACATAGCATAATCTCATTTAGTAAATATACCCCTAGTAATGTAATAGTGTAAGTCAATTAGAGTGTTAAACATTAGAGGAGGGATATATTAAAAAGCTTATGGTATCAAGCACTTACAAGTTTTTCAAATTTACAAAGCTTCACAAAAATCTACTCACTAAATGTCAACACTCATCAACAGAACGGGAGGGTATAATGCAAACATCGACACTTATTGAATGTTGTTTGGGCGATAATGTTTTCATTGATATGAGACAAACACGAACTAATATAAACCTAAATGCGTGTTTTGTTATATTTTTGATATTGACAAATAAAATACTAGATATGCATTACTAGACCTTCAAGCATCTCATCATCCACTCTACAATAATCACATCAACTCTCATAATCATCTCATACATAAGGACTATGTCTTCGTCCTAACATCTCACAAAGACAACCCACCCACCATCTCACTAAAAAGCAAAGACCGAACTTTTTTCCCAAAAATTCTTAATCTCCAATCTTATTTTTCTAAGAACCATTGAAGAATTTAAATAGAGAAAATAAGGTTAGATGAAAGTTCAAAACTAGGTCAAAAGTCACTTTTAATAACCTGCTTTAAAGATCCACATAACGAGGCATTGTCATGGACTCTTCGCCTTTGGCTAAAAATCCGACTATTGGAAGAATTGTGATGGTCCTAGAACTCACCCGCAAGGATGACGTAGTCATTTGTAGCATATCGAGTGTCAAATTCACGAGGATCGCACTTGAATTGAAAATTATTTATTACTATCTATTTTATGTAAAAAGAGGGAAAGGAAGAGTAAAGAGAAGGGAAAGAAAAAAAAAATATTAGAATCTTGTAAGAAGGACGAAAAGGAAGCAAATATCTTTTTTCTTATCTCATAACTCGAATTTTACACTAAAAGTGTTTACTTCCCTCCATCTATCGGATGAAATAACAGATCAGTATGCGTCATATCCGTTTAAGAAAAATTAAAGTCACCTGAAGCCGGAGCACCTTCCCCTTTACCCCTTGTCTCCATCCCTGATTACAATTGTTAAGACAACTTTTTTTTTTATTACTATAATCGCTAAGGCCATAATATAATCAATCGATTTATTATTACTACTAAAAAAATTATATTATTGGAAAAAATTAATCCCATAGTAAGATAAATCATGTGATTATTGATAAGGTGAGCATCATATAATTATAGCATTTTCCCAACTTAATTAGTTCATTAATGTGATAATTAGGTTTAATCTTTTGGAGACCCTAATTACGAGTTCATCCCACTCACTAGGCGTGAATTAAGGGAGTCCACCTTAGTATCAAATGATTAGTCGCAAATTAGGGTCAAGGGGAATATAATTACATTTATGTCCGAAATAATTAATTTAATCAAATGAAGCTTTTGGGTTAATTACCCTTTTTTCTTCACCCGTGGGTTACAAATTATCATGGTTAATTATGAAGATTATTGACATTTAGAATTATCATTCAAATGAGAATTATGAGACTGAATAATGACTATGATGGGAACACACAACTAATATTTTAGGGCTGGATTTCTACGGTATCTGTGTTTGGTAGTAAAAAGGTATATGAACGACCGCGATTTTGAGAAATAAACAATTTCGGTATTTCTATTCTCTGATTCCTAAATTTTTTATAGGTTTACATCATTTTAACTTATCTTTTCAGTTATAATATATTTGTTATTGGCTAACTGTATATGAGAAAAATGAAAGTTATAACATAAATTTTACCATAATTACAAATATATGATCTAAAAGTTTCTCTAAAATCTCGTTGAATCTTCAATTGAATATTGAGGTTTAATGCAACGTTTGAGAGTCCAACATACATCATCAACTTTTTAAAGTTCAATAACAAAACATTGAAAATACAACTTAACATGGTTGTGGGTGAAGTAGTAGAACTTTCAAATTGAATTTTAGATGTTGGACGTAAATGGGTGTTTTGTTATCTAACGTTTGTGTTCAATTTGGTTAACCTTAATACTTTCATACAAACATACAAAAGCATGGGTTTACAATTTACAACATATTGATTCATAGTATTAAAACACATGGGTGTTCATTTGGTTTAGACTTTTTTTTTTACACGTAAAGTGGTTAGGAAGGGCTATCTTTTAGAAGTAGTTCATCCTAAAACATCCTTGCGGATGAGAACACTAAGTTCGGGATCGTTAGAAAATGGTGTTGGGGTTCGAAATTTCTAAAATGGTAAATCGGTTAGCAAAACAGTTGATTTTTCTGAACACATGCGTGAACAAAACTTCCTCAAAGAAGCAAATATCCAATTTAGAGTCGGATACGATTATCTTGATCTCCCAGGGACAACTCCAAAGTACTTGAAGTGCCTTGATAACACACAAGTTATCACCCTCAATCTTTTTTATATTGAGTCGTATTGCTTCTTTTAGACTGGCTTTCAACGCGAAGACTTCTACTTTAATTACCGAATTAAAGTTGTTTTTTTCTAGCGTCCAAGCTAATAACTGTTCCGTTATGGTTTCGTATAACAAAATCAATAGACGTTGTACCCAAATCGAGTTTTCTTCCATCAAAGTTGAGTTTGTGGAATTCAAGTTTTGGTTTTTCCCATTTGATATTATTTTCCTTCCTTGTGTTGAGAATGTTGTTCTATTGTTTATGTTTAAATTTGTAGTCGTCATCACCGTTAATGTGATTTGGTTCAAGACTGTTATTTGGACCAACCCGGACCCCACTACAAGAAAATCTTGATTTTGTAACATTATATAGTGTAACGATTAGTCACAATAAAAGGGTACATGTGAGTCATTTCAACACTAAAAAGTGTGCAATGTGTGTGTGGCTAAAGAGGGTGTGACAAATTTATTATCACAAGAAAAACTATTACTATTTCCAACAAAGAAAATGGTGTTAGTGCTACCAACGACTTTTAGTGTGAGAAAAAATGTCCCTATTAATGATATTATTTCCAACAAAAACGAGTGTGAGCCTTACCAATGACTTTTAGTGTGAAAAAAATGTGGTGATTATTAAATATGTGAATTTTCTAATTAGGGTTTAATAATTTTTAGTTCCAAATAAATTATTTAAATCTTCACAGTTCCAAATAGATGTATTTGTTGTGAATAATATAAACAAGATGACCGAAAATAGACAATAAAATGAAAAAGAACGCAAAACAATGAACAATATACTTATAATAAGGAACTCTTGTATATTTCTCACAATAGAGTAAAAATATCATACATTATCTATTTACATTTGAATACAATTACATCTATCTGAATTATAATTACAATTACAAATATAAGATAGAATTATAATTACAATTACAAATATACAAATGTAACAACTTATATATATAAAAGATCCCAAAAGTTGAAGATTCATATCAGTGGAACATTCCCATTGAGTAACACAACTTCATGATCATATCTGATCTTGATAGGATTGCACCCGAGGCCCTCTCTATCTTTGTTGTGATTACTAAATGATGAGTATGCAGCCATGACAATGATGTACGCCAGACATCTCTTGACCGAGTACCAATATGGAGCGGTATTGCCTGATGCTTTGAAGGGTGTTGGAAATCGGTTGATAAAAGGCTTGAACATCTCCGTTTCACCATACAAAGTACAAACATATATATCACACACAAGAGTATAAAAACTAAGTGACCGTAATTATATTTTCAACTTTTTATATGTAGATGACTTACAATTGCTGGGACAAAATGAACTTCATGATTGCCAACAACCCAAATCCAGGGCTAGTAGGCGGTGCTTCTCTCGACGAGCCTACTCCATGTATCCCATCTGAAGTTGTCACCTGCAAATCAGTGATGAGTTTGAATCAAATGTCTGCCCGAGGTCATCTGCACATCCCATGGAAAATATATATAGCTCAAATCTCATTGAGTCAAAGAACATGCACATAGATCTAGTTATAGAAATAAAAGTACCTACCTATGATACCAAAAGTCTAAGGAACATCACGACCAACTTGAGGTGTAGTAAACCACAAAGTTCCCGCAAATTCGCTCATCCTCCATCACCGTCAACTTCCCCAAACTCGCACCGTTCCTTCCCTCATCCCGCGTCGGAGGTCCCGGCCGTCCCAGCTAATGTGGCTACCTTGGAATTGTCGGGAGAGAAGTTCTCATAAGATTGGTCCGATAGTCGAGTTCATCTGAAAGCTAATGATTGGTAACTAGAAAATATCTCAAATTCCAAAAAAAAAAAAAAATTTCTACCACGTACGTTTATAATGGACTAATGGAGGAAGTTACCAATTTTAAAAATCCCTATAATTAAGGCAAATCCCTAGAACTAAGATGTGTTGTGACTAGAATGATTTTAGCTTTTCAAAAAGATATAGATTAGAAAATATTAGGAAAAAAATTAAGATATTATATTAATCGTATCAACAAAATTTATATTTCAAATAATTATGAATAAAATTAAAAGTTAACGCATAAAGTCAATTATAACTAATATCAAATTTTAAATTAAAAAAATATTTTTTCATAAACAAAATAGATAATTATATTAATATTTTTGAGATTGAATTCGTATAATATTTCTAAAATTTATTACGATAACACTACGTATTAATCAACATAATAATTCTAATAATATATATCTATTGAGATAGAGAGTGGAAAAAATATAATATGGTGCATGTTTCATAGTATTTTTTGGAATTTATAATTTCCATATAATTCACTTCCGATATTGTCCAAATTAAAGTTGGGATTAATTTTTTTAAAAATATACCGATATTGTCCAAATTAAAGTTGGGATTAATTTTGTATGATTATATTGAATAAATATATTATATAAACAATAGAAAGATAGTATTTTAGACAATATTATCTTTTTAAAATTTTTATGGCTTATTCAATATAAGGTCTAAAAACAATTTAATATTTATTAATTACTTGTTAATTAATAAAATAGCTATATATATGTTTATATGTTAGAGTTAGAATATAAAATTATTTAAATGTTTTATGAAAGAAGTTAAAAAATTTAGAAGTATATATATTTGATAAGGACGACAAAAGGTATATAGACGATCGTGGTAAGATCAAAAGTGTAAACAATCTATGTATTATCTATATTAATATTTGATTATGTAATATTACTTAATTAGTAAAATTATGCATTAAAGTTGTATGGGTCGGGGAAAAGACATGTGACAGGAATGAATAAGAGAATGACACGTTGCATAAAGTCCTCTATCTTAGTATAAGTGAAAGCTCAATCAAAAACCTTATTCGCGTGATAATTGAATTCGATTGTGTCATGGTCATACGGTCATGTCATGTCTCATTCCACGTTTCGCTCTCATGGTGGAGCTCTTTTTTTTTAAAGGTTAGAGTAGCTCCCAATTCGATTGCTCTACGTCCGGGAAGGGTATAAGTGTTGCCCACATCCACTAGACCAAGTGAGTATTGGTATGGTGAAGTTCTTCTTCATGACGTCATTGTTTTTGCAAGTTCTTTTATCGAGTTCACAGTTAGACATGTCTCTAGAAACAAGAATAACCAGTAGTCTAATATACAAGTTCGGTGGACTACTTCTCATATAGTCAATTAATTGTACGAACGAAGCTCACTAACACGTTGGACTCGGACCCAATACGTATATGTTCTCAAATCGACATGCAACATCATCCTCCACGTTATATTCGACTCATCCAATTTTTACAATATTTTTACTTTTTTTTATATGACTATGTTATATTATATTAAAATTGAAGTTAATTAATATTATAGTATATCATTTATTTAATGCTTTAAAATCAGAACTTATTTCTAACGTACGAAGTCGTCCCAACTAATAGTTGTTGGAAATTACCATAACTCGCCAACAATCAAAGGTGTAAGATTGTATGCTATCAAAACAAGGTGTGGGTAAAATTAAGTTGTTAGAAATTCCCACTACTTGCCAACGATTAAAAGTGTTAAATTGTATGCCATCAACATAAAGTGTGGGTAAAATTAACTAATGACTATAAGTGTTAGTATTTGGGTGTGGCTATTTAAGATTTTTCTTGTAGTGCCCGGAGTATCAAGTTTCTTGGTTTTCGATCTTCCTTTAAAAAAAATGACCTAAAGGTCAAAGTTTAGCACAATGAAGAAGTCCAAAAATATATTTTACATTATCAAGTGAAGGTCATTTCATCGAGTTTAGTACTAACCAAAACAGATTGAATAAATATGACATCTATTACCAACTTCAAAACCTTAATCTAACCTTACTAAACACATATTTAGAATTACTATGATATTTTTCAAAAATATCAAATCTACAATAATCTATTCTAAAATCACAATTAAATCTAATTTTAGTAAATAGTTAATTTTCTCAACGTAAAAGGATCTTTGCGATTAGAAGTCCATGATATCCACTCATTAGTACAATGGACATGATTTACCCACGAATCAAACTATTTGCCGGCCCTAACATGATTAACGTACTCTATGGACTAACTAACGTGTACACACTTATATGCCATAAAATTCAAAGTTAGGTCGAAAATATGTACCGACATGCATATATACGAATTGAGAAAATTGTCCAAACACTACACCATCTTTTAGGCTGATTAAACTTTAGTACCCCATCGTTTAAACTATCATAACGGTACATCAGCTATTGAGCCCGACCAAAAATTAGTATCTAGATTACTTTTCACACGTTAAATTAACATAACAACTTTGCTCCTAAAACTTTCCATTATGTTTCTTGTTGAATAAGTATGTCATGTAGGTCTCATTCCAATTGTCTTAATCCTTTTACTTAATATGTGAACATTAATTTAGATACCAATCTTTGATCACACTCAATAGATGAGGTACCGTTCTTATAGTTTAAATGACGGGGTACTAAAATTTAATCAGCCTAAAAGATCGGATATTGTTTAATCAATTCTCTCTATTGCAAATTTGTTGGAGTCCAACTAAACATCCAAGCTCAAAAAATTTGTTTTTAGGCATTTTTTTTGAAGGATATATTTGTAACAACCTAACTCAAGTATATCGTATAATAACAACTTAGGTTACCACTAACACAACACCACCATCACCATTGTTTGTCATATTTCTTTTATCATATCGTCAATCGTCATCCTTTACATCATAACCCTTACTTCCTTCACCCGATCACTAGCATACAATTGTGTGATAATAAACTTTCAATGTATAATGCGGGGAGATTGTGAGTCTATTATATAAATGTGACGCATTGTGATTGCATGTCAGGTCGGTATGTTTAGTGTGAAAATGTCTCACATCAACAATATAATATTATGTGAATATAACATATAAGTCTTAGAACCTCCATTGTTCATTGGTTTTAGGATGAAATTATGAAATACTTTAATGTAGGAGGTCCGATGTTTGGGTTATAATTAGAGAATATATGTTATTTGTCCGTTTGGCTAAGCCAGCCATAAGATTTTGTGTCAAGTGTCAACTACCCCTCCACGTCTTAGACATGGTATTATTAAATTCAAATGGAATGTGATAAGTCAGTACGTCAACGGCGATCATCCCTAACTAATAAATTCGAGTTCAAACCCGATCTTATAATGTTTATATATTTCTCAATAAGAAAACCGGTTTTGACAAAAACCAAAATTCTTGTAAACCCTAGATCAAAGACCAAACTAGAATAATCTATATGGCTCTCGGATTCAACTCGATTGATCTCGTTTATGAACTTATTGAACTAATATTATTTAAAATAATTTGTGAACCAAAAGTCCAAAACAATGATAATTTTGCAAATATACAAAGTACCGGACCGGAATCTCCCGGTTCAGTCTCTTTTCGAACGAACGAAAGTTTTTTTTGAACCAAATTATGTAAATGCACCCTTCTGAAAAGTTATATGATCAACTTGTAAATTCAACACGAAATAGAGATGTAATGGTCATCTTAATCTTTCATGCTTTCTTCAAACCAAACTTTCAAGTAATTAGTGTTACTAATTAAGTTTGTTACTTGTTCAATTAGATAACATGAAAAAAAAAAGACGAATTTCTCATTTAGGGTTCGTTTGGTTTGAACTCCGGGGTCGGAAACGAAATTAAAACGAATCTAGTCCATATGTATACTCTTATCCATGAAAGTTGTTGGAATCATTCCTTGTGATTTGAAGTAATTGAAGTTGAATTTGATTACTTTTGATACCCTATAGTGTAACAAAATATGGGGAGACAAGTGCATTTTGCATGTAAACACAAGGAATGATTCCATAGAATTTCATGAATATTGATATACATATGGACTAAATTCGTTTTCATTCTGTTTTCGTTTTCGGAGTTAGAACCAAACGGGCCCTTCATTAAATGATTTTGTAAAACACTAACCTATTATACGTTAGCCAAGTTAACACCTTTCAGTATCAAATAAATAGAAAAATAAAAGAACAAACATACTATAACTCATAATATATATCATTTCATTTATATTCATACAATAACGTAAACTCAATTACTTAACACATCTTAATTACTTAATAATACATATTAAGATCATACTTGATTTCATATTAGATATAATTACCAGAAGAGAACAACGTACAAGTCCTCTTACACATAATATTATATATATAAACCTTAAGTACGTCAAGCTTTATTGTATAGCTAGCGACGTAGATGATCAGGGACGAGTCTTAGCCGAGACACGAGATGGAGGTCCAACGATAGTCGAACCCGGTGGGTACGGGCCGTAAGGCAGGAGCGGGTTGAAGAAGGGTTGCGGGTACGAGTACGGGCCGTTATTCGGGTAAACCGAAGTAAACGGTTTGTAGTTAGGAATGTAGGGTTGTTGGCCGTAGTAAGGGTAGCCTGGACCGGAGTAAGGGAAGTAGTAAGGGTATTGTGACGACGAAACCTCGTCCTTCGACTGCTCCAAGGTGGCTTTGTTGACGTTGCTAGGACGAGGAGGGAGTGTAAGTTCGGATTGTGTCTGGATCTTTGTGTCGGATACGGATTTTGGCTCGGAACGGGCGGCTAAGGTGGTTTCGATGATTGAAGATGAGTAAACGACGAGAAATGCGATGCAAATGTGAGTGTAGGAAGCCATGTTTGTGTTTGGAGGAAATCGAGTTTGTGATGTTGTGATAATTTTGCTTGGTTGAGTTCGGTTTTTATAGCGGTTTAGGGTAGAGTTATGAGAAATACTTAGAGGAGTCTAGGTGAGTAAAAGTATTCGGTTATCCGGAGAAAACCCGGATCCAAAATAATCCGTTGGTTCGAATATGACCGGATTGTACGTATACCTATCGGATAATCACGTTGGAGATAATAAGTTCCCACATCGAAAGATGGGGACACTCCGAGTCTAGTATATAAGGTCGGTGGGGTACTCCTCCTATTGCCGATTGGTTTTTAGGATGGAATCTCGTCGGTTTTATGTGTTGGGCTTGAGCCTAATATGCATGTACGCTCGTATGCACACGAACCCCACTCTACAGTCCGTCTATATCGGACTTTGACATGGTATCAGAGCGGTTAGCCTCAATTCGACTCACGATCCTAACATGTGGACAAATACAACTCGGCTTGTTGCAGATAATAAGTTCCCACGTCAAAAGATGTGGACACTCCGAGCTTATTGTCAATTGGTTTTAGGATGTCGGTAATACGATAAGATGTTTTGGCACCAGAATGAATGAATACAGACAGGATAATCGGTCATTCAAAAATTTTTCTAGATAACTCGAAATAACAATCACCAAATTGAATATAGATCGGATAATCGGGCATTTGATCTGATAATGGATACAAATCGGATAATCGGTCGTTCGCCGAGATATTTCGGCACTAGATTGGATGCCGCGGATAATCAGCTATTCGTTGAGATATTTCGGCATCGGATTGTACAATCGGTCATACGATCGGGTAGTTTAGATTAATCCGATCCGGATAACAATCACCGGGATATCCAAAAAGCACATTTTGAATGTAACTATAAGAATTCGGATATCTAATTGAGATAGAATTATCGGATATTGATTAAATGTTGTCCTTGAATTTGATTAAATGCATGACGAGTGTAGCTTTGTAAGCCCGATTTGTTGGTTCTAATTTAGATCCTCTTTATTATTAACTTTAAATCATTATTTAGAATATATTTCTATAGCTTATAATCTTATATGGTGCATGCAAATAATTCTATATTTTAATATTGGTATAATGTATTTGGTCATTAATAATATTGGTATAAACCTATATTTAGGACGAAACTATGCAATGACGACTGATACTCATCGTAATCCTACTTATTTATTATGTGAATTATGTTTATTTTCGTATTATTCATTAAATAATATTGGTATAACCTATAATTATGATTTAGGGCCCGTTTGGTTCCAACTCCGAAAACGGAAACGGAATGGAAACGAATTTAGTCCATATGTATATCCATATTCATGAAATTTTATGGAATCATTCCCCATGATTTAATGAAAAATGCACTTGATTACTCACATTTTGTTACCCTATAGGGTATCAAAAGTAATCAAATTCTCATTCAATTACTACAAAACACAAGGAATGATTCCAAAAATTTTAATGAACAAAGGTATACGTATTGACTAGATTCGTTTCCATTCCGTTACCGATTCCGGAGTTAAAACCAAACGGGCCCTTAATATATTTGCTTAATCCACGTGTCAGAAATTAATGTAATTTTGTTACGTTATCTTAACGGACCGTATATATCCTTTAAACATCTCTTTAGTTCTTCAACCGAAGTGTGAAATTATTGTTTAAGTAATTCCACACCTGAAGCACGAAACTAAAATTGGTCTCGCACTTGGAATGTGAGAGCGAAATTCGAAATTGGGTTTTATTAGTTTCGCACTTGGGGTCCAAAATCGAGATTGGATTTACCCAATTTTGCTTGTGGGGCCTGAAACCGAAATAAAAAAAAATCTCAAGTTATTTTCTAATTACTCTCTTTCAATATATCTTATTTTGAAATATCTATTAAGGGATTGGTTATGGTAAACACTAAACATATTCTTCCGAGATGATGAACCGATGTTGGTGAAATATGAACGGTTTGTTAATAGAATACAAATAAATGTTCAATTTTTTAAAAATTAATCTAAAATGCACACAATATCAACTAAGATGATATTTTATAAAAAAAAAAAAAATCATAGTTCTTACATTTTTAGTTCAATTTTTTTATACAAACACTTCAATATTTTTGTTCATTTAGTTTACATATTTTACAAAGGCGAATCCTGTCTTTTTTTTACGCTATGTTCAAGTAGTGTTTATGGAACACAAGTTTTATTAGTATATTTTTTATTATACGATCGATGTGTTAATTCAAAGTTTTATATTATTAGTTCATAGAATATTATATTAGTCTTAATACTTCATATTATTAGTTTATGTTTTATTTTAATCCCTTTATTAAATAATAACAACTTTTTGAAATTTTTGGGAAATAATTTATTTCAATATTTATTTCCAATTTATTTTTAAAAAATTCCATTTTTTTTTGTTCTAGATCCATATTTGCAAATACTTTTTTAAAAAATATATTTTTTCAAATAAGAAGTAAAAAAAAACGTTGAAATAATAGATTATCAATTACAAAACTCTATTTATTATATCATTTATCAAAATTAAATTAGTCAAAATTTCCCTACCATTTATTATTTTATTATACTCATATATCAAAATTAATATCGATTTACTAATCATAATCGATTTATAATTTTTTTTTTTTTTGATATTTTATGTGATATAAAGGGCCTTACGTACGTAAGATCGTTTCAACCGTCGTGGTGGTCACACAGTAGGATGCCAACACATGAACCAAACCCCTAATTGTCATTAATAATGTCAATCACTTATTTATGAGCATCGTTTATAAGTAAGTAGATCAAGCTAAGCTATGTTTTTGGTGAACTAGTAGTATAGTACGTACACAATATCGGGTATCAGTCGTAATCGCAATTATTTTATGTGTTTAATTTGGAAACTCTTGTTTATAGATTTACAAATGTTATGTTTTCATAACTTAATTAGAGTAAGAAATTACTTAAGTTATATATATATATATATATATATATATATATATATATATATATATATATAGATCCTGACTCACGTATAAACAACTATTAGCGTGTGAACATGTAACCACCGAATGTATGTGACTATACCGTCGAATATATAGAGTTAAGTCCGCCGAATATTTTTTCCATTAATAATACGATTTTTTTCCTTTAATATCGTCTAATCTCAACCATCTATTTAACGATCTAACGGATACAATTTGTTCTCATTTTACATGGTAAGAGCGGTTTACATGAAAAGTCAATATATATATATATATATATATATATATATATATATAAAATAACTAGGACTTTTTGAAAAATTATAGTAGTAATTAACTAGATTTTTTAATGTTTCAATTAAGTAAATATACCCCAAACTTTTGTATTTATTCTCAAACTCTACACATTATTCTCTCAAGGGGTACATTTACTAAACACAAAATTAGAAAAAACCTAGTAAACCAAATTGTTTGAAATGAAACAAGTTTGGTAATATTTAATTAGTTCTTAGATGAATATTCAGTATTTTATTCAAGATATTTTTTTTTGAAACGGAAAGCGGTTTGAAACAGTAGACGGCGTGCTGTCTAGTGGATCAAAATAACAAAAAATATCGGCAAGAAAAATTACAGACGATATGCTTGTGTTTTAGACTTTTTTCGATTTTTCAGTTTCTGAATAAAAACTAAAGATCTAAATTGTCCAATTGGTAATATGGTAGGAGGGGGAGAACCTATTAAGCAGAGTTCGATACTTCATATTTTAAGTGCGAAGTATTGACCATGCTTATTAAATTTGACCGTTAACGTTCGCTACTTTGACTTGATGTTCATTGTTAATCAAGAAAATTTAAAAATTGCATATAAAATTAGTAATTGGTTACTTTAGACAACATTTAATCAGAATTGTTTATGATATCAAATGTGTGTCTAATGATATGTTCCTACTCCCTATTTTCCTATTGTAATACATGTTTTCACATGATCCTATCCTTATTTATTTATATATATATATATATATATATATATATATATATATATAATCTAATATTATTCAAAACCTGTACAAGATGCATGTATTACACTAGTACTAAAGTAAACGTAAACATTTTTATCTTAATAAAATTAAAATAATTTAGCATTAAAAACATGAATATAAAATAGTATTATTAAAAAAATTTAAAGTCAATAAACTGTAATTTATTAAAAACATTATTAATGATAACTATATATATAAAAATAATAATTTAACAAAAGATTACATTATAATAGACTTATTCTACGATAGTATATATACATGTACAATACACGGTAATTAAAGCCGAAAGATATTTTAATATATTTAAAAAAAAGAAATATGTAGAATTAAAGTAATGAAGTAGAATTTCATATTGGGCGGGTCTTTTCGGGTCAAATTACTCCGGATAAACATGGGTTCGAAACGTAAACCGCCTGTTTATGTTTCGGAAGTTACGGTTTAGGTTTGGCTAAAGACATTTGGCCAAACCTAAACCTAAACCGACAGTTTATTAAAAAAAATAAAAATTGATAAATTGGACAACCGTCGGTTTTGAGGACCAAATTGGCCGGTTTGGTTCATTTAAAAAAAAAAACCAAACCGGCGGTTGGCCAAGCCTAAACCGGTAACCCACGGTTTGGTCAAACTGGCAAACTTAAACCGCCGGTTTGGCGGTTTAGCCCAAACCGGACCCATGTCTAACTCTAGACTATTAGGTCATTTTATGTTACTTCGGGAAATTGGGTTACCGGGTCTTTTCGGATCGGATCACTTTCGGACTATTAGGTCATCTCTTGTTACTTCGGGAGATCGGGTCATTTCGGGCTGGATTACTTCGGGTTATTGGGGTCGGACTATTTTGATTTCCGGGTCGTTATCGAGGTATTCATTTCGAGCTGTTCTATTCGAGCTTGATCGCACCCGAGTCATCTTCATATTATTTATTATTCCTGGTTAAATCGATTTTAAAAGAATACCGGGTCCTAGTCAAATTCAAATTTTGACTTCATAGATCATGTCAAGTTTTGAACTCTAGGTACACGTACACTTAATTTAGCTTAATAAGTAGGTGGAGTTCTAGCGACTTTTACAAAGAGGAAACTAGGGTATTACCCGCTCCTTCTGCGAGGTTTTTTTAAATTTTATTTTATATTAAATTTTATGTTAAATATAAGGTTCAAAATAGTACATTTAATCTAGCAAGTCGTTTTATAATATGTTAAATATTATAATATGTTAAATTTTATTTTTAATCTAGCAAGTTGTTTTATTTATAAGTAGTAAATTTAATTACAAATGTTATTTATTGAAGATTATATCAAATAACCACTTACACAATTTAGATTTTAAGATAAGATTTATTAAAATTCTAAATTAAAAATAGGTTTGCCAAAATAACTTTAGTTAGATTTTGAAAAAAAAAGTAAAAGGAAATGAATTAAGATAAAAAGAACAAATGTAAGATCTATTTGACAAAAATAAAAAGTAAAATAAATTACACAGTAAAAATAAAACTAAAAGTCTAATATCCTAGTTTTGCCTTCACCGCCCCCGCGGCCAAGGTGATCCGCCCCTGCAGATCACGATAGATCGTACCCGATATTTTCTTCAGTTCTTTTATCTTCCTTCCATAGATAGAATATCCGATATTCTATCTTATGGGTCGGTTTCCTTGTCTCCTTTCTAACCCTAAATGCTCATTCCGTCTAGCGTTTCAGCCGTCTCTATATATTCTCCCTTTCTTCTCTTTTTCCCGTTTCTTGCTTACGTCTTCTTCAACCCTAAAGCTGCAGTCGTCCCCTTGCTTCCTGCAACCTCGCTGAACGTGTAACTGTGTAAGTTCATCTTTTCCAGGTTCTTCCTCACGTTCTTATAGTATTGTTTTATGCCTTCTCCTCTTGTTTTGGTTTCTTCCTCAAGAATCAAGTTTGATCCTTTATTCTTGTGAAGCGTTCCGTTGTTGACCCCTTTGTTGTTTACAGGCTCGCTGGAGTTGAGTCTTGACGTGTTGGAACCAAATGTTCAGCTTTGGTTGCCCTTGTTGTGAGTTCTATCGAAGAGAAGCCCGACAACGCTTTTGTCGTGCAGCCGCCCCTGCGCCTGCACCTGGCCGCCCCTGCACCTCTGTCCAGCCGCCCCTGCGGTTTCTTTGCAGTAACTCCCGTCTTTGGTGAGTTGCTTCCTTCCCACATTTCCCTCGTTCTTTTCCTTGTTCCTTTGGGTTGTCCTTGTTCCCTGAGTTGTTGTAAGACTAAGGTCGAGCCCTTAGCTTGTGAAGATCTCTTAGAGATTGTTGAGACTAGAAGTTATAGACTTCTAGCATCCGTTTCGTTCATGATCCGTGTTGCTTGTTCGTACAGGTTTTCCTTGCTCCTTTCCTGAGGGAAACTGAGATTTCTCCTGAGTTGTTCCTGAGTTGTGTTGGGCTTTTGTGTTACCTTCGTGTGAGGTAAGTCCCTTGGACTTACTTAGCTTCATTCCGCGTATTAGTTGGATTGTATTGACTTGTTTGTGTTGTTTATCATGTTATAACGGATAATCGGAAATACGATTCACCCTTTATTACCCTTAACTGACACAAGGATATTATAACCGGACGGTGACCACTTGTCTATATCAAGATATATCAAAAATTATATTCTATCCTAAATGGTTATAAGTAATTTCTCCTAGATATAAACATATTACTAGAATAATATAATGTAGGAAATAAGTATATATTACTTATAATAGCATAATAAATAAATAAATTTAAATTGTGTTTGATATAAATAATTAATAGTTTAACTAATTCAGTGATTTTATCTAATTAACATATAAATTAGTATACAAAAACTTTAACAAAAATAGTTATAGCCAGAAAAACCTTAGGCTTTTATAAAATTTCAATTTATATCTCTATATACACTACCAAAGTACACTACACTAATGTTGATGTGACACCCCCATATTTTTTCTCGGATTTAATCTTTTATTAAATCAAGAATTAAGCCAATAAATCGTTTTTACTATAACAAATCTAAAACAAATTTTTTTTAACTAATATTTTTATAAAATTAATTCAAAAAGTTAAATATATCACGTTTGAGACTTCTCCGGTACATTTTATCACATTTAAAAAATATCAAAATCTAACAAAATCTACTAATCTATATATACTCTTAAAGTACACTACACTAATGCTGACATGACGCCCCCACAATATTTTTCAGATTAAATCTTTTATTAAATTAAGAATTAAGCCAATAAATCTTTTTTTACAAAACAAAATATAAAAAAATCTTTTTTACTAAGCAAAATCTAAAAAAATCTTTTTTTAACTAATATTTTAAAAAAATATTCCAAAAAGTTAAGTATATCACGTTTGAGACTTCTCCGGTACGTTTTACTTCTCCTCCACAATTTATCTCTCACGCTATATATGTAGATATTACCTCATCCTTTTTGTGACAGTTTTTGTCTTCCAATATTGATCATATTTCTTCATCTTTTTCAGGGTTGTGATAATTTGAAGATCGGATTTTTCAATGCTACTTCGTCTAAATTTTCAGGTTATCCCCTACGTTTTCAATCATCACACTCATTCTGTTATTGTTTAGTCATTCCTTAATTTGTTTTCAATAATTGTTATTTCAACAACTTTGATTTTTACTATTCCATGCTTATGAAAGTCTCTTTCCGCCATTCTTCTCACTTTCCTACTCGCAGACAGATCTTCCGAGATCCGTCTGTAAAAATCCACCAATATTTAAAATTTACACCTCCCAAAATCTGTTTATTCGGAAAAATATAGTTTGACGAAAATTCAGTTTTTTTATTACTCAATTGATTAATTTGTTCATACTTGGTCAACTATTTTAGTAAACCAATTTTAATTTTTGTAATTATTGATTTAAATTATATCTAAATATTTAGATAAGATCTATTTTCTTTGCACTGATACTTAAAAATAAATCTGTAATTTAACTTAATAAATAGTATATGCTGAATATATGATTTTTTTTTTTTATTTTAGAAAAAATATCCCTTCTAGAATCTTGTATTTGTACGTGCTAAGGATATTTTCCATAAAACCTAGATTATGTTTTCATAATTTTATAAAAATTTAATTTTATATCAATTTAGTTCATTATATGGAACTAAAATGGCCATATCTTTTTTTTTTTTAGATTAATTTGTAAACTTAACAAATAAATTAATTTGTATTGTGTGATTAAAAGATTATTACAATTTAGATTAGACAATTAAAGACACCAATTTTATTTTTTTTAAACTAATCCTTAAAATTTTATATAACTAATCAATTTTTTGGGTTTTTACCATTGATTCAAAAAATTATGAAAAATAAAATCTTAAAAAATATTTTTATAGCATTTAGAACCACTATGACTTACTCGATATTTTTTACTTTATATAAGTTAGTTGTTTATGCCATTTATACTTTAAGTGCCCGTTTGGTTTTAACTCCGGAATCGGAAACGGAATGAAAACGAATCTAGTCAATACGTATACCCTTATACATTAAAATATTTGGAATCATTCCTTGTGGTTTGTAGTAATTGCATGAGAGTTTGATTACTTTTGATACCCTATAGGGTAACAAAATGTGAGGAAGCAAGTGCATTTTTCATTAAATGGAGAATGATTCCATAAAATTTCATGAATATGGATATACATATGGACTAAATTCGTTTCCATTCCGTTTCCGTTTTCGGAGTTGAAACCAAACGAGCCCTAAAGTTTAACCTAATCTTTTTTTTAATGTTCATTTAACATAGTTTTTATAAAAAATAAATAAATTATAGTCTCTATGACTTATATTCTCGTATGAACTTTGTGGATTCCAATACAAATTTTTATAAAGACACTTATCAATTATGTCAATAGTCTAGGTCGAAAACTTTTTGCATCAAAATTTATTTAATTATGATTTTATGTATTGTTTAATAAACTACAGTTAACAAATATGTATTTTAGTAAGATATTTTGGTAATTTGTAACGGCTGAAATATAAATACAATCAATTAAAATAGTGAAAATCTAATTTCTATGTTCAATGATTTAATACATTACTTTATTTATTTTCCTTAAGCTATTCTAACTGATTTGAAAATTTAACATTTTTAATGAGAAGATTGGTAAAATGAGGCACATATATTAGTTGTACTAATCAAACTTCGTGTATTTTTTGATGATATACAATATTAATAAACAATTTCAATTACATATTATTAATTCATAATTTCAGTTATATCTTAAATTTAAATTTAACCTTTATGTACACATTTTCAATTAATATGTATTTATCACGCAATCACAAACAAAAGAAATTAAAAGCATACTTTATTTATTGTTAAATAATGAACCAACAATATATGTTTAATTCATAATTTCAGTTATATCTTAAATTTCGAGTACATGTTTTTAATTCATAATTTCAGTTATATCTTTAACTAGGTTAACAATAAATCACAAAAGTAATAAACTGTAGATTTATCCTCTGAGAATATAATATGATATGTTTGGTTCCTTTATCTATATTTTTCTGCTCTTAGCAATTACTTCCATCTTCACTTGTTTTTGATATTATAAAAAGTTTGTGATTGACATATATCTCAAATTTGACATGGGTTACGAGTTTCATTGTATGTTTAATTCATTGTGATTGACATATAAAAAGTTTCATTGTATGTTTAACCTTTTCGCCAACCTTTGTAAGTGAAATTGGTTATACACAAAATCTTACTCTTGAACGAGGGTAACCTCATTGCATTTTAAGGTGGGGCACCTATGAAGTTGAATGCGCAACCAACACATCACGAACTTCAGATGCAACCTGGTTCTTTGAAACAACGGAACACAATCATATCTAAATATATAAAAATATGATGTGTGAACCTATGGCTCGTGACATTGCAAGAACTCCAAGTACCCGAGCACCATTCTAGTTTATCACTTTCCCACCCTGTTGTTCGATTCTCAGAAGCTCATCTTCTCTATCAGACTGCAAAACATACAAATATAAAGGTTACCTTTGGTTGAAAAACTATTGTGCAAATGTTCTAGGCACTGTGCAAATTATGTTTTAAACTTAGATAATGGCCATATTTTTGTTCATAATATTAAATATATTATTAGTTTTTCAAATACGAAATTAGTGTTGTTTAAAGTTTAGAATTTAATAAATATTTATTTATGCCTATTGTATAAGTATTTAAAAGATTTTGGTGGAGAAAATCACACAAATAGTGGAGGTAGAAGTAGAACCACTATTTTATTGATATTATGATAACCTTTATATAGGATTTACAAGAGAATAATGACTAGTAATATATAGGAAACTAAATAATAAAGATATTATCACGATCTTATCACGCTCACAATCTTGATCTTATCACAATCACAATCTTATCACAATTATGATCTCGATCTTATCACGCATCCTCAAGCCGGTGGTGAGTGACGCACAACATCGAGCTTGAACTTGAAAAATTGATACTCGGACCATAAAATCTTTGTAAACAGATCCGTCAGTTGATCGGCAGAACGTGTAAAGCTATTGGAGTGATGTGTTTTTATGACGCTCATTTTTTACTTGCCTTTGAATATATTTTATTCAATTTGAGGCAATGAGTCTTGAGCAAAAGTGGTTAAGGTTACACTTTGTTTTGTTTGACGATGCAGTTGGTTGGTGGAAGACCACACAAATGGTAGAGGTAGAACCACAATTTTATTGATATCATGATAACTTTTATATATGCTTTATAAGATAATAATGACTAGTAATATATATGAAACTAAGTAATAAAGATATTATCACGATCTTATCACGATCACAATCTTGATCTTATCACAACCACGATCTTATCACAATCATTATCTCGATCTTATCACGCCTCCTCATGATCTCGATCTTATCAGTATTTCTAGAAATTCATATCATCTAAATAGGTTCACTCAAAACCTTACATTTATTTACGTATTAAATTTATTTTATACAATATAAATATTTTATTAATTATATTAGTTTAAAATTATGATTGATTTTGAAATTCAAGAAATTATTATAAAAACAAATAATAGATTTAATATTTGAAATTTAGATAACGGTCATATTTTTTCATAATATCAAATACAGTGTTGGTTTTCACAATTAAGAAATTAGTGCTGTTTTAACTTTTGAATTTAATAAAAAATAATTTATGTCTCTTTGTATAAGTATTTCTAAAATTCGTATTATCCATATATGTTCACTCAAAACCTTAAATTTATTTACGTATTATATTTAATTTATAGACTACAAATATTTTTATTAATCAAATCGGTTTAAAATTAATTTTTATTTTTATTTAAAAAAGCTTTTTACTGTATAATTGTTACCAAGTTTTCGTTGGGTTAATTGGACCTCTTCTGTCTATCTTCTCCATCTCTAAACAATCTCTAAACCTCATCTCTAAACCTCTCTAATGGCGCGTAGCCCTCATCTCTAAACCTCTCTAATGGAGTAATTGGATCAAATTTCTCATTTTCGTTTTCTCCGTCCATGGCAATGGCGCGTAGCCTCTTCTGTCTATCTACTGCATTTCAAGCCTCCCCTTCTCTTCATCCAAAACCTAAATTTCAATCGCTTCCCCTCCATGTCCGCAATCCAACTCGAAATCTTCAATTCCATTTAACACCGTCGAGAATCCAATGCTTAGACCAGCTTAGTCCCCCTCCTCGCTTCCAATTTTCATGTCGGAACCCTAGGTTTCCCTTGCGAGCGACGAATGCTGGCGGAACGGAGGTTGAGGAGGACAATTTTGGGGATAGTGAAGAGGATGACGCAGAGTTTAGAGGAGTCGGTACGGCACCTGAAAGGTTCAAATTTGATGGTGAACCAGAGCCTGTTACTCTCCCTCGGCCTCCCCGTTGGGCTTTGCTCATAGGTTTCTATCTTTTCCCCTCATTCTTATGCTTTTTTCTTGTTTACTGCGTATTTCAGGTTAATTGATAAGGAAATTATTATCACTGTGTATGATTTGATACTTATGGTAAGCTAATTGCTTGAATTTTACTGTAGGGAACTTGTTTGATAGATGGTCAAAACTCAATGTGTCTGTCCACCAACATCAAATGCATATAATATATATGATTGCCGCTCCTCCCAAATATTTGTGTTCGATATTTTCAGAAAACAGTGATATTATTTGATAAGTTGACATATAAGAATCTAATACGAATTAAGGAATATTTGTTGTATATTATCGAAATTATAAGTGAAGTTGAAGTAGATGGTTGAGCAGGTAAAATAAGGGGAACCCGAAACCCCAAGGATGTGCTTGATAGAACGAGTTCTTTGGTATGGCAGTGTATGTTCTGAAATTAACTGATGATGTTATTGGGATAATATAAGATAAACTTTCATACGCTGGAAAGTATGCACTGAAACTATAAAGAGGAAAACACTTTTAGTTTGGTTCGAGAATTGACAAGCACCAAAGCACTAAGAGCTTGAATATATGATGTGAGAATTTTGTTTCCAAAAACTTGGATTTGTTGTCCTCTTGCATGCCATCTTGGATGTAGCATTGTAGCTGTTTGGTGCCTTGCTTTTGCTTTGTTTGGTGTCTTTCAAAACAAACCCTGTATAATTGCAAGACTATAACACCAGGACGTACAATGCTCAAACTGGTCAATATCACTAATTAGCCATAATGTTGCATATCACAAAACCAACGTGATATTGTGATTCGAATGCTTTAAATTAGATGTTAGTAGAAACCATATTGTAGATTACAGATGTCATTTACAAAGCTTCAAGATTTAACATTGTTAAAGTCTTGTGGTTAAACTTTAAAAGTAGTGTGCAAATATGGATCCTAACATATTAAGTAATTACGCTATTTGGTCTTATTATCATGTAACCTACCTTACTATGAGCATGTTAAAAGTATATATCATCCTATCTCAAAAAGACCCAAAGGACCGTAATCCTTCTGCCTGAAAAATGACATAGTAAAACGCTCATGAAATGTTAGCAGTCATATCAGTGCCGACTCAAAGAACCGTGCTTTCCTCACATCAATTGTCAATGGAAGACACAAAAACATCTTAAAAGAGATTTTGTGTTCAAGTTTTCTGACTGTAAGATGAATCACCAAGATTTGTGCTCGTGTTGGTATTCCTGCATTTGGCTTCTTCCCTGCTAACCCTGTGGTTGTGTTCAAATATCTGTCAGTGGCATTTCCCATTTTAATATTGTGTTCTTCCATTGACATCTATTCTATTGATAAATTGCAGCACTGGCCTGTTTCATCTACACTTGGAGGATGGTCTTGTGGGAGCTCAGCAATTGGAGGAAAAATCTACTTACCATCATGAGTTTTCTGGGATTCAGTCTGCAATTTGTACTAGGCGTGATCAACGATTTCCTAGGTGACCCAATCACCTACATCCTCTACACCGTTCGTTCATTTTACTCCAGCATTGTTTCATCTGCTCCAGTCCCAGAGCTGACTACCATAGTAATATTAGCATCAACAGTTCTCGCCATAGCAGAAGCCACTTCTCCTAATTCTATCAGCAAACAACCGTATCTCCTAACAGCCTCTGGTTTAATCGGGTATGCAGCAGTCAGTGGCTACATCTCTGAACCGTTTTTCTGGACATTGCTGTTGGGTTTGTTTTGCATTGCCCGATTCATCAAGAAGAGAGATAACGTTTCATCAGCGTTGCCTGTGGCAACAATTCTGGCTTCTGTGGGAGAGCCATGGGTCAGAGCGCTGACAATCATCTCATTTACGGGTTTGGCTGTTTATCACCACTGGAAAAGCTCAGCCAACACACCCACGATAGCATCAGAGAGACGTCTTCCTCTTCCATTGTTAGCAGTCGCCTTAGCCATTGGAATGCGACTTGCAGCTCAATGGGCTGGGTATCGACATCTGACATGGAAGATTGTCTAACCTAGGTCAGTTATCATCTTAACGTATCATCGGACTTATCTTCCATGTTTCGTCTTTCCGTTTTAGCATCCTTCTAGATTCGGCTTTTCACTCCAGACTTTGATGTGTCTGAGGTCACAGGAATATACCAGTCTCAGTTGTGAAGTAAGGTCAGTATGTTGGAATTTTGTTTCAAATGCCAGTGTTGCATCAAATACCATAAAGCTCTTTGTAGTAACATTTTTTGTGAAGACTAGGTGAGACGCGTACTACGCACGCGCCTCGTGAGTTGATGATTAAATTACGGAACGCTCATGTAGTATAAAATGTTGGCGTATTTAGTTGTCAATAAAATCCGCAGCTACAGAAACTTATGCTACTGAAAGTTCAGATTCATGCAGCAAGAATGCTCAAGAAAGGCCATCCTTAACAGGAACACCAACTCTTTCCTCTGCAGCTACAGAAACTTGAGATGTTCTAGAACACTTCTGTAAATCCGCAGTGGTAATTCAGAAACCCCAAATAGCAGGCTTTGAAAGGAAATTCAAAATTTTAAAAATCAATTTCCCTCTGTAAATAGTGAAACTTGAATCTCTCAACTTTTAACTAAGGAAATCATCTGTGCTTGCTGAACATCTTGGAATCAACTTTACTTGTAATTTTACCTGTGTAAGTTGTCTCATCTGAATAAGCAACAAAACAGCTTCCAAAAGATGTAAAATACTTGCATCTTCTTCTGTATCACAAAGAGAGCATATGTATATCATAATGGATGTGTGACATTATGATATACATTTACTACGTACACATCCTTGCATAAGACCAGTGATCCCAAGAAGGACACCCTCACTTTAGTGCAAGTTCACAGAGACATTCTTAGTTGACAGAAAGATAGTCACTGAGGATTTGACTTTCCAGTGACAGGCGATTCTAGCGAGCATGTGGTCGGACCAGAAGCGGGCATCAAAGTTAGGGAGATTAACCTATATAGGGATTTCGTCCACACAATTGAGGTCTAAAATCATTCCAAGGAAACAACTTTTGTGGATGGGAAGGCTTGGTTTCGCAAAATCTAGAGGGCAGTTTGGAGAATATGGTTAAGGCCGTGCTCGGAATTAAACTGGAAGACAAAGATGCCATGATTATTCAAGAGAGTTTTAGGGGTGAAGGTTGACAAAACGTTTCATGCTTTAAAGAGAAGGTTTTACAAATAGTACCACCAACAGAAGAGAGGTTTCACTTGTGGACGAGGCCAAAGACATCGGCCTCAGAGAAGTAAATGACACAATTGATAATGTCGGGACGAAGTTGAGAGGATTTGGAAAACAATCCTTAAAGCAGCGAGCTTTGGGGTAGACAAATATTATTTTCTTATAGAGGAGGAAAATTGCATTGAGGGGTGTTGTATTTAAGAAAGGAGGAAACTTTAACCGACTTGTGGTTCCAGAAGGGTGACAAATATGATTTTCCTAGGTTTATCTACGACGGAGGGTTATTTACGATGAGAGAAGATATGAGAATGGAGATGTTAGGAGGAAGTCTAGATAGGGATGCTTAGAGCCTTGGAGCGGAGGAATGTGGAGTTGTTTGAGATAATAAGTTCAGTCGGAATGGTGACAACTGACAACATGACTTCCGGTAGAAGAGGAGAAATGCGTTGAGGGGTATTGTATTTAAGAAAGGAGGAAACTTTAACCGATTTGTGGCAAGACGAGGTATAAGAGGGAGGGATAGAGGGTTTCGGAGGGTAGACAAATATTATTTTTGTAGGTTTATCTAGGACGGAGGGTTGTTGGCAAACAAAAGAAGGGTTAATAAGCTCAGTCGGGATGGTGGCAACATGACTTCCGGTAGAGGAGGAAAAATGTGTTGAGGGGGTGTTGTATTTAAGAAAGGAGGAAACCTTAACCGATTTGTGGCAAGGCGAGACATAAGAGGGAGGGATAGAGGGGTTCGGAGGGTAGACAAATATTATTTTCGTAGGTTTATCTATGACGGAGGGTTGTTGGCAAACAAAGGAAGGGTTAATTCGCATATGAGAAAAATCAAATAATTTTATATGCTAATTGAAATCAAATGATATAAATAATTGTAACGGATTCAAATTTTATAATTGTCATCATGCACTTTAGAAATTATCAAAATCATTAAGCATAACACAATTGCAAGATCCAATATTTATCAACACGAAACAATAATCATAAGTGAGGATAAATGTACACTTTGATTTGAAATTACTTCAATACACTTAGAAAACTTAAAATCGATTTTTTTCGTCCAAATCGATATTCTTAACCCATTATCGAAAGGGTATTTTAAAAAAGAAAAACGATCTTAAATAATTAAATCGATTTGCCTTCAACCACCTACATTTAATCTAGACACGCAAATATCTTAGAGTATTTATTTTACAATCATTCCATTAAAAAAAACAACACACAAATGCATATTCATATAGTCTACTACGGCAATAAATTATTTAACTCGTGACACAATCTTAAAATACGAATACAAAGAAAATTACCTCAATAGCCTATTTCTTTCTCATTATAACAAATATTTTTTTTCAAATCACAACTCTATATATAACTCCACACAACACACATATTCAATATAATTTACTTCTTTCATAATTCAAAAGAAAAGTTGTGTCCCTTCGTTGTTCGTACATGTCATTCGTGACTATCTCTAAGATATCTCATAGAAATGAAAAGATAAGAAAGAAGGTAAATATGATAAAACCGGAGAAGAAAAACAATCTCCAATTGAATATTTCATTACAAATAAATGGACTCTTTAAAAAAGCAAACGAGCACCGCACATTGACCGGGTTGGAGGTGGGGGATCTTAGTCTTCTCTCCAGACTGTTGACATGTGTGGAATATCCACATCATCAATATGATATTGTTTTTTTTTTTTTTTTGGTGGGATCAATATGATATTGTGTGAGCTTAACATATAAGTTTTTAGTACTCCTCCTCCTATTGCCAATTGGTTTTAGGATGAAATCCTGAAGGCCTTGTAGGTTCGCCAAAGTCTACTCAAATTTGATGAGGTATGATGAGAGGCTTGTGGAGGCCTCCAAGTGTATCATTATGGAGAGGGTGAAGACGGAGCTTCAATGCATAGCGTCTACAATGAAGATGATGAAGCCCCAACTTGATGAGATGGACACACGCCTACAAGCTCTTCAAGATGCTAGTATGCTACGATGAAGATGAAGATATTTGTTGATGGGAGGATGAATCTAGGTATGGACTTGGTTCCAATTCTTGGTTCAATCTTTGTTTTAGATATGGATAACCTGGGTTTGGACAAAATTAGTGGTTTGAACATGAATATCGAATATGAAAAATCAAAGTATGAACCCGATGGTTAGTCCAATACCTTCTCCGGAAATAGGCGATGTATGAACTCGATGGATGCTCATGTTTGAGATATGGGTGATTCAAGTATGAGCTGGATGGATGGGATCAAGATTGATTGAATGTGTTGTAATGAAAATTTGACATTGTTGAATAATTTAGGGTAACCGATTCTTTTTACGAGCAATGTATTGCTGATGTCATTATTTGAATATAACATATCTACGATTTTTATGATCTTAAGGTCATTGGAAATCAATCGATTGCTACATATAATTGTTTGGTGTTTATTAGTTTGCTAAATAATCCTTTTCTGAAAAACTTTCCTTTTTAACGTTGTCATTTTATGGACAATTAATGAGATATTTAGTATACACTCGCCTACAAAAAACCAATAATTAGTTTACATACTACAATTACAATGCGTAAAAATCTAATAAATAGAACGTATAAGACAGGCATTTTTGTAGAGTGTTTTCCTTTTCAACAACGTCATGGTCAAATTACTCCGGATAGTCAAGTAATAATCGGTTGTCTGAGAATTTCGAAATCGAGGCAATGGATCGGTAACCAAAATTACCGTCAACAAGAATATCTTTTTCCCAATGACATAGGACAACATAAACTTATGAATCTTATTCACACGGACCACATCCCACACATAACACCGTCATTTCCTCAACCACGAGACCTCCCTCTGAATCTAATGGTCGACATCAGGGACGTCTAGTAGTAGTCAAGTCAATTCGCTCACCCTCATCTCGGATTTCCTCATTGTGAGTCCCTCTACCACACCCAAACCTCATTGATGACCTCACAGTGTTGGTTGCGAACCAAATCCATCCTAAAAAGAACTCAATATTCTCCTTGTTGACCAACTATCTGTGGGTCTACCTTTAGTCTTGATACATATCAGGTCCCGCATTGTAGCGCTCCCGTGATCCATCAAGTCATCCTATAGAATCTAACCACGTAATTGAGTGTCCATCATCTATCTAAAGTTGTTCAATGATGAATTTGATTCAAACTTAACGGAATGCGAGCCTATATAACATGAAAGAACTCGTGAGGACACATCAAGACATGCAATCTCTCCTATGGAAATCCTGACAATTTTGATATTATCCTTAAGCTCCTTGGTTTTCTTATAAATTTCCAACACCAACCCGAAATAGTCATTCTTGACTCTATCACAAAGGGCGTCAAATATTGGATCCGAACGAACAACCAAATTATATCCCGAGAAGTCTCGAATGAAACTTGTATGTTCGAAATTTGATCATTGACCATCAAGTCGATGTTCTAAACCGACATATGAAATCCTCCTATACTTGTATCCAATGATTCTTTCATCAACTTTTGTGCGGAATCAACATTGAAAGTATATCAAACTAAATAAAAATTCAATATATATTATGAAACCGAAAAGATGAGCTTAATGCTTTAAAAAATTAATATCTTACACATTTTTTGTCATCCTGGACAAATGAAGATACAAATAACACTAAGATCGAACGATTGCCTCCTGGAACACGATCAACCATGTCCCCTCCAAGAAGTCCATAAATAGCGGATATGATTGTCGATCAATACACATGCATATCCGCCAAACGGTGGCCGTAACAACCAATGGATCATGACTCAAATAGAGCATTGTAATGAGACATAAAAACCGCCCGTAACTCATCTGAATGTGTCACCTCCCGCGACCGAAATATGCATAACATATCTTTCACATTTAAAAACACAACATCTAAGACTTTAATGAGATCCAAATCTCAATCGGTAAGAACAACCCCTAGTATTTTGTTTTGAAAGAAACTTAAGCCTCATTTTGTGTGTGATTGTAAGAACATATTATAATTTCCCGATCCCCATAAACCCATATCTACCGAACGCACCCTAGGTCATTCCTCATTCTATTCTTATTCTTGATTTCAACCCCGATTGATACACATATCAAGTGAACCCTATATAGCTATTTTTTAATTAAATGTATATGCGAGCCTTTTTTGACTATACGGTGATAAAGGTTACACTTTTTTTATTCTAATTAATAAAGATATATAATTAAGAAAATTCAAAAATTAATTTTTAATAGAAATTGGGTATATGTTTGTGCATTATAATTTAGCTATAATTATAATTAATTAAATAAAAAATCATGAGAATCAATTCATCTATCAACCAAGTTTTCAAAATTCAAGAACAACTAAATTGGGTATGTATTTTTAAAAAAATAATTTTTAGGGCCCGTTTGTTTCCAATTCCGAAAATGGAAACGAATTTAGTCCATATCTATATCCTTATCATGAAATTGTATGGAATCATTCCTTGTGGTTTAAGGCAAAATGTACTTGATTTCCCATATTTTGTTACCCTATAGGGTATCAAAAGTAATCAAACTTTACTCCAATTACTTCAAACCACAAGTAATGATTCTAAAAACTTTCATGAACAAGGGTATACGTATGGACTAGATTCGTTTCCATTCCGTTTTCGATTCCGGAGTTAAAACCAAACGGCCCCTTATTTTATCCTTGCCTTTTTGGAGTGTTTTAAAATGAATCTTCTAAACACTTTCCTTAAGAGTGATGTTAATTGAAGCCGACAAGGACGCCGGCGGAAGCGGAGTCCGCATGCACGAGGACTGGCGCGCATGCGGACTCCGAGTGAGCGTGACCGCGCGCACTCGGAGTCCGCATGCGCGCCAGTCCTCGCGCATGCGGACTCCGCCTCCTCAGACATTTTTTTTTTGTTTTTTTCGTTGTTTTTTTTGTTGTTTTTTATATGTTTTATTTTGTTTTTTTTTCAAACTAGAGTTTTATTTTGTGAATTCTGCACTTGGTTTTTTTATTATGAATTATCCATTTGAGTTATTTATTTATTTATTATTATTTCATTACACTTCCGGTAAACAAAATCAAAATATCAAGTACTACTAAAACATGATGACAACAATATATCAAAACCGCTAAAACATTATGACAACAGTATATGAAAACGACTAAAACATGATGTCAACAACATATGATAACGTCTAAAACATGATTACAAGCCAATTTCTGAAAACGGCTAAAAAAGCTTGTAACTTCTGGACTTGGTCCGTGACCATAAAATGTATGCTATCACAAACCAACTGAAATCATCCAACACTAGAATCTAGTGTTTGCTTCAACAACTTGTGCGCGGACTCACACCTACAAAGAAAGGTTTATTACAGAAAACGAAGAAATGTTTAACAATGTAGTTAATGTTTAAATAACTTACGCATTTGTCGTTTGTGTGCCGAAATGATGATGTAGGTCAGTCCATGCTCGAACGATTGCCTCCTTGTACGGGTCAAGCCAAGTCGTCTCGAGATAGTTAATTAACCTCGGAGATGATTGTCAATAATCTCTCATTTCCAGCAAACGGCGTTGGTACCTTCCATTGGATCTCGACTCGAACAAGACATGACAATGGGATATGAAGAGGGCTTCCGCTTCCTTATTGCGCAAAACAAGGGCCGCTCTGTTAACTATGTTGCACTTTTATGTGAAACGTGCACAATATATGCTTCACATCGGGAAATACTACACTCAGAGCGCTTATAAGACCAAGCTCACGATCAGTGGCAATCACCTCCGAGATCACGAGAATATTCCATAAGATTCTAAATAAAAATAACATAGAGTATTATTTTAAAAATACACATCATTTTATTCTTAAATGTCTAAACAACAATTCCGATTCTTTATTCTAAAATGTCTAAACTACAATTCCGATTCTCTATTCTAACATTGCTAATTCTGTAATTTCGATTCTCTATTCTAACATTGCTAATTCTATAATTTCGATTCTCTATTGTAACATTGCTAATTCTACAATTCCGATTCTCTATTCTTAAATGTCTAAAACTACAATTCCGATTCTCTGTTCTAACATTGACAATTCTACAATTCTGACTAAATAAAAACGACATCAAAGTAAAGTATAAATGAGTTGGTACACTTACTTCAAGTTGTGCGAGAATTTCTTCCGGATCACTATATTTTTCAATATCGAACGGCCTAATAGAGCTTTCACCATCGGATTCTACATCTACTTCTTCGAAAAACGACGACATTTAACGACTTTTTTTGTTTGCATTTTTGAGGCTTGGATGTAAAAAATAAAACGGGCAGATGATCTTTCAGTTTGTACACCTTTTTTTAAAAATATAACGGGCAGATGGACGCGGATGCGGACTCCGCTCTACGAAGGCGCGAGTCCGCCCAAATAGTAAGCCTGTTTCTTAAACAAGAAGTATTCAAACAAAAGGTCATTTTCTAAAGTTTGATTATTTCAAAATCTAAACCTCCAACATATTCTTGGAAATTATCAAAATTTATAACCCATATATAAACAAAATCTCTGCAACATCCATCAGAATCCTGAGATGGAGAAGATGGAAGATGAAAGAGTAAAGGAAGAAGCTCTTCAGATGCTCGGATTGTTCACTGTCCTTCCTCGCCTGGTCGTCTTCGATCTTGACTATACTCTTTGGCCATTCTACTGGTACCCTTTTCTTCTTCAATCGTTCTTTATTTCCACTGGAAATTAGGGTTTTTTGTTGTTGATTGTTTATCTTCATTTGATTTGGTTTATCTGTTTTTGATTCATCGATCTTTCTGAATTATGATCCTTTTTGTTTGATGATTCTTTACCTTCATGCACAAGAAAATTGAACAAGACTCAGTAAATTTCGTTGAATTTTCTTTCTTGACTTTGAGGAGTAATGCTTAAAAAATGTGGAAAAAAATTATTGCATTTTTATTGCTTTAAATTTCTATTTTTTTATTTATCGAATATCTATATTGTATGTTTATTTTCATTTATAATACAAAATAAATAAATATAGTGACTAAAAAATTGTGAAAATTATTAGCTTTTATTTTCATTTATAATACAAAATAAGACCGTTCAGAATTGACCCGGATCGGATCGGATCCGATTCTGGCTACGTACGGTCCACTATTTTTTGGATTCTAGGTTCCGGTAGTCCTGACTCGGTCCAGTCTGGATCAATTCTATATACACAATTCTATAATGAAGCATGTAAACTTTTGATTGCATATTAACATTTTTTCCCCTTCATTGTTGATATGACTTGAATTTGCATTACATTTTTTTCGGAGTAGTATAGGGTCCAAATTGGATCTTCACGATTTAGACCTTTTGTCGTCACGAGAAGTGCTCACACGTTGGAGAACAAGGACCTTGTGCTCTCGAGGTCTTCCATTGGCAACAAAACTCTAGTGTGCAATCGCGCGCTATCACCAAATTAAATTCTATTCGTTTTTCTACCGAGTTTTCTGTTAGGGTCTTCATAGGAAACGAGCTCATGTTCATATATAATAACTCGTTTTGTACCCTAACTTGACCATCTGGTCATTTTCTGTATATATATTAAACACTCTCCAACCCACTCTAGTGTAATCGTTGTCAGTAAATTTTTAGTGAATCACCAAAATTTAACCGTTAATTATTTAACTATTTATGTATTTTTTTTGAATACATTCTAACAAATATTACGTTTGTTCTTATGTGACAGTGACGGTCTCTCGAAAAGAGAGAAACCATGGTTATTTCCTCATGCAAAAGGCATTATCCATGCTCTCAAAGACAAGGGAATTGAAGTTGCTATTGCTTCTAGATCACCAACTGCAGATATAGCCACATCATTCCTAGAGACATTAGAGTTGCAGCCTCATTTTGTTGCACAGGTGAATTATATACAAATGTATCTTTTCATTTGTATACTTGCATGCATCTCTATAACTTCTTATAAAATATTTCAAGCACAATAAATTCTACCTTCCTGAAATCCTTTATCCAACGTTACGTTGTTGGATCTTGAAGTCTGATGTATTACATCATAAACTGTTGATTTCGGCGACTCAATTTCTTGTTGAATTGGCCCGAGGTATGCAGAGTAGAAATAGCACCCCGGAAAATAATTTCATCCCATGTATTAGGCCCAATTCGGGATGGTATAAAAAAATCTGATTGGTAGTGCAACTAGGCTTAGTTATAGATTTGTGACGAACTAGGTAATCAATATTCATGTTCTTCGTGCGATTACTTTGTTTCAATGGATATTCTTTAGAAAGAACCATAAAATATCTATTTACATTATGTAGGAAATATTTTCGAGTTGGACACACAAGACTGATCACTTTAAGAGGATTCAAAAGAAGACGAACATTCCCTATAACTCGATGCTTTTCTTCGATGATGAGGATAGGAACATCCAAGCGGTAAAATCCTTCAATGCTCCAAGTTCATTAGTACAACTTAAACATCATAAACTAACCTTTTACAAATGCTTGAAGGTTTCGAAAATGGGGGTGACGAGCATTTTCGTGGATAATGGGGTTAATCTCGAAGCTCTACGACAAGGTCTCACCGAGTTCAAACATAATGTGGAATCTTCCGGAAGCAAGGATCAGTGACCCAACTGACTATATGTCTTCATCAACTATATTGTTCAAAGGGAGGGTTCAACCCTTTATTCATACTCATTGTTTACCGTTTTCATATTGTTGAAGTATTGTACAAGTTATCTTATATGTATAGCACAATGGAAGTTATTTAGTAGGGCTGTTAACGGTTCCTGAACCCGTGGTTTTTTTGTGGAACCGGGAACCGAACCGTTTAAGGTAAACGGTTCGGTTCCTTTTTTTTTTCCTGCCGGAACCGTTTGGAGCCGAACCGGTCAGGAACCGTTTTTCCTGAACCGGAACCGGACCGTTTAAGAAATACAAGGAACCGTTTAGAACCGGTCCGGGGACGAACCGTTTGGAACCAGAACCGTACAGGACCGTTTTGAACCGGAACCGTTTGGAACCGGAACCGTGCAGAACCGTTTTGAACCGGAACCGTTTAGAACCGGAACCGTTCGGAACCATTTGGACCGAAAAACCTGTTTGGAACCGGAGCTGAACCGCTTATAACGTACCTAATTTGATCCGTTTCGGATCGTACCTGACCTATTATAAATTTCTACCACACAATTGGAACTATAAACACAATTAAGTAATCAACAAGAACAAATTATCAAAAGAAAATAATCCTTACACAAAAAAAGTTCCAAAAACAAGCTTGCAATTTAAATAAGTGCATAGTTGCAAATTGCAAGCTCAATTACAAACCAAAGTTTACAAAGTGGAAATGCACTAGGCAACCGGCAACACAAAGTGGAATTCTTCAACCTACAATAATGAATAATGTCATCATAAAAGAATTTCATATTAAATAGAAAATAATCAAAAGTAGTTCATATTTTATACCTTTTCCTCTAGTTTTTTTTTGTCTTTTGTTCCTAGCTTTGGATTCTTTGATGACTAGTGCACGAGCCGAAACTGAAGCATCTGAACTTTTTGTTTTCACACTTGGTATGGATGGATTGGATGCAGATTCAACAACAGGATCATTGTTGTCAAGTACCCCTTTCATATGTTCTACAACAAAAAAAATGTTAAGAGAGAATTTGCAAATAAACAAGTACATAATTGAAAGAAAATCAATTTATATATTTACCTGCTTCAATGATTTCATATGTCTCCATTTCCCCTGGTTCTGGAACGTATTGCAAGCCCATAATTGCATCAGATTTCAACCAATTTTGAAGACAAATCAGTTTTTCAACTGTCTTAGGCAACAAAGATGATCTGTAAGGATCAATCACCCTTTTACCGGTACTGAAAGTCGACTCACTTGCAACTGTAGACACTTGTACTGCTAGTACATCTCTTGCAAGTGATTGCAAGTTCGGATATTTATCTCCATTCACCTTCCACCAATCCAAGATTGACCAATCCACCTCTACACCCGGTTTTTTAACAACTTTCTCAATAGGGTCCAACAAATATCTATCAACCTCGTGACCCACAACAACTTCCTCATTCTGTTCAATCTCCCTATCCCAATCTTCTTCCATAGCAGCCCTTCTCCCACTAATAGGTTTGATTACTGTTTCAACCCTATCACTCACACCCCTCTTTTTTCCTCTTGATCCTGCACTATCAAACTGAGCTCCATACAAGTCACATAACTCAACCATAAGTTGTCTCACTTCATCAGATTTCTTCTTTATCTCAAAAGTAGGCAAATTCAGTTGTGCTTTACATACTCTTTCAAAGTACTTCAGCTTGTACCTAGGGTCCAAAACCACAGCAACAAGGAAAATAGAGTTCATGTTATCCAACTTACCAAAATACTTGTTGTACTTTACCTTCATTTTAGTGGCCATCCCATATAAAACCTTGTCTGCTTCACTCGAATCAGGCCCTAAGTCAACTGCACAAAGATCTTCTAGCTCAGTTTCAACGGTAACAATATCCTGGAAGGCCTTGTGAGATGTTGGCTTAAGAGATGCACTAATATGCACAGTTGCTTCATAAAACACTTTCAAGAACTTAACAAATACCGCAGCATTGTCCCAATCTTCAACTGTGGGCGGTCCAACTCTCTTCACTCTCCTAGAAGTAGGCACAACACTCTCACTCGATATAAGCATCTCGTCCTCATCATCATCATGTTCATCCTCATCAAAATATCTTCTAAACCTCAAATCATCATAATACAATCTGTCAAAAGCTTTTTTGTATCCCAAAGCTCCATCCAACATCAGATAGGTGGAATTCCACCTTGTTGGAACATCCAAGACACAAACCTTCTTACAATCAATTTTCTCCTTCTCCACGCACTTTCTAAACTCATCATTTCTTGCACTAGAACCCCTTACATACCTCACAGCATTTCTTATTGCTACAACAGACTTCTCCAAGGTCTTCAAGCCAGATCTCACAATAATGTTTATGATGTGAGCTAAGCATCTCACATGCATAAACCTACCTCCAAGAATTGGTTTAGTTTCCCAACTGCACAACTTATCTCTCACATATTCAATGGCAATTTTATTAGCAGATGCATTGTCAACAGATATACAAAGAACATTATCAATTGACCAATCTAGCAGACAAGATTCCAAAATCTGACCTATTGTAACACCTTCATGATTTGGAATCACACAAAAAGCAAGCACTCTCTTATGCATGTTCCATCCTCTATCAATGAAATGTGCAGTGACAACCATATAGTTTATGTTTTGGCAAGAAGTCCAAGTGTCTGTGGTCAAACAAACACTACGAGACTTCAATTCCTTCTTCAACTCCTCCTTCTTAGAATCATACATCTTTAAGAATCTTTTCATTATGGTTTGTCTACATGGAACTTTAAACAAAGGTACAGCCTGTGAGCAAAAATAACTAAATCCAGGAGCTTCAATGTAGCTAAATGGAAGTTCATCAACAACAATCATATGAGTTGCAGCAGTAACACAATTATCTTGTGTCCAATTAACCATCATTGGTGTGCCTTGACCATCCATCACTCCACTAAACATTTGTTGCCCAGATGATACCTTAGCTCTACCCGGATAAAGTTTGCATATAGTTTCAATATGTTTCCTAAGTGTAGAAGTACCATGAGTAGATGCACTTTTAACAAATGAAGTATCGCAATACTTACAGTGAAGTCTTTGGAAAGATCCAACTACTTTCTCAATACCATCGACCACATCCCTCAACGGATGACTCTTAGTCTCGAAATGAGAGTATATTTCAGCCCTTTGCGCTCCTTTTCTTCTTTTCTTTACTGTTTCAATAGGTTTCAAAACAGATTCAGCAGTACCCACCGGTTTCTTTTCACTCCTAGCTTTTTTGAGTTCTAGTTGTCGTTGAGATGATAGAGATGCAATCTCCCTACACTCCTGATCGCTTTCAGACTCATGAGATTGAGAACGAGATATACTCCCAGATAGTTCAGACATTATGCACCTGTAAATACAAATCAAATTTTATCATGAACCATCAAATCAAACAACTTACATGCCAGTGCCAAAATTCAAAAACGTGATATGACCAAAATAGTAGAACTACAAGTCTGAGCAGTGAGATGACCAAAATCAGATTGCAAGTAATTCTGAATTCTATTTTTACTATTTTATCAACCTTGATATCCATTATCCAATCATCACATGCCTTGGTTCTTGACAAAATTAAAACAGAAAAACTCAAAATCGTTATATGAACAAAATCAGTAAGAAGGAAAAATCAAAAATCTGAAAAATGCCTGAGCAGTGAGATACTGAGATGAAATTGATGAATCAACAAAGACGAGATGTGAGAAAGTTGAGAAACAGACGCAGCGACAAATCAACAAAGACGGATCGAGAGGCGGATGGAGGGTGGCGACATACGGATGGAGGGATGGAGGGCGGCGACAGACGGATGGAGGGATGGACGGCGGCGACAGACGGAGCGAGGGGCGGCGACGGAAGGTCTGGTGAGCAGCGACTAGCGAGATGTGAGAAAGTGAGAAACAGAGAAACTGAGCAGCAGCGAGGTAAACGGTTCGGGTCGGCGAGAGGCGTTGAGGTGCGGCGAGGGTTGGTGACCGGCGGCGAGGGACGGTGAGGCGTGAGCGGCAGTGACGGATTGTGTGCGGCAGCAACGGCTGGTGAGCAGCAGCGTGGGGCGGGAGAAAAGAGAAGTGAAAGTGAGAATGTGAAACTGTGAAACTAGGGCTTGGGACGGGAAAGCAGCCAGCGCATCTTCATTTTTTAATTTTTTTTTTAATTTTTAATTATAAACGGTTCTAAACGGTTTGAAATTTTTTTTAAAAGTCGAACCGGACCGGACCAAACCGTATATAAACGGTCCGGTTCCAAATTAATCTACAGAAATTATTTTAGGAACCGAACTGAACCGCTAAATTCCGGTTCGGTTCCTCCGGTTCCTAATGGAACCGGACCAAATTAACAGCCCTATTATTTAGCCCAATAAATGATATGTAAGTGGTTGTTTGTGAAACAAAAGGTTTGTGGTTCAAACCTATTTGTAAGTATTTGTAATAGTTGAGCAATGAGCACCAAGTTTTTAAGTGTTGTCTATCAAGATTTCAGTTTGACCACGAGAGTTTACTTGAAGTTCAGTCGAATTTACTTTCAAACAATTTCAATTTTTTTGAATAAAGGAAAGACGTTAGATGCACTAGAGATGTCTAGTGTATCAAAATACCATATAAAAGTAGATGACGGAATGATCGACAAGAGAAGAGAAAAACAAAACAACCAAAAGGAAAAACAAGCGGGAGTATGAAACACGATTTCTTTAAGATCGAGGAGTCTTTTAAATTTTAAAAATTTAGGGGCTTAAAATGAATGACATGAAATTTAAAGGTTTGTAAGTTCAATTCACCACAAGAAAATTGTCACCACTCAAATCTTGAAGGAAATTGTGAATGAATAAATCTCAACCATTAAAAGGTGATTCGATGGTTAAATTAAGTTTATTCTCTTTTCAAAACACTTTTATTTACAATTACCTTTTATTGAGTTTGATGGTTTCTATAGAATTTAATGAACTTCACCTAAAATAATTCTAGGGAAATCAGACTCATACATAGGATAATGCCAATCACATACGCCGTAGAACTATTAATGTCAGTCGAGCTCTCTAAACCTTAAAATAACGGGATTTCTCAAGCTCCGAAATTGAAACGTAAAAACTTTTACTAGATAACTGAACTAATGATTGACTAACCTGATTTATAAATCAGGTGTAGTATAATTAAAATGTGCACTCATTAGTATATATATATATATATATATATATATATATATATATATATATATATATATATATATATATATATATATAAAATGTGCAATTTAGTTGGATCTCATTGATTTTTTTTTAATTTTTTTTAAATTTATAATTACATCTTAATTATAATAACCAAAAATATTATACTCGGAATTTAAATTCTTGAACTTCAATACTAAAACGTAATATTTAGATTATTATATTTGAAATTCAATATTCAAAACTTATTACCCAAAACATTTACCCAACACATCTAATGATTATAATATATGAAATTCAATAACATAGTCTTAGGGCCCAAAACATAGTGCTAAAAAGTTATACTTGTAATTTAGTGAACTACTTTGTGAACTTATATAATAAAAGATATTTTTTTCCTTCCAAGTTTTGCCAAAGAATATTTCTCAAAACTATATTTTTAGCCCATTCAATAAGTATATATGTTATAAAAAAAATCTTAAACAATTAAAACAATTAGCTTTTAACCACATACATTTCACCTAGACATACACATATCTTATTATAATTAATTTAAAATCACATATAATAAACAAAATATTTCATACAAGTTACAATTTCATTTTAAAATCAACACAAAAATGGCAATAAAAATACAAACTAAAATTACCATAATCTCTTATTTAATTCTCATTATAACATTTCATTTTATTTTATTTTCATTAATTTACATTAATTATATATACACATTTCACATTCAAATTCTCATTCACAACTCTATATATAACTCCACATAAAACACACATGTTCATTCATTACAACTCACTTCTTTCTTCATAATAAAAAACTCTCTCTTTCTTTCTTACATAGCATCCATGGCTTCCTCCAGCGCATCCGAGAGAAATGGAAAGGGAAGGAAGAAGCTGAACATGGTGAAGATAGAGAATAAGAACCATCTCCAGGTGACTTTTTCGAAGCGAAGAAATGGGCTGTTCAAGAAAGCTAGCGAGTTCTGCACATTGACCGGATCGGAGGTGGGGATCGTCGTTTGCTCGCCGGGAGCCAAAGTTTACTCTTTTGGAAATCCGTCGGTGAAGAAAATCATGAATAAGTGCTTCGATGAAGATGAAGAAGAAGAAGGGAGAAACGACGACGTTTTGACGAGGCACGACGAGAGACTCGTGGATGCTCATAGAAATAACAAGATCAGAGAGTTGAACGAGGACTTGACGGTGGAGGAGCGTAAGATCGAGGATCAGAAGCAGCGAGCGGCGGCTATTAGGGAAAGGGAGAAGGTGGAGCTGCAGTGGAAGACGCCGACGGAGAAGATGACGGCGCCGGAACTTTATGAGATGGGTACGAGTCTGCTTGCGCTTCAAGATGCTGTGATGAGGATGAAGATGCTTGGTGAAGAGAGGGTGAAGATGGAAATGGGTATGGCTCGTATGGGTATGAATTTGTTTCCGGTTCCTAGTCAAGTTTTTGTTTCGGATACGGGTAATCCGATTGGTGTTCCATTTCCCATTCCGGGTGTGGAAAATCAAACGGTTGTATCGGTGCCTAATCCGGATATGAGAGATGTGGGTATGAACTCGAGGGATGTTTAGGTTCGAGCTTAAGTAAAATTGTTAGCAAGTGATCGATCTATGATTACAACAAATAAATGATTTGATTAGTGTATTCCATCCTTCAATAGTAATCTTTGTTGGTTAGAGTTTTCATCGTTGCTTGTTTTTCTTAATTAAATGATTTCAAATATCATACAATCACCGATACACGTTGGGCTCCCAAATCCTAAATAACAAAAATTCGAAAAACATAGTTACAAAACATCTTCCTTCATTAAAGTTGACAAAAACAAGACAAATCGGGAAGGAACACAGACATGTCGGTCGACCTGTATGGACCGATTAGTCGATCTCCTATGAAGTCCGATCAGATCGGTCTAATCTTCTCATCCGCTAACAAATAGGGTTTTACACTTCCAATTGGAGTCTGAATATTTCACAATGTATCATCATTTTCATTTCACGTGTTTCCAAAGGCATAATATTTGCAATACGGGACGAGTAAGGTGTCGCATGATGACCATCTCAACATGGGTCGTATGTAACGTTGAGGTCAAATCCATTTGACATGTTCTTCGAGATTGAGTTTGAACAATGTTATTGTGGAAAGTCATCCTTCCCGAGCAGATGCATCACTCTTTCTTCTCATACCCTTTTGAAAACGGGCTTGAAGGCAATATTAATTATGTCATGTAATTTCTTACATGATATCTCTTGGCCCATTTTATTTGCAACAATGTTGTAGTGGATTTGAAGATTGTGAACCGCAATAGCTTTCAACAACACTTCAACGGTTCCTATTTCGAAGAACCATGGGCTTATCCAAGTAAAGGATGTGTTGTTTGCTTATATAACAACCGGACTAATTAGAGACTCAAACGGCTTTTGGAACATTGGGTCCGTTCATAACTTAGGCTCATGCTCAATTCCTAAAGTTGAGTTGTAGGGCATCCTTAATAGCATCAAGCTTGTTTGGATAAGTGAATATTATAAGCTTTCGTTGGAGTCTCACTCGCAACTTGCCATCAATCTCATTCCACACAAACTTCAACCACGACACCCTTTATATACACTGTGATATAATATGATATCATAATGTCAAGACTTCCTACGTAGGGATTGAGACATTTAATGTCATCCTATTTATCGAGAATTGAATATCGTTACGGACTACCTTTCAATTTTAGCCTTTAGTTTTCCACTTGGCCACCATGTTCTTCATATCGCTCCACAAGACATTTTCACCTAATATCTAACGATATAGGGGTGTTCCAATGTCGAGAATAACTGCAATAATAAAATCCGGAACCTACTTCGTAATGGGTTATCAATTTTCAAACAAAAATAAACTTTCCAACAAATAAAATAAAATAGTTTGAGAAGAGATGACATAAATTGTTTAAAATTTTTAATCTATTGAGTTGTGCAAAGTTTTATGTAAGTTAAAGAAAACATATAATTATTTATATTGTCATGACACTTTTGTATGACTATACAAATTAAAAAATAGAATCTATATCTACATATGTAACTATACTATATTTTTGCTTTTTAAAGCAATAAATACATAATTTAAGTGATTTTATATATTAAACTTTTGTTTATATTTATATATTGTAATGTGACGGACTTTTTTTTATATATATATTTACAGGACACTATATTAATATTTTTGAGGAATAATTTGTATTTCTTCGAACAATAATAACAAAATATTTATATTAAATGTAAAATTCTTAGAAAATTGGTTAATTATAAATGCAAGTATATAATTGATTTGTGATTAAAAATTCAAAAATAAACGAAAATTTCCCTATTAAATATAATGACCTGTGCAAAGTGCCAGAGTTTTGGCCACAGATAGAGAGATGGAAGAAGAAAGAGTGAAGGGGCAAGCTCTTGGGATGCTCGGATTGTTCAATGTCCTCCCTCGTTTGGTTGTTTTCGATCTCGATTATACTCTTTGGCCTTTCTACTGGTACCATCATCTTCTTCGCTTTTCTCTTCAACCGTTCTTCATTTTCAGTGTTAATTAGGGTTCTTATGTTGATTGTTTATCTTCATTTGATTAGGTATGTTTTTCCAATCTGTGAATTGTATACCTTGTTTTTGATGCTTATTTACCTTCACGCACAACTAAATTGAGCTAGAATGAGTAAATTTTGCTCGATTTTTGTTCTTGGACTTCTTCGATGGGAATGGAGGAGACTTTTGTTGTCAGTTGTAATTGATGTAGCCTTCTATTTTAGATGCTAAAATCTCATTCTCCAGGTGTTCATATGAAGGTTCTGCTATCATCTTCTGAACATGTTATTTACGCGATGCAATAATCTTGTTTTTGTATGGCAGAGGTTTGGTTATGGAAATCTGATGTTTTGCACAATTTGTTTTGTTGTTGTTTTTACAATTGAAGAGGCACAGAAGTAGTAGCCTGCCAAAACAAGACCCCCCCTATGGCCCTATTGTTGTTGTCATTAGAAGGAAGCTTACAAAAGAAGAGGATAAATATCTCTTGTAACAGTGCAGATATAGAATTGGTTTGAGCCAAAATTAAAGAGCTTTGAATAAGTTTTAATGATACAAGGCGGAATCTGGTCTTTGTGTTTGTATAATTGTAAATGTAGGGGTCTTTTATCTGTTTGTGTCAGTTGTCAATCATGCTCTCACAGTGGTGTGTAGTCACATTTTTTCACTTTGTGGTTTATGTGAATTATAGATGGTGAGCTACTCCAATTTTTGACGTCCTTTCAACTTCCAGTTTGGTTTAACTTAACAAAGCTTACCTTAGTGGCGTAGTGCATATATGTTTGGATGTCATGTCTTCAAAATGAAACTATGCAGTATCAAAGTAAAAGTAAAATGTAGACTGTTTCTTGGAAACAATATAATAACTGTCAAAAATGTCATACTGACTGTTTCAGTTTGATATATCAGACTTTGGTGAAATTTTATCCTCAATGTAGTATGTCTTTCTATATGCTTGTAAACTGGCAATGCATATTTTTTACCTTGACTTTGATTTTCGCCATGACAGTGAATGTCGCTCTAAAAGAGAGAAGCCATCACTTTATCCTCATGCAAAAGGCATTATGTATGCCCTCAAGGATAAGGGAATTGACATTGCCATTGCTTCCAGATCACCAACTGCAGATATAGCGAAGGCATTTATCGATAAATTAGAGTTGCAGCCTTTGTTTGTCGCACAGGTTGATTATATATAAAGGTTTTTCCATTTGTATGCAACTGTACTGTTACCTTTGGATTATGCATTTTTGTCTTCATGTTTTCCCGTTTCTGGTGAATAAAATGGCATATCTGTAGCTCTATAATAATTCGGTATTTTGATTTTTCCCAAACTAGATCTTCATTGTGAAATATGTCTGTTGTTTTCATTAGATATTTCTCAAAAAATAGAGATTTAATTCCTTGATTTAATAGAACTGAGAAATATATTCTGCTATGTTCAAATAAAAAAGAAACGCCATGCCATCCTATGTGCTTTATAATTTTGGATCAAATGATTTGCTAAACTGTAATTTTCGATCCTATTTAGATACACAACTGAACCTTTTGATTTCTCATAGTTCCTATATGCACTTAATTTTATTAGAATCATTATTTTCCATTTCCATTATGCAGGAAATCTTTTCGAGTTGGACACACAAGACTGATCACTTTCAGAGGATTCATAAGAAGACCAACATTCCCTACAACTCGATGCTTTTCTTCGATGACGAGGACAGGAACATCAAAGCGGTAAAAATCCTTCAATTCCCCGGTTTTATTAGCACAACTTACACAAAATACACTAAACTTTTACAAATACTTGCAGGTCTCGAAAATGGGGGTGACAAGCATTCTAGTGGATAACGGGGTTAATCTGGAAGCTCTACGACAAGGTCTCACCAAGTTCTCATAGAATGCTGAATCTTCCGGAAGCAAGCATCAGTGACCCAACTGACCATGTCTTCCCCAACTGATCATTCTTCTACTGTCATTTATACCGTTGAAGCATTATACAAGTTAGGTAATTGGATATTGATTTGTCTAGCACAATGAAAGTTGTTTTTAGCACAAGTGTTGATGTTCAAGTGATTGTTTGTGAAGCAAAGTATTTTCCTGCATTTTCTTAGGGTTCATATCTAAAACATCTTTACTGACACCTATAAGTCCAAAAGCGAATTGACGAGTGAAATCTCAATCGGCGTCAAGCCCCATATGCACCAAATATGTGTGTGTAGTATAACATGTAGAAATTGTTGCAGTTAAGAAGCTGCAAGCTTCCCTGTTCAGTATAGCATGTTGCATGAGTAGAATTGAGATCTTAAACTAAACACACAGTGATAGACTGGTAGTCCAAAAGATTGCAGCATAGTACACACATTTTTTTGTTCATCTCTCCACAATACACTTGCCATCATCAGACGAATAATGACCATACAGCAATACACGATCCTCTACTTTTCATTTACCCTAAAACGTCGTCTTCTATCTATCTACTCGTCTCCCCCTCACCCGTATAGTCATTATATCAAAGTTTAGATCTTATTTAAACTCGTATTGACGATTTGATCATTGTTGGAAACTATTCTTATTTTATATCAAAGTTTAGAACTTATTCAAACTCTGTTTTCCACCGGTTTAAAGAGTTGATTATGACCGGCAGATCACGCGTATGCGTCTGCATGCGCTCCAAACAAGTCCTTTAAGACATTCATGAAAATGAGTTATTGTGCTCCGTAAAAGTCTTCAAAGGCGTTCCGAAAAAGGAGAAAATTAATAAGTACGGAAATAAAGTATTTTCTTGACTATATGACCTTGTTGACGGCGTTGCTCGATTGTTTTGGAGGAACCTAATCAGACTACAATCACGTGTTCCTATTTGATTATAGTGATTGTGGTTGTGTTTGAAGTTACAAAGATTTATCATCTAGGTGGAACCTAATCAGACTACAATCACGTGTTCCTATTTGATTATAGTGATTGTGGTTGTGTTTAAAGTTACAAAGATTTATCATCTAGGTGGAGGAAACGCCGTTATCCACGTATTTCTACAAGACGTAGTTGAGTCTCTTACCTTTCTTCATCAAAAATAAAAATTAAATAAAGAAACATTTTTACCTATTTGAATTTAAAAAGGGAAAATATCGGGCCGAAGAAAAAAGTTATTTGGGCCGGATGGGCGACGGCCCAGTGTGACCCGGTTCCTTTTCATTTTAAAGCCCATATTCTCCTTCTTGAAAACCCTAAACCCAGACACCTCAGTCGCCTCTCTCCGAACCAGCGAAAATGGTGAAGTTTTTGAAACCAGGCAAGGCAGTGATCCTTTTGCAAGGAAGGTACGCTGGAAAGAAGGCTGTGATCATCCGCTCATTCGACGATGGTGTCAAGGACCGTCACTACGGCCACTGCCTCGTCGCCGGAATCGCCAAGTACCCCAGCAAGGTCATCCGCAAGGATTCAGCAAAGAAACAGGCGAAGAAATCGCGCGTCAAGTCCTTTGTTAAGCTCGTGAATTACAACCACATAATGCCAACACGTTACACTCTCGACGTGGATCTGAAAGATGCCGTCACGGTTGATGCGCTCCAGTCTAGGGATAAGAAGGTTGCCGCCGCTAAGGAGACGAAGGCTAGGTTGGAGGAGAGGTTCAAGACTGGCAAGAACAGGTGGTTCTTTTCCAAGCTTAGGTTTTGAGCTATCTTATTTTCCTAATTTAGATTCAGATCTATATTTAGTGTTCAATTTTGACGAATTCTGTTGAAGTTTTTGTATTCACCGATTTGACGTTATTGATAGAGAATACATGCTTCACATGATGGAATTTCGCTTCCATTTTTCTGAGTTGGTTTATCGTTCTTTGCTTTTTGTTATTGCTCGATCTTGATAGCATCCTTCATGTATGCATTGGATTGGCTTTGAGCACTATTGCTGATTTTGCTGCAAGTTCAATCATCTCGAAAAATCCTCATCAGATGTTCTCAAACATTCTTGAAGAAATGCTCAGTGCTTGTAGCAGTAATGTTGATTTTGTTGCAGGCTGAATCAACTTCGATACCGTTCTATATCTGACCCCTCTACTTGAGAACTTCGATTGAAACATCTTCACCATCATCACGAGCTTTGTTGGCTTATTCTTAGAGGCTGTTCCTGCTTAGGTTTCAAATTAGCTGCTCTAAACTTGAATCTGGAGGTTCTTGATGTTTCTGTTACATCCACAACCGAGTTTCTTTATCTCCTCTACCATACGATCACTCATCTGTTGATAACAGATACAATTATAAGAGGAGATCAATCTTTCCGTCTACCTCGTGATACTTTCTTGCTTGATCTTTCAAGAACTGAAATCAAATCCATACATTTCTCCAATCCTCTGAGTGGAATTTCTCAAGAACAGATCTTGATGAGCTCAAAAACATGAAGGAGCTAATCTCTCGAACATGAAGTCAAGTGTCTGCCCTCCTTTTAGTGTCTCACTAGCCTCCGTAAACTCTCATTATTAAGAGGTTTAGAGTTGGAGTGTCTTAAAGTTGAAAGTTGGACATCCCTATCAAACTTTTTGAACTTGACCTCCACAGTCTTGAGATTAGTTCATCAGAGGAACTCAAATTAGATTTCTTGCAGTCTCTTGAGAACCTTCAGAATCTATACCTCTCAAAAACCTCTGTGGCGAAACTGCCAGACATTTCTGTGCTCGGAAACCTCAAAGAACTCTTATTGGCAGATTGTTTATGCTTGAAAATTCTGGCAGATCTGAAGCCTCTCACAAATCTGGAGACAGTGGATCTTTCTATATCCGTAGGCTGGTACTAAGTAATCGCTCCAGTGTGCAAAGGTTATTTGATGTTCATGGCACTGATGCGGTTGATTCTGTTGGAGTTTCATCAAGCAGGAAGGCTTGATTCTCTCATTTCAGACATTTCATATTGTATACGAGATTAACAATCAACTTTCATGAACCTCAAGAATTTTTGACCTAATCAATTGAATTTCATATTGTATACGAGATTAACAATCAACTTTCAGTCTTTGACCAATTTGTTTATGATTTTGGAAGGCTTGATTCTCTCATTTCAGACCTCCAACGAAATTTTACCCTCACGATAACATTTTCAAGCAAATGATTCCAAGATGCAGTTCGGAAAGCGAGGAGCTGTTGAATGCCACAGCTCACCTCTCAGCAACCGACTTCATAAACACTTCCATGAACCTCAAGAATCTTATTCGGGTGGTTCTCAAGTTGAAGCTCCTGTACCCCAATAGTACACAGGTGAGTGTCCAAGAGGTTTCAGAAACTACAAAACAGAAGAAGCAACCTTTGTTTATCAAAAGTGGGATTGAGCATAGCCGTAATGATGACACCACTGACGAATCTTTAGTTTTCCGGTGTGAAATCCTGCACTCCTCATACCAGTCCCTGACCGAAATCCAGAAGAAGGGTTTGTTGTGCTTTTCGGAAACTTATTTGTAGTTTGATTTATCTTAACATTAGTTGACTATGAATTAAACATGCTGAATCATGTAACATTGTTACAGCATGTTCAGCATAGGATGAATTAACAATGAGCACTTGCTCGGTCCTTGTTAAACTTCTTAAACATGCTGAAGATATATAACCATGTAATTATGAATGATTTGTTTGATGAATGGCTTACTGTTCTATTAAGCAGAAAGAAGATTTCACTTCCAAGAAGCAACAATAACAAGAGTTCACCAACAGCCAAGAAGGGTCAGTTTGTCCTCTACACAATTTGTAGACAACTTATCTAAATAATCAACCGAGCTAATTTACACTTGAGCAAAACATAGATCAACATGGGCCGGGCCGGACCGGGACGAGCGGAGGAAAAATTACAACCGGATAGGATAGGGGCCGCGCGAACGCAGGCCCCCACAGTAACAAATTACGACGTACACTCTCCCACTTGGGGAGATGTTAGGCCGTCGCCCCTCCGTAAGGTGCAATGGAGGTCACCGTCCCAGGCCACAGGCCTTGATGATCGCCCGTTGACCCCGTCCAGGTAAGTATGTAATTCTGTGCTTCTCCTCTTTCTCTTATACACCCATCCAACTTATCCCTGGTTGAGTTATTCAGATGTGGGAAAATCAGAAAACCAGTAACCAACGATTTCTGCACTTCGCTTGCCTTATTTATTCACTAAATAGATGAGCAATGGTGTCTATATATATTCCTTATTCGTTATTGCATTAGTTTGAAGAGGAACTGAAAATGAGAGAGACGGATGAAGATTTCTTGTTTATAGTCGAATTTGAATAGATTAAAGAGCATCAGATAGCTCAGAAATTTCTGGTTTATATGGGTTTAAGACTCAATAGTCAAATCTGTCTTCATCTTGTCACATATAGAAGTTAAAGATGTGTGGAAATGTACCACATCGAGGAAGCCTTGATCTTGTCATCGTCTAACCACTGCAGCACAATTTCAGTATTCCCATCAACACAACTATTCAATGAACAATTAGCAATTAGTTGAACATAATGCAGATCAATCATCTCCAGACTTTGTAAATCATGCTTTTCTAACAGAATTACATAAATCAATTCAAAATTGATCACAATTTCTCGACTCTGATTGTACTCTCTTTGAATTCCTTGCTCTTTCAATACAAAAAATCTATCAAACAATGAACACATCCACCATAGAAGGTAGATCAAACTATATATCAACAATGAACAAAACCAAGTTATATTTAGTAATACTTAAGGGGGAAAACGTAACTCTTTGAGTAATATGTGAATTTGCAACTATCTTCAAAGTATATCTGTATATACAGTGTCTTGCCAATTTGTCGTCCTAAGAGAACTCCTTACACTTCCGTTGCGACTCAGCTTTTATGGAGCACGTGATCTCTATGATTCAGCATAGTAGAGCAAGCACTGATCCTGTTATGTCTAACCACTGCTGCTCAAATTCGGAATTCACAAATATTCAATGAACAATTAGTAATTAATTGTTGTTAATCGAGATCAAACATCTCCCAGATTTTGTAAAGAAGCACGTCCCGTTATAGTGGTGGTGATGCTGAGGAATCCAATCACATCAAAGTGAACAATTTGAAGAAACTGAGCTGAAAGAGCTCCTCTAGTTTTGTGATCAGTCATTTTCATCAAGTTCTTGCTAACTTATAAGCTAGGGAATTATATGACTGAATGGTCTAGCTAAATGTATAAAGAGCTCCTTTAGGCTTGTATATATGAGTTAAAACGTCAACTGTTGTGCTTACGAAACATATATAAATTCATGCACTTATCAGAAGAATGGATGACTGACATTTGGTACTTTTTTTTGAGCTTTGAGATTTACTTGGAAACTGATTTTCTGAGTACTCTAGTTTTGGATGAAATTGTCTGTCCTTTGAAATTAAACATGCTGAATCATGAAAACATAGGATGAACCAAACTCTGGCAGCATACAAGTATCACTGCATAGTCTATCAAAATGATTGTGAACGATAATTACAGTCATTAGATTACATTACTTCAATAATTTGATGGAAGAGTAATTTGTAGCAGTGCAATTGTCAATGTTTGTTTGATGAATGTCTTAACTGTTCTATAAAGCTAAATTTTAAAGATTGGAAACAGCAGGATCTAATTAATTCAAGTACAACTTACGTTATCAAATTAAGGTGTGGTTCGATTGTCAGATCTTTATTAATACGTCACAGAACATCACGAGGGAACAGCTTCCCACATCGATAATCTGGCTTTTCCATTCCAAACAAAAACACCAAGGGTACCCGGCTACAAATTCAATTTGCGCCCGGACCCGGTAAAGAAATATTACAACTTAATTTGATAGGGGCCGCGCGAACGCAGGCCCCCGCAGTAACAAATTTTGACGTACACTCTCCCACTTGGGGAGATGTTAGATCGGCGCCCCTCCGTAAAGTGCAATGGAGGTCACCGTTCCAGGCCACAGGCCTTGATGATCGCCCGTTGACCCCGTCCAGGTAAGTACGTAATTCAGTGCCTCTCCTCTTTATTTTATACACCCATCTAACTTATCCCGGACAGAGTTATTTCGATGTGGGAATACCAAAAAACAACGACTTCTGCACTTCGCTTGCCTTATTGGATTCACTGAATAGACGAGCAATGATGTCTATAATCTATATATATATATTCCTTATTCGCTTTAGCACTAATTTGAAGAGGAACTGAGACATACAGATGGAGATTTCTCGTTTATAGTCGAATTTAAACAGATTAAAGACTCAAAAATCAAATCGTTTGCTATATGAAAAGATGTAACGAAGAAGTGGTTGTCATGCTTTTCAGGTTTTTCCTGTATCAAGGAAGAGAAGAACTTGAAGAAGTAATTAATATAGTGAGGGATTCATTGAACTTCAAATTGGCGTTCCTTTTGAAGATTCTAATTCCACCAAAGATGCTGATCGAACTCTACACCGAACCAGAATCCAGTTGCTGCAAGTTCCGATCCAGAAGCAAATATGAGCACAGCTGCGCAAGTACACCAGTTGTAAGAACAAATAGCCAAGGATAAGGAGGAATCATATTACTGTAGCCTTAGAGATTTGGTGAGCTTAGAGAAGCTAAGAGAACTAAGCCTTGTCGTGAATATGAAAAGTTTCCCGAACCATGAAGATCTCGAGGTATTTGACGAGTGTAACAGTAGCGATTGCAGTGATGATGGCAAGAATGCAGGCCAATATATGGATTTGCAGAAAATAGAGAAGCTAGAGCTATGGTGTTACCTTACAGAACTGCACCTTATTGGCTACATTCATCTCTTTCTTAGCTCGGGTGTCATTCTTGCACCGTCCTTCCAATTAATAAAACAAATATTTTTCTCGTCCCTATGGCCTCGCATTACCAAGCACCTTCCCTTGAACATCTTGCATCATCCCCTCATGCCTACAAACCTATACCCCTCCATCGATATGGCTCTCAACGAGATAACGTTCACATTTGCCGATGGCACGTACATCACGTCATACAAAGTATGGATTGTACCATTGTGAAGTCTTGTTCACGCTTCCGGTACTTACGACTTCTCACTGCCAACTTGAGTTGAAGTGACCAAATTCTCCAACTTTCAATGTGTCAAATAATGTTCGATCTCTAGAAACATGCATCGAGTCGGCACTATCCATCATCCACTCTTTCTCTGTCTTGGCAACCTCCTCGCCCGTCGTCAAGTAAACATCACCGTAACAACTTCTCCCTCAACTTCACTAACAACATTTGTACGAGAGTCTCTCTCTCTCTCCTTTCTCGGCGACATCTCTCCCAACCTTTTCAGGTCCTCCCACATCCTAGGATATCAGAGCTTGCACGCGACCCTTCTCCCCGTCACATAAGCACTCCACTTCACTCAAATCTCGTTAAAAATAAAAATAAAATTAAGAAAACACCAAAAACGATAATTTGAGCTAATCAAGGACTTAAGTATAATTATTAAACTTGCTTTTAGTTGGAGACTTGGAGTAGGTAGCCATGGCCCATGGAGGCATGGACGGTAAGTATTATTATTAAAAATTGCTTTTAGTTGGAGTAGATAGCCATGGACGCAAGTATAATTAAATATTGACCTAAAGTCATATTATACTAAACAGTCGCATAATTACTTTATTGCCCTGAGTTCATATTCCACTGTCTATTTTAACTCAAAATCAGTTTCACTCTCCAGTGCTCATCTTCAATAGTTCTCCTCCTTAAACTACTCACAGTGTCTGCCGATTTCTGGAGTTTCTTCAAGGTACTCTCTCCTTTGCACGTTTTACTTCTTCGTGCTGCTCTTTCATTTTTATTTCTCTTGCATTTTAGGTCAGTTGATGTTCTTTCCCTTTGTTGAATATGTATGTGAAATCAAATTGAATGAATTGGCTTGTTGCATTTTGCACGTTTCAGATGTAATATGTCATGTGTATGCCACACAATTTGTAGATCCTGATGAGAATAAGCAATTATACGACAATTAGATCAATCTAAAGCAGGCACAGCGATCTTTTATAGGAAATCTATCCATTCTCGAAAGTTGAGCTAGGGTTTCATCTTAATTATGTATGACTTAACTTGGATATACTTTCTGTATTGTGTTTGCTGACTTGATGAAAACTGGAACGTTACTGTTCACTTAGCACTAAGTATTTATTAAATCTTGCAATTGGTTGTGAAACTCCAGTAGCTGATGTCGGAGAATATGATCAATGACACGGCACCGTTGATGGATCAACAACAAAAGTTAAGATTGAGCAGTACTGAAGTCAATATGATTAACTGCTATAAGCAACGGGAGCATTTCTTTGAAAGGTGTAGCAGTGCCGAGAAAAAGATCCATTTAGATGTGCTGATAGCCTACTGGATTATGTCTGGGTTTCTCGGCCCTGTGGATTCAGTTGACAAAGCCTATAAAAGGGGCCGTGGTTTGCTGCAGGACTTGATCAAGGAAGGGACACTGAAACTGTCTGATGAGGATTGTGAGATGATTGAACTTGCACGTTTGACAGGTAATTCAAAAACAATTCAGTGCAGACATGAAGGATATGTATGTGCTGCCACGGGGCGTCTCGAAGTTCTTGATCTTTTGGATGTGAATAGAATTGAGAATGTTGTGTTAGCGGATGGAATGTTGAAGAAGCGAAGAGGTTCAGCGGATGATGACTGGAACTATCTTTCCAGGCAAGTCTTTGAGTCTGACAGAGGGCGTAAGTATATAGCTCACTTTAATCCCACACCTATCTCTCTTAAACCACTGGTCGACAGTGACAGGAACCCTTATGTGTTGATTCTTCGAGGCTGTGATCAGATCTTCCCAGTAAGAAATTTAACCTTTGAAAAATATAAAACCTTGACTGTTCTTGAGATCTCTGGTTCAGGCCTGTTTACTGCTGTTTCTGTAGAGGAAGTCATTTCCAAATTGACTCAACTTCAATCCCTCTCTTTATCTGATCCTCTACTCGATAAATTGCCAACATATACTTTTTCAGACGTTCCTTATCTTCGTAGGCTTAGTCTTAGAGGGTGTTCTAGTTTATCTTTAGATTCATATGATCCAAACTTAAAACACCTTGAGATGCTTGATCTTTCTTATACATCCAGATACGTAATGCCACATAAGTATACAAGTGAGCTCACTCATTTGTTTCTAACAGATACAGTGATAGAAGCATCTATTCAGTTTTTTGCTCCAGCGCTTAAGGTGCTTGATGTTTCGAGAACTGAAAGTGATTCCCTTTATTTTGTTCGCAACCAGAATAAATATTCTCACCTGATCCTTAAGGAATGTAGTAGGTTAGAAGAACTTCCAACAATGAAATATATGACAGATCTTGAGGTGCTTGATGTCTCAGGTTGTATAAAGCTCTGTGGGTTGCCTGAAGATCTAGGTGAACTCAAAAACATGAAGGAGTTGAATCTCTCTGGTTGTAGTCTCCTGGGAAATTTGAGGGACGGTCTTTTCGATCAAATGTCTTGTCTTCTTAAACTCGACCTCTCTGAAACAAAAGTCAGGCATCTGCCCTCCTTTTCCACTCTCACTAGCCTTCATAAACTCTCTTTAAGAGGTCTAGAGTTAGATTCCCTTGAGGTTGAAACCTGGAGATCCCTATCAAACCTTGCCGAGCTTGATCTTTGTGGCCTCGTGATTAGTTCCTCACAGGAATTAAAACTAGATTTCTTGCAGTCTCTTGGAAACCTTCAAATTCTGAATCTCTCAAAAACCTCTGTGACAAAACTTCCAGACATGTCTATGCTTCGAAACCTCAAAGAACTCTTATTGGCCGATTGTTGCTACTTGAAGTTTATGCCTGATCTACAATTTCTCAGAAATCTGGAGATATTAGATCTTTCTTTACCAGATGATTCAGCTGCCAAAATTTGCCTACTACAAGTTGAACCTAATGCTCAAACAGTCCTGCCTCATAGATTAAGGAGGGTGCTACTGAGGAATCGTCCTGATGTGATTGATTTTGTTGGAATTCCTTCAAGTAGCAAGGGAAGTGTTCAAGAAGAAAGAACATTCTCCGAGCCAGTTCAAATTCATGTTGTTTATGATATTAGCAATCAACTTTCTGTCTTTGACCAATTTGTCTATGAATTTGAAAGGCTTGGTGCTCTCATTTTAGACATCCAACGGAATTCTAGCCTCGTCAACAACAATCAAGCTAGTTATTTCAAGAAGCCGTTTAAAATGTTGCATGCTGATTTGAAGTACATACAAGAAAACACCGATAGGCTCAAGGGTTCCCGCAACTGCAAGAGTAGCGAGAAACTCCTGCAAGAGCTGCTGGATGCTGCAACTCACCTCTCAACTGCTGACTTTAAAGACAATTCCCTGAACCTCAAGCAACTTCTTCGGGCGGTTATCAAATTGAAGCTCATGCTCCCACCTAGTACACAGACAAATGCCCAGGATGTTTCAAACACTACAAAACGAAAGGAGCAACCGTTGTTTACAAAGAGCGTGAACGAGCAAAGTTTGATCACTGACATTAATGAGGAATCATCCATTGTCCAGTGCCCTCAGGAGATCTGTGACGATCTCCACTCTGCCTACCAGTCCCTGACCGAAACCCAGAAGAAGTGCTTGTTGTGCTTTGCAGCTTTTCCCTGTAATGAAGAAGAGAAGGACGAGAGTGGAGTCCTGAAGAAGAGCTTGGTCATCAAGAAAAGGATCTTAATCTACTGGTGGGTTGGTGAGGGATTCATTGACCCTCAAAATGTTGTTGCACTTGAAGATTTTAAATCTACCAAAGATGGTGATCTAGCTCTTCACCGAAATCAGAATCTAACTGCAAAGCCCAAATCAGAGTCATCAGACGCAAATATGATTGAGATGGGGAACAAAATGTTGAAAGTCCTTGCGCGTTTTATTGAGCCAGTGATCAGGAAAAGACGAGAAACTGGGAGTTGCCGCATGCACTATTCTGTCCACTCATTTATCACTGCAAAAGCAAAGGTTGAGGGTTTCTTTGATTTCAAGAAAGACAACCGTAAGCTCACTCCATACTTTACCCGCTCCAAGAATTCTTCCAAGCTAGAGGCGAAATCCACCAAGTCTCAAAAAGAGTTGGAAATTTTGAGAGATGTGTTGACGTTGTTCAATGTCAATGGGTCTGTTATTAATATCAAACCCGAATGGTTCTCTATAATGAAGAATCTGTCTGTGCTTTATCTTGGGAGTTGGAGTTGCTCTGAAAATGCAAATCAAGTTGAGATTGCGGATGATCAGTTCTTGGAGGAATTGAAGAAGATGAAGAAGTTGAAGCTTTTCAGCCTGCAGGGCTTGCAAACAATCAGGAAGCTTCCGGATTCCGTGTGTAAGATGAAGAACCTCAAAATACTGGATTTTAGAGATTGTATAAACTTAGAGGAACTTCCTGCGGATATAGGATCCCTCAAGAATCTAACCCATCTGGACATAACGAACTGTCTCGTTCTATACAAGATGCCAAACGGAATCAGTTTGCTCTCGAAGCTTGAGCTGCTCAAGGGGTTCAAGATCACAAAAAATCACGAGGCAAAAGGGTGTTCACTCAGAGATTTGTTGAGCTTACCGAAGCTGAGAAACTTAAGCCTTGTGGTTAACATGAAAAGTTTCCCCAGCGATGATGATGCAATGGTATTCGAGTTAATGAAGAGTCTTGGAAAGCTGAAGATATTATGGGAAAGGAGTCTTAGTTTTGAACAAGACAGCCAAGAAGAACATCAAATGTTGAGGGAGACAAGATGCTTTTATCCCCGTGGTTTAGAGAAACTGGAGCTATGGTGTTTTCCCTACAAAATTGCACCACGCTGGCTACATCCAAGCGGATTCACGAACGTTAAAAAGCTCTACATTGTGGGAGGAAGCCTTGAACAGCTTAGTTATGTTACGCATCAAACGGTTACAAGCATACATAAGTGGCGGAAGGTTGAGACTTTGCGTCTCAAGTATCTGCGGAACCTTCGCTTGATGGATTATGATGTCAAGAGACTGTTTCCAGGTATCCAGTATCTCGAGTGGCATGAATGCGGACCATGCGGTAGTAATATATCTTCGCCATATCATGACTTTATTGTGGAATGTGGATAGATGACCCGGAGCCTCACTCTTTAGAATCCATGTGTGAACTTATCCTCGCCTTTCAAGCTAACTGCTGCAATCTCTTTAGATTGATGCTGTCAATCGTTTCGGATCATGTCGATTTCAGGTCATAGAGATGAAAGCAAGAAGGCTCTTTTGTACCAGTAATGAAATATGCTTACCATTGCCTTATAAGGCTCCTTTGTAGTGATTTACATGCATTTCTATCATTCATTTGAAAAAGAAACTACAAATAGCAAAGAACTATGATGATTTACACATATGTCAAGTGAGTTTCATCTCTTCCTTGTTATCTGATACATTTCACTTTGCACATTGCAGCATTGTTGCTCTACTACTCCTCATAACTGTGCTTCAACAGCAAGGCTTCGAGTTCCTGTCTCCGCCTCTCCAGCTCCTGCATACCAATCACGGGAATAGGTTTAAGTGAACCTAGTCGAGTTGCGGATATTCGGGTAATGTCATACCTCTAGATCATTAACCGTTTGTTCCCGCGAAGTTTCTTGTCTTTGACGAGCACGCTTGACAACACCAATGCATAGAACACCCTGCAGCCATAGCTCATTAACAAGAGCTTTCCATACCAAAGTTACAAGTACATAAAAAAACAGGCAATATACTCTGGTTCGTCTTACTGATATAACATAAACCACGCCGCATGCAAGCAGCATATAACATGATATATTCTGCAGAAGAACAAGACCCTCTTTTTCTCCGGCATAATCAGGATACGCCCTCGTCATCACAGCAACGCTGAGGAAAACAAATTGCTGGTTCAATACAACTAGGGAAGTAAACCGACAGCGTGCAAATGCTTGATCATCGAGCATCTGCGCGCTGTCCGCCTGATAACTGAAGCAAGAAGGGGCGTTTTGAAAGCAATATATAGAATTTCAGTACAAGTAATCATACAAGATTTGTAGCATTCCTCTACCAGCCCAGAACTCCAAAACCTGCGACATAAAGTATAAGAATCTACTTCAGATTTGAACTGATAACACAAAAATATATCCAATATACAAGGTATCGTATGAAAGACAAATAATCATAGACATAAAAGTGCAGTAACATTAGATTATAGAGCCAAAAAGAAAAGAGTTATGAGGTCTTAGGTAAAATGTGTTCATACACGGCTAACTCGTTGAGAAAGTGAATGAGCTTATGTGATCATACACAACTCAGTGAATGAGCTTAAGCCCGGTTGTTTTGAGTCAAGTCCGAGTTGAGTTCAAATAGTTAGGCTCATATAACAATCTTATAGAAGATTGACTTCTCGGGTCTTCTTAAGGATTTTATTCGAGTGAAATAAATCGAGTTTTGATATGTTGATGTTCAACTTGTTTGTAATTGATTTGAGCTGAGTATAAAATTTAATAATTTATATCACACTTGTTTAGAAAGTGAATGAGATCGTGCCGGTCATTTTCCGAGCTGAACTCAAATAACTAAATAACTAGACTCATATAGATCATCGTGACTCGTGATCACATTGGTTTAACCAAAACTCAAGAAGCTTGAGTATGAGCCTAGCGTTTATCTCTGTCTTGGCTCGAAACTAACGTTTCTGGCACCTAGAGTCTATCTATGTGTTGGTCTCGAAACTATCGTGGATGCCGGAATATCGAAACTTGGAGGTTCATTTATGCAAGAAAAACAAACCTTTGAGAATTTGAAAATGAGACTCCATTCAGTCTCAGCGACAACCACGATAATAGCGATAACGACAGCGTAGCACCGGAAAATACCGTCAAATACCTACAAATCGTAACACATTCACATTTCACTCTCAAAAAATCAACACAAAAAATTTCAAAAAACACAATGTTAAGATTACATCAGATCCATTCTTGAAGGATCGAACGGCGGAAAGCAGGTTGACAGCAATGCAAAGGATGCCGGTGAAGGCAGTGACGAAGCTGAAACACCTGCAAATCACAAGAAAGGGATCGGACCTTGGTCTCACGCCGGAAGAACGCCGTTGCAACGCAATCGACGTTTGAGAGCTCTCTGCGTCTCCGGTATTACTCGACATTATTGTTTTTCCGATTATTTTGTTTCCGAGAAAATCAAAGTTTGCTGGAATTCCAACGCACCAGGAAATCGCTCTTTCTTACTATCATTGATCTTGTTGTCTAATTAAGGGATTGATTTGTTTGTTGGGGAAGAAATTTGAGTTTCCGTGGATTCAAACATTCTTTGATTCCTTCGCATTGTGCTTTTATTAAACGATTCCTTTCGTGATTAGAAATGAGATAATTGCGGCACATCGATTATCTCTGAATCAGATTATGGCAGATTTTGGTTAATTTCACTAAATCGCCCGTTATTTCATTTATTTTGAGTAAACCACTTCTAATTTCCGAAACTATACACATTACCCTTTATTTCACCTAAATCACTACTTTTAATTGAAATTTCACACCCCATGTTTTTCCTCGTTCACGATAGAGGATGGAATTTCATTGGACTAAGAGTTGCAAGTCGAGAAGAAGGGAAATCTCACATCAATTATAAATAAATATCGAGTCTAGTTTGTAAGGTCATATATTGTCAATTAGTTTTTAGCTGGAATTTCAATGGACTAACATGTTGCAATTTTAACACAATACATACTTGATGGAGTGTGAGAAATGGAAGATCTCAACTCGATTATAAACAACTTTTAGTCGAGTAGATCCATTTTCGTTGGAAGCTCGTATTAAACGAAGCTTCTTATGTTGAGGGAGAAATTTTTTTAGCAGACGTACATAGAAAAGTATTGGTAGGAGGTGGCTTCAACACTTCTTTATAAACTTTGGGTGGTTTTTAGTCATTTTCAAATATAATGATTATGTTCAACCTAGGTGCAATAAAGGGAATTGGCCCACATTGGTCACCCGGTTCAATCGGCTTTGCCAATCTACGTCCGGATCGGGTAGTAACTCGTATGCTGCCGGAAGATTTGATAACAGTTAAGGAGTCTAGCACCACATCCCACTAGACCAACGGAGTATTGGTCGAAGTGTGAGTTTTCAAAAGGATACATATATCATGCAACTATGCAAGTGAATCAGATGACAGTAAAACATAAGTAATTTGTCATTAAAAGATCATTGTTTTACATCGAAACATGCAAAGCCACGGCCTTCTTATTCAATGAGTTCATGTACACAAATGAAATTAAACAGTAATTACCAGGGGAAAGCTTGAATGAATTAAGCTGCCTTCTTATGCAACAAGGGATCAACGATGACTTGGGGCTGAAAGTCTGGCTTCAAGTACTGAGCAAGCAGATCAGCATAGAGCTCGTATCGAGCAGTCATTCGAAAACCCCACTTATCTTTGAGCTGCCTACAGAGATTCAGGTCCATGTCAGCCAACAACAAACCATCTCTGTACCTTGATAAGGAAGGTGAACAAGAAGCATCTGGCGCCGAGAAGTGACTGGACCCGTAAAAATGCCCGAAATCTTTGTGTTCGGGTTTCCCGTCACCTGATGTGAACGCGTTTGGGAAGACCTCTGTCCCGACACGGTTGATTGAGCCTACAAAGTAGCTGTTTGCTATTGCTGCATTGCGTGCCTGTGGGAAACGTTCAGATAAAAACGTTTGTATGTTATTGACATTAGAGAAGATCAAATACATTTCGAACAAGAATTTTCCATAGAAAAATATAGCTCAAAATCATGGCTTGTATTTATTTTTGCATATGGAGTGAATGACCATAATTTTGAATATCTAGTTCTTATTTTAAAGAAGAGAATAACCTCAATTGGCCACATGGGTTCACTAAGTTCCCCAACAGTAGCAGAAGGATTGAAAACAATCTCAGCACCATTCAAACCGAAAGCCATCCAATTCAAAGGATGGTGTCTCCCGTAGCATATGTTGACACCGATCTTCCCAAAAGCCGTCTCGAACACAGGATGGCCTGTGTTTCCCTCCATGTAATAAGTACTCTCATTGAAGTCTCCAACTCGTGGAATATGGTTCTGTTAGATGGTTCAAGCGCTAATTTATTACAGACAGTATTAAAGAGATGTAATATCCAGGAAAAGAACTGGAGATTACCTTTCGGTGTTTCCCAATTATGTTGCCATTGTTCCCAATTATGACCACTGTGTTCCAGATAGTCTCTCCATGGTTGACATCTCTTTCAAGGATAGGACTTACTATAACCATGTTATATTTCCGAGCAAATTCTTGCAAAAATATGGTTGACTCCCCATCAACTGGCTCGGCAAATTCACACCACCGCTTCTCACGAGTGCAAAAGGCGAATGGCATTGTCCACGCTTCCTGCATATATTAAGGATATAGTTCCTTGATAACCAATAAAAAATAAATAGATTGGATGCAGAGTTTGATGCAGAACTTACTTGCAGGCATAGTATGTTGACTCCAGACGCACCTGCAGTGTCTATTATGGGTTTCAGTTTCTTAAAGATGGACCTTTTCTGTTCCACAAAAGGTGACGTGGTAGGGGCAGTGACAGAGTTCTGAATCAGACCAACACGAACAATTCGAGGTTCTCTTAATGACTCTTTGTCTGCACGGAAGCTGTATCCCTGCACAGTTACGTGTAATTTTGAATCATGCAACTACAGAAAATATCTGCAATGGAAGAAATACACGATATGTTTAAGGCATTAAGGCCTTGTATGACGATAGGCCATGTTTTAGACGAGGGAAAAATGTTCTTACTTAACGCGTGCTTGAATCACTATGTAAGGAGTAACCGAAGGAAGAAGATTGTGCAGGACTCTAATTCATTTGGTTATATGTTCACAAGGACCTTTTATGTGCACCAAAAGTTTCAAGATAATCCCTACTTGTATCTAACCAAGGGTTCATCTAGCTCAGCCAAGTAAGCCAGACCAAAAAACTGAGATTTAAAAAGCATAAAAACTGAAGAACTACCTTAAAAGATCAGTTGCTGAATTGGATCTTTCAATGGAATAACATATGTCTCTAGGTTAATGTTTTCAGCTGATGATACTCAAGGATAACCTATTAAGCCATTCACCACATTATGGACACAATTTAATTCTGATATACCTTGATAGAACTGTTGGTGTATAAAGACATGCAGGGAAACCTTTAATTAGATGTCCTTTATAACTTCTCAAGCTTGCTAATCATAAACTACTGCTGAAACAAGATTTGTAAAGCTGGCATTTCATATTGTCAATTGATAAAAAAGATTCTGACCTGCAGATCAAAATCGTTATTAGAGGACAAGGTGGTTGCTGTCTCCGATAATGCCAAAAGATCAAGTGCTTTTCCACAGTTGAGCCCCAGGAGCAGCCGGCTGACTTCCTGCAAAAATGCTCAAATTGTTTATGAAATAGTTACTAGATTATATTTTGAATTTCAAGTTCTTTTGAACTAATGTAAATGATCATATAATATCTTGATCCAAATTGTAAGAGACATTTCTGTAAACCAACACATGGTCAAAGTTAAGTTGACCAACTTCATCTATATGACCCAAGAACATCCACACATAAAAGCAAAACTGTTACTGAAGAAACCAAGGCATCCCAAGGGAAATGGTTGCCTTGGAAATGCAAGATTATTACTCTAGAAGACATCAATAAACCTCACCCAATAAGTGAAGTAACTCGATGCATACAATTGCTCAGATCTCATTCAAAACAACTATGTTATCTATGATTTCACCAACAACATTCCTATAAATGAAAATATAACACAAACCATGTTTCGGCAAAAGAATCTCCATTACACACAGTAAGCACAGTCAATTTAGGAAAACAAACCTAGCTTTCAATCACCGGCATAACAATCATTACTTTGTCAGACTAAGCAATTGAATACAAGCCTGTTGATAATACATACAAAGTATAAACAAAAGTTCCAAATCTACAAACAAGGATGAAATCTTACATACAAATCTAGGTCAAATCAATAAGATAAGAGCGAGGGTTTGACTTGGAAGAAAACACATCAGTCGAGGGAGATAAGACACCTAAAACTGAAACCAACAACCGGAAAATTCAATCAAGGAGTACAAATTTGAAGAATCTCATTGACTACAAACCTAAGCGGAAATGAAAACATACCTGAAAGAGCTCTGGTTTAAGGGAAGAACTGAGGAGTTGATGAAGCGATTCGAATCCACATATGGAACCATTAGATGGACGGGTGTTTGATTGTGCTTCTTCTTCAACATGATTGGAGCTTCCGATTTCAGATTTATGGCCCGTTTTCTCCATCTTGCCGTGATTGCTTGAGAGGAGTCTCTCTTGTAATGGAGTTTGGGATTATTATTGACAATTTTTGTCAGTTTATGTTCTGATCGCATTAATCTGCAACTGCGTAAATTTTTATTATTCAAATCATCTTTAATGATTTGCTTTATTTTTCTCGTGGAGTGGTTACGCAATGACTTACTTCAGTGTTATTTTTTACATATTTCTTTTATTAATAACATTAATAATAAATATTTGAAAATTAGGCCATATATATATATGATTATAATAAATATTAAAGAGTGATAATTTAATATTAAAATATGTTACTTGAATATTTCAATTGGACAATTTTGATAACTGGACTCTTTTGAAAAACTAGGGTAGTAACTATACTTTTTAATGTTTTAATTAAGTAAATATACCCAATCTTTTGTATTTATTTTCAAACTCTACACACTCTTCTCTCAAGGGTACATTTACTAAATAAAACTAGAAAAAGCCTAGTAAACCAAATTGTTTCAATGATGTTTTTTTGTTAGACCTTTAAAAGAATCCGAGGATATTTTTTTAAGCCTAAAATAACGAAAATAGATTTTATGTTTGGGCCAAAAAAATAACATTATGGGCTTTACACGTCATCTAAGGATTCATGAATCTAATTTTATTTACATGAACTTGGACCCAAAAAAAAAAAAGAAAAAAAAGGCAATTTTGATAAGTAGGTCTTTTTTAAAAACTATATAGTAACTAGACTTTTTAATGTTTCAATTAAGTAAATATACCCTAACCTTTTGTATTTATTCTCAAACTCTACACACTCTTCTCTCAAGGGGTACATTTACTAAACACAGAACTAGAATAAGCCTAGTAAACCAAATTGTTAAAAAAAAATCATCAATTTTACTTCCTGACCGGAACTTGTCTACTACTTCTCAAGCGAGAATTGTTATTTTCTCAAACCATATGTTCTATAACATGTTCTACTTGTCCATAAGTTGTATTGCAATTTGATCTTAGTTCATCAATTTATTCAGGACATAAAACACACTATGAGTTTCACTAATAAATTAACCCTTTTGAAAGATCATACTACGATGACGTTGATTGGGGTCGGTGAAGTGTGGAATGATGTCTATTGGCTTCGACCAACCTTGCAAAAGTCTAGTGTTTGCTCAACTCTAAACTTTTCTTTGCCCATCCTTTGACATCGTCACTTGGGTCACCCTTCTCCCCACGTATTACCTCATCTACCCAGTGTGCCTATCTCAGTATCTCCAAGGTGCATAACATTCTAATTTTGTCTGTTTATGTTATGCTTCAAAACTACCTTGTTCACATGATAAGTCTACTCCTAATGGAAGAAGGTATGTATTTTTAGGCTATTCAGTACTTGCATCATCACTTGTTTTGAAGGAGCCCGTACTTTTTCTTTACAAGACATTCTTCTAACACTTACAATCAAATCAAAGTTGAATCTCAATCAAGCAACTCCTCCCTCTCGTATCACTCCGTACATATCTCAACAATTGTAAAAGACGGACGAAAATTGTCAATTTATCTTTTTATATCTGGAGGTCTAAGACGTGGAGGAAATGCACGTTAAGTGAACCTACACAAGTTTTTGGGTTCCATTCTAAAGTCCTTGACAACAAGAGGAGTAATCATAAGACTTATATGTTAGGTTCATGTAGTATCATATTATCGATGTGAGATATTTTCAGAACAGAAATTACTGTACATAATTACATATGCCTTCCAATATCTTTCAAATCAGATTTCAAGGACCGATTTCTTCATTAACATATAATTGGTAACATAAAGGGACCAAACTTCTTGACATAAAGGGACCAAACTTTTAACAACGGATAATCCGTACAAATATACGTTAAAATCTTACATCATGACAATCCATTCAAAGAAAAATAACACTTCAGAAGACCAAACAAGATAATTTTGTCAAAAAGAATAATTAAAATTTTAGAAATTATTAGTTCATCATCAAAATATTATATTAAACCATATTTAAGTGACAAAAGAAACATGTAAGTAATAAAACGGACAAGAATAAGGAATATAAAATAAAAAACGAGAAATATTAATTGTTATTCTTGTTATTGAATTCAATGAATCATTTAATTTTCTTAATCTAACCAACAAATTTTACAAGTTAAAATAAAATTTAACATTTTGTGATTTTATTATTAGGGTGATAGACATGATGCATAATTGAGAGAGCGGCAAAAAGACAATGATATAGAATTACATAGAGAGAAAAGGCAAAAAAAAAAAGTTGCGTTATTAAGGTAAGAAGTTACTAGGATCTACGTATCAATATAAAATCACGGATGTTCATTCATCAAATTGATAACGATTACGTTCATTAAGAAAATAAAATATCCATCTAGTAACGTGTACCGTATGTTGTCTTGCTTCATTACTAACTGTTGTTTCATTACTCATGTTCATGCATTGTTTGTTTGTCATATAACAATGTATGTGTCGTCATTTAAATCAAATTGAATTAATTAGGGAAATAGTACCCTTAAAATTATCTTTTGTAAACTAGGCCTCTATATAAAAGAAAGAAAAAGTAGATATGAAAACTAGAAAATAGGGCAATAATTTCTTTAATTGAAATGATGGTGATTAGATGTTTATTTTTAGTTTAAATATCTTTTTTACATTTTTACCTTTTATTTTTTTTATTAATATATCTAGTTTAATGAAATTTTCAAGTCCATGAATGTTTAATTTTTTTGAGTGACATTGTTTTCGTTACCCAAATATGAATTGTATTATTTTTCTCATTATTGGGTATATGTTTATTGTTTTTGTGATATGTTTTTTATTGTTGAGTATGCTTAAAGTGATATTTTTGGGTATGTTTTATGGTTATCCAAACTGTGTTACATGGACCAAATGTCATTTGGTATTGATATTTGGGTACAATATCGATTTGTGTAAATTTTGGTTATGACAAATTCAAATTGGGTATGCTTTTATACGTGTATTGGTTTTGTAGTATATTTCTTATTATTAACTATATTTAAAGTGATATCGTGGGTATGTTTTATGGTTACCCAAAATGTGTTATAATGATCAAATGTCAAGTGAATGTTTGGGTAATGACCAAATGTCATTTGATATTGATGATTGTGTACAATATCGAGTTTTGAAATTTTTGGGCATGACAAATTTAAATTGGGTATGGATTTTGTATTAAGTGATGTTTAAATTGGGTATAAATATAAAATATTATCCAATTTATGGATATTGTTTTATTTTGATATTTGATTTATTGGGTATGTTGTTTTCGAGTATGTTTATATACTTTGACATATTTATTTTTGGGTATGATAGTGACATTATTTGGGTAAACGGATTTTTGGGTAAGCAAATTTTTTTCTGGGTAGAGGGCTGCGTTTTTTGGCCTCAAATTCCCTCCAAATGTCAATTAAAAGTGTCACAATCAGCACTCACATCAACCATCACTCATTAGTCATCACTTTTGTCAACTTTTTGTCCTATTTATGAATCTATATATACTACTAAAGCAGCACCCACTTTGTCCACGTGTCAACTTCTAAGGTCGTCCACGTCAGCTTTTTTCCAATTTATTTACAGATTTGCCACAACGTATTTACAGATTTGCCATTAATTATTTTATAAGAATTTTTTTTTTTTGAATTTTTAAGCAGTCATCATGCCACGTCAATTTTATTAAAATAAATAAGTAAAAAAAATAAATCTATCTATTTACCAATCAAAATTAACAAACTGATATATCGTAACTTAATTTGTTGAGAAAATCTAATGCAAATCTTCTAACAAGATTTGACACATTTGTTTAATTTAAAACTAAATCAAATTTTGCTACTCTATCTAAATCTAAGTAAAAGTGATAATATATTAAGGTATAAATATAATACTCGAATAATAATCTTTGTGATAGAATTTTAATTATGTTCTTTTATTTATTTAAAAAAATAATCCTCACTCATGTTAATTAATAAAAATAATTTTTACTATAAATTGATATCAAATATATGATGGAATATAATATTTATTTAGACAATCCCGCACAAGGTGCGGGCACTAAACTAGTTAGTCTAGTAAAGTAAGAGCCTTATTTCTCAATTTGTAATTGATAGACCCTAAATTTCAACTCTATAGAGTAAAAGGCTCTAAATGCCAATTTAGCCAATCAAATTTTACGAATCATTTCAATGAACATGTCATGTTTTAACCGTGTTCAAATCTGTAAGGAATAAATCAAATTTCAATTCATGAACTAATATTGATTCAGTTTTAGCTTCATGAATTAATGTTGATTCAAATTGGTAACGACCGCCATAAATATTGGCTTATCCAAAAAACATATTTTTCGATTATGGTAACTATTATCAAGGTTGATATAGAAATTCATCGTTCAGTCTTGATCATTCATATGTTTTAATCGAACGTATCTTAGAGGTTTTCAGGTTTTTCCGTAAGAATGGTTGTCATCCGAATATCTCTTGACCATTCATATATATCTTGTAAATAAGTTTTCTAACTCCAAACCATACGTGATGTGTTAAACATCTACCCGAAAGCCACAAAAGGAAACAAAATCGAATGTTTTGTAAGCTCGTTACTCATGTCGTTGGATTAAATAAACTATTCTATAGATCAACCCACAATTTTTTTACATAATAAAATAAAATCAAGTGTTTTGTAATCTTGTTGATGAGGCGAACAATGTGATGAACATCTAAGAGAAAACGCTACATGTAGTTAATCAAATAAGAAAAGAGAAATATTAATTGTTATTCTTGTTATTGATTTCAATGAATCATTTGATTTCCTTGGACAAATTTTACAAATTAAAATGAAATTGAACATTTTGTGATCTTATTAACTGGGTGATAGATATGATGCATAACTGAGAGAGCGCGACAAAAAACAACGATATAAATATTTAAGTTTATGCGTGTACTATAAGTACGGAAAGAAAAAAGAAAAAGTGACAAAAAAGAGAAAACGACACATCATACACGGTATCATGATTCATGAACATCAAAGAGAAAAACGACAAAATGATAAAAAGAAACAAAATCGAACGTTTTGTAATCTTGTTCCTCATGTCATTGGATTAATGACCTATTTCCTAGATCAACCGTGATTTTTTACATAATAAAAAAAACAAATGTTTGTAATCTTGATTTTGTGGTGAATAACATAATGAACATCTAAGAGAAAACGATATGTGTAGCTAAGTAAACGGAAAAAGTCTAAAATATAAAGGCACTTAATGAAATTATCTAAAGTATGGTATTTCTAATTAAATTTATCCAAATTTAAGATATGGTAAGTGAAATAGTTACTTTGTAATTAATATAAGTTTCGTAACTCCAAACCATAAATGACACACATCAATGTATTCAATTAGTAGCCCTTAGTTTCATTTAACCTGTATTTATTTGCCCATCAAATGTACTGCACTCACATCGATCTCTTCCTATATAAACTCTTGTAGGTTAGTGTACTTCCTTCACATTCACAATCAAATCAATTGCAAATTTCAATTAAGTCTTACTACATATATACATGGCAAACGAAGGTGTGGCGGAGCAACTTCCATTGGACACTACCAACAATAATGTCCGAGGTTTCTCTTGCAAAACTTGTGGCAAAACATTCAGAAAGGTGCAAGCTCTCGGCGGCCACCAAAAAGCTCACCGGACGGAGAGCTTTGCTTTGAAGTGCCGTGAAGGTGAGATGCGACGCAAAATGTATAGGCAAGCCACCCTTCTCCCTTACTCGGCTTACCCCGAGTTCTTCTCGCTTGCTCCCGCTAGTCACTCTCCTTTTGTCTCCTACCCGGATTGGTCTGGATTCTTCCCGGCCGATCCTGCTCCCGCTAGTGACCCTTCCTTTGTCTATGACTCGTCATGATACCAGGATCATCTCGCATGGCACCAGCATTCAAGCTTGCTGATGAAGAAGACGACGATGAAGAGTTTGACCTCACCTTGAAGCTCTAGATAAAATCTATACAAAAAGCTAAAACTACTCGAACTATTGGAAGGAAAAAAAGGTGGTGTTTCTCAAACATGTCTATGATGTTATATTTAATCTTAGAAGAAGCGTAATCATCCTAATGTAAGTTGGGTTTGTGCAACTTTGCTTAGTATGAATCATCAATATCTTAATGTTGTTCTCATTACAATTTTTTTTAGTTCAGGTTTGGAGCTCAAATGCGGATTTGATTAAATCCAATTTCGTTTTCGGGGCCCAAGTGCGAAATTAATTAAATTCAATTTCGCTTTTGCACCCAAGTGCGAAACTAATTTCAATTTCGTTTTCGGGGCCCAAGTGCGAAACTAACTAAATTCAATTTCGCTTTTGCACCCCAGGTGCGAAACTAATTTCACTTTTTCGCCCCAAGTGCGGAATTAACTAAATACTAATTTTGCACTTCGGATGTGGAATTAGATAGATGTTTAAAGAAAATAAATAAGTTCGTTTAAGATGGATGTAATTATATCAATAAAAAATTTGTAAAAATTAAATACTTACATTATCTATAACATTCATTAAATATTACATTATCTATAACATTCATTAAATATTGGATACCATTCAAACCATCATTATGTAGTATAAATTACTCACCTATAAAATTCAATGTAGATTTATTTTGGTATTTATTGTTCGCCCGACCTCTTGTTTATAAATTCTACTAACCGGATGCGTTGAAAAAAAACAACGTCAACACAGACCAACTGTGTTGAAATATTTTTTGGTAGTGAATTGTTACGCGATGACAATTTGAACTTAAATCAGAGAAAAAAAATATTTAAAAAAGTAGTTTTGACTGCATACCGACTCTGTCCAAAAGCAACTTTTTTCTTTTTTAATATTTTGAGCACAACCGGCCTGCGAACTTTGTAATATGTAAAACGGAACCGCGTCTATATCAATTTATTTCTACTAAAATTGAGAAAATATGCAATTTATTGACACTCTTCTGGTGATGACGCAATCAGTTTTATCTAGGTTTAGATTATAATTAGTCATAAAATAAGGAAAACTAGTGAAAACATATCCAATTCAAGTAAGTGGCTGAATATCTTAGAAAAAATGGCATCGCAAATGAATATGACCAATGTTCCGTTCATACTAATGACATCGCAAACGAACCATGTTCAGCGTGTTAATAACAACAAATATAGGTAGTGAATGTAAACACTTACATTATCTATAACTTACTTATCATTAAATATTGAATACCATTCAAATCACAATTTTAATAAAGTATAAATTACTCACCTAAAAAATTCAATGCAAGTTTATTTTGGTTTTAATGTTTGCACGGCATCCGATTTTCATATTACACAGTCCCACGCATATCAATTAAATTAAAAAAAATCAACCTCAATGTATATCGTTTGCGTTTAAAAAAAACAATTTTTAACACATTGCGATGACACTGAACCTTAGAACTTCAAGTAAGAGGACTACTTTGCCCATAACTATTTTTTTTTCGAAAGAAATTTGGCCAAATAGGCAACTTTTTATTTCTATTAAGTTTGTGTATCCCTTCAATTTTTAACACATTCATTAAACTGAAGTTGGAAGGTAAGGAGTTTGATTAGGGTAAATTTACTATACATATTTAGTTAATTTGACCCTTTTTTTCCAATGCATTGTGACGACGCTGAATATTTGATAAAAAAAAACAACTAAAATATGTAAAGCAAGGGTAGTATCCTTAGCAATTCGATTATTCATATCGGTTTTATTCCACGTTGGTTATCAAGTAAGGCTTACCATTTGATAAATGAGATTCCTTAATTTTTGTTATCTCACTCGGTTATTAAGTAAAGATGATAGTGGGAAAACTTGTACAAATTGAGGATCTGAATATTAAACAAATCATATATTTTTAGGCCGTTTGACTAAGTTTAAGTATAAGATCTTTTGACTAAGTTCAAGTATAATAATTATTCATATCGGATTAATATATGTTATATGGGTCGTTGACCTAATATTATATGGTTGTTGATCTAATATTATATGGGTCGTTGACCTTATATTATATGGGTCGTTGATCTAATGTTATATGGGCCGTTGACCTATAATTATGAGGGTCGTTGATTTACAATTATCGTTAACCTAATGTTGTGTTGGTCGTTGACAAACAGTTACTTGGGTCATTGACCTACTAATACGTTGGTTATTGACAAACTGTTTTGTGGGTCGTTGACATACTGTTTTGTGGGTCGTTTTCTATATAATTTTAAAAAATTGTTCATGTATGGATACCTATTTCACTTTGTTATTTAATTTAACAAAGCTAAATACATATATTAATTTTTGGTATAATATTTTTTCTCATAATTATTTTTAAAATCTTTTGTTATCACGACTTGCTTTTTATTCGGCTATATTTGCCTGTATTTTTTTTAATCCCAAATCCGTCATCAAGTAAAACTTACAATTTAATAACTTGTATAAATAGAGAGTTTCGTTCCCTTTTTTTATTTTTTATTTTATTATTTATCCCACATTGGTTATCAAATATGACTGATAGTTTGAAAACTTTTATAAATAGAGGGTTTGAAAATTAAACAAATCGTAAATTTCTTATACCGGATTAATATCTCTTACGTGGTCATTTACCTGATTACTTTTATAGTATCTTTAAAAAAATCACCCACGATTTATACACCCATAATTTTGGTAATAATATAAGATTTTACCTAATTAATTTATAGTGTTTTTTTTTTAAAAAAAATACACAAACGATTGACCAAATTAATTTTTATAATTTTTTAACATAAAAGTAATATACTATTTATTTTAGATTAAGCACGAGATATAATCTTTATAAATTGAAATATTAGGGGTTTTAATATCGTGGTACAATTAAGACGGTAGTATATATAAACATTTGATAAAAAAAACTAACCTTATAAAATAATAACTTTAAATTCAAAAACTCATATGAGTTTTAAACATTATGTCAAGAATAGTATAGTTTAGTTACGATTATATTATATAGTAAATAAATACAAGTCCTTTATTGACTTATGGGTATAGAATGGAACAAATTTGAACGCATTGTGAAAAAAGTGACGTCATTATTTTCGGAGAAAAAGGATAAAACACTCACGTATAGAATGAAATTTATTCAAACTTTGGCATAGTAAGATTCGGTTGTGAGGAACAATTAAGAGAGAGCGACAAAAAACCAACGTAATTAGTAGTTAATACGAAAAGAAATTTTACGAGAAATAAAAAAGGAAAAAGAAGTGGCGTTGACATTATACATATATCGACAAAAAAAAAACTAGTACTCTAAGGTATTGATGAATTATTGTACTACTATATGAAATTAATTCAAATTCTAGGTTAGGTAAGATGTGAGAAATAACTTTTTGTAATTAGTTTATATCGACAAGAGAAAAAGAAAAGGAAGTGACGATGTTATTTTACACATTAAAAAAGCTAAAAAACACTAAGGTATTGAATGAAGTTAACAACTATGGTACTTTTTATATGACAATCATCCAATTTTTATGTGCGGTAAGATGATAGAAATAATCATAATTAGCGAGAGAAAAAAAGAATGTAAGTATTTAATACAAACAAGAAAATTTGTTCAAAGAAAGGGAAAATGAAGTGATGTTGTTATATATGTATTGACAAAAGGCTAAAACATAAGGTATTGGATGAAATCGTCTAAATAATGGTATATAAAGTTCATCTAAATTTTAGATAGTATAAATATGGACAGAAAAGTTATGAAAAGAAAAAAGAAGTGACGTTGTTGCTATATATATATACCGAAAAGATCTAAAACAATAAGTTATATGAATATACCGAAAAGTTATGAAAAGAAAAAAGAAGTGACGTTGTTGTTTTATAAATATACCGAAAAGAACTAAAACAATAAGTTATTCAATGAAATTATCCAAATTAGTATTTGTATATCGACAAAAAAAATCAAAAGCACTAAGGTATTTAATAAAACCATTAAATCTCAGCTCCAACAGGAGACCCGAGACCACCCGTACTCTTCTCACCTTCTCTTCTCGAATGCTTCTCTCTTATCTCGAAGAGCAAGTTGCTTCTCTGTTCTTGCCTTCTTGGCTCACAGACGACGACGATTCAGGATGCTTATGCTTGCGGCTTGTCAGCTTCTCTCTTTCCCGCTTTGAGTAGATGACCACGCTGCTTGCTCGCTTCTCTCTTATCTACTCAGCCGAGTAGACAACCATGTTACTTTCCTGCTTCTCTGCTCAAACCAACAAGCTTGTCTGGTTCACTCTTCTCCCTCACATGTGAGTGGTGAGCTATTGTTGTTGCTCTTTCAAAACCCTAGAACGCTTGGTGTATTTTGCTTCGTTTCGATATGGAATTTGGAGATATAAGTTGGAATTGCATAATGTGTTTGGTGATTGTTATTGCAATGTTCAATTTACTGTCTTATTTTGATAATTTGGTTCAGTTTTTGTTTACTATAGTGAGTTTTTTTTGGATGCCCATTTTTTTTATTCGGATACCCGAAGTCGAATATCCGATATAAAATACCTCATCGGATCGGATATCCGCCAAGTTTTAAATCCGACATGGATACCAACTTTTCCATAAATTTTTCCGGATATTGGAATTCGGATATTTGAACAGATTGAATTGAATATCGGAAATGAACAACCCTAATCTAAACTATGGTACTTTTATACAAAATTTATAGAAACTATAGTTAGAATAAGACGTGATGAATAATGAAGAAAGACAGACAAAAAGTCATGAAAAGGAAAGAGAAGTGAGTTGTTGTTATATATATCGAAAAGATCTCAAACAATGAGGTGTTCAATGAAATTATCCAAAATTAGGGTATAGTAAGTGAAAACTCTTGTTGTAATAACATTTCAACAACAAACCATATAGTTTTGAAAGAGCCCCTGGTTTTTCTTTACTAGAAACCATCCTCCGGTATTCTACTCGACCCTCTCGGTATATATACACACTCATTTTACCTCTATTTGCTCATCAAACGTAACGCACATACCCACAAAACAAACCCTCAAACGTAACATACATGGCAAACCAAGGTGTCCCCGAGCAACTTCCCGTGAGCACTAACAACAACAATGTCCGACTTTTCACTTGCCAAACTTGTTCCAGAACGTTCCGAACGGTGCAGGCACTCGGCGGCCACCAGAACGCTCACCGGACGGAGAGGTTTGCTTTGAGGCGCCGTGAGATCGAAATGAGACGCCAAATGTATGGCCAACCCCCGCTCCTCCCTTACCCGGCTTCCTCCGACTTCCCCTCACCGCCTCCCGCCGTCTCCTACCCGGATTGGCCCGACTTCTTGCCGGCTGCTGCTCCTGCTCCGGCTACTCACCCTTCCTTCGCTCGTGACTCGGTGGGTTCTTCTCAAATGGCACCCGCACTCAACCACCATGGTGATGAAGATGATGGAGAGCTTGATCTCACCTTGAGGCTCTAAATAATATATATATATATATATATATATCCTATGATGTTATATTGTAGGATCGATCTAATGTTGATTTAGAAGAAGTGTAATCATCCTAATGTAAGTTGGGTTCGTGCAAGTAGAGCTAACTTTGCTTAGTATGAATCTCAATAACTTAATGCTTAATTTGGTCTTTAATTATATGAAGAGATAAATTTTTGAAAATTAAATACTTGCATTATCTATAATTTAATTTTCACTAAATATTGTATACTATTCAAACGTTAATGAAGCATAAACTACTCATCTATAAAATTCAATGTAGATTTATTTTACTAAAATCGAAAAAGTATTCAACATATTGTTTCTCATTAGCGATGAGGCATTCAGTTTTATCTATACTCAAATTGTAACTAGCAACAAAAATGAGTAAAATAAATGTTAAATAAGGCAAAGATAGACAATTTATTTAGTTCACAATTTTAATCTTGTTTTGTTACTAATTAGTAATTACACTTTGAATCCCATTCCCCGACCACAATTACCGTCGTCAAATAGAGTTGTAATATGAGACAAGCTACTCGGACTCGCCTTGTCAAAAGCTCGGCTCGAGCTCGTTCACTTTCTAAACGAGTCAAGCTTGAACACATTTTAAAGCTCGTATAAATTTTAGGATCGGCTCGGGTTCGGCTCGTTTGGGTAAAACTCGGCTCGTTCGGCTAAAATAACACTATAAGAGCTATATTTTAGCCGAGCTACTCGGGCTCGGCTCGGCAAAAGCTCAGCTCGAGCTCGTTTCACTTTCTAAACAAGTCAAGTTTGAACATATTTTAAAACTCGTATAAATTTTAGCCTCGATTCGGACTCAGCTCGTTTATAAACAAGAAAAGCTTGATCATGCCGATTCTCCGGTCCTAGTTGAATATCTTATAAGAAATGGAACCAAAAACACTCGGTATCATGTTTATACTTTAATAAAAAGATTAATTTGAGTCAAATAAGACAAAAATTAACTGAATTTAGTAAATAATGCCATTAAAATAAACTTTATAAATAATAAATACGTCGTCTCTTTGACTGATGTTCCCGCATACTAATGCATGGCATCACAATCAAGCCATGCACGTCGTCTTACTTTTTTTTTTTTTTTTTTTTTTTTTTTTTGGCTGAATTGGCATTTAGGGCTTTTTATTATATAGAGTTGAAATTTAGGGTCTACCAATTACAAATTGAGAAATAGGGCTCCTAATTTACTAGACTAATTCACAAATAGGACAAAAAGTTGACAAAAGTGATGACTAATGAGTGATGACTGATGTGAGTGCTGATTGTAACACTTTTGATTGACACTTGGAGAGAATTTGGGGCCAAAAAAACGCAGCCCTCTGCCCAGAAAAAACCTGCTTACCCAAAAATTCGCTTACTCAAAAATCCGCTTACCCAAAAATTCGCTTACCCAAAAATTCGCTTATCCAAATAATGTCACAATCATACCAAAAAATAAATTTGTCAAAGTACATAAACATACTCGAAAACAAGATACCCAATAAATCAAATATCAAAATAAAACAATATCCATAAATTGGATAATATTTTATATTTATACCCAATTTAAACATAACTTAATACAAAATCCATACCCAATTTAAATTTGTCATACCCAAAATTTTCAAAACTCGATATTGTACACAAATATCAATATCAAATGACATTTGATCATTACCAAAAAATTCGCTTGATATATGATCATTATAACACATTTTGGGTAACCATAAAACATACCCACGATATCACTTTAAATATACTTAATAATAAGAAATATATTACAAAGTCAATACACGTATAAAAGCATACCCAATTTGAATTTGTCATAACCAAAATTTACACAAATCGATATTGTACCCAAACATCAATACCAAATGACATTTGGTCCTTGTAACACAATTTGGATAACCATAAAACATACCCAAAAATATCACTTTAAGCATACTCAACAATAAGAAACATACCACAAAAACAATAAACATATACCCAATAATAATGAGAAAAATACTACAATTCATATTTGGGTAACGAAAACAATGTCACCCAATACATTAACAAAAAAAATAAAAGGTAAACATGTAAAAAAATATACTTGAATCAAAAGTAAACATCTAATCACCATCATTTCAATTAAAGAAATTATTGCCCCTATTCTAGTTTCCATACCTACTTTTTCTTTCTTTTATATAGAGGCCTAGTTTACAAAAGATAATTTTAAGAGGTCATATTTCCCTAATTAATTCTTTTTTTTTTTGGTAATGTCTACGGATGACACCGCGTTCATCCGTAAATTTTATTCAACGAAAATAAAAGCTAACATATAACAAGTCGACGGGTCGCTACTCCGCGAGCATCGTTTTTCAAGTGCTGAATTAAGGAAAATGGTGGATGCTGTACATAAAAATACCCTAGGGGATAAGATGAAGCAATTGATGCCAAATGATCGGCAACGGCATTAGCTTCACGGTAATTGTGACGGAGCTGGACACGCCAATTCCTACAAAGGAAGCCTTGACACCTAGATACCAGACTAGAGAGTGGATGGTGACTCGGGATGGAACGGTTAATAAGCTTAATAACCGTCAAAGAATCGATTTCCACAATAACCTTACGAAACCCCTTCTCCCATGCTTGATAAAGTCCCATGCAGAGGCCCCATAGTTCCGCAGTTGGAACCGAGCATGGTCCAATATTCATCAGGAAGCCACATAACCACTGACCATGGTGATCTCTAAATAATCCTCCTGCAGATCCCAAACCCGTATCACCCCGGACGGAACCATCCGAATTCAACATAATCCATCCACAATCTGGCGCTTTCCACTGAATATATATCTCCTCTCTAGCCGATCTAGTGTTCGGTACCAACTTCTTCTTCCATGCCCGTGTTATGAACTTTACCTCAGCAGCAACCAAAACTGAACGGTTAGGAGGGAACGAAATGGAACGGAAGACATGATCATTTCTCCACTTTCAACATCTCCATAGAGTTACAGCGAAACAAACATTCCATGGTAAATTTTCAGCAATATCATCAACCCTATTCAGATTGAACAACAACCATGGAATAATGTCCAAGGAGAAAAAATCAGCAGCATACTCAATGTTAAGGAAACTGCTCCAAACAACTGCAACTTGAGGACAATCTCGAAATATATGTAATGCAGTTTCTGGACAATTCAAACATAAACTGCAATAACTATCGTTGGTAAGATGTCTTCTTGCTCTTTCCGTGTTAGTAAGTATTCGTCCATGAGCAACAAGCCATAGAAACGTCCTAACTCTTTCCGGAACATGCAGTTTCCAAATGCTCAGAAATAACGGTTTTAATGCCTCTAACCGAGCGTGGTTTTCAACCATTGCAAGATAAGCAGAAGTAGCAGAATACTCACCATCGTTTGACAGATACCAAGCAATGCAGTCGAGTTCATTAGGAGACTCCTTTAAGACCCTCCCCGCGATACTCATAAGCGATCCAGATGAGAGCAAGGACCCCAGTCTTCCCCAGTCCCAACCGAAACCCTCAATCCAGTAATCAGATACCAAGCCAAGCAGTTCCTCGCTAGATGGTGACACGACCACATCGCTGATTAATGGCCGCTCACCACACCAGGGTTCAGTCCAAAATTTAGCCGTTCTGTCGTTAGCAACAGACCAGCGCCAACCCAGACTAAGAACATTGTCCATAGCCCACAATAGTCCCTTTAAGATGTACGAGCCCCTCTTCGATTTCCTGCAATCCAGAAACTGCCTCTCACCGATTAGTCCATATTTACAAGATATAAGAGAGACCCATGGTGCATTTTTATAGTGTAAAAAACGCCAGGCCAACTTCCCTAAGGAAACTGCGTTCGACGTAGCAACTTGACGAATGCCCAATCCCCCTCTGTCGACAGGGCGGCATACCTCGTTCCAAGCTACTAGATGCATGGTACGTTTACTCTGGGAGTCCCCCCACAAGAAAGACCTACAGACTCTATCAAGCTCGTTACATACAGACCTGGGGAGTTTCACCACTCTCGAAATATATACCGGGATGGAGCAAAGAACTGATTTGACGAGAGTCATCCTTCCAGCAAAACTCAACAGCTTTCCCTTCCATGCACTAAGTTTACTCTTGGTTTTGTCCAACAATGCATTAAAATCTGCCCTTTTCAATCGAGCCTGAATGATCGGAAAGCCCAGGTACGTACCAAAATCAGCAGTAACTGGAAATCCTGCTATCCTACTAATGCTACTTCGAAGCTCCTCCTCCACATTCGGAGAGACAAAAATTCTGGACTTAGTAAGGCTCACCTTGAGTCCGGAAGCTGCGCAAAACTCAGATAAGCAATCCTTTATGCTAGTAATATTACTATCAGAAGCCTCTCCGAATAGTACAATATCATCCGCGAAGAACACGTGTGAAAAACCAACGCTCCCCCTTTTTATCCTCATCGGTTCCCACCTTTTATTATCAACTAGGTGCTGAATAGCATGACCTAGTCTCTCCAGACACAAGACAAAGATATACGGAGAAATGGGGTCACCTTGGCGCACCCCCCTGCTCGGAATAAAACTATCTGACATCTCCCCATTCCAAAGTACCGACATAGACTGAGAGCGAAAGCAAGCAGAAATCCAACCTTTAAGAATACTTGGAAGACCAATACAATCACAAGTCTCATCGATGAAGTCCCAAGAGAGCCTATCATATGCTTTTTCAAGGTCGATCTTAATTGCCATCCACTTCTTCCCCTTCTTTTTTCTATCGATCGAATGGATAAACTCTTGGACGATAATTACATTGTCTTCAATCAATCTACCCGGAATGAAGCTGCTTTGAAGAGGACCAACGAGCTGATTCATAAATGGTTGAAGACGGGAGACAATAAGCTTAGAGATCAACTTATACGTGACATTGCATAAGCCAATAGGTCTGAAGTTAGTCATATGCTCCGGGTATGCAACTTTCGGAATCAGCGATATTAAGGTGTCATTTGCACCCTCCGGTAAGACACTCGTTTCAAAGAAGCGAGTGACGAAAGAAGTAACATCAGCCCCAACAATATCCCAAGAATTCTGATAGAAAACCGCGCTATAACCATCACTACCGGGGGCTTTAAGTGGATGCATTTGGAACATACACTTCTTGATTTCTTTATCCGTGAAAGGGTGACACATGAAGCGTAAATCGTCCTGAGAAAGAGCAGGGAAATTAGCAAAAAACATACCAGTGTTACCGTGGGAGTCGTCAGATTGTGTGAACAAATGGCGAAAATAGCTTCTAGCGTTCTGTTGCAGAAGATTCGAACCCGAAATCCACACCCCGTCGTCATTTTTAAGACACTCAACCCGGTTTCTACGCCTTCTAACCACGGTACTAGTGTGAAAAAATTTCGTATTTTTGTCTCCCTGAATGCAGTAGGCTTCACGCGACTTTTGTTGCCATAATAATGCCTCTTGATCCAGCACCTCCTCCAATTCATTCTGGACCGAACATTGAAGATCAATAAGGCCTTGATTCAGATCCCTTTCAATATCAGCCTGGATTGCTAAAAGTTGATCGACCAACACTTGTTTCCGCTGTTCAATTCTTCCAAACGTCGTAGCGTTCCATCTTAACAGTTTGATCTTCAAATTGGACAGTGCCCAACAAATATTATTATCCTGAACCTCCCAGTTTTCAGACGTTACCGTACAAAATTCAGGATGTAATGTCCAAGCAGCTTCAAATCTGAAAGGTCGTCGAGCCTTATTGACCGATCTATATGGTAACAAATGCAACAGTAACGGGTTATGATCAGAGGATAACGCCGGAAGATGCCTTACTGTTGCGTTAGACCATAACAACCTTGCCTCGTTGTTCATAAATATACGATCAAGCCGCTTGGAAATCCTTGAATCGGTTGAAATGCCCCTATTCCAAGTAAATGCAGGACCACTGAATCCCATATCTATCAAATTTGCATCATCAACCCAATCTTGAAAGACGCCAGAATCCTTTGATAAACGATTAGAAATTCCGCCAACTTCGTTTGCATTTAACACACAATTAAAATCCACAAGCACCGGTCCCGAACACCTTGAAATGGCCTCACTCAACGAAACCCAACATTCAACACGCCTTCTTGGGGTCGGAGGATTATATACAGCAAATATATCAATCTGAATATTCTCCACACAAGTAGAGAATTGAATAAAGGAGATAGATTTCTGGATGATTGTCACTGCTACCTCCCCAGAATTCCATAAAACCCATATCCCACCTTCGAATCCTATTGCATCCACTCTCTCATAATCCGTAAACTTCAGTCTTCGACAGACATCATCTGCATTATGATTTGCGATCTTCGTTTTGAATAAACACAGAATACTCACTTTATGACGGTTAACCATATAATTCAGGGCTTTGCGGAACCGTCTGTTACCCGCACCCCTACAGTTCCAAAAGAGAGCAATCATTGAGAACCATCGTAAACGACGGGCCCAGGTGTCCTAATGTTCCCATTATCCACTGAGGCTTCTCCCATATGTATGTCGGTCCGATCCGGTGGAATGGACTCTCCCAGATCATTATCTGCTTTAATATCAATATCCATTCCCGGAGGGGCTGCCTGTGAGATATCATCGGTGACGTGAGCCAAATTAGTTGAAGACCTCACAGTTGAACTAATGGAGCTAGGGTTTTGGATGGATTTTGATTTTCCCCCGAAGATTCTTGCGTAATCATTGGTGACACTGTATTGGGCTGTTCTGTGGGCTTGGTAATGGGTTCTGGGCCCCCTATTTTCGCACGTTTGGGTTGCTTTTGGGATGAATGATTATTAATTGCATGCACAGCCGTTTTGGTTGGATAGACGGGCGAAGATGTCGGCGTTAATGGCGTAATGATAGGAGCAATTATTGCTGGACTTTCTGTTCCTGCCTCTTTTGTAACTGCTTGTACATTCATTGCGGTGGCGACGTTTCCATCCATGGTGGCTAAATGTTGGAACTTGTTAACGGAGGTTACCGGAGGTTGAATCCTATCATTCCCGTGCGCCGCCGGTTTAGATCTCCTTGGTTTTCGAGTGAGGGACATCCATGGTCCAAGGTTAGGTTCCTCCTCCGCATTACCAGATTGAGCTTGTTGATTCTCAACATTATTCTCTTCAGTTACCTTCTGAATGCTTTCTGTTTCAACTGACTCCAAGTTTTCTTTATCCTGGACTGTAGGGGAAGAGTGTGTGCATCTTTCCACTCCATGGCCATATAACCCACACCTGTGGCATATCGAGTTCAACCCTTCATATACCACATGGACACGATTATCACCGATCAAAATTGTACCTATCAGAGGTTTATCCAACTCTAACTCGATACAGACTCGTGCAAACTTCCCTCTTGTGGCGTACAAAGTATTCAGATCAACCTTCAATGGGGTTCCCAACGCAATAGCAAGACCATAGAGTACTCCTTCGTCGTACAATTGCATCGGGAGATCAGAAAGTCTAGCCCACGCAAAGATAGTACGTAGGGTGTCTTTATACGGATTAAAATCAACAGCCCAAGGTCTCACAGTAATATAATGACCGAAGATCTCCCAAGGTCCATCTGTCAAGGACCTAAGAAAATCTTCCTCCTGATCAAATCTAACTGCATAATAACCATTAGGTAAATCTAGGATCGTCATCAGCCCAGTTGGTCTCCATAGTTGATATAAGCGTTTCTCTAGGAGACGAAACGCCACATTACGCCCTAGAACTTTGACAATGACAACTTTCTTCCATTTCTCCGACAATCCTACCACCACATCTTCATCAATTTCAACAATTGCAAGCCCTTTGACGCCCTCAGGATATGTTATCCTCATTCTTCTAGACTCTATAAGTGCGTCACAACATAACGGAGCAGTAGAGAGGGAAGTCCCACCTACGGCCGCATCGTAAGACTTCGGGTCAGGCGGTTTGTCTGGCGGAATTGGTGTTTGGATGGTTGTTGATTCCGGCGTGGGGGTAGAAGGAGGATTAGAGGAAGAAGCCATTACGTCGTCTTACTCTTAGTAACGATAAATGTAGGTAGTAAGTTAGTAACCGCAAAAAAATTAAGAAAAATAATAAATGTTTCACCCATACTTATGACGTCACAAACAAAATCGAAATCGTATTTCCTTAGCTCCCTTAGCATGTATAATATATTTTTTATTATTCACACAAATATAAAAATAATGTTGTATATATAGTAAAGTATAGACGAGAATTATACAATAGACGGTATTTTGTTGTTTCGTAACGACTTTTATGAACCTCACTTTTTAATATGAGAAAGTCTTGAACTCTCTTGACCGATCTTCTCCTTTATCGTTAATATTGTTTTTCATCATCCTATTACTCTCCTTTAAAATAACGTATAACGGTTAATGCGTGAGAGACTTTCTCTATCTAGTAGGATTTTGGTAATGATGTGAACACCGACACGTACCCCATTTGTATTCATCAACTAGTTGAATAAACGAATAAGTTAATTTGGTTGTAAAGTAACTTCATTCCTCTATCTTGAGTGAGTAAAGCTTTAGCGTCAATCATAACCGGCCGTTACAATCCATATTTGCATTGTGACTATTGACATTCCCTTTTACACTGTCAACGGTCATTTCCAATTCATAGTTGCATTGTTAACAACTATTGACAATATGTAAATACAATGTTAATAACCGGTGAAGGTCCATAATTTCAGTTTTAACTGCGGTTGATAATATAAAAAAATATCATAAAAATAAAATATAGTTTCCGAAAAAAATTCAAAAAAATTTAAATTAATTTTTTATTTATTAAGTGGGTAGAAATTAAATGAAAACAAAGTAGTTATTTAGATTTCAATTTTATAATTTAACGTTGGTTACTTAAAAAATTAAGTGTTTTAAGTTTTATTTCCATACTCAACCGTTGTAAAATTCAGTTAATAACAAAATTAGTGTAAATCAAATGAAAGGAAGATTTATTTTTATTTTTTTTTAATTTTCTACATCTCGATAGAAGGTGAACCTTTTTTAGTTATTTTTTATTTGTCTTTTTATGAAATAATTAAGTTCATAAACGTTAACTAAAAATATGAAGAACATAATGGGGGCACTTATTAACGTAATGATTTTAACAATAATCTTGTGACAAACTCTATTTTAACCTAAAATTTTAAATAAAATATATTTTTGCTAAATTAGACGATGTTGATGAAAGAAATAAAGTGATGAGAGTGGATTTTGATTCTCAATGACACCGGTTATTTATATGAAGATGGAAGAGCATATTTTGATTTAGTTTTAAAATTTTAAAATATGTAAAATCTGGTTAGAAGATTTGCATGAGATTTTCTCAACAAAATCGAATTATAGTAGATCAAATTAATTTCGATTGGTAGATAAGTAGATTTGCTTTGTTTTATTCTTTTGTTTAAGAAATTGACGTGATATGATGATTGTTTACTAATTGTAATTAAAAATATTTTTATATAATTGATATCAAATCTGTAAATACATTGTGACAAATCTATAAATAAATCGAAAAATGTTGATGTGATTTGCTTTAGAAGTCGACATGTAAGCAAAATAGGAGTTGTCTTAGTAATATTTATAGATATCAATTGAAATATACCTTTACTAAAGTAGGCGACGTGGATCTTGACGTGTCAGCCTCATGATTTTTCTCCAAATAACGTTTTTACTAAATCACTAATCAAACCAATACATCTTCTTCTTTTTTTTTTTTTTTGCTAAAACTAGATATAAAAAATAATTGTGCCGGTTGTCCTTTTAACATAATGTAAAGATTTGATAATAACAATTTTGTTGAAGGATCTCTCTTTTAACATGAAGTTTTAATGTAAAAAAAATAAAGTAAAACTTGTGGATAATCAAAAAAATAAAACTTGTTAGATTAACTATTTTCTAAGGTAAAACTTACGAGAGAAACTCTATTGTAATTCCACTTTACTTTCCGGTATATATGGTCATCTAATTGTGGTAATTCATAATCTCTCACGTTCCTATAAGCAAAAATCCTTTTCGAGATTCCAAATAAACATTCAATCGATTCATCTTGAAAAATAATTTTATATAATTGTGTCTCTTTTATGTGTTCTCATAATCATTCGTTTCTAAATGGTTCAACACAATATAGTATCAGTGATAGTTTAGTATAGTTTTATGTTATCAATTCTTTATTTCATATAAATTTTTATTGATATCTATGTTATTGCAAATAAAAAGATAATTTTTCGTATATCTTCATATCAAATCAATTGTATACACGTTGACGATATCTTATTTGTTAATTTATCTCATTAACATACATATCCAACTTCAAATCATTTATTAACAAATACGCGTCTACTAAAAAATATTCTTATGAAATAAATATGTTTAGTAAATATACTTCTAAACAAATCATTTACTTTCCAACTTCAATTTAATAAAAGTGATAAAAATTGAAGAGTATATAACCAAATTTTTTCTTTTCTTACTAGCTAATAGAAAATTGACTATTTAACCAAATTTTTTCTTTTCTTACTAGCTAAGCAAAGTTATATATATTAATAAAAAATAATATAGTGAAATAGAAATATGGACCCACATGACGACATCCCGCCGCAAGAACCTGTCCGAGTCATAGATGATGACATCACATTAGAGCACGTGTGCTTCCATGCAGTTGGAGGTTAATTTACTGTACATGGAAGTTTCAAGAGTCAAACAGTACCAGAAAAAGCATTTTCTTTTCCTTTTTTTTATTACTCTTTTTTTTATTACTCTTTTTTTATACAATCCGATTGACAGCGATAGTGTAGTACTGCGTGCGTACAACGCTATTAGCGTAGTACGTATAGTATAACTATTGGGGTATATTTCATCAAACTACCCTATTTCAGGGATCCAAATCTTCTGTCCACGTGACCCCTATATTTAAAAAAAAGTTGAAGCTTTAAGTGTTGGTTGGGTTCAGATATTAAAAATAGGGGTCACGTGGACGAATAAGAATTCAGGGACAGCATTAGAGACAGGATAAGGGACAGAAGATTTGGATTGCTATTTCAGGTGTTTCTCCCTAAATAATAAAAATTAAAATAAAATTACAAAAAATGATCTCAAGTTTCAAACTTTAGCAAAACTTCAATTCGAAATTTTAAAAATCACAATTAGATATCCAAACTATCCTCTAGTATACTAATAAATATTTTTTACGGTTGAAGTTTCAAGAACATATTTCCAAATTCCAATCACTTTGATGATGACAATCTGATTGTCTAAAAGTGTAATTAGTAGCAAATTAAGGGTAAAATGTAATAATAAAAGTTGTGTTCTACAAACATAACTTGAGGGTATAGTAGTACAAAAAAATATAAACAGATAGCATAAATTATACGAACTAAATTAATAATAAAGCTGAATTATTGGTATAAAACATTTGAAATAAAAATATAACAATTATGATATTTTTCTTGAATAAAAAATTATAATTTCTTTAATTAAAATAGCGTCTTAGTTCATGTTACATGCCCTAATAACTTATTTTACATACATTTTTAAAAAATTAAACATTTAATTCATATTCTATTCACTAACTCTTCATATTTTAACAACATACACGTTAATTTTAATGGATCTAAACTCGATTCGAAATTAATATCCATTGGCTTTGTGATTCGGAATCACGAGGGTGAGATTGTTAGCCTTGATGCGAAAAAAATAACTTTAACTCGGTAATAAAAGCTGAAGCTTATGCTCTCAAATTGATTCTACAAGAAGCTATCAGATTAAAGATCAAAAAGATCGGAATCGAGGGTGATAATCTTTGTATTATCAAGACACTCCAAGGATTGTGGAGTTGCCCGTGGGAGGTCGAGATGATTATTTCCGACTCCAGTCTGAATCTTCGTTTCTTTGACGAAGTTCAGATCAAACGTATTTTCAGATAAACCAACTGTGTTGCTGACCGACTGTTCCATTTAGAAATATCGAACCCTAACACTTGTTTTTTTTGACGATCCCGAACTTCGTGTTCTCATCCGCAATGATGCTTTAGGGTGGATTATCTCTAGAAGATAATCCAACCTAACCGATTTCCGTTTTAAAAAAAAAACAAAAAAAACAACATACACCGACCTCCATACTGGAAAATTTTGTGTTTTCTTGAATCACTCCATACACATTGCACACTTTTTTATGGTAAAAAAAAAACACATTGATTGTATATGGGCGGTTAATTTATACTATACATTAATATGGTGGTTTGAAATTTTGAATCATTAATATTTTACGATATTTAATAAAAATTAAAGTTATTAAAATTGCAGGTGTTTAATTTTCTCAACATCGATTACTAAACAAAAACCGAAATTAGCTTCGATTAAACACAACTTACATTTCATTTAAAAAAAAAAAACAAAAAAAAACACGACTTACATTATATTAGGATAGGGATATTATACTAAGATAGCAATTAACAAGGCTTCTTCCAAGTTAACTTATTCTCCCCTAGAAGCAAACTTAACCTAGAGCTTCAAGGTGAGGTCAAGATCCTCATCACCACCGAGATCGATCGCAGGGGCCGTGTTGGACGGACCCGCCATCATGACCGGGTCATAGACGGCGGGTGGCTGACCAGCCGGAAGGATATCGGGCCAATTCGAGCGAGGGAGGAGGGTCGATTGCCTTGAAACGTGTCGTTTCATTTCGATTTGGCGTCGTTTCAAGGCAAACCGCTCGGTGCGGTGAGCGTTTTGGTGCCCACCGAGCGCTTGCACCGAGCGATAAGTCTTGCCGCAAGTATAGCACGCGAAAACTCGGGGATTCTCGTTGTTAGCTCCGGTGGGAAGTTGCTCCGCCGCTGCTGCACCTTCGTTGGCCATGTCGCTCGATTGTTTGTACGTAAGATGTTGTTGAGTTTGAGTTTTGAATTGATGAAGGAAGTAAAGTAGACTACGATGAGTATTTATAACGAGACATGAGTTGAAAACCGGAAGTGAGAAACCGGGGGTTTCTTCAAAACAACCGATGATGCAAGCCATTTGCGGTTTGTAGTTGAGAAGGTAATTATACCACAAGAGTTTTCACTTACCATACCCTATCTTTGGATGAATTTCATATGCAAGTGCTATAATTTGGATAATTTCATTCGATGCCTTATTGTTTCGGCTTTTTTCGATATGTGTATAACTTCTCTCTGTATCAAATACTTACATTGTTCTTTTTGTCGATCTTTCTTCATTGTCCATCTGATCAATCTTACCCTACCTAACGTTGTGAAAGTTCATATATAAGTACCATAATTGGGTGATTTTCTTGAATATGTTCATGTTTTAGCTTTTTCGTCGATATGTGTAACAACTACGTCACTTGTCTTTGTTTTAGCTTTTTTGTCGATATATGTAACAACTACGTCACTTGTCTTTCCCTTTTCTTTTCGTAAAATTTTTTGTCCGTATTAACATTGATTTTTTTGTTGGTCTTACTTCATTATTCTGATCCTTGCATCTTACCGAACCTAAAGTTTTGATAAATTGTGCATATAAAAGTAGTATATTTTAGATAACTTTATTAAATACCTTAGTGCTTTTTAGCTTTCGTCGATATATGTAACAACTCCGTCATTTGTCTTTTTCGTAACTTTCTTTGTCCATATTAGCACTGATCTTTTGGTCGGTCTTTCTTCATTAATCTGATCCTTGAATCTTATAAATTGTGCATATAAAAGTACTATAATTTAGATGATTTTATTAAATACCTTGGTGTTTCTTTTTAGCTTTTTGTCGATCTATGTGTAACAACTACGTCACTTGTTTCCTTTTTTCTTTTCGTAACTTTTTGTGTCCGCCTTAACATTGATCTTTTTGTCGGTCTTCCTTCATTATTCTGATCCTCGCATCTTACCTAAACTTAAAGTTTTGAATAAATTCGTGTTTTAGCTTTTTTGTCGATATGTGTAACAACTACGTCACTTGTCTTTCCCTTTTCTTTTCGTAACTTTTTTTTGTCCGTATTAACATTGATCTTTTTGTCGGTCTTTCTTCATTATTCTGACCCTTGCATCTTACTAACCTAAAGTTTTGATAAATTGTGCATATAAAAGTACTATATTTTAGATAACTTTATTAGATATCTTAGTGTTTTCTAGCTTTTTGTCGATATATGTGTAACAACTACGTCACTTGGCTTTTTTCGTAACTTTTTTTTGTCCATATTAACATTGATCTTTTGGTCAGTCTTTCTTGATATTAATATGATCCTTTAGTCGTATAAATTGTGCATATAAAAGTACTATAACTTAGATGATTTATTAAATACCTTGGTGTTTTTTTAGCTTTTTGTCGATATATGTGTAACAATTAACTACGTCACTTGTTTCCTTTTTCCTTTTCGTAACTTTTTTGTCCGTATTAACATTGATCTTTTTGTCGGTCTTCCTTCATTATTCTGATCCTCACATCTTACCCAACTTAGAGTTTTGATAAATTGTGAATATAAAAGTGCGGTAGTCAATTTCGTTGATTTTATTAATTACCTTAATGTTTTAGCTTTTTGTCGATACATGTATAACAATTCAATAACGTCACTTCTCTTTTCGTTTTGTAACTTTTTTTTGTCCGTATCACCATTGTTCTTTTTGTTGGTCATTCTTCATTACTCCGATCCTCGTATCTTACCCTACCTAAAGTTTCGATAATTGCATATAAAAATACCAGAATTTAGATGATTTTTCTTAAATACCTTAGTGTTTTAGCTTTTTGTCGATATATGTGTAACAACAACGTCACTTCGCTTCCCCTTTTTCCCGTAACTTTTTTGTCCGTATCAAATACTTACAATGTTCTTTGTACCGATCTTTCTTCATTATCCACCGGGATCTTACCGGCTATATCCATTGTTTCGATAAATACATTTAGTAAATATATCTCTTAATAAAGTAATAGTGATAGCCATTTAGAATGCTAAAAATTTCAGGGCTCTACAAAATAAAAACACATAAAAAGAGTTTACTTCACCAAATTCTTTCAACCATTTTTAATTAACTGAATTTTACAACCATTGAGTATGGGCACAAAGCTTAAAGACTTAATTTTTTTAAATTGAATTATAAAATTGGAAATCTGATTACCTACTTTTACTCATTTAATTTCTACCCACTTAATTATTTTTTAAAATTTAAAATTTTTTTCCAAAAACTACTTTTCTTTTAAGAAAAAAATGTCCCCTTTTTGTATTGTCAACTCATTTTAATACTGTAATTATGGACCGTCAACAGTTGTTGACAGTGCACTTATGGATAGTCAATGATTGTTGACAATGTAATTATAAACCGTAAATGATAATTGATAGTGTAAAAGAAAATGCCAATAACCACAATACAAGTATGGATTGTCAACGATCGATTATGCTCGAAGTTGGCGTTTTACTCGCTCAAAATAGATGAAAGAACTAATCTTGACAACCACATTAATCAATTTGTTTAATCAACTAAGTATATCTATTCATTAATGAATGTAAATGTGAAAATTAAAGAAGTGGAGTGTTGTTGTTACTATATATATATATATAGAAAATTATTTTTTATACTTGTATTTGTGTAAATGATGAAAAAATATAAAAAAATATTATACATAGAGCTAAGGAAATACGATTTCGATTTTGGTTGTGACGTCATAAGTATGGGTGAAACATTTATTGTTTTTTCTTAATTTATTTTGCGTTTACTACCTACATTTGTCGTTACTACGACGTTGTGCATGGCTTGATTGTATACCATTATGGGGAACATCGGTCAAAGGATGACGTATTAATTATTTATAAAAATTCAGTTAATTTTTGTCGTATTTGACTCTAATTAATCTTTTTTTTTTTACTAAAGTATAAACATCTCACCGAGTGTTTTTGTGGCATTTTGGGGGCTGGGGAATTGGATTCAAAGTGTAATTAGTGACAATTTGAGGTTAAAATTGCGAACTAAATGAATTGTCTATCTTTTTTCCTTATTTCACATTTGTTTCCCGCACTTTGTTACTAATTACAAATTGAGCCTAAATGAAACCGAATGCCTCATTATCAGAAGAGTGATGATAAATTGGATATTTTTTCGATTTTAGTAAAATAAATCTACATTGAATTTTATTGTGAGTAATTTATATACTTCATTAAGGTGATGGTTTAAATGGTATACATTATTTAATGAAATTTAAGTTATAGATAATTAAGGTAAGTCTTTAATTTTCACAATTTTTTTTTATTATAATAAGAAAATTTTATATTAAGTTTTGGACGAACCCAACTTACATTAGGATGATTACACTTCTTCTAAGTTAACATTAGATCCTATAATTTAACATCATAGGACATGGTTTTCTTTGGTAGCTTTAGTTTTTTGGGATATATATATAATTTAGAGCCTCAAGGTGAGATCAAGCTCTCCATCATCTTCTTCACCATGGTGGTTGAGTGCGGGTGCCGTTTGAGAAGAGCCCGCCGAGTCACGAGCGAAGGAAGGGCGAGTAGCCGGAGCAGGAGCAGCCGGCAAGAAGTCGGGCCAATCCGGGTAGGAGACGGCGGGAGGCGGCGAGAGGAAGTCGGAGGAAGCCGGGTAAGGGAGGAGCGGGGGTTGGCCATACACTTGGCGTCTCATTTCGATCTCACGGCGCCTCAAAGCAAACCTCTCCGTCCGGTGAGCGTTCTGGTGGCCGCCGAGTGCCTGCACCGTTCGGAACGTTCTGGAACAAGTTTGACAAGTGAAAAGTCGGACATTGTTGTTGTTAGTGCCGACGGGAAGTTGCTCGGGGACACCTTGGTTTGCCATGTATGTTACGTTTGAGGGTTTGTTTTGTGGGTAGGTACGTTACGTTTGATGAGCAAATAGAGGTAAAATGAGAGTGTATATATAGAGAGGGTCGAGTGTAATACCGGAGGATGGTTTCTAGTAAAGAAAAACCAGGGGCTCTTTCAAAACTATATGGTTTGTTGTTCAAATATTATTACAACAAGAGTTTTCACTTACTATACCCTAATTTTGGATAATTTCATTGACCACCTCATTGTTTGAGATCTTTTCGATATATATAACAACAACTCACTTCTTTTTCCTTTTCATGACTTTTTGCCTGTCTTTCTTCGTTATTGATCACATCTTATTCTACCTAAAGTTTCAATAGTACCATAGTTTATATTAGAGTTGTTCGTTTCTGGATATTTGATCCGTTCAGATATCCAAATTCTGATATCTAGAAAAATTTATGGAAAATTTGGTATCCAGATTGGATTTGAAACTTGACGGATATCCGATCCGAGAAGGAATTATAAATTGGATATCCGAAGTCGGATATCCGGACAATTCAAATAAAAAACTGGTATCCCTGGACCCTAGCTAGTTTATTTTTTGGGCAATTTTGATAATTAGACTTTTTTTGAGAACTATAGTAGTAACTAGGCTTTTTAATGTTTCAATTAAGTAAATATACCCCAACCTTTTGTATTTATTCTCAAACTCTACACACTCTTCTCTCAAGGGTACATTTACTAAACACAAAACTAGAAAAAGCCTAGTAAGCCAACTTGTTTCTTATTTCTTAAAAAAACTCACTACAATAAACAAAAAATGGACCAAAATATCAAAATAAGAGAGTAAATCGAACACTGCAATTACAATCACCAAGCACAACATGCAATTCCATCTTAGATATCCAAATTGCATATCGAACTGAAGCAAAACAAGAGTAAAATACACCAAGCGCTCTAGGGTTTTGAAAGAGCAATGACACCAACTCACCACTCACTTGTGACGGAGAAGAGTGAAGCAGAGACGCGTGGTGGTCTGAGTAGGCAAGTACCGTAGTCGTCTACTCAACTGAGCGGAGAAGAGAGAAGCTGGCAAGCACCGTGGATATCTACTCAGTTGAGCGGGAAGAGAGAAGCAAGCAAGACAAAAATAGAAGCAACCCTGGATCGTCGTCACCTGTGAGCCAAGAAGGCAAGATCAAAGAAGCAACTTGCTTTTCGAGAAAAGAGAGAAGCATCCGAGAAGAGAATGTGATAAGAGAAGGTGAGAAGAGTGGTGGTCTTGGGTCTCCATAGCCTTTGAGAGTCTTTGAGAGATGTGTGTTGATGTGAAAAGTGAAGGCGAAGAGAGTGGTGGTCTCTCAAATTTAGAGTTTAAGCTTTTTTATAAATTAAATTTCAAATATTTATAAATGTGTGGAGGATTGGAGATTCGAAACAGAGACTTGTTGAACTATTAAAAACAGCTACTATCCTGCCCACCAATCCAACTAAGGTAATCGGATAACATATATAGGTATGAAAAAAAATCGTGATTCGAATCCGATTCGTATATCCGAAATCATTGACGGATACGAATAGATTTTGACCGGGTCGATTAAAAGTCGGATATTTCCAAGTCGGATCGTCAGATTATTGGTGGATCGGCTTATTTTTGAATACCCCAACTTCAGATGGTTTCATTGAATACCTTGGTGTTTTAGTTTTTTGTCGATATACAATTAATAATTTGGAAAGTTTCGTTGAATACCTTATTGTTTTAGATCTTTTCGGTATAACAACAACGTTACTTCTCTTTTCTTTTCATAACTTTTCTGTATGTATTTCTGCTACCTAAAGTTTCGATAAATTTTATATAAAACTCCCATTATTTAGACGATTTCATTCAATACCTTGTGTTTTAGTTTTTTGTCAATAAACATATATCAACAACATATCACTTCATTTTCCTTTTCTTTTGATAAATTAACTTGTTTGTAATTCTACTTACATTGTTATTTTTTCTCGCTATTTCTTAATTATTTCTCTCATTTTACCGTACATAAAAATTGGATGATTGTCACATAAGAAGTACCATTGTTCTAACTTCATTCAATACCTTAGTGCTTTTAGCTTTTTCCGATGTGTAAAATAATATCATCACTTCCTACTTCTTTTTCTCTTTTCTATATTTAGTACTTACATTATTTTTTGTCGCTATCTCTTAATTATTTCTCACATCTTACCGAACCTAGAATTTAAATAAATTTCATATAGTAGTACAATAATTCATCGATCATTAATACCATAGAGTACTAGTTTTCTTTTTGTCGATATGAGTATAATATCAACGTCACTTTTTTTCCTCATAAATTTTCTTTTTTATATCAAATACTAATTACATTGATTTTTTGTCGCGCTCTCTTAACTATTCCTCACAGCCGCATCTTACTATGTCAAAAGTTGGATAAAATGACTCTATACGTTAGTATTTTTTTCTTCTTCTTCTCCGATATATATTATAATGACGCCACTTCTCTTTTCACAATGCGTTCAAACTTGTTCCGTTCTATACCCATCGTTGGTCAAGTAAGGACTTGCATTTATTTACTAAAGAATATAATCGTAACTAAACTATTCTTGATATACTGATTAAAGCTCATATGATTTTTTTTATTTATTATTTTAATATTTTCGTTTAGGTTTTTTTATTAAATCTATATATACTACTAAAACAACTCTCTTTTTTAATTTTTTTTTCGTATATAGAAAAAGGGAGCATATACATGCTAGGTCGAGCCGACCCAAAAGAACAATTCAACAACATGAATAACTTGAAGCCAAAGAGACAACACGAAGAAGCATTGAAAGAGACTACACAAGGTGGATTCCGAGCATGTTAGCCCACATAAGAGAGTCAGAGGAGCAACCCTTCTAATGGTGGCTAGTAAAGTTTTTGATGGTTACGATGACATTGTTGGCGCACCTAGTAGCCGAGGTATATTTTTTATTGAATATGTTCTCATTCCTGGTCTTTCAAGTGAACTAGATATATGCTGTGATCGATGAGGTTCTAATACTGAAAATGAGAGAACGATTGGGAGTGGTTTGGGTGCTGAGTCAGGTCCAAAGGTTGAGGGTAGGGGTAAGGCATTCTGATCCAACGGGAAATAATGTCGAGCACATGGCTGGTTCAACTATATTTGCTCCAGTGGTGAGCCTCATCCTCAGGATGGCTCCCACAAAGCTTGCAAGAATTGTCGTCAGTAATTCTCCAGTTGAGCAGTTTGGTAAGTGTAGGTAGTCTTTGGTGGCTAGAAATTCAGGCAATGAAACTACATTTAGGGATATGGAGGTCCCGTTAGATAGAGATGATCGGGGTGGTGCTTAGAGGAAGCGAAGGAGTTGTGAAGAAGGCATAAGCAGTTGAGGTAGAGAAGGAACCATTGGATCGGGAAATAAGGTTTAGATGGTTGGCCCCAAGCCCGGAGGAAAGGATACCATCACAAACTTAACAATAGAGTTCCATGTGTGGCTATGCTTGGTGTTTCCTTGGTAGTTCCATATCAAGCATCTCTTGAGAATGTTCAGGCTTACCCAATCACACCCAATGTGTCATCTCCTAAGACTATCCACATCAACAATATTTCGAATAATTTACATTAGTGTCATTCGTTTATTACGGATTTGCCATTCCCGCAAAATCTGCAACATTCATATATTAACGTCACTTGTAGGAAGCAAGTATATCACGTTATATAAGGTGGCCGTTGTTTTGCGGGAGGGTGTTAGAATGATGTTATCGAAAAAGGAGAAGATTGATCAATAAAATTCAATTCTTCCACATATACAAAAATAAACACCCGCCTATCGTATAATTCTCTTATATATTTTACGATATTTACAAAGTTATTTTTGTACTTCGTATTTGTGTGGGTGACGGTAAATATGAAAGAATATACAAGTTCGGTGAGTCTTAAAAGCGATTTTTTCTAACCGAATAATAACATGTGTAGTTCTTTGTAGGTTCACCACCTATATTTGTTGTTATTAATACGTTGAACATTTTTCGTTTGCGATGCGACTACTATGGACGAAACATTGCTTAAAGAGGTTATGTGCATTAAAACTAGTCTATTATGATATAGTTATACGTTAATTATTATTTATTTGATTCTAACCAATCTTTTTAAATTGTAAATATAAACATCTCAGTAAGTGTTTTTGTGCCATTTCTTTTAAGGTATTCAACCACTTAATTGAATTGACTATCTTTTACTCTCCCTCCAATTAACACTAGTTTGCCTCATTTTATTACTAATCACAATGTAAGCCTAGGTAAAACTGAAACCGTCATACCAATACTCAGTTGGTATAGTGGGATGTGGTGCTAGACTCCTTAAGTGGTTAGTTTCGAGATTCGAGTTTGAATCCTTCTGGCGGCATGTATGGAAAAACTGATGTTGGGAGGATATCCCCAACAATGGGCCACGACTTAATCCCGTCCCGAATGTAGAGCGTCGATTTTAGTAAACTAAATTGCATATTTTCTCGATTTTAGTAAACTAAATTGCTATGGACACGGTTTCGTTTGACATATTGTACAGTTTAACGTATGCCGATTGCATTCAAAACAAAATTTTATTTTTTGCACAATCGACTTGATGTATAAATTACTTTTTCAGTAATTTTTCTTCTGACTTAAGTTCAAATGTCATTGCCGTTACAATGCCTTGAAAGTGTTTTTTCTCAAACGCACTTAGATCAACGTTGATGTTATTATTTTTTTTCAACACTGTCAGTCCACGTTAAATGCCCAAATTACAAATTAGACGACGCACGAACATTAAATACCAAAATAACTCTACATTAAATTTTATAGGTGAGTAATTTATACTTCATTAAGATGATGGTTTGAATGATATACAATATTTAATGAGTGTTATAGATAATGTAAGCATATACTTATTACAAATTTTCTCTTCATATAATTAAATACCAAAATAAGCATTAAGATAAGATATTGAGAATCCATACTAAGCAAAGTTGAACAAACCCAACATACATAAGGATTATTACATTTCCTCTAAGATAACATTTACTAGATCATATAGTATAACATCATAGGACATGTTTGATAAAAACAACTTTTTTTAAAATAGTTTAAGTAGCTTTGGTATTTTGGATAGATTTTATCTAGAGCTTCAGGGTGAGGTCAAGCTCTTCACCGTCTTCTTCTTTTTCTTCTTCTTCTTCAACGAAGTTGTATGCTGGTGTCATGCGAGATGACCCTGATATGATGACCGATTCATAAACAAAGGAAGGGTGACTAACGGGAGCAGGATTGGCCGGTAAGAAACCAGGCCAATCCGGGTAGGAGACAGAAGGAGAGGGACTAGCGGGAGCAAGCGAGAGGAACTCGGTGTAAGCCGAGTAAGGGAGGAGGGTGGCTTGTTTATACATTTGGCGTCGCATCTCAGCTTCACGGCGCTTCAGAGCGAGCTCCTCCGTCCGGTGAGCCTTTTGGTGGCCGCCGAGAGCTTGCACCTTGTTGAATGTACTGCCACAAGTTTTGCAAGAGAAAACTCGGACATTATTGTTGTTAGTGCCCAAGGGAAGTTGCTCCGCCGCACCTTCGTTCGCCATGTATATATGTAATAAGTCTTAATTGAAATTTGCAATTGATTTGATTGTAAATTTGATTTGATCTACTACGAGTTAAGTTTATATAGGAAGAGATGTGGGTACGAAACTTAATTACAGGTTAAATGAAAGTAGAGGCTATTAATTGATTGAATACAATTGATGTAAGTCATTTATGGTTTGGAGTTACGAAACTTAATTACAAAGTAAATATTTCAATTACCATACCTTAAATTAGCATATATTTTATCTAGAGATACCAAAATTTAGATAATTTCATTAATTGTCTTTATGTTTTAGACATTTTCCATATTGTAATGCACGAATTTACTTAATTACATATATCGTTTTCTCTTAGATGTTGATCATGTCATTCAACCAAATAACAATTGCCGGTTGACCTAGGAAATAGTTCATTTAATCCTACGACACGAAGAATAAGATTACAAAACAGGGGCGGCCCTTGGGGGGCACCCTCAAAAAAAAAAATCGTTTTAAAATGGGTTGTGACTTCTCGTTTATACAAATTTCTCCTACGATTTATTAAATTTTTAAATATTACTATTTTTGTGTTATATTTAAATGTTGTTTTGGATCTTTCGCCGAAGTAAACGAAACTTTAAAAGAATTTCTTGTTTTAGGCCCGGAGTGAAATAATTCACCAAAATGCATGAGTAATGTTGTTTGAAGTAGAAGCACGGTTTTGGACCGCACTATTATTTGTAAAACGCGTTGTCTAGGACAGCGTTTTAATATCCGAAATAAAGATAATAAAAACACAAATAGAGGTGCGGTCTTAGACCGTGGCTATAGTGTAACGTTTTTGAAAGAAAAAAAAATATAGAGGCGCAGTTATAGACGCGCCTATAGGGTAACTATTTTTTTTAAAAAAATTTATAGGCGCGGTCTACGACCACACCTTTAAGTGTAATGTTTTTTTATTTTTTTTTTGTATTTTTGTTTATTGTAAGTAGATGACGTATTGACTTTGTTTTTATCGCTATTTTATTTTTATAGATATATTTATCAAAAATAAATTTTCGCCCCTCCCCTTAAAATCCTGCGGCCGCCACTGTTACAAAACGTTCAATTTCGTTAGTTTTTGTCGTTTTCTCTTAGATGTTCATCACATATGCATCTCCGGGTCGGGGTTGAAAATTTAATTAGAAGAAAACGTTTCACTTACCATACCTACAATTTTGTTAGTTTTTGTAGACCCCTCTAATTTTACCCTATATATAATTTTCATATATGAAAGAAGAGAAGATTAAGCTACTAAGACAAATTTTTTAAAAAAAAAACAAACTATGCCCCAAGCATTTAACAATTTAAAAAAAAAGATAAATTAGATATTAAGAGCATCTTTATTAGGTAGTTACAATTTAATGAAAGATAATTAATTGCTAAAATAAATTAAATATGCTAAAAATTAGAAAATCCGTTAACAAAAAAGGTAACCGTACGATCAAGATTTCAGAATCTATAAATCCGCCATTATCGCTCTTTTAGCGGAAACCGAAATCAAAGCAAAAAAAAACGTAATATGTAGTCGGAAGTAGGTTTTCCATCGTCATTCTTCTCGAGGTCTCTTCTTCAACTCATTCTTCATCGTCCACATCCAACTTCAATCAAGGTTCCAACATTCATCTTCAACAGGTATAATCAGTTACCAATTTCAACAGTCGACTTCTCAAAATTTCGGTTCGTCTATCTTCAATCGCCATTTTCAGGTATGCTATCTTCGTTGATTTCACACAGGTTTTTGAACAAAACAACAATATCTATCTTACACAAACATAATTTGTGTACAGATTTACTCTATGTACATTCGTAGGTAGGTGTTGTTGATTATGTGTATATGTCACTAGAAAATGTAATAGATTTACTCTATATGTATCAAATCCGTAGTTTGTGTACATTTAACATTTGAGATCATATATATATATATATATATATATATATATATATATATATATATTTTGTATATATTTGATATTTGGGATGTGATAAAATACATACTTATATTTGTGTACATATATATCAAATCTGCAGGATTTGTACATTTAGTAAATGGGGTGTGATGTAGCACAAACACGTGTGTACATGTGTTCTGTTTTATGAGTAACATATGTACATATGTCCAGTTTAAACTGTGTTTGCTGAGCGGATGTTCTGAAAAGATCGGAGAAGAAGATAAACTAGACGATGAAAGTAACAAATTCTTCCCCTTAATTAACGGATTATGGAAGTATTTAGTTACCCGTTTTACCACAATTAATTGATTATTCAATGGAGAGAGAAAGATCTTCTAATTTTTATAATATCTTCTTTTGTATTTTAATTATTTTTTTTTTATAAAATATGGAGGACCTATTTTATACTCATTTTTTTAACTTGGAATTCTATTTATGCTCATGGTTACAAAACCTACTCACTCTCCCATTTTACCCATAAAAAAATTGGGTTGAATAGGAGTATACTTACTAAATGAGTTTATGTTATGAGTACTATTAATAGAGTAATAGTGGTAACATGCTTAGTTAACCGTTTTACCTTTTCTTTTTATAGCTTTTATATAAAAAGTACCATAATTGAAATAATTTCAAGTTTTAACCTTTTTTCAGGTGAATATATATTGTACAACACCACTTTTTACCTTTTCTTTTTCCGTACTTATAGTACAAGCATAAACATATCTATTTATATCGTTATTTTTTTTGTCGCTCTCTTAATAGTCGATCATGTTTGGTCTTTAAATGAATCAATCTCAATTAATTGATTACTAAAATAATTAAAAAAAGTAAATAGATAGTGAGGAAATAATGTGTGTATATATATAAACATTATGATATATTTTCATTCAATAAGGTAATATATATTATTCATATTAATGGATCACATTGGAAGCATATCATCCGTTGAAAATCAAGCTTTTCACTTCTTCGGATACGTCTTTTTTTATCTTTATTTCCTATTTTTATTGTGCCTGTATAAATAATCCATTATAAAAAGAATTCACAAGTTAATTCATGATGATAATAGTAATTTATACTTTAAATAATTATTTAATAAAACGCACAAATAAAAGTATTTATTATAGTGATATTGTTGATAAGGTATACGTACTTAATGAGAGAAAATTATGAAGAGACGATGACTTATTAACATTGCTCACAACCAGGTCCACCTGGTTGGTATATATCATTGGTACCTACATATAATTACATAAATAATGAATTACAAATAAATTTTATATGATAATATCAGTTCATAACACTATTAAATAATTGATAAGAAAAGGTATAAATCTGATATCAATAAATAATTAGTTTGTAAATTTACGAGTCAATATCGTATCACAAGCGCCGGTGAGTTGTGAACCAGGAGGGCATTTGCATCGTAAGAAACAAAAGCTGCGCTCAATAGGTACACAATGTAACCCACAAGCCTTGAGACATCGCTCATAACAATTCTTATCTATAAGCATGCCATTTGTACCTAAAATAATCAAAACAAAAATGACATGGTGATCAATTAAATCCGTCATTTAGGATATTTATAATTTATATTTTTATAAAAAATAAGACAGTTTACTAAATTCGATGAATATAGACATTTTAAGAACTAAGGGTGTTATTTAGGAGATTTGTATGATTGATATTTTGTTTTTAAGAAAGAAAAGTGATTTGAAGTACTAGATATCTCGAAAAATCGAGAGCAATGTTAAACCGACACGACAACACATTGAGTGATAAAAAAGAAAATTGAAAAAAAAGGAATGGACACACGCACACACATATATACACACATACCAATAGAGGTTGTCAAATGCATGACCATGGACATGAATGCCAAACAAATAAAAATTGTCGTGACTTGTTTGTTTATTTGTAGTGTTGTCATGATTAACTACTTGTACTCGCTTCTTGTGATCTATTTAAGGTACTCAATGTTTTTTTTTGAAGCTATTAATATATGATAATGTATATTTATATAGGAGAAATGTGCTCGTACCTCTATATATATAATATAAAAATCTTTATAATAGGTGATAATATTTTTTTATTAACAATTATCATTATGAATGATAATGTACTATTTTTGACAATATGTTACAATGTTATGACAAAGATTAGTCATTTCATACATGCACAAAAGATACTTTCTAAAATATAGGAAGGATTACGGAATAAGTTTATGTGTTTGATTTCTATATAATTTTATGTCTATACTTTGAGGTTAAAGATTTATTTTAATTTAGGAAGTTGATCAATCAAAAGGTAGAAATATTGATTTTTTTTGCAAATAATAACTTAAAATGCATAAATCTTCGTATGAGATAAGACTTTCTTTTTTCATTAAATACATGATTAGTTTGCGTGATCGAAAAGAACAAACTAATAATCATATAAGTGTATTAATTTTGTTATAAGGTATGGTATGTGATAGCATGTATTATAGTCTATATTTTGGGATGGTTTAGACGTTTTATCTTTATAAATCTGCATGTATGGAAGTATTTTCTTTGATTATATTGTTGTTTTGTCTACATTTGCGAGAACCGAGGTCTACACCTAGTTTCGTTGTAATTGTAGGTAAAATGGCACGTCTTGGACTAAAATGGAGCTAAGAGAGATAATAAGTCATTGGAGCTACATTCTGGAGTATTGAGGAGCTACAAGAAGATATGAGGAAGCATGGAAATTATTCAGAAGACTGATTTTAGACCAGATTCGAGATGATTTATATTCAGCTAAGACTCACCTCGGTCAGCTACAATACCATCTCGACCGAGGTGATCTTGAGGAGCGTCCCGACCGAGGCGAACACCCTGTCGCCGGAGAGATCTTTATTTTTGGCTGAGATCTTTTATTTTTGGAAAGAAGATATCATATATTTTTTGCTAGATTCTTGGAAGGAAGATATGATATTTAGCTGATTTATTTTGAGAGATATGAATATATTTTTTAAGAAATTATCTTTTTAAGATATTTTATCTTTGGAAGATAATTCTCCTTTATAAAGGGTTGGATTTTCTACAATCCAACCATCTTGGGATCATCCTCGGATCATCTTCAGATCAGCAAATACTTGGAGCATTATGGAGTTTTGAAAGAAGTTGAAGGAAGTTGAAGTTCAAGGGAGGTATGAATCATAGTTGGCTTTAGAAGGAGTTTGTAAGAACTTCTTAGATTGTTTTTTTTGGTTTGATTGTCTTTTCTGATTTGTGACTTGAGGAACGCTAATTTGTTACTTGATTGATTCAGTTATTGAGACCTTTTTCTTAAGGTTTTCTTGTTTGAATATCGATTCCTTTTCCATTAATTTGATTATTGTTATCATGATGATTGTTGGCTAAGTTCTTTATGCAATTCTAGGGTGATTGGCTGAAGTTGTGGGAAAGACGATGATAGAATGATCTTAATCCCAGCAGGACCTTGAAAGCTCGAGCCTTTACCTTAATCGACGAACACCTCGGTTAGTCATTGAACACCTCGGCCGGGGTGGAATATAACTGAACGAGGTGAACGCTTTACTGATCCAAATCTGAGTTAAGATCCAGTTTGTCAAATCCTATCCTTATTATACCTTTCCTGGTTCAATGCAAGCTAAGGATGAGACTTACCCGGTGATTCCTTTGCTTGTATACCCAAGATCATGAGTGATAGGTAATAAAGGTTTATCCTTTATTGGGGTTTGAGTATGCCTTCATCACATCCTTGAGAGTTAGCTTGAGACTTACCCGGTAAAGGTTGATTCTTTTCCCTTGGGTGGTGTGTTGGTGTAACATCCGGAATTTTTATTCTGGATTGTTAGCGAGTTACCGACCATCCCGCAGACGCGCCTCAGTCTTCCCGCAGGCACGAGGCGCTTGTAACACCCCAAATTCTCGGAACTCGGGGAGCTACTGGTTAGGACCTCACAATGGGTCCCGACCTTGGTTTAACAACAACATTACTTGGATCTTACAACAAGGCACAAATGTACTTAAAACAATTTCGAAACATAAAAGTTTTATTGTATGAATGTACACATGTGACAACCTTACAAAACATAAACATATACATAACATGCGTGATGTAAGGGAGACTCCCCCGTCCCCATTTAATGAGTACGTGGACCCGGCTGACCATCCGTTCCGGATCACTCTGCAACTGTCTATCTCTATAAATCTACAACACGGATAAACCGTTAGCTAACAATCCAAATATAAGCAGAATAAAGATAGCACAAACACACTCAAGATAACATAAAACAATCATCATGCTGGCACACAAACCGGTTATTATCTGTTCATTAAGTGAGTCACCTTATTCCATTTTACAGTTGTGGCACGAGAAATCTTAAGAGTTCTCGCCTCCGTTCCTTATCCAACTGGGTGTAGGTCTAGCTTACCTCCGCCGGTAGCATCACTACAAACCGAGTGTGGACTAGTCCCTAAAGAAACCCCCAACGTCCTCAAGCTAACTGAGCAGAATGCCACCGCCCGTTACTCTTAGGCCAAGGTATAGGTCGGTATATAAATATTACTAAAATATAATTATAAGCATCTCATTCACACACCACCACCATTATTCATACTCATATCTAGAAGTCAGCTAAGTAAGCCCAAAGGACTTACCTGAATTCAAACATAATCTCGTTATCTCGACTCGGTCTGTAACTGTAGGAACTCAACCGCCTGTTATAAAAGGCAAGTGGATCAATAATATATCCCACTTAATTAGAAGTCTCTGACTTCTAAGATATTTAACTCTATCATCAGCTAAATTACCAAAATACCCTTATACGGATAAATGACTGTTTTACCCCTGGTCCCGAAACTTTATAAAATTCTATAACAAAGTTCCAAATTATTCTTTGGAACTCAAAACCACGCTCAAACTCTCAAAGGAAGGTTTGCTAAAGATTTAGAAGAGTTAACTATATTTTTGACTTTTATAAAAAGTCGCTAACGTCCGACTTTGGCTTAAGATATGAAAACCGAATAAAAATATAAAAAGTCTAACAAAAATCAAGTCAAACAGAGATCAAACTCTTATTCGAAACTATCTCTCAAAACAGCATCACATGCTGTTTTTTTTCCAACACTCAGCACAGTTATAAAAACTGTGTCAGGAGTCAACTTTGAGACACCCTAACTCTCAAACTGTAACTCCAATTCTTCCCAAATTTTAGTATGATCTACTATGAACTACTGACTACTACATATCCGAAAATCAGCCACAAAGGAGGAGTCTAACTTATCCAAAACTGGATTACAAAACTGTGTCAACCTGCAGTTTTCCCAACACTTAGTATATTTCAGCACAACAGAAAATAAAACTGCTTACGACCCAAACTTTGAAAAATCATATCTCCTAAACTATAACTCATAATAGGCTCAAATTTCAGTATGTTCTACACTGCAATGCCGACAACAACATATCCAAAAATTAGGAGCAAAGGAAGAGTCTAGCTTACCCAAATTTGACCTCAAAGTTGACTGTTCGTCACCTTACAACCCAGAAAAACGCAGCAGCTCTTCAAGCCATCTTCTAGGGCTTCTATGGAGGGTCTAAAGACATAATTTTGTACTCTCATCAGCACATACACAAAGAGGGTAACACATAGAAGAGGGTTACGATCCTTACCCAACTAGCCGGACAAAGCATGCTTGCGTGAATGAAGGCAAAGAAGGGTCATGACTTGCTGCTGTTAGGGTTCCTTGGTTAGAGATCTGGCATCAGAAGGTAAGGGGTCGGCTGTTGCAAGCGGCTGTCCACGACCTGCTGCTCCAGTGAAGTGTGTACGAGGAGGATAGCTGGTCTAACAAGCCATAGGGCTCGCAGTGTCCACAGCACCGACATGCCCAGGAGAGTGCTGCCGTCGACCTTCTCCTCGTGCCTGCTGCGTGTAGAAGGGAGCCATAGGAGAGCTCGAGATGAAGATGGAAGGAGTGAAGGCCGTTGTTGAGCGGTTGGACTTGTCTGGTTCGTATGCTGGTGTCGACAGCGGAGAGAAGCCAGCCCCTTAGGTGCCACCGCTAGGGTCGTCGATCTGCAGCAGTAACGCGAGCCTGTTGGCTCGAGGAAGAGGTGTCTTGCTTCTGCTGCTTGCGAGATCTGTGCCGGCCTGGACGTGCAGAAGGACCCGCTGTGGCTGCTGCTGGAGAGACGTGCAGAGAGGCGCTGTGGCTGCTGCTGAAGAGACGTGCAGAGAGGCGCTGTGGCTGCTGTTGGAGAGCCGTACAGAGAGGCGTTGTGGCTGCTGCTGGAGAGACGTGCAGAGAGGCGCGGCTAGGGCAACAAAACGACGCAGGAAGAGGGCTGGGAGATAGGAGCCTTAACGGGCCAGTTGGCTTACTCGAAACGGGCCCGGATGGTAAGGTTCATGGCTGAAAATGGGCTTGTCAAACCCATGTCCTGACTTGTCCAAAAGTTGTCATGACTTCGTCTGGATCTCGTCATGACCTCGTCAAAACTCGTCAAAAGAGCTAGATATATATATAACTAGGGTTTGGTGTATTTATTTTTATTTTTTATTTTTATTTTTATTTTATGTGGTTATAATACTTACATAAAATGATAAAAAAAATGCTAGTCATAAAGTTAGGTATCTTAAAGAGGTCAACGGTCCCTAAATCTCGGTTTGACTCGGAATTAATCGGAAATAAATTTTCCGGTTATTACATCAGTACCCCCTAAAAATAAGTTTCGTCCCGAAACTTAGGGTTAGATAATCATGATTGGCCTTTAAGGCACCAGTCGGGTGTATCAAATCACTACACAAAAGCCTCATCGATTCCACATCTAAGTACTCAGACCCCAAAGGTCATCAATATAACACACAAGACTAAACACTCAAGCATGAAATAAACAAGTAGTCAAACAATAGCACACACATGCAGGATCAAGCCCTAACTAGTTGTTCTCAAGGTTACCACTATCTTTGTATAGATCTCTGAAAGGTTACGACGTCTCATATTATCCACCATATCTCAAGTAGCCTCGTCGGCTTTTCATAAAACCCATTTCTCTGAAAATCTTTTCATGTACATACATCATAAGCGCTTGCTACCACGTTCTAGATTGTTTATCGAATATCTCACCGGTATCATTCGGCCCAACTGTCCGATCCTCTATTCTGAGGACCTAACTCGTGTCTAGTAGGTATTCCTTCTAACTAAATATGTTGACCAATGGGTTTGTTCTCCTCAATAGGGTGAGGAATAGTAGTCCGTCACTTGCTTTTAATTTCGCTTGCAAGGTCTCACAAGGTTGCCTTACTAACTCACCTCTAGATCTTTTGATGACCTTCCTGGAAATTTATACCAATTTCTTTCCTTCTGGTCTCCTAAAAAGGTTCCGAGTATCCGATCTAGGATATTCCCTTACACATCTACCGGCACTTCACTAAGTGCTTCAGGCTAGTTTTATCACAATTCACTTGGTCTTGTCTCCTAATATAACTCACTCATATGGTTCCTCCATTAAAGAATCATCATCTGCTCATTATTATTTTATAGATCTTTAATATATTATTGACTCAACTCAAGCTTCTTACCCAGTTTCCAAGATCTTAGTGGCATATGATGTGTCCAGAATGATGATACTAGACATAAGTTGATCTCACATCACCGTCGTTTTGATCATAACTACTCGACAAATGCTAACAACCCATCATCATTGCACTCATATGTCCACCACATTTACCGGATCGAGAATATCCCTCCGACGCCAAACAAAATGCGGATCCATTCTGATATAACATTATATGTAAACTCTACTCCGAGATTATGCTTTCTTTAAGAACGACTATTGGGTTTCAAGTATACTCCTGTCGCTTCTCTTTCTTATGTATCCTTCGACTCAAAGTGGTAGTTACTCACTTTGCTTTCTAGTGCAGACCTTGCACATTACTTTTATTTGCCTCGTTAAATCTTTCCTCAATCAATCAAGAAAATTCACTCTAGAGTACTTCGTTAGGTATTGGATTCCGAAAATACTTATTCAACAACATGTGACAAGCCGCCATTCTTCACTTGGATCCATAATAGGGTACCACTCCCTTTCTATAACCTCTATATGCCATACTTTCCCGTCTACCTTGATGGTGGTACAATTCTTCCATAAAATTTATAGTCACTCCGCATAGCCCATCTCATGTTAGTTCTCATCAAAACGTATTTCACCAACTACCATCATCTTAAACTCGACACGTCATTTTTTCTGTACCATTGAGTTTCTTGCTCTGTGGGTAAGGACTCACCACGCTTCCGCTGTGTTACTTTGATAATTATGTTGTCACCTGTTAATCATAAGGACATTTTTCGTGAGTCCAAAATGATTGAACCCAAAACTCTTCCTCTCAATTACACTTTACGTCCTATCCTGATGAAGTACTCAATACCTTCCTTATTTGCCTTAAGGAACTAAGATGACGGTTGGAAGACGACCTCTTCCGTTTACTTGTGGAATTCTTCTAACATGGATCTAAACTCTCTGACTCAACCGGGGTTTGATCTTAACCAGCCAAGAAGTAACCTCAGACACGATCCTCTCTACACCTTTAGTTATCTAAGAAGATTTTCGTTACCTACTTGAGGAAATCCTCCAAAGTATCGGTATAGTTAATTCAATAATCCACAATCACAGATATCTCTTCTTAACTGTACATAACTCCTCAATACCAACAACACTTGCACGTCCTCCGCTGACGTTGCTTATTCTATAGTTGACTTACCTCAACATATCGTACTCACTCTTCTCATACTTCTAATGGCGTAAAATTCCTGGTACGCATCCACTACTCGGTTAACTCTTTTCCCCTTTGTTAGTTCGTTCTATCCTCCCCACTTCCGTTTTCTTAGACCAATTCTCTTCCACCAGTCCACTAGGTCATTCTCACATGCTCCTTCATTAGCGTTGTTTATAATATTGCTCTGTTGAACTCCATTGACTCTGCTACCGGCCTCTTACTCCTTTTGATACTGGTATCGTCATTCCTTACAACTTCTTATATCTCTGACGAGGTCAAAACTCCTCTACACTTGTGGAGTCTATCTTCACTCTTACTCTCAATTGTAGGTCTTCATTCTGTGCATCTCTTGGTCATAAGGGTTTCTTCCCCAATTATCGTAAGAGAATCCTCATCCTTCCTTGTATGAATGGTTACGCACACTCTGTCTTGACTGACATAGAACCTTATCAAAGTGTATACTTACTCCTCTAGTTCTCCTTTTATAATTCATCTGTACTAGTTGTGATATGTACCTTTTTCCTAGCCAGTAGGTAGTAAATCACTTACACAGTTCCCTTGGTCTCAAATAACATAAAGGGTCATTCTTGGCTGTCTAGTCCTCCCTCTTAAGTTCTTAATTAGAGTTACTAACTCAACTCACTCCATGTTACTATTAATGTTACTAGCACGTGTACCGATTTAACTTCACATTTGTCGCCGTTGATCTCTTGAAGGGTCCTCTAGAGGTTTATAAAATTCTTTCATAATTATCCTCCTTATCTGTCAACCAATTACCACTAGTTGACCTGCACGTTTTATGACTCAGTTATTACCAACTAGTCTTTAGTTAACCTTCTATAAGATCACGGACTTATTGTTATTCTATTTCTTTTGAAGTTTGATACGCTTGGTGAAATCTATCTCTCCCAATTTCTTTGTTAATACTCCTTCAGCTCCTTCCAAAGTTGCATTGCTCTTATTCTCTTATGGGATCGCTATATTCTTCTGAGTCTCGTCCTAACATTCATCTGCCGTCAATGAGTTTATTAAGTCTTCCACGATAACTTGTAAGCGTGTCTTCACAATTATTCTTACTTTGTTCATCATCTGTTTGCGGTTATCTAATATGACTATAACCGTTGGTAACTCGGATCTTTAGGTGAATGAGAAGTTATTTTGGACTCCTTAGTCTACCAGAATCACTTTCCCACATCCTTCCCTTTATCTGGTGTTGTGTTGTAATGCCACTTTTATAGAATTCTTTTGTCTAAATTTCAGACTTCTACTGTATTTGATACTTACGTCAGGATTCCTTACAAATTCTTGCATCTCTAAGTAAGTCAAACCGTCTCTATGATGATGAAATTTATTTCACGTCTTTAAACTCATTTGTCAATGGTTGTCTTTGTACTCCTTTAATTCTTCGCCTCGGGTCAGCACCCTATCTTCTTTGTACTCTCATGCCCATGCTTGCATGTGGCGGCGTCTCCCTTGATTGTAACATCTTATTCTGCAAATCTTGGTTGTACTCCGTTCTGTATGATTCTTGTTCCCTTATCGTTATCTCTAATCTGATCTCTTGTCGTATCTTGCGTGGTTATTCTAATTCATCTCTCGGCTTCATCCGACCAAGTCCCTTGTATGATTTCCTATTCCTTCTATGTGAGCTGACTCGGGATTTTCTTTTTTATCGGATTGTACTTGTGGTGAAAATTATCTCAACATCTTTACTTCCTTGTCCACCCGTTCTCCGGATGATTTATAGGGTCGCCAGGACGCCCACCAGAGTATAATACTCAATTCTAGGTCTGAATTCATTGTCTCGTATTGAAAAATCCTCAAGTCCGCTACGGATTTATCATTAGGCGATAATCGCTTCATGATATTACAAGTAAAGGATCTAAAATATCCTTTAGGATATTAACATGCTACACATATACATATATATAATCATACATTAAAACATATCGATATAACTCTATATACTAACACCTATCATTCGAAGTTGCAGAGATCCACAGAGAACGATGGTGGTCCGACGTACTACTAACCCAACAACCCGACTATGCACGTGTGTAAAAACAGAAATCTGTTTTGAAAATCTTAGACCCCTTTCGGGTTCTAGTTATTTTATATATTCGGTCTTTCAGAAGATTTCAAGTGCCATTGTTGCCAACCCAGAGCTCTGATACCATGTTGTAACACCCCAAATTCTCGGAACTCGGGGAGCTACTGGTTAGGACTTCACAATGGGTCCCGACCTTGGTTTAACAACAACATTACTTGGATCTTACAACAAGGCACAAATGTACTTAAAACAATTTCGAAACATAAAAGTTTTATTGTATGAATGTACACATGTGACAGCCTTACAAAACATAAACATATACATAACATGCATGATGTAAGGGAGACTCCCCCGTCCCCATCTAATGAGTACGTGGACCCGGCTGACCATCCGTTCCGGATCACTCTGCAACTGTCTATCTCTATAAATCTACAACACGGATAAACCGTTAGCTAACAATCCAAATATAAGCAGAATAAAGATAGCACAAACACACTCAAGATAACATAAAACAATCATCATGCTGACACACAAACCGGTTATTATCTGTTCATTAAGTGAGTCACCTTATTCCATTTTACAGTTGTGGCACGAGAAATCTTAAGAGTTCTTGCCTCCGTTCCTTATCCAACTGGGTGTAGGTCTAGCTTACCTCCGCCGGTAGCATCACTACAAACCGAGTGTGTACTAGTCCCTAAAGAAACCCCCAGCGCCCTCAAGCTAACTGAGCAGAATGCCACCGCCCGTTACTCTTAGGCCAAGGTATAGGTCGGTATATAAATATTACTAAAATATAACTATAAGCATCTCATTCACACACCACCACCATTATTCATACTCATATCTAGAAGTCAGCTAAGTAAGCCCAAAGGACTTACCTGAATTCAAACATAATCTCGTTATCTCGACTCGGTCTGTAACCGCAAGAACTCAACCGCATGTTATAAAAGGCAAGTGGATCAATAATATATCCCACTTAATTAGAAGTCTCTGACTTCTAAGATATTTAACTCTATCATCAGCTAAATTACCAAAATACCCTTATACGGATAAATGACTATTTTACCCCTAGTCCCGAAACTTTATAAAATTCCATAACAAAGTTCCAAATTATTCTTTGGAACTCAAAACCACGCTCAAACTCTCAAAGGAAGGTTTGCTAAAGATTTAGAAGAGTTAACTATATTTTTGACTTTCATAAAAAGTCGCTAACGTCCGACTTTGGCTTAAGATATGAAAACCGAATAAAAATATAAAAAGTCTAACAAAAATCTCCAAGTCTTTTATGCTATGCACTCTATCCTTAGTATCCAGAATTTCCCAAAAATACATAATAATCACTTCTACACAAATTCTCAAAGTCGGTTCCAAAACCAGAAATTTATACTTAGCCAATTTCTGAGTTCTTTCTCAAACAGCTCAACTAGCCTACTTTGAGCTCCTATGGATCTAGATCCGACCGTTGGATCGGTCTCAACTTTTGATATGTTGAACTATGTATGACACTATATAACATACTAAAAACTGAACGGTGGATTATGTTTCTAAGGTATCCAAACCTAAGCTCAAACATGACTGCACAACCCAGAAAAAATTCCAGCACTTAACAATTTCAGCAACATCCAGAAAATTGTCTAAGGTCTCAACTTCAAAAATTCATAACTCCTAAACCACTTGCTGAATTCATCCCAAATTTTAATATGTTCCACCACAATATGCCAACTATATCATATCCAAAATTAAAGTCAAACAGAGATCAAACTCTTATTCGAAACTATCTCTCAAAACAGCATCACATGCTGTTTTTTTTCCAACACTCAGCACAGTTATAAAAACTGTGTCAGGAGTCAACTTTGAGACACCCTAACTCTCAAACTGTAACTCCAATTCTTCTCAAATTTTAGTATGATCTACTATGAACTACTGAATACAACATATCCGAAAATCAGCCACAAAGGGGGAGTCTAACTTATCCAAAACTGGATTACAAAACTGTGTCAACCTGCAGTTTTCCCAACACTTAGTATATTTCAGCACAACAGAAAATAAAACTGCTTACGACCCAAACTTTGAAAAATCATATCTCCTAAACTATAACTTAGAATAGGCTCAAATTTCAGTATGTTCTACACTGCAATGCCGACAACAACATATCCAAAAACCAGGAGCAAAGGAAGAGTCTAGCTTACCCAAATCTGACCTCAAAGTTTACTGTTCGTCACCTTACAACCCAGAAAAACGCAGCAGCTCTTCAAGCCATCTTCTTGGGCTTCTATGGAGGGTCTAAAGACATAATTTTGTACTCTCATCAGCACATACACAAAGAGGGTAACACATAGAAGAGGGTTGCGATCCTTACCCAACTAGCCGGACAAAGCATGCTTGCGTGAATGAAGGCAAAGAAGGGTCATGACTTGCTGCTGTTAGGGTTCCTTGGTTAGAGATCTGGCATCAGAAGGTAAGGGGTCGGCTGTTGCAAGCGGCTGTCCATGACCTGCTGCTCCAGTGAAGTGTGTACGAGGAGGATAGCTGGTCTAACAAGCCATAGGGCTCGCAGCGTCCACAGCACCGACATGACCAGGAGAGTGTTGCCGTCGACCTTCTCCTCATGCCTGCTGCGTGTAGAAGGGAGCCATAGGAAGGCTCCAGATGAAGATGGAAGGAGTGAAGGCCGTTGTTGAGCGGTTGGACTTGTCGGTTCGTATGCTGGTGTCGACAGCGGAGAGAAGCCAACCCCTTAGGTGCCATCGCTAGGGTCGTCGATCTACAGCAGTAACGCGAGCCTATTGGCTCGAGGAAGAGGTGTCTTGCTGCTGCTGCTTGCGAGATCTGTGCCGGCCTGGACGTGCAGAAGGACCCGCTGTGGCTGCTGTTGGAGAGACGTGTGGAGAGGCGCTGTGGCTGCTGCTGGAGAGACTTGCAGAGAGGCGCTGTGGCTACTGCTGGAGAGCCGTGCAGAGAGGCGTTGTGGCTGCTGCTGGAGAGACGTGCAGAGATGCGCGGCTAGGGCAACAAAACGACGCAGGAAGAGGGCTGGGAGATAGGAGCCTTAACGGGCCAGTTGGCTTACTCGAAACGGGCCCGGATGGTAAGGTTCATGGCTGAAAATGGGCTTGTCAAACCCATGTCCTGACTTGTCCAAAAGTTGTCATGACTTCGTCTGGATCTCATCATGACCTCGTCAAAAGAGCTAGATATATATATAACTAGGGTTTGGTGTATTTATTTTTATTTTTTATTTTTATTTTTATTTTATGTGGTTATAATACTTACATAAAATGATAAAAAAAAATGCTAGTCATAAAGTTAGGTATCTTAAAGAGGTCAACGGTCCCTAAATCTCGGTTTGACTCGGAATTAATCGGAAATAAATTTTCCGGTTATTACAGCTGAGTAACGGGATTTATTCCAAAATCTCGTTCCGACCTCTCGTGTGTCACCCTTGCTTTGGACCCCTCGGTTTCTTGCGTAAATTGGAAGATGGGCCAGCTGACTTTTCGTACCAAATGGTGTGTGCAAGCTTTAAATTTATAACCCTAGATGTATACTTCAAAACAAGGATGCGAACCCGCAGTGTACGGGTCAATCGTAGTAAAAGCAAGAAATTCCGGGGTGTCGATCTCAGGGACTTAGTGAAACAAAGCAGGTATAAGTTGTCAATGTAATTACTAACTGTTAGGCAAAAATATTACAAGAAAATAAAATTGCGTAACACATTTCATTTCAAATATGAATATAAAAGTCCGACCCTTATTCGTGTATTCTCACGATTCTAAAACAATACTGATTACACTCTCGATAACCTCTTCACTTTTTCTTGAGTATTTGGGCTGCACCCGACGGGTTGCCTACGTATCTTCCTTCAGAAGGATCAAGCCTTACGTAGTTCATAGGGATATTTTTGCGGACTTTGATTTCTTTGTATCATAGGTCGGATCCAAACACACCTTCTATGAAGGGTTTTCTAAAACCCGCACCAGTTATCACTTACATTTCTCTCTTTTCTCGCATCACCGGAATCATTCGGACCCACCTTCTATGAAGGGTTTTCCAAATTATCCGACTATCATTTGTGCATGAGAAATTCTAAGTTGAATATATTTCCCCATCTTTTTTTTTAGGGCATGACTGAACTCGACGAGTTTCCTACGTATCCGTTTCAACGGAATCAAGTTAAACGTAGTTCTCAACTTTAACAAATCTTGGAGTTTTGGGTGTGACCGAACTCAATGAGCGTCTTGCTTTATACCGAGCTTCCTAGGTATCCGTTTGAGACGGAATCAAGTCATCGTAGTTCTCATGCTCTTCTTAAAAAAAAATTATTAACTTGGTATCCGCGATTGAACTCGACGATTTGCTTGGTCAAGTTTCTTACGTACCCCTTTGTGGGGATCAAATCGAACGTAGTTCTAAACTTTAACAAATCTTGAAATTTGAACCTTGTGATTGAATCCGATTATTTAATAAATCGAATTTCCTACGTACTCCTTGGTGAAGATCAAATCACACGTAGTTCTGCTCACTTTCCGTTGTGGTGTAAACTTTAGGATTTTGCGATTGAACTCAAAAATCATGAAATTGAGTTTCCTACGTACCCTTTAGTAGGGATCAAATCATACGTAATTCTTTGTAACAATTCGCGACACTTCTGACATTGGTGATTGAACTTGATTGATATTTGGGTCAAGTCTCCTACGTACCCCTCTTTGTGGGGATCGAACCGCGCGTAGTTCGCATGTACAACTTTAGTTTGGGTATCAACTTGGAATTTGTGATTGAACTCAACAGTCGATCATAAAATTGAGTTTCCTACGTACTCCTTGGTGAAGATCAAATCACACGTAGTTCTTTCTTTTAACAAATCTTGAAATTTGAACCTTGTGATTGAATCCGATTATTTAATAAATCGAATTTCCTACGTACTCCTTAGTGAAGATCAAATCACACGTAGTTCTGCCTCACTGTTCTTTTCAATGTTTTTATTTATTTATTTTGAATGTACTATTTAGCTTAGCCTCCCTTCAATTACGATCGAGATCACATTAGAAGTCCCCATTTGTCTCTATTTTTCTTGTCTGTGTTTATATGTACTTGTGGTACTTAGAAATCTTCTCTTTACATATATACTAGATGGACAAGACATCAAAGTATGAGGTAAGTTAGTGCAAAGTGCACGTAGCTACGATTTATTAATAAATCGGTCAACAAAAGGACTAAACCTTTTCAAGTCAAACACACGTGCACACCTTGCCATGCAATATTTCCATGTATATCTAAGAAGTAGTGGCATATAAGGCATCTCTCACTACACATGCTACACATTTACATACTTAAACATAAACATGCCATGCATGAGATGTTTGACATGCAAATCCTTGGTCGTAAAGGACATTTCTCATCAAAGTTTTCAATCGATCATAACGGTGAACTTCAGTGAACTTTGGCCAAGGAAATCAACTTTAACTTTATATCCCAGTAGCTTCACATATTGCTGGATCCGCTTGAATCCTCCTATTATGGTCTCGATCGAACCTTAATGTTATGGAGTTACTTAACAAGGCTGCTGTATCGATTTTGATTATCGTGCTTTCCGGCAGAAATGTTGCCGATTCCTTTTGCCCTTGATGCATATAGGTTGGAATCGTCTTGATAATTGACACATGAACTTATCCCGACCTTTCATTGGATTTATCTTCTTTCGTCAGAGTCAAATTCAACATTTTCATCACGATTCCACCATCATGCTTCCAAGCAGCAACAATAAACTTAAGCTCCCTCTCTCGAAGTTTTTGAAGGTCCACTTGGTCCTCTTAGCCTGCATGTTCAACTTTAGGGTCAGGCAACGATTTAGGTTCTGCAATTTGAACTCCCGGTGCATTGTAAAGATCACATTTTGATTTTGCATCAGAGTTCACATTTTTGAACTCTTTGGGAAATATTTTGAACACATTAAATCCGAAGGAATCCGAGTCGGCTCAATCAAGGGGCCTAGTTCGAGCCGGCCTTAGGGTGGATGTACTTTTGCTTTCCCGAAAGGGCTATCCGACAAGGCTATTCCCTTGTTAACTTCGTCTCTCTTGAGCAAATCTTTTTCCTTGAGCTTAGACAATTCAACTCGGTGACTTGCTCCCTTGCTATGCATGGAAAACATGAGAGATCGAGGAATTGAGAACGGGGCGATCGGGACAAACAAGGCAGGTGAGTTGTCCATTGGAGAGGCACTTGAAGCATGAGGAATCAACGCCTTCGACGAGGAGGTCATCCCCGTTTATCTTCTTTTGTTTTGCTTCTCGTGCCCAACTGTCTCCTCCGAACACGCTCATTACTTCTTTCACACTCTTCCCCTAGTTTTCTTCTTCACAAGTTGTGCGGCTTGTTGCCGTAGTGGTGAACAACAGATACTTCATTTGTATACACTTTTGGCCTTTTTGATCGAACTACAACTTTCGGCATTGGGTCTTCATTTCTGCTCAATCTAGAAAACAAATACGTATAAATATAGATTTAGCGAAGACTAGCTTCCCTTAGACTTAGGTACATTTCTTTTGATATATATTTGGAGCTTTTGAAATCGAAGACCTCCATTTCCTTTGTTGTTGAGTATGGCCTCGTCAGTTACTCTTCTATATAATTTTGTTGACTTGGGAAGAGCCTTGAAGCCTCCATTGCAAAATTTGATGTTGCATATTGATTGTTGTAATGCCGGAACCGTCTTCATTTGAATCAACCAGTGGTGTATGCATCCCTTCATTTTTCTCCATTTCCTCTGCAATATCTTCTAATTTTGATGCTTGAATTGCTTTGAGCTTTTTTGTATGAGATTTACATGAACTCCTTGCCTGTATGCTCACACATGTACGCTCTCTTGTTTCATTCTTCTTTAGAATCTTACAAAAGTAAGCCATTTCGAGGGAGGGATGTATAAGACTCCGTATTTCGATCGACTTTTGTAGTTTGCTATTCGGTTGCTCGCCCTTTTCTTCTTCTTTTCTTAATGGAACCGAACTATGCTTGTTGTGGCTTGACTTCTCGCAAGCTCGGAATTCATTTGATCCGTAAACTAAAGTAAACAAAAACACAACCTCTATTCGTGAACCTTAGTTTTGTTGATCTTCCAAGTCTAAGCCACACGCATATATACTTGACGATGATGGCTTGAGGTTGAACACATAATAAAAGAATATCGCAAGGGCTTAACTCGACTCTCTTCCCTTTTCCGGAGCTTGTGAAACTGGAGATTACCAAGACACGACCTCTCTCAACTCAACTTCTTTCACCGTACATTTTGGTGAATTTGTTGGTCTTGCTTGTGCTCGACACTATCTTCTAGTGGTGTAGAGATGAAAGATATATGTTCTTCGATCCAACCACAACTACGGGTCTTCATTTCCTGCTCAATGGAATACAAAAATAATGCATGTTTAACAAGATGTAGAGAATATACCGGATATAGACACGGATAGTCTCGATGTTGAACAAGTGAGCCTCCTTCTTTTCAAGGTCTTATCATTCGATCGAACCTCATATATTGCTTCATGCTCTTATGTTCTTCGAGGTTTTTGCAAATGAAGGCTAAATACCAAGCTTCTAAACTTTTCTTTACCGGCTATCCCTCTTGTTTTGTACCCATCGTATTTGCTACTGTGTTTTTGTTTCTTCGGTTTATGAGCTTATGGAAATTCAAGACCCCCTTTTCAATCTCTTTCATATGTATTTATAGTATATGAGAACTTCAAGAACTTTCAACCGTTGCCGATTTACCATCAAAGCACTTTATTATTTCATACAAATGCTTGTAACTGTCAAAAATATATATGATTATGGCAATTGAATTGTGACCCTTTTAATTACAACATTTAGTAGTCCTTGAATTAGTCCTTTATTTCCTCCTTGCGCAGCAAGTAACTTGGAGCAACGTTACGAGTTTGCTGTTGAATGTCCTCAAAGTAAATGCCCATAAATTTCATGATTGTTTCACTTTTTATTTTGACAATCTCCCTTTTCTTTTCTTTTGGTTGAAAATCAAAACAAAATCCTCTAAATGAGCCCAATTAGTTTGAAATCTAATTAAAGGGCGCAATTAGTTATATAAGACTACCTTAATTATATTCCCATTTAAATAGGTCACGACATGCTCACGGTTAGAACCGATTACTTGTCATACATGAAATATTTTGACTCTAATTTAGATAAAAGATCATCAACCTACAATATTTTTAATTCTAAGTCTTAGGTTTGAATCATGGTAAGACTTAAAAATCATTTCATGTGATAAAATTTTACCGCTCAACACTAACCACAAAAGCGATTAAAGCAATCAAAGATGATAAAAAGTTAATTAAAGAAATATGCAATTCTAGGATTAAAGCATCTAGTTGTGGTTACAACTCAAGATCTAAAGATAAACGGACAAAGCTGAGATTTTTGCATAGGGAAGGTGTTACTAAAATGGAATAGATCACCGGGTAAGTCTCAGGCTAACTCACAAAGATGACCCTGTATGATGACCGAGTCATAGACAAAGGAAGGGTGACTAGCGGGAGCAGGATTGGCCGGTAAGCAACCAGGACAATCCGGGTAGGAGACAGAATAAGAGGGACTAGCGGGAGCAAGCGAGAGGAACTCGGTGTAAGCCGAGTAAGGGAGGAGGGTGGCTTGTTTATACATTTGGCGTCGCATCTCAGCTTCACGGCGCTTCAGAGCGAGCTCCTCCGTCCGGTGAGCCTTTTGGTGGCCGCCGAGAGCTTGCACCTTGTTGAATGTACTGCCACAAGTTTTGCAAGAGAAAACTCGGACATTATTGTTGTTAGTGCCCAAGGGAAGTTGCTCCGCCGCACCTTCGTTCGCCATGGATATATGTAATAAGTCTTAATTGAAATTTGCAATTGATTTGATTGTAAATTTGATTTGATCTACTACGAGTTAAGTTTATATAGGAAGAGATGTGGGTACGAAACTTAATTACAGGTTAAATGAAAGTAGAGGCTATTAATTGATTGAATACAATTGATGTAAGTCATTTATGGTTTGGAGTTACGAAACTTAATTACAAAGTAAATATTTCAATTACCATACCTTAAATTAGCATATATTTTATCTAGAAATACCAAAATTTAGATAATTTCATTAATTGTCTTTATGTTTTAGACATTTTCCATATTGTAATGCACGAATTTACTTAATTACATATATCGTTTTCTCTTAGATGTTGATCATGTCATTCAACCCAATAACAATTGCCGGTTGACCTAGGAAATAGTTCACTTAATCCTACGACACGAAGAATAAGATTACAAAACAGGGGCGGCTCTTGGAGGGTGGGGGGCGCCCCACCCTCCAAAAAAAAAATTTTTTTAAGTTGGGTTGTGCCTTCTCGTTTATAAAATTTTTTTCTACGATTTATTAGTTTTGTAAATATAACTATTCTTGTGTTATATTTAAATGTTGTTTTGGATCTTTCGCCGAAGTAAATGAAACTTCAAAAGAATTTCCCGTTTTAGGCTCGGAGTGAAATAATTCACCAAAATGCATGAGTAATGTTGTTTGAAGTAGAAGCGCGATTTTAGACCGCACTATTATTTGTAAAACGCGTTGTCTAGGACAGCGTTTTAATATCCGAAATAAAGATAATAAAAACACAAATAGAGGTGCGGTCTTAGACCGCGGCTATAGTGTAACGTTTTTGAAAGAAAAAAAAAATATAGAGGCGCAGTTATAGACGCGCCTATAGGGTAACTATTTTTTTAAAAAAAATTTATAGGCGCGGTCTACGACCACACCTTTAAGTGTAATGTTTTTTTATTTTTTTTTGTATTTTTGTTTATTGTAAGTAGATGACGTATTGACTTTGTTTTTATCGCTATTGTATTTTCATAGATATATTTATCAAAAATAAATTTTAGCCCCTCCCCTTAAAATCCTGCGGCCGCCAATGTTACAAAACGTTTAATTTCGTTAGTTTTTGTCGTTTTCTCTTAGATGTTCATCACATATGCATATCCGGGTCGGGGTTGAAAATTTAATTAGAAGAAAACGTTTCACTTACCATACCCACAACTTTGTTAGTTTTTGTAGACCCCTCTAATTTTACCCTATATATAATTTTCATATATGAAAGAAGAGAAGATTAAGCTACTAAGACAATTTTTTTAAAAAAAACAAACTATGCCCCAAGCATTTAACAATTTTAAAAAAAAGATAAATTAGATATTAAGAGCATCTTTATTAGGTAGTTACAATTTAATGAAAGATAATTAATTGCTAAAATAAATTAAATATGCTAAAAATTAGAAAATCCGTTAACAAAAAAAGGTAACCGTACGATCAAGATTTCAGAATCTATAAATCCGCCATTATCGCTCTTTTAGCGGAAACCGAAATCAAAGCATAAAAAACGTTATATGTAGTCGGAAGCAGGTTTTCCATCGTCATTCTTCTCGAGGTCTCTTCTTCAACTCATTATTCATCGTCCACATCCAACTTTAATCAAGGTTCCAACATTCATCTTCAACAGGTATAATCAGTTACCAATTTCAACAGTCGACTTCTCAAAATTTCGGTTCGTCTATCTTCAATCGCCATTTTCAGGTATGCTATCTTCGTCGATTTCACACAGGTTTTTGAACAAAACAACAATATCTATCTTACACAAACATAATTTGTGTACAGATTTACTCTATGTACATTCGTAGGTAGCTGTTGTTGATTATGTGTATATGTCACTAGAAAATGTAATTAGATTTACTCTATATGTATTAAATCCGTAGTTTGTGTACATTTAACATTTGAGATCATATATACATATATTTTGTGTATATTTGATATTTGGGATGTGATAAAATACATACTTATATTTGTGTACATATATATCAAATCTGCAGGATTTGTACATTTGGTAAATGGGGTGTGATGTAGCACAAACACGTGTGTACATGTGTTCTGTTTTATGAGTAACAAATGTACATATGTCCAGTTTAAACTGTGTTTGCTGAGCGGATGTTCTGAAAAGATCGGAGAAGAAGATAAACTAGACGATGAAAGTAACAAATTCTTCCCCTTAATTAACGGATTATGGAAGTATTTAGTTACCCGTTTTACCACAATTAATTGATTATTCAATGGAGAGAGAAAGATCTTCTAATTTTTATAATATCGTCTTTTGTATTTTAATTTGTCATTCAATGGAGAGAGAAAGATCTTCTAATTCATAATATCTTCTTTTGTATTTTAATTTATCTTTTTTTATAAAATATGGAGGACCTATTTTATACTCATTTTTTAACTTGGAATTCTATTTATGCTCATGGTTACAAGACCTACTCACTCTCCCATTTTACCCATAAAAAAATTGGGTTGAATAGGAGTATACTTACTAAATGAGTTTATGTTATGATTACTATTAATAAAGTAATAGTGGTAACATGCTTAGTTAACCGTTTTACCTTTTCTTTTTATAGCTTTTATATAAAAAGTACCATAATTGAAATAATTTCAAGTTTTAACCCTTTTTTCCAAGTGAATATATATTGTACAACACCACTTTTTACCTTTATATTTTCCGTACTTATAGTACAAGCATAAACATATCTATTTATATCGTTATTTTTTTTGTCGCTCTCTTAATAGTCGATCATGTTTGGTCTTTAAATGAATCAATCTCAATTAATTGATTACTAAAATAATTAAAAAAAGTAAATAGATAGTGAGGAAATAATGTGTGTATATATATAAACATTATGATATATTTTCATTCAATAAGGTAATATATATTATTCATATTAATGGATCACATTGGAAGCATATCATCCGTTGAAAATCAAGCTTTTCACTTCTTCGGATACGTCTTTTTTATCTTTATTTCCTATTTTTATTGTGCCTGTATAAATAATCCATTATAAAAAGAATTCACAAGTTAATTCATGATGATAATAGTAATTTATACTTTAAATAATTATTTAATAAAACGCACAAATAAAAGTATTTATTATAGTGATATTGTTGATAAGGTATACGTACTTAATGACAGAAAATTATGAAGAGACGATGACTTATTAACATTGCTCACAACCAGGTCCACCTGGTTGGTATATATCATTGGTACCTACATATAATTACATAAATAATGAATTACAAATAAATTTTATATGATAATATCAGTTCATAACACTATTAAATAATTGATAAGAAAAGGTATAAATCTGATATCAATAAATAATTAGTTTGTAAATTTACGAGTCAATATCGTATCACAAGCGCCGGCGAGTTGTGAACCAGGAGGGCATTTGCATCGTAAGAAACAAAAGCTGCGCTCAATAGGTACACAATGTAACCCACAAGCCTTGAGACATCGCTCATAACAATTCTTATCTATAAGCATGCCATTTGTACCTAAAATAATCAAAACAAAAATGACATGGTGATCAATTAAATCCGTCATTTAGGATATTTATAATTTATATTTTTATAAAAAATAAGACAGTTTACTAAATTCGATGAATATAGACATTTTAAGAACTAAGGGTGTTATTTAGGAGATTTGTATGATTGATATTTTGTTTTTAAGAAAGAAAAGTGATTTGAAGTACTAGATATCTCGAAAAATCGAGAGCAATGTTAAACCGACACGACAACATATTGAGTGATAAAAAAGAAAATTGAAAAAAAAGGAATGGACACACGCACACACATATATACACACATACCAATAGAGGTTGTCAAATGCATGACCATGGACATGAATGCCAAACAAATAAAAATTGTCGTGACTTGTTTGTTTATTTGTAGTGTTGTCATGATTAACTACTTGTACTCGCTTCTTGTGATCTATTTAAGGTACTCAATGTTTTTTTTGAAGCTATTGATATATGATAATGTATATTTATATAGGAGAAATGTGCTCGTACCTCTATATATATAATATATGAAAAATCTTTATAATAGGTGATAATATTTTTTTATTAACAATTATCATTATGAATGATAATGTACTATTTTTGACAATATGTTACAATGTTATGACAAAGATTAGTCATTTCATACATGCACAAAAGATACTTTCTAAAATATAGGAAGGATTACGGAATAAGTTTATGTGTTTGATTTCTATATAATTTTATGTCTATACTTTGAGGTTAAAGATTTATTTTAATTTAGGAAGTTGATCAATCAAAAGGTAGAAATATTGATTTTTTTTGCAAATAATAACTTAAAATGCATAAATCTTCGTATGAGATAAGACTTTCTTTTTTCATTAAATACATGATTAGTTTGCGTGATCGAAAAGAACAAACTAATAATCATATAAGTGTATTAATTTTGTTATAAGGTATGGTATGTGATAGCATGTATTATAGTCTATATTTTGGGATGGTTTAGACGTTTTATCTTCATAAATCTGCATGTATGGAAGTATTTTCTTTGATTATATTGTTGTTTTGTCTACATTTGCGAGAACCGAGGTCTACACCTAGTTTCGTTGTAATTGTAGGTAAAATGGCACGTCTTGGACTAAAATGGAGCTTAGAGAGATAATAAGTCATTGGAGCTACATTCTGGAGTATTGAGGAGCTACAAGAAGATCTGAGGAAGCATGGAAATTATTCAGAAGACTGATTTTAGACCAGATTCGAGATGATTTATATTCAGCTAAGACTCACCTCGGTCAGCTACAATACCATCTCGACCGAGGTGATCTTGAGGAGCGTCCCGACCGAGGCGAACACCCTGTCGCCGGAGAGATCTTTATTTTTGGTTGAGATCTTTTATTTTTGGAAAGAAGATATCATATATTTTTTGCTAGATTCTTGGAAGGAAGATATGATATTTAGCTGATTTATTTTGAGAGATATGAATATATTTTTTAGGAAATTATCTTTTTAAGATATTTTATCTTTGGAAGATAATTCTCCTTTATAAAGGGTTGGATTTTCTACAATCCAACCATCTTGGGATCATCCTCGGATCATCTTCAGATCAACAAATACTTGGAGCATTATGGAGTTTTGAAAGAAGTTGAAGGAAGTTGAAGTTCAAGGGAGGTATGAATCATAGTTGGCTTTAGAAGGAGTTTGTAAGAACTTCTTAGATTGTTTTTTTTGGTTTGATTGTCTTTTCTGATTTGTGACTTGAGGAACGCTAATTTGTTACTTGATTGATTCAGTTATTGAGACCTTTTTCTTAAGGTATTCTTGTTTGAATATCGATTCCTTTTCCATTAATTTGATTATTGTTATCATGATGATTGTTGGCTAAGTTCTTTATGCGATTCTAGGGTGATTGGCTGAAGGTTGTGGGAAAGACGATGATAGAATGATCTTAATCCCAGCAGGACCTTGAAAGCTCGAGCCTTTACCTTAATCGACGAACACCTCGGTTAGTCATTGAACACCTCGGCCGGGGTGGAATATAACTGAACGAGGTGAACGCTTTCCTGATCCAAATCTGAGTTAAGATCCAATTTGTCAAATCCTATCCTTATTATACCTTTCCTGGTTCAACGCAAGCTAAGGATGAGACTTACCCGGTGATTCCTTTGCTTGTATACCCAAGATCATGAGTGATAGGTAATAAAGGTTTATCCTTTATTGGGGTTTGAGTGTGCCTTCATCACATCCTTGAGAGTTAGCTTGAGACTTACCCGGTAAAGGTTGATTCTTTACCCTTGGGTGGTGTGTTGGTGTAACATCCGGAATTTTTATTCTGGATTGTTAGCGAGTTACCGACCATCCCGCAGGCGCGCCTCAGTCTTCCCTCAGGCACGAGGCGCTGAGTAACGGGATTTATTCCAAAATCTCGTTTCGACCTCTCGTGTGTCACCCTTGCTTTGGACCCCTCGGTTTTTTGCGTAAATTGGAAGATGGGCCAGCTGACTGTTCGCTCCAAATGGTGTGTGCAAGCTTTAAATTTATAACCCTAGATGTATACTTCAAAACAAGGATGCGAACCCGCAGTGTACGGGTCAATCGTTGTAAAAGCAAAAAATTCCGGGGTGTCGATCTCAGGGACTTAGTGAAACAAAGCAGGTATAAGTTGTCAATGTAATTACTAACTGTTAGGCAAAAATATTACAAGAAAATAAAATTGCGTAACACATTTCATTTGAAATATGAATATAAAAGTCCGACCCTTATTCGTGTATTCTCACGATTCTAAAACAATACTGATTACACTTTCGATAACCTCTTCACTTTTTCTTGAGTATTTGGGCTGCACCCGACGGGTTGCCTACGTATCTTCCTTCAGAAGGATCAAGCCTTACGTAGTTCATAGGGATATTTTTGCGGACTTTGATTTCTTTGTATCATAGGTCGGATCCAAACACACCTTCTATGAAGGGTTTTCTAAAACCCGCACCAGTTATCACTTACATTTCTCTCTTTTCTCGCATCACCGGAATCATTCGGACCCACCTTCTATGAAGGGTTTTCCAAATTATCCGACTATCATTTGTGTATGAGAAATTCTAAGTTGAATATATTTCCCATCTTTTTTTTAGGGCATGACTGAACTCGACGAGTTTCCTACGTATCCGTTTCAACGGAATCAAGTCAAACGTAGTTCTCAACTTTAACAAATCTTGGAGTTTTGGGTGTGACCGAACTCAATGAGCGTCTTGCTTTATACCGAGCTTCCTAGGTATCCGTTTGAGACGGAATCAAGTCATCGTAGTTCTCATGCTCTTCTTAAAAAAAATTATTAACTTGGTATCCGCGATTGAACTCGACGATTTGCTTGGTCAAGTTTCTTACGTACCCCTTTGTGGGGATCAAATCGAACGTAGTTCTAAACTTTAACAAATCTTGAAATTTGGACCTTGTGATTGAATCCGATTATTTAATAAATCGAATTTCCTACGTACTCCTTGGTGAAGATCAAATCACACGTAGTTCTGCTCACTTTCCGTTGTGGTGTAAACTTTAGGATTTTGCGATTGAACTCAAAAATCATGAAATTGAGTTTCCTACGTACCCTTTAGTAGGGATCAAATCATACGTAGTTCTTTGTAACAATTCGCGACACTTCTGACATTGGTGATTGAACTTGATTGATATTTGGGTCAAGTCTCCTACGTACCCCTCTTTGTGGGGATCGAACCGCGCGTAGTTCGCATGTACAACTTTAGTTTGGGTATCAACTTGGAATTTGTGATTGAACTCAACAGTCGATCATAAAATTGAGTTTCCTACGTACTCCTTGGTGAAGATCAAATCACACGTAGTTCTTTCTTTTAACAAATCTTGAAATTTGAACCTTGTGATTGAATCCGATTATTTAATAAATCGAATTTCCTACGTACTCCTTAGTGAAGATCAAATCACACGTAGTTCTGCCTCACTGTTCTTTTCAATGTTTTTATTTATTTATTTTGAATGTATTATTTAGCTTAGCCTCCCTTCAATTACGACCGAGATCACAGTAGAAGTCCCCATTTGTCTCTATCCTTATTATACCTTTCCTAGTGCAACGCAAGCTAAGGATGAGACGTACCCGGTGATTCCTTTGCATCTATACCCAAGATCATGAGTGATAGGTAATAAAGGTTTATCCTTTATTGGGGTTTGAGTGTGCCTTCATCACATCCTTGAGAGTTAGCTTGAGACTTACCCGGTAAAGGTTGATTCTATTCCCTTGGGTGGTGTATTGGTGTAACATCCGGAATTTTTATTCTGGATTGTTAGCGAGTTACCGACCATCCCGCAGGCGCGCCTCAATCTTCCCGTAGGCACGAGACGCTGAGTAACGGGATTTATTCCAAAATCTCGTTCCGACCTCTCGTGTGTCACCCTTGCTTTGGACCCCTCGGTTTCTTGCGTAAATTGGAAGATGGGCCAGCTGACATTTGAGCTCCCCTTTTGGTGGCAGCCTTGTCCCACTCTTCTCTCTCTCCTCACTTTTCATTTCACGCTTCCTCTCCCCTTTACTCTTTCCTCTTGTGTTCTTCCTCACTACTCTTGGAACCTTTCTTGTGTGTGAGCTGCTGTGGAGAAGAATCTGAGTTAGTTTGGTAAGTTCTTCCTCTCTCTCTCTTTTCCTTCCTTGATAATTACTGTAACACCCCAAATTCTCAGAACTCGGGGAGCTACTGGTTAGGACCTCACAATGGGTCCCGACCTTGGTTTAACAACAACATTACTTGGATCTTACAACAAGGCACAAATGTATTTAAAACAATTTCTAAAACATAATATTTTTAATGGTATAAACGTACACATGTGACAGCCTTACAAACAATTATATAAAGATACATAACATGCATGACGTATGGAAGACTCCCCCGTCCCCATCTAATGAGTACGTGGACCCGGCTGACCATCCATTCCGGATCTCTCTGCAACTGTCTATCTCTACAGATCTACAACACGGATAAACCGTTAGCTAACTATCCAAATATAAGCAAAAATAATAACAGCACAAACACAAGCAGAAACAAAATAAACAAACATCATGCTGGCACTCAACCGTTTATTATCTATTATTTAAGTGATTCACATTATTCAATTTAAGTTGTGGCACGAGAATTATTATTAGTTCTCGCCTCCGTTCCTTATCCAACTGGTGTAGGTCTAGCTGACTTCCACTGGTAGCATCACTACAAACCACGTATGGACTAGTCCCGAAAGAAACCCCCAGCGCCCCGCGAGCTACTGAGCAGAATGCCACCGCCCATTACTCTTAGGCCAAAATATAGGTCGGTAATTATATATCACAACCTATCTCTCTAACATTTCAATCACACACCACCATCATCATTTATACTCATATGTAGCAGTCAGCTAAGTAAGCCCAAATGACTTACCTGATATAACGCTCGACTCTCTGTAAACCAACTCGCTCTGTAAACTGTAGCAACTCAGTTGCCTGTCAAAGGAGATAAGTGCATTAGCACACTCCTACGTAGTTAGAAGTCTAAGACTTCTAAAATAGAATAATATATTAAGACATAACTAGTTGCAGTATTAATTTAGGGTAAAATGACTATTTTACCCTTGGTCCCGAAGTTCCCGAAATTCTAAAATTCATGTCTAAACTCCTATTTGAGATTCTAAAATCATATTCTAACTCCCAAAGTTTCGTTGGGTTCCAAGCTGACATTTTTCCTATGTTACTATTTTCCGGGAAGTCGTACAGGTATAACTTCGATTCCAAATATAAAATTCGTAACCGCTTATAAAAATTCCGACGTAAATCCCTAGATTATCTATGATGTCCTATCTAACTTTAGGAGAAAGAATTTCTCCAAACTGTTCAATTAACAGTCTTATAAAAATTCCTAAAGTTGACTGCTCCCTTTACAAATTCTATACCTAGCCAAAATCTGAGTACACTTCGAAAAATCATAACTCCTAAACCACTCACTGGATTTATCCCAAATTTTGATATGTTCTACTATAAAATCTTACCTATAATATATCCAAAATTCAGCCGGAAAGGATATCAAGAGCTTATTCAAAAACATCTCACAAAACAGCATCACTTGCTGTTTTCCCCCAACACTCAGCACATATATAAAAACGTCAACTTTGAAACACAATATCTCTCAAACCGTAATTCCAATTCTTCCCAAATTTTAATATGATCAACAACAAGATGTCAACTATATCATATCAAAAATTCAAGTCTAACAGAAGTCAATAACCCCTCCAAATTTATTCCACAAAACTGCATCTCAAGCAACTCTCCTCAAACTCAGCACACTTAGAAAACTGCATGAGAAGCCAACTTGATAAAATCATATCTCCTAAACTATAATTCGGAATAGGCTCAAATTTCAGTATGTTCTACACTGCAATACCGACAACAACATATCCAAAAACCAGGAGCAAAGTAAGAGTCTAACTTACCCAAATCTAGGCTCAAAGTCGGTTGTTCAACACTTCTTGAAACTCGGAAGAAACAACATGAATCTGTACCAGATTCTCTATGGCTGTTCTGGGTAGATTTAGGAGACATAAAAGGGTACTCATTAGGCACGAATTATATGGGCGGAAGTGCAAGAAAGAGAAGGGTATCAAGCTTACCCGATCCCATGACTCGAGCGGGAGAATGACGATGGTTCAAGGTTGCTGTCACACCTGCTGTTGCACAGGAGGGAATGGTCTGGCTGTGTCGAACCCTACTCTTGGGTCGTCGCTGCTGCATAGGAGGGAGTGGTCTGGGCTGATGTCGAAGCCTTCTCTTGGGTCGTCGCTGCTGCACAGGAGGGAGTGGTCGGGGTTGATGTCGAAGCTTTCCTCCTGGGTCGTCGTTGCTGAGTGCAGAAAGGGTCGTAGAGAGATGTCCTCGTGCAGATGCATCCCTAAGCTGCTGTTGCCACTCGTTGCTTCTGCGCTTGACATTGGAGGAGGCTGCTGTCGTCGGCTAGGGTTGCGGCAGTGTGAGAGTGAGGACAGATGGTCCAATCCGCCAGGCTGAGAAGGAGCCAATCCAGTCGGGAAGGAAGGAGGATCAGGGTTGCTACACTTACCATTCTAGGCGGAATCTCAACTGCTGTATCCAGGCTTGCATCTAGACGTGAAGATGGGGAGGTGGAGGCTGCAAGGTAGCGTGATTTCAGGGACGTTATGGTAAGTGAATCCGCCCTCCAACTCAGCATACACACACGATGGATAGGAAGGATCACTGCTGGGCCAGCTTCGTTGTTGGGCTTCCGGGTGGCCTGCGAATCTGTGCTGGGCTGGAAAGACTGCTCTACGCAGTTGATGGGAAGGGGAGCTGTGGCTGGGCCGCACAACAGTCCAGAACTGCATCATCAGCAAGCAAGGAGAAGGAGTGGGCTGAGGTGGTGTGGGCTGCAACAAAGATAGGCCAAGAAGGGAGTGGGCTTGTTTGTTGTCTAGGCTTGTCACAACTTGTCAAAACATGTCATGGCTTCGTCAAGCCCATGCATGACCTTGTCAAACCTCGTCATGGTCTCGTCTTGATCTTGTCAAAAGGACGTCATGACTTTGTCAAGGACATGTCATGTTATAAACTAGGGTTTGATAGATTAGGGTTTAATATAAAAATCTATCATTTTATGTGAAATCAATTCTACATAAAATGATAAATAATTATAAGAATTAGGATTTGATATAATTCTATCATTTTATGTGAATTAAATTCTACATAAAATGATGAGTAATTATAGGAATTAGCGGTTGATATAATTTTATCATTTTATGTGAAATAGCTTCTACATAAAATGATAAAATTTGTGAAAAAGAATTGCTAGATAGAATGGAAAACCGTCAACGGCTCAAATTCCGATTTGATTCGGAATTAAACGGAAATAATAAATTCCGGATATTACAATTACTCCTTCTTCCCTTCCCTTTCATCCATTGCCATGGATGAAGCTCTTGAGGAAGCTTTTTCTTAGATCCTTTGTATGTCCATCTTCTTAGCTCGATTAGGTCATGAGGGAGAGCCTTGATACCATGGATGATGTTTGGAGAAGAGCCAGCAAGAGAAGGAGGCAATTGAAGCTAAAGATCCACAGTCGAAGACGAAGAAATCGCTGTTTCTGGAGTTCTCCCGCGGGGGCGGCATCAGGCGCCACGGGGGCGGATCTTAGCCAGCCGCGGGGGAGGTGAGAAGCGCCGCGGGGGCGGCATCAGGATTTCTAGGCGCCGCGGGGGCCGTGGCCTTCAGCACGCAGTCGCGCCTTTTGTTTCTGCGGCTGCGTTTCTTCAACAATAGGCTCTTCTTCTCCCTTCTTCTTCGTTCCTTCCTTAGTTGTGAGGTTGTTTCATGTTAGTATCATGCCTAGGATGGACCTAGGGTAGTCGTGAATGCCACCTAGTGGTTGAGAACCTAGGAGCCCTTAAGGCTCGATGTATTTGATGGCTTGGAGTATGTTGAGCATGCATGATGGACCTTCTAGGCTAGCTTGTTCCTTATTGGCTGAGGTTATGTTCATGTGAGGATATAAGCTGTTTTGAGTTGTTATCATGTGATGAGAGTGTGGTGAGTATCTTGGATCCTAGGATGTATTTCCTAACATGAGTGTTAGGTGAACTTGCTTAGATCACTAGAGTGAAGTCTAAGACTTCTTGAGCGTGAGCATATGTTGATACATACCTTCTTGTGAGCAGGTTGTTGATTCCTTCCCAAGGGAAGCTAGAGTGTAGTGAGTGAGTGTGGTGACGAGGTAAGTCTCCGGACTTACTTAGCTGGTATTCTTTGTATTAGCGTTGATGTGTGTTTGGTGGTGTGTGTTTATTATTTATTGTTTATAACAACTAAACCGGAAATAGGATTATTGACCTTTATATTGTTTGGCCCAAGTGTATGATAACGGGCGGTGACATCACTGCCTAGCTCTTGCGAGAGCTAGGAGGTTCTCGGCGACTGGCCCGTACTGGTTAGACGGTCGGAGGCATCCGCACCGTTCCATTGCCGGAAGAAGGGACCGAGGCGAGTTTCAGGAGATTCTCGTATCACAAAAGAAGTTGAATTAGAACGGGATATGACTTAATAATAATAAAGATAATAAACTGGATTTGTGAGCTTTTGAGTATGTTGTGTGACTATGATGATTTACTTCTGTTTGTGCCTTTCCCATTAATTCTAATGCTTTGAAAGTGAGCTAACGGTTTTATACCGAATGTTGTAGTTTGCCTTGTAGGTTAGACATGCTCCGAGAGATCCGGAAAGATGGGTAGCCGGGGTCCGTACATTTTAGGAAGGGTTTTGAATTGGAGTTGTCTTGTGTTTTGTCTTTCGGTTATTACGTTTTGTGTGCCGCTTGTTTGGCGTTTGTTTTGTGTTGTACCTCGGATGAAGTTTGTTGTTGCATTCTTTCGGGTTTCTCATCATTTGCATTAAAAATGATTTACGTTTTTGCCTCTATTTGTGCCATGTTGGAAAGGTCCGGTGAAATTGTTGCCAAGCTAAGGGTCGGGACCCATTGTGAGGTCTCGCCCGTAGCATCCCGATATCCCGCAGATTCGGGGTGTTACAGAGTGGTATCAGAGCCCTAGGTTGACAACAATGACACTCGCAATCTTCTAAAGGCCGAATAAGGAATAAACGGAACCCCACGGGTTTTGAGTTTTTGTTTTCAAAATTACATGCATGAGTCGGGGTAGAATGTACGGACCACCATTCCTTCCGCGGATCTCGGCAGCTTAGTTTATTGGACTTGGTATATATATATATATATATATATATATATATATATATATAGAATCATACTCCCATGTAAACAACCCTTATAGTGTACAATGAGAACAAATAGTAGCCCTTGATCTGATTAATCTAAAGGCTGAAAATTAACATAAATATTCAATGAAAAATTCAGCACACTCTCCTCATTGGAATGTGTAATACACTCTCCAAAATAAGGCAATTACAATATTTTAGAAAAATTATAAATGAGATCTTCTTCCACTATTTTAGGGAGTTACAATATACAGAATCTTCCAATTAATATCAACAAAATCGATCAAAGCAATATCAATTATATGGATGATACGTTTTGCTGAAACGCCATACACTCCATTGTCGCTGGAAGAACTAAACATATTTTCGCCGGAATAGTTAACAGTAAGTGTATCTTTTTCAGTATACAATATTCTCATCAACAAACAACGGTTTATTTGTCCTCAATTTTTTCGTTTTTCATCAATATATGTCCTCAATTGTTCGGTTGATTTGTGTAGGGGATTCAGGCAAGCAACAGATTCGGAATCAATGGAAGAAGGTAACTGAACGTGGAATAACATAAACAGTTAAAGTAATATGTTAACGGATATTTGGTTTCATATTAACGAATATATTTGAATATACCACAGAATACGATTCGGTGACGGTGAAGGTTTACCTAAATATCAACTATTAAACAAACTCGTATTTAAATTATCATAATATAAATATTTATTGAATTTTTTACAGATTCCCCATGTGAAAGAGATTGGGATGTTGATGGATCCGGCATTGATGATAACATGGAGAGTATGGATGAATTTTATGAAGCAGTCTTACCTAAATATCAACCACTCGGTTTTTGTTCTTCAAACGGCTTGAGTCATTTTACAGTCTTACGTTTTTTTATCATTATATGTCCACATTTATCGGTTGATTTGTGTAGGGCATTCTGGCAAGCAACATTTTTGACATCGATGGAAGAAGGTAAGTGAATGTGAAACATCATACACGATTAAATTAATATATCAACAGATATTTGGTTTCATATTAACGAATATATGTGACTATACTTCCGAATACGTTCTATAACATGGTTACGAAAACAGATATGGCACCGGTTATGGTTTACTCACTCATCAAACATTAAACATACTCGTAATCGTTAGCTATATTTCAATTATCAGATTATAAATATGTAGTGAATTTTTTACAGATTCCGGAAATAAAAGGGATTGGGATGTTGATGGATTCGACATTGATGCTAACATGAAGAGTATGGATGATTTTTATGAAGCAGCGGCAAATGAAGAGCTCAACGATGCAATAGACATGACGCAATCACCGGCGAAAACAAAATATTGGACTCCACAGTACGATGCAATAGACATGATGCAATAGACATAACCCAAGTGTACATGTTGCGTTCATTAACATATGACACACTAAAATATTATATATCCGGTTACTATATCTTGTATATTCTATAAAATATATCGTTCATATTCGGTAAAAAGTACATTTTCTAATCCGTCATATTATCTATGGTAAACGGAGTTTGCATACAAGATAACTATCGTCTTCGTATGTTTCCTCAAGTGTAAAGGTTGTGCTCTTTAACATACAACACCTAATATATGAAGCATCCATTAACTATATCATGTATATTCTAAAATTATATCGTTCATATTCGGTAATGAATACACTTACTAATCTATCATATTATGCATGGTAAACGGTGTTTGCATACAAGATAAAGATTGTCTTCCAATGTTTGTTGTGTTATACTCACTGTAGCAAAAGAGTTTTCCGAAACAACATATCAAAAGAGTTTGACATTATAGCATAAAACTTTGACATTAATATAGACAAGAGTGTCAAACGCATTAATCCCTACATAAGTGATTCAAATATCCAAAAAGAGAAAGAAACTGTAGCATATAGTTTTGACATAGTGTAGCAAAACAGTTGTCCGGAACAACATATCAAAATAACAACTTGAATCGTCTATTCCTCATCATTCATAGCATTGTCAGTCTTCAATGCCCCTCTAGCAACTATGCGCGGTATTTCTGACAACACTGTGTTTTACCATGTCAAGACTTCTGAAATCTTCCATGTGATCAGTTGATATTATGCACTTGTTCAGTTCGTAGTTGAAAACATCGTACATTTCTTCGAACTCAACGCTCCCTTCGTCACCAATTGAAAGTAGTTGCGTACAAGTCTGTAACAATTTTTAACGTTATCTTCCACACAGAAACAAAACAGCTATTAGCGAATAAAAAAGTAGTATGGTATCGAATATAAATAATAAAATGACCGAATAGCGAGTTGTATTTCCATTTTACCGTGCATTAAACCCACACAAAAAAGATCTTTGGTGAATTTTCGCCTCTAAACCACTCAAGTGCGTTCAGATACGATGCCCAAGCATCCACAAGTGCGTTCAGAAAAAAAAAAACTCATAGCCCTTAACACCAATCATTTATGAACAGACAAGTATTGAATGGATGCAGTCTAACTCGCATTCGACAGGGCATGAACGAACATTCAACAACAATGGACAACCAATCCAATTTGGCAACCATATTTCAAAATAAAAAAAAACAAATCAGAAAACCATAATCGGAATCAATGCACCGGAAATTACATTGATATCGACAATACCTCGAGTGACGGAGGAGAGCGGCGAGACGAACAATACCCTAATCTGAATGACGATTGACATTGAAATGGTGATTAGGCCGTTGTGTGCGCCGGTACACCGAATACCGGCGCACACAGCACCGAATACCGGCGAACACAGCACCGAATGTAGATTGGAGGTCGAGCACAACACCGACGAGACCAACAGCGCCGAATACCCGATGAAGAAGACGACACGGAAAACTGTAAAAGATTTAGGGGTTTTATTTGAGGGGTATTATTTTAGGGAATATTACATTAATCCGCAAAACCCTAATCGGAATCAATGAACCAGAAATTTCATTGCCGTCGACAATACCTTGAGTGACGGAGGGGAGCGGTGAGTCGAACAATACACTAATCGGAACGACGATCGGCACTGAAATGTTGATTAGGAGGAAGAACACAACACCGGCGAACAAAAAACCGAATTTGAAATCGATCTCCAACCACTTGGCCGGCGACTTCAATGGCTCCGAATTTTTGAATGCAGCAGTTGAAGAAGAAGATAGTCACAAGAAAATTAGGGATTTCGTTAGTTCTAACCATGAAAAAACCCTAAATTGAAGAATCGAAAAAAAAGAGTGTTCTTGATGAATACCTCGAGTGAAGACGTAGAAAGTCGAACACGGTTGCTTGTGTAGATGAATGGGGAAGAAGGGCGAACACAGAAAGCTCCTGCAACTATCGGCACCAAAGAAACGATTCAGTTGAAGAACACGGGATTGTGTTCTAGAGGAATAAGCGGGATACGAAATAAACATAGAATATTTAGTGGTTTTATTAAAGGAAAATTTTAAAATTGAGGGAAGTTATGGAGAGTAGGGTATCACACGCGCCTGCAACTTCCCTAAAATTGTTTAGCATTTATATATATATATATATTTTTGTTAATTAAGAAACTGCTTAATCTCAGCCGTCCATTATATTGATCCAACGAATATAATTCGTTCTCATTGAACACTATAAGAGCTGTTTACATGGGAGCCAAACTCTATATATATATATATATATATATATATATATGTATATATGTAGTTATGGATATGAGATTGTAGTTGTATGATGGACATGATTTGTGTATAGTTGTATATGTGGATGATGATGTGTATTAGACTTTGTATTGATATGATGGCATGTTGGATGTTTATGTTAGTAGAGATATGGACTTAGGACTTATATAGTTATGTATATGTAGACTTATACATATAGTAGTATGCAGAGCTATAGGACCTTTGAGCTAAGATGATGATACGATGTCATCACCTTTAAGACAATGTTGTAGCTTATGATGACGTTCATAAGTAGAAGAAGACGCTCAAGTATCAAGTTGGGAATTTCGTGCTAACGAACACAACAACGATCTCGAATTCCTTTTAAAGGATGTCGGAGAGAAGGATTGGAGACAACGCCAAGGAAGTCCAACCAAGCAAAAGAAGAAAACGAGACAACTTAAGAGAGTAACATGAAGATGTGAAGTGGTTACCAAAGAAGGCGTGAATGGAAAGATAGCAAGACCTATGGAGTTAACGTATATAAGTTTTTCAAGAAGATGCGGGGACCACTGAAGATGCGAGTCAAGGCAGAGATGGAAGCATTCTATTATTCTAACAAGATTAAAGGCGGTGTCCCATTATGATAAGTGAAGCTTCCCTTAGACGCTCCTAAGCTTTGGCGTCAAGATGTGAAGAATGATCGAACCCAGTGTGAAAGATGGAGGATACCGTAAGTTAAACTTACGAGATACCGTTAAGGGGAGAGTCAAAATTACGAGAGTAACCAGAAGATTCACGTGGATTTAACCGACTTCCGTTATGGTGATAAGGCTAGGAAACGCCAAGGAGATAGAAGTGTGAATCGATGTGACCCCGAGACGAAGAATGACGTGACAAGGAGCTTTAGTGGTGAAAGGACTTAAGACAACGACCAAGAGACACGCTTACGAGATGTTACGAGGTGCGGTTAAGCTTTTGAAGACGAGTTATACGAGATGTGAGGCCTATAAGAGTGTGATTACATTATGAAAAAGGAAGAAAGCACGGAACGTGAAAGGAGCTAACGGAGATGAGGTAGAATACCACAAGGAGGGTAGCCATCATGAGAATAGTGACATAAAGTATTAAGAATTGGTAAGTCGTCGACTTTGATGCGTCCTTGGACACGTCAATGAAGTATTCCGGATCTAGATCAAGCTGAAGCTCAACTACTCCTTAGTTGAAGTTCGAATGCAATTGAAGATGGGTTGCGGAAGCTTAGAGATGGAGGCGGAAGTTGTATGATTGAGTCGATCTAGATTGATCGATCAAACCTTGAAGTGGGTCGGTTGAGTTGGTTCTTGAAGAACCCTCGAATATGGTTGAGTTTGGATCGAAGATCCAAAAGAAGAACTTTGAGAGGGTTGGAAGAGGGATTGATGCTCAAGTAAGTAGGAGGAAAATACTTCTCATTACTTAATCAAATTGAACATGCTTTACAAATGAGCCAAGCATCCCCTTATATAGTGGATGAAGGCCATACAAAGAGTCGGAAATTAAATGACGGAAATAAAGTCGGAATTTAAGTTCCGGAAATGAAACACCTAAAAATATGAAAGGTTGAGAATTTAAGTTCGGAATTAAGTTTCCGAATTAAATTCCGAAACCAAAAGTCTAATCTTAAATTCGGAAAATTAATAGCTGGAAATAAAGTCCGGAAATTAATATTCCGAAAATAAAACGACTTATTATTACAAAACGTTAAATTACGGAAAATGCGGAAAATGCGCCGGAACGGTGCCGGCTTGACAAGCTTCAAGTCATAGTGGCGTAGAGACACGGTTTGCAACCAATGGGTCCGTGACAAGCAATGGTGCGGCTAATGATGGAGCCGGTAGCTTGAGCAATTGCTTTAGCACGGGAACGGGTGAGCGGTCCATCGGAGCGAACCCGAAGTGCCTCGTCTTCCTCGTCTTGGGACATAGGGGTCAAGGGCGCATCAGACTTTGAGTTGAGATGTCACCATATTTTGATGAAGAGAAGAAATGACCTTTGTAAGGCGGCATTTAGGGTCAATATGGTTACTATAAGTGTAGTAAAGCCATTTGAAGTCGCAAGTGCGATTGATGAGTTGAGAGTTTACACAGATGAGTATCCATCGATTTCGGAATCATGTTACGATGAATTCGGCATTTGTGTTGTTCGGACGGCTCCAAGGTGGACCCTAACCTAAGGGAGTTATGACAATTATGATACTTGAATTACGCTTATGATTGGATTGGGCGACGCCTTGTTGTACTCTCATAATTGAGAGGAATGAGCTTGACATGGGACGACAAGGATACCGGTCATGAAGGATAAGAGGATAACTAGAGTTATCTAGATGGATTGGGCATCCGAGGTGACCTCCTAAGAGACGTAGCGGGTTGAGAAGATCCGGTAGATCAGTTGAGAACGAGATGATAGTTTCGGTGATAGCTTCCAGGTATGTGGAGAAGATATGAAGCACATAAATTGGTGGGCCATAACTGCCAAGTTGCGGGAGGATTTTGACACTTTCTTTCCTTCTAAAGAAGTGGATGGGTCGTGGGATCCGAGACGTATCCATGAAGTTTTGACAGAAGTAGAAGAGGTGAGTGACCTCCATCTTGTTTTCTTTGAGACAAACATCGAGTTATGGGGATGGAATGATATTATGAATACATCCTAGCAGGGCTTGGGATGCGTATGAAATAACAAGAGAGGATTCGTGTGTACGTGGACAATTGGGGGTAGGCAAGAAGGATGACCGACTAAGGGTCGTATTTTAGCCGCTTTAGGGCGTGTGCTTATGGTGATGTTGGTTGGCTACGGAGTAACATGCCAGGCATGTAGGAACAATAAGAGTATGATACGTGTATGTATACTCACTCAGCAAGAATTTAGTACCCCGCAGAGGCAATGGTTAGAGATGGTTAAGGACTGTAGTCGAAGATGGTCTTTGAATGGATTTGAGAAGGATCCGGGATATAAGGTCCCGAGAGGAGACCCCATAACTACCCTTATGGGTTGATTGTTGTTAAGACCATGACATTGGTGAGAGATATCCGGTTTATGACGTTCACAATAGTGAGGCGGGCTGAAGTCCGAGGTGGCTAAGTACATAGCCTTTATGTAAACCGTCATCCAAACGAGTTGAACACCATATGGCGAGGAAGAAGACTTCTCCACCGCGAGTTAGTAAGTGGGAATGGTAAGATACCTCGAGAGAGATTAGTACCGGTTTGGGACCATGTGACGGGTTGGATTGTATGGACCGACCGATAAGGACGACGTGTTTTACACCCTATTGGGAAGCAAGGCCGATGAATCGGTTAAGTTGTGGAGTCCTCTAAGTGATGGCAAGGTGACTCGTGTTACCAAGTACCATTACCTCAGATCAAGATGAACGATTCATCTCGGGATTTATGGCAGCGGGATCATTCTGCTTAGGGGCCCAGTGTCTTTAATGACAGTTTCTCGCTCTCAGAAGTATGGTCGGTAGAGAAGGCTTTCCAAGCCTTAAAAGATGTATTGGAAGCATCGGGGCTAGAGTGGGGACAAGTGTTATCCAAACACTTTCCGGGATTGAGTTCACGTGTTGTAGTAGTAGAGATGTAGCATTGTGACGCCCTTTTTTTGAGGCAACTCATGGACGGAAGTGTAGTACCTTATGATGTTCGAAATTGGTTGGTATATGTAACTATAATCCTGAGCTGATACGGGACGACCTCGCTCGAGTAGCGGTTGTCCAAAGGCGGATCATAGACAATCTAAGTCGCAAGGAAGTATGTACGGACCTCTTGGGTTCGGATATGAGACGAGTCGAGTTAAGAGTATCATGGACGCGAGGCGTCATACACGTTGTTCATTAGACGGGAGTTGGGTTCCAATATGTCGGACCTTTTTGGAGATATTGACACGAGTTGGGAAGTGGTTTACCGGTTGGCATGACCACCGAGAGGAGAGGACGTTCGCCAGAATTCAGGTATGACGGTCGATGAAAGACGTGTATGGCTCGAGATAGGATCTTAGTTGTGATGATCTAGGGATAGACGAGGAGCTGATGAGGCTACCAGGAGGATGTGAGATAGTATCTATGTTGAAGTTTTCACGATGACCTAGTTACATTGTGTTGGCTGTTGGGGTAGATAATGTGTGCATGTGTGTTTTTATGTGTTTGGTGCCCCGAGCGGGAATGTGTGTATGATTCGTTAGCTTTTGACTTTTATGCGCTATGCGGTTTACACGGGTACGAATGCAGGCCTTGCGAGGTCTTGACATGGCTACATGAGTGGGTGATGGTTATCGATTAGGCACTTGCACGTTACGGCTTTGAGTGGTTACCGAGTTCTTACCGAGAGTTGTGCGTTATCAAAGTTTCGGAACGAAACTTGTTTTTAGGGGATTAGTTGTAACATCCGGAATTTTTATTCCGGATTGTTAGCGAGTTACCTACCTTCCCGCAGGCGCGCCTCAGTCTTCCCGCAGGCACGATGCACTGAGTAACGGAATTTATTCCAAAATCTCGTTCCGACCTCTCGTGTGTCACCCTTGCTTTGGACCCCTCGGTTCCTTGTGTAAATTGGAAGATGGGCTGGCTGACCTTTGAGCTCCCCTTTTGGTGGCAGCCTTGTCCCACTCTTCTCTCCTCACTTTTCATTTCATGCTTCCTCTCCCCTTCACTCTTTCCTCTTGTGTTCTTCCTCACTTCTCTTGGAACCTTTCTTGTGTGTGACCTGTTGTGGAGAAGAATCTGAGTTGGTTTGGTAAGTTCTTCCTCTCCCTCTCTTTTCCTTCCTTGCTGATTACCCCTTCTTCCCTTCTCCTTCATCCATTGCCATGGATGAAGCTCTTGAGGAAGCTTTTTCTTAGATCCTTTGTATGTCCATCTTTTTAGCTCGATTAGGTCATGAGGGAGAGCCTTGATACCATGGATGATGTTTGGAGAAGAGCCAGCAAGAGAAGGAGGCCATTGAAGCTCAAGATCCACAGTCGAAGACGAAGAAATCGCTGTTTCTGGAGTTCTGCCGCGGGGGCGGCATCAGGCGCCGCGGGGGCGGATCTTAGCCAGCCGCGGGGGCGGTGAGAAGCGCCGCGAGGGCGGCATCAGGATTTCTGGGCGCCGTGGGGGCGGCTACCGGCGCCACGGGGGCCGTGGCCTTCAGCACGCAGTCGCACTTTTTGTTTCCGCGGCTGCGTTTCTTCAACAATAGGCTCTTCTTCTCCCTTCTTCTTCGTTCCTTCCTTAGTTGTAAGGTTGTTTCATGTTAGTATCATGCCTAGGATGGACCTAGGGTAGTCGTGAATGCCACATAGTGGTTGAGAACCTAGGAGCCCTTAAGGCTCGATGTATTTGATGGCTTGGAGTATGTTGAACATGCATGATGGACCTTCTAGGCTAGCTTGTTCCTTCTTGGCTGAGGTTATGTTCATGTGAGGTTATAAGCTGTTTGAGTTGTTATCATGTGATGAGAGTGTGGTGAGTATCTTGGATCCTAGGATGTATTTCCTAGCATGAGTGTTAGTGAACTTGCTTAGATCACTAGAGTGAAGTCTAAGACTTCTTGAGCGTGAGCATATGTTGATACATACCTTCTTGTGAGCAGGTTGTGGATTCCTTCCCAAGGGAAGCTAGAGTGTAGTGAGTGAGTGTTAGCATGAAATATTGTGATATTTTAGGCACGTTTTCTAGATGTTTTTCATCCATTATGGTGTTCATTGATAAAGCATTGAGGAAATTATTAGCTAGTTCGTTTATATTATCGATATAGAGGTCTACATAAGCTTAGTGTTGATTGTAGGCGAATAAGAGCTAATTCCGAACAAAGTAAGAGAGGGTTGAGATGAATTGAGCATATCTAAGGATTGAGGACACCACAAAGAAGCTAAGGAAGATGCTAAGATGAGGAATGACACAAAACAAAGGGAATTACGAGCAACCTATGCTTCCACGCTCTAAAATACGGCCGTAATGAAGATCACGCTCTAAACCACGGCCGTGGAACTTGGCAACATAAGCGTGGAGCATTCCAGAGAGTTACACGGTATGAAGTACGGTCGTGGAAGTTGTGAAGAACCGTAATCCAATTCCACGCTCTAAACCACGGTCGTGGAATCTTCTTTGACCGTGATTTAGGCGATCTTTTGATGTAATAATTGAAGCCACGATCTTTTACACAATGGGCCGGAGAGAGACATTTTATCTTTCCCTATAAAAAGACTAAAGGAAGGAGAATTCAGCATCGCTGCATACCTTCGCTTAGATCGCATGCACCGCGCTTGGAGATCTCGCTCTACATCATTGCCTAGGGCATCTTCGCTTGGAACTTCGTTCCCGCGCATTTAGGGTTTCATTTGACGTACGGAGATTACGTCTTTTATCCTTAGGTTTGATTAGAAGACGGATTGACATCCCGTTCTTCGTTCTTATCAAGGATCGTGATTGGTTTGTGTTATTCCAATTCTGATATACATTATACCATTGTTTGTGGATTTTATTCTGATTTGAAGTTTATTGAAGGTTTTTGAAGGTTTCCATCTTTCATTATTCTTAATCTTGAATTTGATATCAATATGACTGTTATTGGCTAAAACCCTTTAGCAATTTTAAGGTGAAGGGTTGATAGTTGTGGCTTAGATGATGATAGATCGATCGTAAATAGATTGGACTCTGAGAGTTAGAGAGATTCGCCGATGAACCTAAACCACGGTCTGTTCTTGAGATTCCACGACCATGGAACTCAAGATCCAACCGTAATTTTGTGTCAGTTACGAACCTTGCTTTTACTTTAATCCAAAGTTAAAGATTTGTTTTAACTTAGTCTTGGCTTGCCTTTTTTAGGTAGTAGTGATGCCTCAACAACCTCTACTTCGATTTCGAGTGTCACAACCTTAATCGGTTTAGTTAGTCTTGATCCTTGGGTTACAAGTTTGGGTATTTGAGATTAATTCTTGCCTTAGATCCTTTCTATATTGAAGCCTCAACAACCTTTATAGAGAGTGTCTTTAGGTAAGTCATATAGGGTTTTGGAACTTCACCGTACATTACCTTACCTTCATATACCTTTGGAAGCCTCAACTCTGTCCTTATACTTATAGAATATCTTGAATCGATTGCCACAATTAGATACCTGGATCTTTAGGGTTGCTGTTTTCCCCAATATTTGCAAAGCTTCACATATTTACTTGCTTGACAATCTATAACTGGATTTAACCCCCCAAATCCCTGTGTTCGATACTCTGGAATTCTTGCTTAACTACGTCGATCCGTACACTGCGGGTTCGCTTGCTTGATTTCTAGTTTTATAAATTTAAGACTTATTTCCACGCACGCTAAGTGGCGAACAGTGAGTGTGGTGACGAGGTAAGTCTCCGGACTTACTTAGCTCGTATTCTTTGTTTTAGCGTTGATGTGTGTTGGGTGGTGTGTGTTTATTGTTTATTGTTTATAACAACTAAACCGGAAATAGGATTATCGACCTTTATATTGTTTGGCCCAAGTGTATGATAATGGGCGGTGACATCACTGCCTAGCTCTTGCAAAAGCTAGGAGGTTCTCGGCGACTGGCCCGTGTTGGTTAGACGGTCAGAGGCATCCGCACCGTTCCATTGCCGGAAGAAGGGACCGAGGCGAGTTTTTGGAGATTTTCGTGTCACAAAAGAAGTTGAATTAGAACGGGATATGACTTAATAATAATAAAGATAATAAACCGGATTTGTGAGCTTTTGAGTATGTTGTGTGACTATGATGATTTACTTGTGTTTGTGCCTTTCCCATTAATTCTAATGCTTTGAATGTGAGCTAACGGTTTTATACCGAATATTGTAGTTTGCCTTGCAGGTTAGGCATGCTCCGAGAGATCCGGAAGGGAGGGCAACCGGGGTCCGTACATTTTAGGAAGGGTTTTGAATTGAAGTTGTCTTGTGTTTTGTCTTTCGGTTATTACGTTTTGTGTGCCGCTTGTTTGGCGTTTGTTTTGAGTTGTACCTCGGATGAAGTTTGTTGTTGCATTCTATCGGGTTTCTCATCATTTGCATTAAAAATGATTTACGTTTTTGCCTTTATTTGTGCCATGTTGGAAAGGTCCGGTGAAATTGTTGTCAAGCTAAGGGTCGGGGCCCATTGTGAGGTCTCGCCCGTAGCATCCCGATATCCAGCGGATTCGGGGTGTTACAGTTGGTTTGAGATTATAGTTCCTTTCCTTAGTACCTTGAGACTTCCCGATGATAGGATCTTTGGTTTGGGATAGTGAGTAGTGAGACTTACCCGGTGATCTATTCCCACCTTAGAAACACCTTCACTTTGCAAACCTCAGCTTTGTCCGCGTTATCTTTTGAGATCTTGAGTCGGAACCACAACTGGATGCTTTAATCCCTAGAATCCGCATTCCCTTTATCTGACTTTATATCATCTTTGATTGCTTTAATTGCTTTTAGTAGTTAATTGACTACCCGATTCCGTGCTTTGTTTCACTATAGTCTTTGTGTTCGACCCCTAGAATTATTGCTTTTATTACAATTGATCCGTACACTGCGGGTTCGCATATTGTTCAAGCATACTTCTTGGGTTATAAATATTAAAGTTTGCACACACATTTTGGAGTGAACAATATGAATAGTATTGGAATGCGTAGATATATCGTTAGAAGTACCTTAGGGACATTTAAGTGAGAAATCTCTTTCAAAGCAAATGATTTAATTACTTAAGTATATTGTTAGAAGTACCACAAGGACATCCCAATGAGAAGTCCTACAACGGAAACAATTTAAGTACTTATATAGATTAACAGATGAATTATGGAGTAAAGATTAATACGATGATTTATAGTGAAAACCTCAAACCAACAAGTAAATTGAGATAAAAAAACCCCTTCCTAACTTCACTAGTACTCACACATCTAAAACAAATTTATTAGTTTCTAATCTCGAATATACACTATAGTTATCAACTAAACCCCTTCAATTCAAGAAAACCTAACTAGCGTCCCATATAATTTGCAATCATAGTCCTCCTACACAAGCTCCCGGAAAGCTTAGCTTTTCTCTTCAGGTTTCACGCGATGTCCTCTTTTTCTTATAAGCTTGGGCGACTTTTCTCTTCGTATGATTATACTTGTTCTTGTGAAGCAGAAACCCTAATGGTTGGGTTAACCCCAATATATACAATTCTAGAATAAAATAATATTCTAACCAAATCAGTTAGAATAATATCTCTTAGCTACACACTTGACTAGTATGTACATACTTATTTTATATTGTAAAATTTGTTGGTTAGACGAATGAAATTAAATGATTCATTGAATGCAATAACAAGAATAACAATTAATATATGTCGTTTCTTATTTTTATGTTCCTTATGCTTGCCCGTTTTATTACATGCATTTTTTTCCGTTCTCTTTTAATTATTGTCCAAAATGATGGTTTGTATAAAAAATTTTAATATAGTTTTTTTTATGATGAACTAATAATTTCTAAAATTTTAATTTCTTTAATGAAAAAACTATCTTGTTTGGTCTTTTGAGGTATTGATTTTCTCTTAAAGGATTGCCGGCATATAGAGTTTTAACGGATATTTGTACGGAGAATGCAACATCTTCACATTGTTAATAAACAAACTCGCAACCTAATAAAATTGAATTGAAAACAGTTTTGTTTTCTTAATTTCTCTAAACTTTGAGAATCGGTGGTCCTTTTTGTAATGGTTTATTCTTTGAGTATGTCTTGTTAAAGAAATCGGTGGTCCTTGTTTACAAAAAAAAAAAACATAAGGCTTAACCCAAAACCCATTGATCCACTAGCCCTATTGATGTAATGGTTTCTCTCTCATATCCCCATTGATGTAAGCTTCGCTTGCACCACCCTAGTGTGGTCCCCCGGCCACGCCCCACCCCTCCACCTCGTCGCCATCCCCATGAATGGCTTTAGAAGATCTTGTCGCCTCACCATCAAACTTTCCGAGTTGCATCGACCATCCTTGTCCACTAACCATCCACAAACGAAACCCTACCCACGACCCTCTCCACCCACGCCGAACAACACGTTTGAGCCCATCCCTGATGACTTGATTCACTCGAACAACAGAAGGCTTAACCCAAAACCCATTGATCCACTAGCCCTATCATCTAACACACTCTTTTCCCCATTATCCCAATCAAGCCGCTCTCCGTCTCCACAAGCCACCACCAAACCACATATTACCCAGCATTCTCTGGTCCCTACGGATGCCGTTATGGTGTCCTCCCTAAACCAACCTGCTGCTATCATCGCTCGTCCGAGCTCTCCCTTGTCGGATAGGAATGAAAACACCATTGCTATTCCTAACCAGGAACTGGAAAAGGCCGAAGAGACTCAACTAGACGCCATCAATGCTAATCTTCAAGTTTCCCAAGGAGTCAACCCAACTTCCAAGATGGATTGCTTTGTAACACCTCGAATCCACGGGACTCGGAATGCTACATTGGGTTAGGATCTCACAATGGATCCTGACCCTAACCTGACAACAAGTTCACTAGATCTTACAATAAGGCACAAGTAGAGTAAAACAAATACATAAAAGCTGTATGATACAACAAAAGAGTTTACAAACTCAAAGCCGAGTACAAAACCATAACAACAACAACAACAACAAAAGATCCCCAACCCACGCATCCTAATGTACAAAAGTCCTCGGCTCGTCACACCATCTGGCTCACTCTGCAGTCTTCCTAACCTGCAGATCATCTACAACACGGTATACACCGTTAGCTACAACAATAGATAAGCATGATAGTAATAGCACAAACACACTACAATATCTCATACATGCAATGCCACACACATTCATTTATTATCTTTAATTACGTTATACCATTACTAATTCAACTTCTTTTGTAACACGAGGAGCCTCAAGAACCCCGCCCCATCCAACGTAACACAAGAGTTTTGCATGGGGGTGACCGTCACTCGTCCCCTCCTGTGAGATCATCTTCAAGGCACCTCCTCCTAACCCGCAGGCGGAGACCGGTGGTTACCGCCCGTTATAATACACTTGGGCCATATAAATGTAATGAATGGTCATCCTAGTCCGGTTTAAGTTATAAATGCACAACCATATGAACACACACAACCATTACAATCATACAATCCACAACCTTACGCTAAGTAAGTCCTATGGACTTACCTGATACACTCGTATCCTCTACCACGCCACAGCTTCCCCTCGGGGAAGAAACCAACGCAAGCAAGAGCAAGGCACACAACATCACAACCTGAAAGGGGTTAGGAGACTCGTCTCCATAACCAGAACTAACTTACAACCTAAATATCAACACAAGCTCACATATGCCTGTAGCATACTCTCAACATCAACACAGGTGCCTAAGGCACATCTCTAGCATACAAATCATCCTAACCATCTTAACCTAGCTATCAACTAAGCCAAGGCCAAAGGAAAGGAAGGGAGGAAGACATACCGACAAGGTATGCACCAACAGAAGCAAGAACACAACAGCAAAACCAGTGAGGCGCAGGGGCGGCTCACCAAAGGTGCAGGGGCGGCTCCACACCAGGCGCAGGTGCGGCTCAAGATAGGCGTAGGGGCGGCCAACCGTACAGAGAGTTGGTCCCGACTTCTCTTCGATCCCTTTCTCGATTCTCTTCACGTCTTCAACACATCACAGCAACACATATGCATATATACACACATATGATCATCAAAACATCCAGGAAGATCCAACACAAGTCCAAACTTGTGATTCCTAAGCTAAAGAGAGAGATAAGAAGCAAAGGAGAAGGAAGAAGAGAGAAGAAGAGAAGGAACTTACCACACCAACCTAGGCTGCAACTATGGAGCATCCACACCTCATTTAGCCTCAACACAACAACAACAACTCTCAGCAACAACTTCAAGAGCATCCAAATCCAAGAACACACTCAAACTCTCAAGAACTCACTCACATAAGCAAAAGAAGATCAAAGAGGATCAAAGGAGAAGAAGAGGAAGAAGAAGAAGAAGAACGTGAGGAGGAAGAGAGAGGCTGGAGAGATGAAGAAACCCCTCATCTTAAGTCTAAGGAAGCTTATAAGAGAAGCCAGCCGCAAAGCATAAGTCAAGAGTCAACAAAAGCGGCTGCACTAGCCACAGAGCCGCAGGGGCGGCCAGCCTAGGCGCAAGGGCGGCTCCTCTATGACGCAGGGGCGGCCCAAGGGATGCGCAAGGGCGGCTGACTGGTCAAGGCTAAGGCACTCTAGCTCATCTAGGCTCCAAAGATTGAGGCTCTTACATGCTTAACTACTCATGACGGTTTGCCTGCCCCTCGTGCCCAAGTTGGATTGCTTTCCGACACTCTTACCTAGAGCCATGCATGTAACGCCCCAAAAGCACCTTTAGCCGCTGCCTTGGATAGCTACAAGGATATTGTCTCAAAAAGTGTTATCCAAAATCAAATCCTACTATCCTACACCCCAGGACTTGAATCGGGATACATTCCATTCACTGAGGAGGAAGTAGAAGATAACACAAGGAAATGGCATCTCTCACTTGTTGAATTCCCGCTTGGTAGTCCAATTACTTTCCAGAAAATGATCAAGTATGCTACTGAAAACTGGACCACAATACCCAAACCCAAGATCCTAAGGAATGAGAAAGGGATCTTCGTTTTCTAGTTCACCAATGAAGACGACCTTAACACTATTCTTTCTGGTAGTCCTTGGATAACTAACGGGCCCACCACTCTCCTCCTTAAATGCTGGACCATGGACATGCCCTTGGACTACTCCAGTCTCAACTCCATTCCCATCTGGATCACACTCCATGACTTAGACTTCCGGTTCTGGTCCAAACATATGCTGGCTAAGATTGGTTCTGCACTGGGTACTCCAATCTTAACTGATGCTTGCTTAGCTAACCAAGAAAGGCTTGGGTTTGCCCACATATTTGTTGACATCCAAGCAACACATCCTCTTCTTTGTGAAGTCACTTTGGCTGGTCCAGATGGTTCAGTTTATGTCAAAAATGTGACCTATGATTGGCTTCCCTCTAGGTGCCCTAAATGCCTAACCTTCGGACACTACTGTAAGCCTTCAAAGGAGTTGCCATGCAATGTGAAGCCTTCAAACCCTAAAACATATTACCCCATCAAAAGGAGTAATCGCAACCCTAAGTCCAATACTACCCCCTTCTCCCAACCCTTGAGATATCCCTTAAGATCAATCCTGATCCCATCCAGCCTTCCCCTCAGGCTGACCCAAAAGCTTCACATAACCAATCCAATCCCACCATACATCACTTTGATGGCGCTAACCCAGACCCACATCCTAACCCATATCTCCCTGATGATGATAGTCCACCTCCCATGGATACACCCTCTTTTCAAGAACAGCCAGAAGACACTATACCCGATAACCAAACTACCAATCCTATCCTCCCTCTTAAACATCCCAATCTTGAAACAAACCACCCAGCTTCCCCAACCCTTCCCTCGCTAGCAAGTGCTATTGAGGACAATACCACGAAGTCTAAATGATATTTAGATCCTGTGCATGAAATATTCGGGGCCTAAATGACCATGTGAAGTAAAAAGCCATTCAATCATTTGCTAAGAAGCAAAACCTTGATTTACTTGCTATCATTGAAACCAGACTTAAAACCAATATTGAAAAGCAAATCACCAAATCCCTTTTTCCCACTTGGATCCAAGTTTTTAACTCCTCTCTTGCCAAAAACTGCCGAATTTGGGTCTGGTGGAACCCAATAAAACTTCACCTCACAACCCTTATCAAAACCGACCAAATAGTTCACTGCCACATTTCCAATCCACTGTCAAACCCTAACCAATCCACCATTGCTGAAATATCTTTCATCTATGCCCATAACTCACCTGAGGATAGACCTGATCTTTGGTCTACTATCTCTACCATCTACCTCCTCAACCAAAACAAACCCTGGGCTTTGGTTGGCGACTTCAATGTTACACTATCCCTAGATGAAAAGACCTCTAATAGTGTCACATACATTAGTCAACCCTCAAATGAGATTGTTGAATGTTTTGAAAACAATAATCTCTTGGATCACCCCTACTCTGGCTGTAAGTTCACATGAAATAATAAACAAGTAGGCACTCGAATTTGGTGCAAGCTTGATAGAGTTATCACTAACTCGGCTTGGCACACTGCTTTCCCTCACTCCAAAGCTCATTTTGATCCTGTTGACATCTCGGATCACTCCCCGGCTCTCCTCTTCTCTGATGTTATGACTGGAAAGATAAATCTCCCCTTTAGATTCAACAATGTCTGGACGAAGCATGAGGAGTTTCTTGACTGTGTCAAAAGAGTGTGGATAAATGATAATGATATATTGGAAGGTGACCCAATGTTCATACTTACCAGGAAACTTAAACTCCTCAAGCCAAAACTCAAGAAATTTCCTAGCCTCAAGCTTGAAGAGATTCACCAAAGGATCCAGGATGATCATAGGAAGCTTCACTCTACCCAGATTCGTCTTCAAGCCAATCTGCATAATACTGCTATCCACGAAGAGGAACGTTGCCTCTCGAAATCCTTGAATGAAAGCACCAACGTCCTTAATATATATCACCCTGGCCCAGCTCTCAAAGGCTAACTGATATGCCCATGGAGATCAATGCTCCTCTTACTTCTTTAGGGGAATTAAGGCTCGTAGGTGTGCAAATCGCAATACTGCTGTCCGAACCAATGATGGCAACATTTCCATTAACCCTGCTACCATTGAAAAAACCTTTGTCAACCACCTTAGCCAAGTCCTTAATCCCCCGGCCTTAACTTCCCCTCCTATCTTCCCTGATATCATCCTCCCTACCCTTAGCCAGGATGATGCTGCCTCCTTGGGAATGATGGTAACGACTGACGAGGTCAAAAAAGCTCTCTTAAGCATAGGGAATAACAAGGCACCGGGCCCTGATGGCTATAACTCTCTTTTCTTCAAAACTTCATGAGCTACCACTCACCAGGACTTTAATGCTGCAATTCTGGACTTCTTCACCAATGGAAAACTTTTGAAGTAGTTCAATCACGCTTTCATTTTTCTTATTGCTAAAATTGATTGTCATATTGCTCCCTCTGACTACAGGCCTATATCATGCTACAATACTATCTATAAGACTATTGCTAAGATCCTTTCGGTACGCATCAATACAATCCTTCCCAACATCATCAGCTTTAAACAAAGTGCATTCGTTTCTAATCGATCTATCAAGCATAACGTACTAATCTGTCAGGAGATGCTCAACAAATATAACATGAAGAACATTTCTCCAAGAGCTGCAATGAAAATTGACATATTAAAAGCCTTTGACACTGTCAGTCATGATTTTATACTCAATTGCCTTCACAAAATGGGATTCCCAGCGCACTTCATAAGCCTTATCAAGGAATGCATTACCACAGCTTCATACTCTATCAACATTAATGGAGCTCTTTGTGGCCATTTTATAGGTAGTCGGGGGCTACGGCAAGGATGTCCTCTTTCTCCACCTCTCTTTACCATTGCCATGAACTACGTGTAAAAAATGATTGAGATAAGCACTTCTAACCTTGGATTCAACTACCATCCCAAATGCACTTCCCCTCCAATTACTCACCTTTCGTTTGCTGATGACTTCCTACTTCTCTGTAGAGGTGACCTCCCTTCTATCTAGATTCTTACTGACACCCTTGACCACTATGGAGACCTATCTAGTCTTAAGATTAACCCTACCAAGTCTCAGCTCTTCACCGGAGGAATGAATCCCATGGATCAAGATGGGGCTTCTAGCCTCACTGGCATGAAGATTGGCTCGCTGCCCTTTATTTACCTTGGGGTCCCTATTGGCAGTAAGAGGCTGGTTATACATGACTACCTTCCATTGATCCACAAGGTGACTAAACGGATCCAGTCGTGGAGTGCAAAGACCCTGTCGTATGCAGGGAGAGCTCAACTCATAAAAACAATTCTCTTCTCGATCAACCACTATTGGAGCTCCATGTTCATGATTCCTGCCAACGTCCTCAACACCATTCAAGGCCTCATCCGATCTTACTTATGGTCTGGTATTGAGAATAGAAAGCGTGCCTTAGTGGCTTGGTCTTCGATATGTACTAACAAAGCAAATGGGGGACTGGGTTCCCCAACCTTACTGCAAGAAACAAGGCAAGCCTTGTCCGGCTCATTTATGACATTGATAGGGGGCAAGACAATATCTGGAAGCTATGGATCGTTAGACACTTGATGAAAGGTCATAGAAGTATATGACAATGTATCCCCAAACCCCACCATAGCTTCTTCTGGAAAAGCCTGTTAAAAATTAGGGACGAAATTCCCCATCCTCTCCCCGGCCACCACCACTGTGATGCTCTGACCGACGCCAATGGAACCTTCTCTCATAAAAGAGTCTATGCAATCTTTAAACCTGAACCTGATCAAACTCTTCCCAACCCTTTCAAGGCTATCTGGTACAAATCTAGCATCCCAAAATGTAGCTACATATCTTGGCTTGCGGCACTTAAGAGGCTTCCCACCCTTGCAAAGATCAATGCTTGGAATTTGACTGAAAGTGATACTTGCAAGCTGTGCAAGAGTGCTGCTGAGAACGATGCCCATCTTTGGTCCTTATTCATCTACGAGTCACTGGTACTTGACATCATGTCTCGGTGGACTAGGTTCCCCTATCCATCCCCATATGTTCATAATGTTTGGACATGGCTTGAATCTAGACCCATCCATAAGCACAATCTTATGGAAAGTATAAGGATAGCTTCCATTACCTCCTTCATCTATCAGGTTTGGAAAAAGCTAGTAACTCCCTACTCTACTGCAACACCTTCATTTGAGTCGTGGATTGTGCTTCTGAGGCCATCAACTCAATTAAACTACACTTCGAGCACTCGTGGAAGGACCGTTCTGCTGCCTCTCTCGCCACTGCCCGAATGCTGAAGATGAACCTAGTCTAATCTCTCTTATTGTCGTCTTTGATCTAGCATCCCCACCGTTATGAAAATGATGTTGCCTTGTAACCCTATGTATATTCTTCATATCAATATACTACATTTTTTAAAAAAATCCCTTAAATTGGTTTTTCTTTTTTGTGTGGGAAACAGGAGAGACAAGGGTCTCCCCAAGCAAATCCTTTGAGTTGGTTATCATCAGTAACATGACAATACACCTTAAAGATGTCTCCAAGAGGCTAAAGATGTGGAAACTCTAGTGAGGCAACAATCTCTAAACACGCTGTTACCTCAAGGACAACTGTTAGCATGAAATATTGTGATATTTTAGGCACGTTTTCTAAACGTATTTGATTCATATTGATAGTCTTTGATTGAACTTTATGCATATGTGAGCTAGTATTACCTATATTGTCGATATGGATGTCTACACTAGTTCTATGTTGATTATAGGTGATTTGGAGCTATTTCTGAACGGAAACGAGCAAAGGAGAGTTGAGTTGATATGTCCATAGATTGAGGACATTCTTTGGAAGCAATTTGGAGTCTTAGCTTGAGGAATGCACGAGTTTAGGGAAGAATCACGTTCTTGCCCTAAATTACGCCCTAAAATACGGCCGTATCATAAACCACGTTCAGAATTACGGCCGTGGATTTGGAGTCAGAAATTCATGTTCATTCCAGGGGATTACACGGCCGTGGAACATATGTTGCAAACCGTATTTGTTTCCACGCTCTAAATTACGGTCGTGGAACACTTCCACGACCGTGATCTTGGCGAATCTTTTCGCCACACTTTGAAGCCACGATCTTTTATAGATTGGGCCGGGCCGACATTTTGCCCTACACTATAAAAAGACGGACGAAGCAAGATTCCGTCACCTTCGCTACCCCGTTTACCCTCATTCATCGCCGTTTAGATACGAGCACGTTTTGCTTAGCTTGCTTGGAAGCAATTGACATCTCTTTGAAGAGATCGAAGTTCGTGTTTGGAATTCCTCTAATCTCGCACTTTTGGTGGAGATTGCTGTTGAGATCTCCGGATTTGCGGAAGATCGTAGTTCTTGGAAGATTTTGCAAGAAGATCTCTCTTCTTGATTAGGTTCGATTTGGAAAACGGATTGACATCCCGTTTTCTTTTCTTTCCTAGGATTACGATTGTTTGTTCTATTGTGAATCTTTTGACATTGCTTATTCTCTTTGTGACCTTGAGATTGAATTGAAGATTATTGAAAGTTCTTGAAAGTTTTCATCTTTTTATCTTTTAATTCTTGAATTGATATCAATATGACTGTTATTGGCTAAAAACCCTTGACGATTCTAAGGTGAAGGGTTGATAGTTGTGGCTTAGATGATGATAGATCGATCGCAAATAGATTAGACCCTGAGAGTTAGAGAATTATCGCCGACAACCCTAAATTACGGGCTGTTCTTGAGTCCACGGCCGTGGAACCTCAAGAACTAACCGTGATTTCCCTTAAGTCTACGAACCTGCTTTTACTTTAATCTAAAGTTAAAGATTTGCTTTAGCTTAGTTTAGACTTGTCTTTTCTAGGTGGTAGTGAAGCCTCAACAACCTCTACCTCGATTGTGAGTGTCACAACCTCAATCGGTTAAGTTAGTCTTGATCCTTGGATTATAAGTTTGGGTATTTGACACTAATTCTCGTCTCTAGAATCCTTCTATATTGAGCCTCAACAACCTGTATAGAGAGTGCCTTGTAGGTGAGTTATATAAGGTTTTTGGAACTTCACCGTACGATTACCTTACATTAGTATACCTTTGCATATCTCAACTCTGTCTTTATATCATTAAGTATATCTTGAATCGATAGCCACAGCTGGATACTTGGATCTTTAGGATTGTTGTTTTCCCAATAATTTGCAAAGCTCTTATATTTACTTGCTTGATAATCTGCAATCGAGTTCGTTCTCCCCAAATCCCTGTGTTCGATACTCTGGAATTCTTGCTTAACTATATCGATCCGTACACTGCGGGTTCGCTGCTTGATTCTAGTTTTATAAATTTAAAACTTATTTGCACACACCTCTAGGGCCGAACAAGTTTTTGGCGCCGTTGTCGGGGATTTGGTTTAGGCCGAATCCGGTAGCCGGTTGTCAAGCTTGGGAGCTTGCTCTCGTTATTTGATATCTCTTTGAGTGCATGCGCAGGTCTAGGAACACCGCAGATCTCTTACCTCTTGATCAAGAGCTAGAGAAAACCTTGAGGCAAAAGCGCAAGGAAAAGAAGATGGCCGAAGAACACGAACGTGACCTTCAAACGGAGTTGGCGGAGAAGGAAGCTCAACTCCGATGGAATGAGACTCTCCGCCAGGATGAGATGGATCGTCATCAATCTCAAGTCAACGGTCTACAAGACATGATCTTCCAAATGAGGATAAAGATGAGCGACCTTGAGAATAAGGTAGTCAAGAAGCCCTCAAGAAGGAGATCACGGTCTAGAAGAAAAAGCCACTCATCCGCTGATGATAGTGATTCTTCCATGCCACCGTTGGAAGAGATTGATCCCACGATCAATATGAATCCTTTCCACCCACAAGGAGCTGCTAATCGCCGCATTCCGCCTAGGAATGCAAGAGTCGAACGTGTGGATAATGAGCCAAGAACTCTTGGCCAGCGAATGGATCCAACACAACAACCACGCCGCTTGGGTGTGAATTTTGATGCTGAAGATATGCAAGGGTTTAGCTTTAACCCTCAAGTTATCACTCTTGTTCGCCAAAGCCAATTTGGCGGTACAAGTGCTGAATCTCCACACCAACACTTGCAAAACTTTGAGTGTATGATGGAGACGATGAGACCGAAGAACGCTACTACCAACAGGTATAAGCTCAAACCTTTCTTTTTCTCTTTGAAAGGGAAAGCGTTGTCATGGTATCAAGCTCTTCCCAATGGGAAACTAGACACGTGGGAAGACCTTTCCGCGGAGTTTCTCACCAAATTCTTTCCGCCCTCCAAAACGGCAGAACTTAGAGGTAAGATTAATGCTTTTTCCATGAGACCTAACGAAAGTTTGTTTCAATCGTGGGAAAGGTTTCAGGATTTACTCTTGGATTGCCCTCATCATGGCATATCCAAGCTTGCCTTGTTGGAAATCTACTACAAGGGGCTGGATGCGGGAACACAATTCAACCTCCAATCCCTCTCATGCGGAACATTCATGGACATGAGAGAAGATGACGCTTGGGACTTCATTGAGAAGCAAGCAAGAGTCATAGAGAAGTATTCCCACCGGAAAGCGGAGGGAAATCGTGTGGAGCAAGGAGCAAAGCTCACACATGAAGCTCAAAATCAGATTTTCTCCCTCAACAATGAGATCAAAGAGTTGAAGGAGACTATCAAGACCAACTTCCCAAAGCAACAAGAGAAGGATGTTGGCTATTTGGGCAACAACAATGGCGGTGATAACACCAACCGCAACAACAATAACCGGAACAATAACCGGAACAATAATTGGAATGGAAACAACAACAACCGGAACAACAACAATTGGAACAATAATCGGGGTTCAAACAACAACAATTGGCGCTCCAATCAACAAAATTCCGGTAACTCCTATCCTTCCAATTCTAATTCGCTAACTCCACCTTCCTCTTTCTCTACTCCTTTGAAAAGCCAAGGGCAATCATCTAATGGAGGAAACAATACGGGAAAAGAGAAGTCCGATCCCATGTTGGAGACAATCTTGGGAAAGCTTCAAGGATTGGAGAACCGCCTCATCAAGGTCGATGATCAAGTCTCTAAGGTTGACAAAGCTCAAAAGGTTTTGGAGAACCAATTGTTCAACCACGCGGAGGAAGTTCCTAGAAATCAAGGGAAACTTCCAGGAAAGACGGAGGACAACCCTAAGGGAAGGGTAATGGCGATTACAACTAGGAGCGTAATGACTACCACCGATCCGCAGCCTACGTTCGTTGAAGTCCCCGTAGAGAAGGACAAAGGAAAGGGGAAGGAGAAGGAAGATGTTTATGTTCCTCCTCCAGCTTACAAACCTCCCCTACCGTTCCCTCAATCTAGAGCGCGGGCGCGCCTAGACAAACAATTCGGTAAGTTCATAGAACTCATGAGCAAGCTGCATATTAATATACCCTTCATTGATGCTATTGTAGGTATGTCGGCTTATGGCAAGTTCTTGAAGGAGCTTCTCTCTAACAAGAGGAAGCTAGAAGATTTCGGTGAGGTCAAGATGAGTTCGGATTCTTCGGATCTCATCAAGACTATGAAGGAGAAAATGCCCCCAAAGTTGAAGGATCCGGGGTCATTTTGCATTCCAATTGGAGTGGGAGATGTCACATACGACGCTTTATGTGACTTGGGAGCAAGTGTGAGCATCATACCACTTGCATTATGTAGGAAGATCGGTTTAGGCGATCCTAAACCGGTCAAGATGACGTTATACATGGCGGATCGATCCATCACTCGCCCCGTCGGTATTGTAGAAGACGTCCCGGTCAAGCTAGGTAAATTCTTTGTCCCCATTGATTTTGTTGTGCTTGACATTCCTGCAGATAGTCCGGTCCCGATTATACTCAGAAGACCGTTTCTTGCAACTTCCGGCTGCATGGTCGATTGCAAGAATGGGAGATTCGCTTTTGATATTGGAGAAGAGAAAGTAGAGTTCGTTCTTTCTACTCTAGTAAAGGAGCCAATCTTTGATGAGGATGTTTACGATATCCAAGATGAAGAAGGTTTGTCTAGGGAGGAGGTAAGTGCGATTCTCTTTAACGACCCTTTACAAAAGGTTATCACTATGAGTCTAACCAATGTAGGGAAAGAAGAAGAGTGCAAAGAGGAAATTGAAGCCTTAGAAGCACAAGAAGAGATGCATGGAGTGGAGTTTGAAAAACTCCACGATGAGGCTGAGAATGTAAGAATCCACGGTCATACCCTGTATTCCACGACCGTGGATTTCACAACCAAAATCGACCTCCATTCCAGGGGATTACACGGCCGTGGAACACATGGGGAGGCCGTAATTCTGACCGTGGAAGAGGATGATCGGTTTACTTCTTCAACTTCTTTTGATTCTTCTCCAAACCACTCAACAACCTTAGAAACTTCTAAGGAAACGTCGGATGCCCCTCAAGGACCATTGGAAGCTCCGAAAGTGATGGAACTCAAACCACTTCCTACTCATCTAAGGTACGCTTTTCTTGGATCTAATTCTACCTTTCCGGTCATTGTTAGCTCCGAACTAAGCATAGATGAACATGAACAGCTCATGACAGTCCTTAGGAAACATAGAAAAGCCATAGGTTACACTATCGAGGACTTAGTAGGAATTAAACCCTCCCTATGTATGCATAAGATACTAATGGAGGAGGATTTTAGAACTTCAAGACAACCTCAAAGGCGGTTGAATCCGACCATGAAGGAGGTTGTTAAGAAGGAAATTCTTAAACTTCTTGATGCAGGTATCATCTATCCTATCTCCGATAGCAAATGGGTGAGTCCAGTTCAAGTAGTTCCGAAGAAGGGAGGAATGACGGTCATCACCAACAAGAACAACAAACTCATTCCTACCCGAACCGTGACTGGATGGCGAATGTGCATAGACTACCGCAAGCTCAACAACGCAACACGGAAGGATCACTTTCCATTGCCGTTCATCGATCAAATGCTTGAAAGGTTAGCACAACATACACATTTTTGCTACCTTGACGGTTATAGTGGTTTCTGTTAGCATGAAATATTGTGATATTTTAGGCACGTTTTCTAGTCGTAATTGATTCATATTGATAGTCTTTGATTGAGCTTTATGCATATATGAGCTAGTATTGCCTATATTGTCGATATAGATGTCTACACGAGTTCTATGTTGATTATAGGTGATTTGGAGCTATTTCCGAACGGAATCGAGCAAAGGAGAGTTGAGTCGATGTGTCTCTAGATCAAGGACACCTTTTGGAAGCAATTTGGAGTATTAGATTGAGGAATGCACGAATGAAGGCAAGAATCACGGTTTTACCCTAAATTACGGCCGTGGATTGTGAAGCAGAATTCGATGTTCATTCCAGGGGATATTACGGCCGTGGAAGATATCCGTGTTTATTTCCACGCCTCAAAATTACGGTCGTGGAAACTTCCACGACCGTGATCTTGGCGAATCCTTTCGCCACGTTTCGAAGCCATGATCTCTTGAAGATCGGGCCGGGCCGACGTTTTGCCCTGCATTATAAAAAGGACGGATGAAGCAAGATTCCGTCACCTTACCTCGCTACCTCGCCTCGCTACCTCGCTACCTCGCTTACGACCTTTCAACCCTAAAGTTTAGCGGCAAAAACGCACGCTTAGCAACACAAACCCTCATTCTTGGAGGTGATTTTGAAGATCTCATTGAAGTTCCAAAGTTCGTATTGGAGAGTTGCTGTTTGTGATCTTCGTGTGGAAGATCGAAGTTCTTGGAGGATTTTTGCAAGAAGATTCCTCTTCTTGCTTAGGTTTGCTTTAGGATCGGATTGACATCCCGTTTCTTTTCTTTCCTAAGATTGTGATTGTTTATCCCGTTTTGAATCTTTTGACAAACACTTATTCTTGATTGTGATTCTAAGATTCAATTGAAGATTATTGATAGTTCTTGAAAGTTCCCATCTTTTACCTTTTTAATCTTGAATTAATATCAATATGACTGTTATTGGCTAAAAACCCTTAACAATTCTAAGGTGAAGGGTTGATAGTTGTGGCTTAGATAATGATAGATCGATTGTAAATTGATTAGACCCTGAGAGTTAGAGAATTGTCGCCGAAAACCCTAAATTACGGGCTGTTCTTGAGTTCCACGACCGTGGAATCTCAAGATCCAACCGTAATTCTCTTAAAGTTTACGAGCCTGCTTTTATCTTGATCCAAAGTTAAAGATTTGCTTTAGCTTAGTTTAGACTTGTCTTTTCTAGGTGGTAGTGAAGCCTCAACAACCTCTACCTCGATTGTGAGCCTCAACAACCTCAATCGGATAAGTTAGTCTTGATCTTTAGATCATAGGTTTGGGTATTTGATGTTAATCCTTGTCCTTAGAACCTTTCTATATTGAGCCTCATCAACCTGTATAGGAAGAGTCTTTTGGGTGAGTTATATAAGGTTTTTGGAACCTCAACCGTACGATTACCTTACATTAGTATACCTTTGCATATCTTAACTCTGTCTTTACATCATTAGTATATCTTGAATCGATTGCCACAGCTGGATACCTGGATCTTTAGGATTGTTGTTTTCCCAATATCTGCAAAACTCTCATATTAACCGCTTGATAACCTGCAATCGAGTTCGTTCCACCCAAATCCCTGTGTTCGATACTCTGGAATTCTTGCTTAACTATATCGATCCGTACACTGCGGGTTCGCTTGCTTGATTCTAGTTTTATAAATATAAAGCTTATTTGCACACACCTCTAGGGGCGAACAAGTTTTTGGCGCCGTTGCCGGGGATTTGGCTTCGATCGAACCCGGGTGCCGGTTGTCAAGCTTGGGAGCTTGCTCTCGTTATTTGATTTTTCTTTGAGTGTATGCGCAGGTCTAGGAACACAGAAGATCTCTTACCTCTTGATCAAGAGCTAGAGAAAACCTTGAGGCAAAAGCGCAAGGAAAGGAAGATGGCTGAAGAAAACGAGCACGATCTTCAAAATAAGTTGGCGGAGAAAGAAGCTCAGCTCCGATGGAATGAGACTCTCCTCCAGGATGAGATGGATCGCCATCAAACTCAAGTTAATGGTCTACAAGACATGATCGTTCAAATGAAGATAAAGATGAGCGACCTTGAGGACAAGGTGGGCAAGAAGTCCTCGAGAAGGAGGACAAGGTCTAGAAGAAGAAACCACTCACCCACCGATGATAGTGATTCTTCCATGCCTCCTTTAGAAGAGATTGATCCCACGATCAATATAAATCCTTTCAATCAACAAGGAGCTACTAACCGTCGCATTCCACCTAGAAATGCGAGGGTCGAACGTGTGGATAATGAGCCAAGAACTCTTGGCCAGCGGATGGATCCAACACAACAACCACGCCGTTTAGGTGTGAACTTTGATGCTGAAGATGTACAAGGGTTTAGCTTCAACCCTCAAGTTATCACTCTTGTTCGCCAAAGCCAGTTTGGCGGTACAAGCACCGAATCTCCACACCAACACTTGCAAAACTTTGAGTGTATGATGGAGACGATGAGGCCAAAGAGCGCCACTACCAACAGCTATAAGCTCAAACCTTTCTTTTTCTCTTTGAAAGGGAAAGCGCTATCTTGGTACCAAGCTCTTCCTAGTGGAAAGCTAGAGACGTGGGAAGACCTCTCCGCAGAGTTTCTCACCAAGTTCTTTCCGCCCTCCAAAACGGCGGAACTTAGAGGTAAGATTTATGCTTTTTCTATGAGACCTAACGAAAGTTTGTTTCAATCTTGGGAAAGGTTTCAGGATTTGCTCTTGGATTGCCCTCATCATGGCATATCCAAACTTGCCTTGCTGGAAATTTACTACAAGGGGCTGGATGCGGGAACGCAATTCAACCTTCAATCCCTCTCATGTGGAACGTTCATGGACATGAGAGAAGATGACGCTTGGGACTTCATTGAGAAGCAAGCAAGAGTCATAGAGAAGTATTCCCACCGGAAAGTGGAGGGAAATCGTGTGGAGCAAGGAGCAAAGCTCACACATGAAGCTCAAAATCAGATTTTCTCCCTCAACAATGAGATCAAAGAGTTGAAGGAGACTATCAAGACCAACTTCCCAAAGCAACAAGAGAAGGATGTTGGCTATTTGGGCAACAACAACGGCGGTGATAACACCAACCGCAACAACAATAACCGGAACAATAACCGGAACAACAATTGGAATGGGAACAACAACAACCGAAACAACAACAATTGGAACAACAATCGGGGTTCGAACAACAACAATTGGCGCTCCAATCAACAAAATTCCGGTAACTCCTATCCTTCCAATTCCAATTCACTAACTCCACCCCCCTCTTCCTCTACTCCTTTGAAAAGCCAGGGGCAATCATCAAATGGAGGAAACAATACGGGAAAGGAGAAGCCGGATCCTATGTTGGAAACAATCTTGGGAAAGCTTCAAGGGTTGGAGAACCGCATCATCAAGGTTGATGATCAAATTTCTAAGGTTGACAAAGCTCAAAAGGTTTTGGAAAATCAAATGTTCAACCATGCGGAGGAAGTTCCTAGAAATCAAGGGAAACTTCCAGGAAAGACGGAGGACAACCCTAAGGGAAGGGTAATGGCGATTACAACTAGGAGCGGAGTGACTACCACCGATCCGCAGCCTACGTTTGTTGAAGTCCCCGTAGAGAAAAGCAAAGAAAAGGGGAAGGAGAAGGAAGATGTCTATGTTCCTCCTCCAGCTTTCAAACCTCCCCTACCATTCCCTCAATCCAGAGCGCGAGCACGCCTAGACAAGCAATTCGGTAAGTTCATAGAACTCATGAGCAAACTACATATTAATATACCTTTCATTGATGCCATTGTAGGTATGCCGGCCTATGGCAAGTTCTTGAAGGAGCTCCTCTCTAACAAGAGGAAGCTAGAAGATTTTGGTGAAGTCAAGATGAGTTCGGATTCTTCGGACCTCATCAAGACTATGAAGGAGAAAATGCCCCCAAAGCTGAAAGATCCGGGGTCATTTTGCATTCCCATTGGAGTGGGAGAGGTCACATATGACGCTTTATGTGACTTGGGAGCAAGTGTGAGCATCATACCACTTGCATTGTGCAGGAAGATCGGGTTAGGCGACCCTAAACCAGTGAAGATGACGTTATACATGGCGGATCGATCCATTACTCGTCCCGTCGGCATTGTAGAAGACGTCCCGGTCAAGCTAGGCAAGTTCTTTGTCCCCATTGATTTTGTCGTGCTTGACATTCCTGCGGATAGTCCGGTCCCGATCATACTCGGAAGACCGTTTCTTGCAACTTCCGGCTGCATGGTCGATTGCAAGAATGGGAGACTCGCCTTTGACGTTGGGGAAGAGAAAGTAGAGTTCGTTCTTTCCACTCTAGTGAAGGAGCCAATCTTTGATGAGGATATTTACAATGTCCAAGACGAAGAAGGTTTAACTAGGGAGGAGGTAAGTGCGATTCTCTTTAACGATCCTTTGCAAAAGGTTATTACTATGAGTCTAACCGATGTAGGAGGAGAAGAAGAGTGCAAAGAGGAAATTGAAGCCTTAGAGGCACAAGAAGAGATGCATGAAGTGGAGTTTGAGAAACTCCACGATGAGGCAGAAAATACTCGAATCCACGGTCATACTCTGTATTCCACGGCCGTGGATTCCATGACCAAATTCGACCTCCATTCCAGAGGATATTACGGCCGTGGAAAACCATAGGAAACCGTGATTTTGACCGTGGAAAAGGACGATCGACACACTTCTTCAACTTCCTCAAATCCTTCTCCAAACCATTCAACATCCTTAGAAGCTTCTAAGGAAACATCGGAAGCTCCGAAAGCAATGGAACTCAAACCACTTCCTACTCATCTAAGAACTTCAAGACAACCTCAACGGCGGTTGAATCCGACCATGAAGGAGGTTGTCAAGAAGGAAATTCTTAAACTTCTTGATGCAGGTATCATCTATCCTATCTCCGATAGCAAGTGGGTGAGCCCGGTTCAAGTAGTTCCAAAGAAGGGAGGAATGACGGTCATCACCAATAAGAACAACGAACTCATTCCTACCCGAACCGTGACTGGATGGCGAATGTGCATAGACTACCGCAAGCTCAACAATGCAACGCGGAAGGATCACTTTCCATTGCCATTCATCGATCAAATGCTTGAAAGGTTAGCACAACATTCATACTTTTGCTACCTTGACGGTTATAGTGGTTTCTTTCAGATCCCGATACATCCGGATGATCAAGAGAAGACCACATTCACGTGCCCTTGGGGTACGTTCGCCTATAGGAGAATGCCGTTTGGGCTTTGCAACGCCCCAGCCACCTTTCAACGGTGCATGATGGCCATCTTCTCCGAATATGTAGAGGAAATCATGGAAGTCTTCATGGACGACTTCTCCGTTTACGGTTCCTCTTTTAACGATTGTCTTTCTAACCTTTCTCTTGTTTTGCAAAGATGTGAAGACACTAACCTAGTTCTTAATTGGGAGAAATGTCAATTCATGGTTAAGGAAGGAATCGTTTTAGGTCACTTAGTCTCTAGTAGAGGGATAGAGGTAGACAAAGCTAAGATAGAGACCATAGAGAAACTTCCTCCCCCAATTTCGGTGAAGGGAATAAGAAGTTTCCTAGGACATGCTGGATTTTATAGACGTTTCATTCAAGACTTTTCTAAGATATCAAAACCTCTCACTAATCTATTGATGAAGGATGCGGTTTTTGAGTTTTCACAGGAATGTCTAGATGCGTTCAACACTATTCGGCAAGCTCTAATTTCAGCACCCATTATCCAACCTCCGGATTGGAATCTCCCCTTCGAGATTATGTGTGATGCTAGTGACGTAGCCATTGGAGCTGTTCTTGGGCAACGAAAGGAAGGACGAACCCACGCCATATACTACGCTAGCAAGACGCTAGACGAAGCCCAGCTCAACTACGCCACTACGGAAAAGGAGTTTCTAGCCATTGTCTATGCTATTGACAAGTTTCGCTCTTATCTTGTAGGTGCAAAGGTGATTGTCTACACGGATCATGCTGCGATCCGATACCTCCTTGCAAAGAAGGATGCGAAGCCAAGGCTGATTAGATGGATTCTTCTCCTACAAGAATTCGATCTTGAGATCCGCGACAAGAAAGGCTCGGAAAATTCTGTTGCGGATCATTTGAGTCGTCTAACACATCTAGAGGACGATCATTTACCTATTGATGACTCCTTTCCGGACGAACACCTACACATCATAGAGGAGTGCATCAAGGTAATCTCCAAAGGTAACGAACCATGGTTTGCTGATTTTGTTAACTATTTGGTTTGCCAGGAGATACCACCCGGACTGTCATACGCACAAAGGAAGAAGTTCTTCAAGGACGTCCGGGAATACCATTGGAACGAGCCTCTCCTCTTTAAGAGAGGTCCGGATGGCATCATCCGGCGATGCGTGCCGGAAGATGAGATGCAAAGTGTCATCCGTCATTGTCATTCACTACCTTGTGGAGGACACGCTAGTTCGAACAAAACTAGCGCAAAGGTATTGCAATTTGGATTTTATTGGCCTACTTTATTTAAAGATGTGCAATCCTTTGTTTCTTGTTGCGATGCTTGTCAAAGAACAGGCAATATCTCTAGGAGGAACGAGATGCCCCTCAACAACATCCAAGAGGTGGAGATTTTCGATGTTTGGGGAGTCGACTTCATGGGACCATTCCCTTCTTCTTGTGGAAACCAATACATACTATTGGCGGTAGATTATGTCTCTAGATGGGTCGAAGCGATTGCCTCTCCCACAAATGATGCCATGGTGGTGGTCAAGTTCTTCAACAAGACCATTTTTCCGCGATTCGGGACACCAAGGACGATCATTAGTGATGGAGGTTCTCACTTCATAGCCCGTCGCTTTGAAGCTCTTCTAGCAAAGTATGGGGTTACTCACAAGATCGCTACCCCTTACCATCCACAAACGAGTGGACAAGTCGAGATCTCAAATAGGGAGATCAAAGGAATTCTAGAGAAGACGGTTTCAAGGACTAGGAAGGATTGGTCCTTGAAACTAGATGATGCATTGTGGGCATACCGGACTGCATACAAGACTCCCATAGGAACCACACCATACAACCTCGTGTATGGGAAGTCTTGTCATTTGCCGGTAGAGCTAGAGCACAAAGCGTTTTGGGCTATCAAATGGCTGAATTTCGGCATGAAGGAAGCGGGAGAGAAGCGTCTCCTAGACATCAACGAGCTGGATGAACTCCGTTTGAACGCCTATGAAAACGCTAAGATCTACAAGGAAAGAGCAAAGCGTTGGCATGATAAGCATATCATCCCAAAGGATTTCCAAGAAGGAGATCAAGTTCTCCTCTTCAATTCGAGACTTCGCCTCTTTCCAGGTAAGTTAAAATCTCGTTGGACTGGACCTTTTCTAATTAAGCGTATTTTCCCCCATGGTGCAGTTGAAGTATGGGGTGAAGCTAGCGGAAGTTTTAAGGTGAACGGTCAACGACTCAAAAAGTACTCACCGGAACTCCAAGCTGAGGAGTTTGCACCTACCGCACTCGAATAAGTGCGAGAATGGTCTAGCTACGGACCTTAAACAAAGCGCTTCTTGGGAGGCAACCCAAGGTATTGCATTTTCGTTTTTTCTTTCAATTCATAGTTTAGCTTAGAATAGAAGTTTTTGCTTTATTTTTGCCTCGATTTCTCCCGGTATGTTCGTGTTTTTGGTTGTAGGATCGATGGAAAAGAAGAAAAAGGGGATAATGTCGAAGAGAAGTGACGAAATTTGGACTTTGAAGCTTTACAGAGAGTTCCACGGTCTAAATTACGGTCGCCATAGCTACAGTGGCCGTAATTCTCAAAGGCCTGTGAAAAATCACAAAAATTACGGGTCCGTACATTTCCACGGCCGTGGAATGCCCCGATAGACCGTGATTTTTGAAATTTTGCCTGCAAGTATAAAAGCCACACTTCACCACAAAAACACCACAAAACCCCCAATTTCCACGCCCTAAATACCGAAAACCCGCAGCTCCTCCCAAATCTTCGTTCTCTAATCGTTTTTAACGATTCTTCTTCCTAAACTGAAGCAAATCCAACCAAGAACAAGATCCAAGCAACAAATCGCGTGGAAAACGATCAACAAACCCGCATTTTGGATTTCTCAATCCGAAAAAGAGGTTTTTGCTCTCTTCTTGATTCTAGTCGTTTTTGTTCGTTTTTGTTAGAAATTTTTAGGAAGAACTGATTGAGATTGGAAGAAATTAGATTAGGACTGCTTGTTGTGGAGTTTGATTGCTGATTTGCTGAGAATTGAGAATTACTGTGTCGAATCACGGTCTACAGACGTTCCACGGCCGTGGTTTTGGGAAGAACAGACCGTAATTTTCAACAGAATGGATTTTGTGAGGAGAGTTTCGGGAAGGATTAAGGAAAAGAGAGGGGAACAGAACAAGAAGAGAAAGGGCAACCCTTCCACATCTAGGGCACCGCCACCCTCATCCCCCTCACCTTCACCTCCATCTTCACCTCCATCCTCACCACCTCACCCTAGCATCCCGATCATACACGAAAACCACCAAGCTGCATTTGAGAGGATAGAGAAGAGGGCAGTGATTGGCCCTAGGTACTTGTTGTTGGAGGATCTACATCCTCTCAACATAGTAGATGACCTTACATGGCTCTTGGATAGAGCCGGTTTGCTTGTCTTCACGAACATTCGTGAGGACGCTTATGAGGAGATCACCCGAGAGGTTGTGACGTCTTTTGAGCACAGCCATGTTGATAGGACTGTCTCCTTCCGTCTCATGAATAGAGACTACCACCTTAGCATTGTTGAGTTCGGGACCATCTTTGGGTTCCATGAGACCTACAACGGTCGCCTCCCTAGGAACGTTTCCGCTAAGGATTTTTGGGAGGATGTGGCGATGATCTATGCCGACGAGGACCGTTGGCATCCAGCTGATACCAAGGCCAAATTGATGTACCATTTGGCCTTGAAGATAGCTCACCGTGTTCTCTCGGAGTGTCTCTTTCCTAGGACGGAGACGCCCCAAAAGATCAAGACGGACGAGCTATTCCTCCTCTACGCTATGCTTCATGGATGCCGCGCCGATTGTGCTACCCTTTTGGCGGCGACGATGAGTAAGCTAAAGAACAAATCAAGAGGGAATATTGGATATGGTGGGATAGTGACCCACATAGCTAGGACTTTTGGAGTGGACTTCTCGGCTTGCACACGTATACCGGCAGTTCCATTAGGGCTACACGCTTTCATGGTTAGGGGACTCATCTTCCCCACACATAGAGGTCCGCCTTATGCGGGCATGCCCTGGGAGAGTAGGACCGGCAGGGGTATTGAGTGGCTGCCGGAGTATTCCATTGTGGCGGGACGCCACAACTGGAAGGAGACGTTCGCTGCGATGCATGCGAACAGGCTTGTAGCTCCCCCTTACGTTCCACCGCCGGTAGTAGATGAGGAGGATATGGGAGAGCAGTATGAGAGTGGGGGAGGAGCAGAGCAGGAGTTCGGCACGTTTCCGGATCAGCCGGATGCGGCCCAGAATGTACCTAGACGCTCTCCGCGTCCGGCTAGAGCCTCAGGCTCGTCATCTCGCCGCGCTAGCGTGAGCGAGAGGCCCACGTGGATGACTACACCTCCCACCTGGTACGAGACACCCCCTCCTTGGTCCACTACGCAGTCAGCAGCACCAGCAGCACCACCACCACCACCATCAGCACCAGCCGATGCTCCCGGATGGTATGATCACCCCCCTAGGTGGTATGAGAGGATGCCGGATTGGGCTACCGGACTTTCAGAGAGAGTCGGAGCACTAGAGATCCGGGCGGATGATAGAGACAGACGTTTCGACGACCTTGACCACATGATGAGGGACGTCTACCGCCAGCAGTTTGGGCGGTACTATGATCCGAGTTTCTCTCCATTCCCACCTCCACCGGCACCGCAGTGATAGATGACCGGACAGCTCGTTTCTAGACATCCCAACCACCATTTGTGAGTTTTCTTTTTCTTTTCTTTCTTTTGTTCTTTCTTGTGAACATTAGGGACAATGTTCGTCCTAAGTATGGGGTGGGATGTACTAAATGTTTGTAATAACTCTACTCTATATGTTACTTCTATTCCGAGACTATCATTGCATGTTCATTGTATGTTACACGTTTCATTCTTGCATTGCATGAAAAAGAACTTTAAAAACCCATAAAAATTGAAAAATTTTGAAAAATTTGATGCTTCTAACGAATCGATATGATTTCCATGATAATCATTACTTGCGAATTGAGTTGATAACAATTGCATGCTTGAAAGGATGGTAATTCGAAAAGGATTTGAATGAATGAATTTTACCTCTTTTGCAAGTTGTATAATGTGAGAATGTTACCTAAATCATATAAGAAATTGAAGTTGAAATCACATTATAAGCTCCTATACTTCTTGTTGAAATGATTAAGGCAATTCGATATTCTCTTTCTTCTTTCTTTGATCATCTAACTCCTCATTGAAATATTAGCCTCCCTTACCTATCCGGGAATTTGGAAAGTGAATGAGAAAAAGGCATGTTTGATGTGGGAGGGCCATGAGAGCAAATATTTGCAATCAATTGAATAGAAAGAAATTGTAGGTTTGGGGAAGTCAATCATGACGATGAGTAACTCGGCACCATTCACATAGCCGGGTGTTTGTGTCTTGCCAAAGTCGAATTGAGCGATATTCCTAACGGATTATGGTATGTGCGCTAAGGGTTTGAGGCATCTCGCAAAAATGAGAAACGCCAATCTCCTAGGCTTCGGTTTTTGTGCACCTCTATCCATAACTCCAAAAGTAAAGTCGGAAAATAAAAAGGAAAGAGCGAAGCTCTAAGTGAAGTGATTGCGGAAACCGCAAAAGAAGAAGAAGGTAGTTGTCCACTTTCCCGGATTTATGCACCACTTTCCCTTAAAGTTTTCCCTACCCTTCCATGCTCTAGACCTTTTCTTTGAAAGTCCTTATGATCAAAAGAATGTTATATGGCTTGGTGATCTAAATTGAAATTTTTCTTTGAAAGTCCTTTTCTTTGAAAGTCCTTTGAAAGTCCTTATGATCAAAAGAATGTTGTGGCTTAGATGATGATAGATCGATCGCAAATAGATTAGACCCTGAGAGTTAGAGAATTATCGCCGACAACCCTAAATTACGGGCTGTTCTTGAGTCCACGGCCGTGGAACCTCAAGAACTAACCGTGATTTCCCTTAAGTCTACGAACCTGCTTTTACTTTAATCTAAAGTTAAAGATTTGCTTTAGCTTAGTTTAGACTTGTCTTTTCTAGGTGGTAGTGAAGCCTCAACAACCTCTACCTCGATTGTGAGTGTCACAACCTCAATCGGTTAAGTTAGTCTTGATCCTTGGATTATAAGTTTGGGTATTTGACACTAATTCTCGTCTCTAGAATCCTTCTATATTGAGCCTCAACAACCTGTATAGAGAGTGCCTTGTAGGTGAGTTATATAAGGTTTTTGGAACTTCACCGTACGATTACCTTACATTAGTATACCTTTGCATATCTCAACTCTGTCTTTATATCATTAAGTATATCTTGAATCGATAGCCACAGCTGGATACTTGGATCTTTAGGATTGTTGTTTTCCCAATAATTTGCAAAGCTCTTATATTTACTTGCTTGATAATCTGCAATCGAGTTCGTTCTCCCCAAATCCCTGTGTTCGATACTCTGGAATTCTTGCTTAACTATATCGATCCGTACACTGCGGGTTCGCTGCTTGATTCTAGTTTTATAAATTTAAAACTTATTTGCACACACCTCTAGGGCCGAACAAGTTTTTGGCGCCGTTGTCGGGGATTTGGTTTAGGCCGAATCCGGTAGCCGGTTGTCAAGCTTGGGAGCTTGCTCTCGTTATTTGATATCTCTTTGAGTGCATGCGCAGGTCTAGGAACACCGCAGATCTCTTACCTCTTGATCAAGAGCTAGAGAAAACCTTGAGGCAAAAGCGCAAGGAAAAGAAGATGGCCGAAGAACACGAACGTGACCTTCAAACGGAGTTGGCGGAGAAGGAAGCTCAACTCCGATGGAATGAGACTCTCCGCCAGGATGAGATGGATCGTCATCAATCTCAAGTCAACGGTCTACAAGACATGATCTTCCAAATGAGGATAAAGATGAGCGACCTTGAGAATAAGGTAGTCAAGAAGCCCTCAAGAAGGAGATCACGGTCTAGAAGAAAAAGCCACTCATCCGCTGATGATAGTGATTCTTCCATGCCACCGTTGGAAGAGATTGATCCCACGATCAATATGAATCCTTTCCACCCACAAGGAGCTGCTAATCGCCGCATTCCGCCTAGGAATGCAAGAGTCGAACGTGTGGATAATGAGCCAAGAACTCTTGGCCAGCGAATGGATCCAACACAACAACCACGCCGCTTGGGTGTGAATTTTGATGCTGAAGATATGCAAGGGTTTAGCTTTAACCCTCAAGTTATCACTCTTGTTCGCCAAAGCCAATTTGGCGGTACAAGTGCTGAATCTCCACACCAACACTTGCAAAACTTTGAGTGTATGATGGAGACGATGAGACCGAAGAACGCTACTACCAACAGGTATAAGCTCAAACCTTTCTTTTTCTCTTTGAAAGGGAAAGCGTTGTCATGGTATCAAGCTCTTCCCAATGGGAAACTAGACACGTGGGAAGACCTTTCCGCGGAGTTTCTCACCAAATTCTTTCCGCCCTCCAAAACGGCAGAACTTAGAGGTAAGATTAATGCTTTTTCCATGAGACCTAACGAAAGTTTGTTTCAATCGTGGGAAAGGTTTCAGGATTTACTCTTGGATTGCCCTCATCATGGCATATCCAAGCTTGCCTTGCTGGAAATCTACTACAAGGGGCTGGATGCGGGAACACAATTCAACCTCCAATCCCTCTCATGCGGAACATTCATGGACATGAGAGAAGATGACGCTTGGGACTTCATTGAGAAGCAAGCAAGAGTCATAGAGAAGTATTCCCACCGGAAAGCGGAGGGAAATCGTGTGGAGCAAGGAGCAAAGCTCACACATGAAGCTCAAAATCAGATTTTCTCCCTCAACAATGAGATCAAAGAGTTGAAGGAGACTATCAAGACCAACTTCCCAAAGCAACAAGAGAAGGATGTTGGCTATTTGGGCAACAACAATGGCGGTGATAACACCAACCGCAACAACAATAACCGGAACAATAACCGGAACAATAATTGGAATGGAAACAACAACAACCGGAACAACAACAATTGGAACAATAATCGGGGTTCAAACAACAACAATTGGCGCTCCAATCAACAAAATTCCGGTAACTCCTATCCTTCCAATTCTAATTCGCTAACTCCACCTTCCTCTTCCTCTACTCCTTTGAAAAGCCAAGGGCAATCATCTAATGGAGGAAACAATACGGGAAAAGAGAAGTCCGATCCCATGTTGGAGACAATCTTGGGAAAGCTTCAAGGATTGGAGAACCGCCTCATCAAGGTCGATGATCAAGTCTCTAAGGTTGACAAAGCTCAAAAGGTTTTGGAGAACCAATTGTTCAACCACGCGGAGGAAGTTCCTAGAAATCAAGGGAAACTTCCAGGAAAGACGGAGGACAACCCTAAGGGAAGGGTAATGGCGATTACAACTAGGAGCGTAATGACTACCACCGATCCGCAGCCTACGTTCGTTGAAGTCCCCGTAGAGAAGGACAAAGGAAAGGGGAAGGAGAAGGAAGATGTTTATGTTCCTCCTCCAGCTTACAAACCTCCCCTACCGTTCCCTCAATCTAGAGCGCGGGCGCGCCTAGACAAACAATTCGGTAAGTTCATAGAACTCATGAGCAAGCTGCATATTAATATACCCTTCATTGATGCTATTGTAGGTATGTCGGCTTATGGCAAGTTCTTGAAGGAGCTTCTCTCTAACAAGAGGAAGCTAGAAGATTTCGGTGAGGTCAAGATGAGTTCGGATTCTTCGGATCTCATCAAGACTATGAAGGAGAAAATGCCCCCAAAGTTGAAGGATCCGGGGTCATTTTGCATTCCAATTGGAGTGGGAGATGTCACATACGACGCTTTATGTGACTTGGGAGCAAGTGTGAGCATCATACCACTTGCATTATGTAGGAAGATCGGTTTAGGCGATCCTAAACCGGTCAAGATGACGTTATACATGGCGGATCGATCCATCACTCGCCCCGTCGGTATTGTAGAAGACGTCCCGGTCAAGCTAGGTAAATTCTTTGTCCCCATTGATTTTGTTGTGCTTGACATTCCTGCAGATAGTCCGGTCCCGATTATACTCAGAAGACCGTTTCTTGCAACTTCCGGCTGCATGGTCGATTGCAAGAATGGGAGATTCGCTTTTGATATTGGAGAAGAGAAAGTAGAGTTCGTTCTTTCTACTCTAGTAAAGGAGCCAATCTTTGATGAGGATGTTTACGATATCCAAGATGAAGAAGGTTTGTCTAGGGAGGAGGTAAGTGCGATTCTCTTTAACGACCCTTTACAAAAGGTTATCACTATGAGTCTAACCAATGTAGGGAAAGAAGAAGAGTGCAAAGAGGAAATTGAAGCCTTAGAAGCACAAGAAGAGATGCATGGAGTGGAGTTTGAAAAACTCCACGATGAGGCTGAGAATGTAAGAATCCACGGTCATACCCTGTATTCCACGACCGTGGATTTCACAACCAAAATCGACCTCCATTCCAGGGGATTACACGGCCGTGGAACACATGGGGAGGCCGTAATTCTGACCGTGGAAGAGGATGATCGGTTTACTTCTTCAACTTCTTTTGATTCTTCTCCAAACCACTCAACAACCTTAGAAACTTCTAAGGAAACGTCGGATGCCCCTCAAGGACCATTGGAAGCTCCGAAAGTGATGGAACTCAAACCACTTCCTACTCATCTAAGGTACGCTTTTCTTGGATCTAATTCTACCTTTCCGGTCATTGTTAGCTCCGAACTAAGCATAGATGAACATGAACAGCTCATGACAGTCCTTAGGAAACATAGAAAAGCCATAGGTTACACTATCGAGGACTTAGTAGGAATTAAACCCTCCCTATGTATGCATAAGATACTAATGGAGGAGGATTTTAGAACTTCAAGACAACCTCAAAGGCGGTTGAATCCGACCATGAAGGAGGTTGTTAAGAAGGAAATTCTTAAACTTCTTGATGCAGGTATCATCTATCCTATCTCCGATAGCAAATGGGTGAGTCCAGTTCAAGTAGTTCCGAAGAAGGGAGGAATGACGGTCATCACCAACAAGAACAACAAACTCATTCCTACCCGAACCGTGACTGGATGGCGAATGTGCATAGACTACCGCAAGCTCAACAACGCAACACGGAAGGATCACTTTCCATTGCCGTTCATCGATCAAATGCTTGAAAGGTTAGCACAACATACACATTTTTGCTACCTTGACGGTTATAGTGGTTTCTGTTAGCATGAAATATTGTGATATTTTAGGCACGTTTTCTAGTCGTAATTGATTCATATTGATAGTCTTTGATTGAGCTTTATGCATATATGAGCTAGTATTGCCTATATTGTCGATATAGATGTCTACACGAGTTCTATGTTGATTATAGGTGATTTGGAGCTATTTCCGAACGGAATCGAGCAAAGGAGAGTTGAGTCGATGTGTCTCTAGATCAAGGACACCTTTTGGAAGCAATTTGGAGTATTAGATTGAGGAATGCACGAATGAAGGCAAGAATCACGGTTTTACCCTAAATTACGGCCGTGGATTGTGAAGCAGAATTCGATGTTCATTCCAGGGGATATTACGGCCGTGGAAGATATCCGTGTTTATTTCCACGCCTCAAAATTACGGTCGTGGAAACTTCCACGACCGTGATCTTGGCGAATCCTTTCGCCACGTTTCGAAGCCATGATCTCTTGAAGATCGGGCCGGGCCGACGTTTTGCCCTGCATTATAAAAAGGACGGATGAAGCAAGATTCCGTCACCTTACCTCGCTACCTCGCCTCGCTACCTCGCTACCTCGCTTACGACCTTTCAACCCTAAAGTTTAGCGGCAAAAACGCACGCTTAGCAACACAAACCCTCATTCTTGGAGGTGATTTTGAAGATCTCATTGAAGTTCCAAAGTTCGTATTGGAGAGTTGCTGTTTGTGATCTTCGTGTGGAAGATCGAAGTTCTTGGAGGATTTTTGCAAGAAGATTCCTCTTCTTGCTTAGGTTTGCTTTAGGATCGGATTGACATCCCGTTTCTTTTCTTTCCTAAGATTGTGATTGTTTATCCCGTTTTGAATCTTTTGACAAACACTTATTCTTGATTGTGATTCTAAGATTCAATTGAAGATTATTGATAGTTCTTGAAAGTTCCCATCTTTTACCTTTTTAATCTTGAATTAATATCAATATGACTGTTATTGGCTAAAAACCCTTAACAATTCTAAGGTGAAGGGTTGATAGTTGTGGCTTAGATAATGATAGATCGATTGTAAATTGATTAGACCCTGAGAGTTAGAGAATTGTCGCCGAAAACCCTAAATTACGGGCTGTTCTTGAGTTCCACGACCGTGGAATCTCAAGATCCAACCGTAATTCTCTTAAAGTTTACGAGCCTGCTTTTATCTTGATCCAAAGTTAAAGATTTGCTTTAGCTTAGTTTAGACTTGTCTTTTCTAGGTGGTAGTGAAGCCTCAACAACCTCTACCTCGATTGTGAGCCTCAACAACCTCAATCGGATAAGTTAGTCTTGATCTTTAGATCATAGGTTTGGGTATTTGATGTTAATCCTTGTCCTTAGAACCTTTCTATATTGAGCCTCATCAACCTGTATAGGAAGAGTCTTTTGGGTGAGTTATATAAGGTTTTTGGAACCTCAACCGTACGATTACCTTACATTAGTATACCTTTGCATATCTTAACTCTGTCTTTACATCATTAGTATATCTTGAATCGATTGCCACAGCTGGATACCTGGATCTTTAGGATTGTTGTTTTCCCAATATCTGCAAAACTCTCATATTAACCGCTTGATAACCTCCAATCGAGTTCGTTCCACCCAAATCCCTGTGTTCGATACTCTGGAATTCTTGCTTAACTATATCGATCCGTACACTGCGGGTTCGCTTGCTTGATTCTAGTTTTATAAATATAAAGCTTATTTGCACACACCTCTAGGGGCGAACAGTTTCTTTCAAATTCCAATACATCCGGACGATCAGGAGAAGACCACATTCACGTGCCCTTGGGGTACGTTCGCTTATAGGAGAATGCCGTTTGGGCTTTGCAACGCCCCAGCCACCTTTCAACGGTGCATGATGGCCATCTTCTCCGAGTACGTAGAGGAAATCATGGAAGTCTTCATGGACGACTTCTCCGTATACGGTTCCTCTTTTAACGATTGCCTTTCTAACCTTTCTCTTGTTTTACAACATTGTGAAGACACTAACCTAGTTCTTAATTGGGAAAAGTGTCAATTCATGGTTAAGGAAGGAATCGTATTAGGTCATCTAGTCTCTAGTAGAGGGATAGAGGTAGACAAAGCTAAGATAGAGACCATAGAGAAACTTCCTCCTCCAATTTCGGTGAAAGGGATAAGAAGTTTCCTAGGACATGCTGGATTTTATAGACGCTTCATTAAGGACTTTTCTAAGATATCAAAACCTCTCACTAATCTATTGATGAAGGATGCGGTTTTTGAGTTTTCGCAGGAATGTTTAGATGCGTTTAACACCATTCGGCAAGCTCTAATTTCAGCACCTATTATCCAACCCCCGGATTGGACTCTCCCCTTCGAGATTATGTGCGATGCTAGTGACGTAGCTATTGGAGCTGTTCTTGGACAACGAAAGGAAGGGCGAACCCATGCCATATACTACGCTAGCAAGACGCTAGACGAAGCTCAGCTCAACTACGCCACTACAGAAAAAGAGTTTCTAGCCATTGTCTACGCTATTGACAAGTTTCGCTCTTATCTTGTAGGTGCAAAGGTGATTGTCTACACGGATCATGCTGCGATCCGGTACCTCCTTGCGAATAAAGACGCGAAGCCAAGGCTAATTAGATGGATTCTTCTCCTACAAGAATTCGATCTTGAGATCCGCGACAAGAAAGGTTCAGAAAATTCTGTTGCGGATCATTTGAGTCGCCTCACACATCTAGAGGACGACCATCTACCCATTGATGACTCCTTTCCGGACGAACACCTACACATCATAGAGGAGTGCATCAACGAGATCTCCAAAGGTAACGAACCATGGTTTGCTGATTTTGTTAACTATTTGGTTTGCCAGGAGGTACCGCCCGGACTATCCTACGCACAAAGGAAGAAATTCTTTAAGGACGTCCGGGAATACTTTTGGAACGAGCCTCTCCTCTTCAAGAGAGGTCCAGATGGCATCATTCGGCGATGTGTGCCGGAAGATGAAATGCAAAGTGTCATCCGCCATTGTCATTCACTACCTTGTGGAGGACACGCTAGTTCGAACAAGACTAGCGCAAAGGTATTGCAATCTGGATTCTATTGGCCTACCTTATTTAGAGATGTGCAATCCTTTGTCTCTTGCTGCGATGCTTGTCAAAGAACAGGCAATATTTCTAGAAGGAACGAGATGCCCCTCAACAACATCCAAGAGGTGGAGATTTTCGACGTTTGGGGAGTCGATTTCATGGGACCATTCCCATCTTCTTGTGGAAACCAATACATACTATTGGCGGTAGACTACGTTTCTAGATGGGTGGAAGCAATTGCCTCTCCCACAAATGATGCCATGGTGGTGGTTAAGTTCTTCAACAAGACCATCTTTCCGCGATTTGGAACACCAAGGACAATCATTAGTGATGGAGGTTCTCACTTCATAGCCCATTGCTTTGAAGCTCTTCTAGCTAAGTATGGGGTTACTCACAAGATCGCTACCCCTTACCATCCACAAACGAGTGGACAAGTTGAGATCTCAAATAGGGAGATCAAGGGAATTCTAGAGAAGACGGTTTCAAGGACTAGGAAGGATTGGTCCTTGAAGCTAGATGATGCATTATGGGCGTACCGGACTGCATACAAGACTCCCATAGGAACCACACCATACAACCTTGTGTATGGGAAGTCTTGTCATTTGCCGGTAGAGCTGGAGCACAAAGCGTTTTGGGCTATCAAGTGGCTGAATTTCGGCATGAAAGAAGCGGGAGAGAAGCGTCTCCTAGACATCAACAAGCTGGATGAACTTCGCTTGAACGCCTATGAAAACGCTAAGATCTAGAAGGAAAGAGCAAAGCGTTGGCATGATAAGCATATCATTCCAAAGGACTTCAAAGAAGGAGATCAAGTTCTCCTCTTCAATTCAAGACTTCGCCTCTTTCCAGGTAAGCTTAAATCCCGTTGGACCGGACCTTTTCTAATCAAACGCATTTTCTCCCATGGTGCAGTTGAAGTATGGGGTGAAGCTAGCGGAAGTTTCAAGGTGAACGGTCAACGACTCAAGAAGTACACACCGGAACTCCAAGCTGAGGAGTTTGCGCCTACCGCACTCGAATAAGTGCGAGATTGGTCTAGCTACGGACCTTAAACAAAGCGCTTCTTGGGAGGCAACCCAAGGTATTGCATTCTTGTTTTTGTTTTCGATTCATAGTTTAGCTTAGAATAGACGTTTTCGCTTTATTTTGCCTCGATTTCTTCCGGTATGTTCGGGTTTTTGGTTGTAGGATCTATGGAAAAGGAGAAAGGGAGAATAATGTCGAAGAAGGGCGACGAAATTTGGACTTTGAAGCTTTACAGAAGGTTCCACGGTCTAAATTACGGTCGTCATAGCTACAGTGGCCGTAATTCTCAAAAGCCTTTGAAAAATCACCAAAACCACGGGTCCGTACACTTCCACGGCCGTGGAACACCCCGACAGACCGTGATTTTCAAAATTTTGCCTGCGAGTATATAAGCTACATTCTTCACAAAACTACCCACAAATTTACCCCTTTCCACGACCTAAAACGCCGAAATCCCACGACCCTCTCCAATTCTTCGTTTTCTAATCGTTTTCAACGATTCTTCATCCTAAACTGCAGCAAATCCAACCACGAACAAGATCCAAGCGACAAACCGAGCGGAAATCCATCAACAAACGTGCATTTCGGATTTTTCAATCCGAAAAAGAGGTTTATTCTTTCTTCTTCAATTTCGCGAATTTGGTTCGTTTTTGCTATAGATTTTTAGGAAGAACTGACAAAGACTGGAAGGAATTAGATTAGGGCTGCTTGTTGTGGTGATTGTTGGTGAAATTGCTGAGATTCGCAAAATTCTGAGACGAATCACGGTCTCTGGGTAAACCACGGCCGTGGAATCGAAGAACAGATTGTAATTTTGGTAAAAAAATGGACTTTGTAAGGAGAATGTCGGGAAGGATAAAAGAGAAGAAGGGAGAGCAAAACAAGAAAAGAAAGGGCAATCCCTCCACCTCTAGGGCACCACCACCCTCATCTCCCTCACTACCATCCTCACCTTCACCTCCATCCTCGCCTCCTCACCCTAGCATTCCAACCATACATGAGAACCACCTTGTAGCGCTTGACCGGATCAAGGAGAGGACAGTGATAGGTCCTAGGTATTTGTTGTTGGAGGATCTACATCCTCTCAACATCGTTGATGATCTTACATGGCTCTTGGATAGAGCCGGATTGCTTGTCTTCACGAACATTCGTGAAGACGCTTATGAGGAGATTACCCGGGAGGTTGTGACGTCCTTCGAGCACAGCCACGTAGATAGGACCGTCTCCTTCCGTCTCATGGAACGAGACTATCATTTGAGCATTGTTGAGTTTGGGACCATTTTCGGGTTCCATGAGACCTATAACGGTCGATTTCCGAGCGGAGTTTACCCCAAGGATTTTTGGGAGGAAGTAGCCATGATATACGCCGACGAGGACCGTTGGCAACCCGCCGATACCAAGGCTAGATTGATGTACCATCTAGCCTTGAAGATAGCACACCGCGTTCTTTCGGAGTTTCTCTTTCCTAGGACGGAGACGCCCCAAAAGATCAAGACGGATGAGCTATTCTTGCTCTATAGTATGCTATACGGTCGCCGTGCAGATTGTGCCACTCTTTTGGCGGCTACGATGAGTAAACTTAAGAACAAGAAGAAGGGGAACATTGGATATGGTGGGATAGTGACCCACATTGCTAGGACGTTTGGCGTTGATTTTTCTGCTTGCACCCGTATACCGGCGGTTCCCTTAGGGCTACATGCTTTTATGGTTAGGGGACTCATCTTCCCCACACATGGAGGTCCGCCTTGTGCGGGCATGCCTTGGGAGACTCGGACGGGTAGAGGGATTGAGTGGCTACCGGAGTATTCCATTGTGGCGGGACGCCACAATTGGAAGGAGACTTTCGCTGCAATGCATGCGAACAGGCTAGTAGCTCCCCCCTACGTTCCACCACCGGTTGTGGAGGAGGAGGACATGGGAGGTCAGTACGAGAGTGGTGGAGGAGCGGAGCACGAGTTCGGCACGTTTCCGGATCAGCCGGAGGCGGCCCAGGATGTACCTAGGCGCTCTCCACGTCCAGCTAGAGCTTCAGGCTCGTCATCTCGCCGCGCTAGCGTGAGTGAGAGGCCCACGTGGATGACTACACCTCCCACTTGGTATGACACACCCCCTCCTTGGTCCACGGTGCAGCCAGCACCACCACCACCGCCACCAGCACCAGCACCATCCGATGCTCCATCATGGTACAGTCACGCCCCGGGATGGTACGAGCAGATGCCGGATTGGGCTACCGGACTTTCGGAGAGAGTTGGAGCACTAGAGATCCGGGCGGATGCTAGAGACGGACGCTTAGACGACCTTGACCACATGATGAGGGACGTCTACCGCCAGCAGTTTGGGCGGTACTATGATCCGAGTTTCTCTCCATTCCCACCTCCACCGGCGCCGCAGTGATTGATGCATGATCGTTGTTTTAGACATTCCCGCCACCACTTGTGAGTTTCTTTTTCTTTTTTTTCTTTTGTTCTTTCTTTTGAACATTAGGGACAATGTTCGTCCTAAGTATGGGGTGGGATGTACTAAAAGTTTGTAATAACTCTACTCTCTATGTTTGCTTTCATTCGAGACTATCGTTGCATCTTCATTATGTGTTACACGTTTCCTTATTGCATTGCATGAAAAATGACTTGAAAAACCCATAAAAATTGAAAAATTTTGAAAATTTTGTGCTTGCAATGAATTGAGATGATTTCCATGATAATCACTACTTGTGAATTGAGTTTGATGACAATTGCATGCTTAAAAGGATTGTGAATTGAAAAGAATTTGAATGAATGAATTTTACCTCTTTTGCAAGTTTTATAATGTGAGAATGTTACCTAAATCATGCTAGAAAATTGAAGTTGAAATCATGTTATAAGTTCCTATACTTCCTTTTGAAATGATTAAGGCAATTCAATACTTTCTTTCTTCTTTCTTTGATCATCTAGCCCCTCATTGAAATATTAGCCTCCCCTACCTATCCGGGAATTTGGAGAAGTGAATGAGAAAAAGGCATGTTTGATGTGGGAGGGCCATGAGAGCAATTATTTTCAATCAATTGAATAGAAAGAAATTATAGGTTTGGGGAAGTCAATCATGACGATGAGTAACTCGGCACCATTCACATAGCCGGGTGTTTGTGTCTTGCCAAAGTCGGATTGAGCGATATTCCTAGCGGATTATGGTATGTGCGCTAAGGGTTTGAGGCATCTCTTGAAAAATTTGAGAAACGCCGATCTCCTAGGCTTCGGTTTTTGTGCACCTCTATCCATAACTCCAAAAGTAAAGTCGAAAAATGAAAAGAAGAGAGCGAAACTCTAAGTTGAAGTGTTGCGGAAACCGCATAAGAAGAAGAAGGTAGTTGTCCACTTTCCCGGATTTATGCACCACTTTCCCTTAAAGTTTTCCCCTCCCTTCCATATTCTAGACCTTTTCTTTGAAAGTCCTTAAGATCAAAAGAATGTTATATGACTTGGTGATCTAAATTGAAGTTTCTTGAGTTTGATTTTGTTAATGTTTGAAGGTTATAATGCTTGTTTAGAAGTTGAGTTGATTCATGAATTTTCTTTACCTTTTACTATTTGATTAAGTGTGTGAAAGTTTGATAAACGATTGAAGCAAGGTTTGAGAATGATCTATTCTTTAGAAGTCACATTCATCCAAAAGAAGGTACACATATTTCATCCTAACTCTTGTTTAAAGCTTTTTGAAAGACCTTGCTTAGGGACAAGCAAGTGTTAAGTATGGGGTTATTTGTTAGCATGAAATATTGTGATATTTTAGGCACGTTTTCTAAACGTATTTGATTCATATTGATAGTCTTTGATTGAACTTTATGCATATGTGAGCTAGTATTACCTATATTGTCGATATGGATGTCTACACTAGTTCTATGTTGATTATAGGTGATTTGGAGCTATTTCCGAACGGAAACGAGCAAAGGAGAGTTGAGTTGATATGTCCATAGATTGAGGACATTCTTTGGAAGCAATTTGGAGTCTTAGCTTGAGGAATGCACGAGTTTAGGGAAGAATCACGTTCTTGCCCTAAATTACGCCCTAAAATACGGCCGTATCATAAACCACGTTCAGAATTACGGCCGTGGATTTGGAGTCAGAAATTCATGTTCATTCCAGGGGATTACACGGCCGTGGAACATATGTTGCAAACCGTATTTGTTTCCACGCTCTAAATTACGGTCGTGGAACACTTCCACGACCGTGATCTTGGCGAATCTTTTCGCCACACTTTGAAGCCACGATCTTTTAAAGATTGGGCCGGGCCGACATTTTGCCCTACACTATAAAAAGACGGACGAAGCAAGATTCCGTCACCTTCGCTACCCCGTTTACCCTCATTCATCGCCGTTTAGATACGAGCACGTTTTGCTTAGCTTGCTTGGAAGCAATTGACATCTCTTTGAAGAGATCGAAGTTCGTGTTTGGAATTCCTCTAATCTCGCACTTTTGGTGGAGATTGCTGTTGAGATCTCCGGATTTGCGGAAGATCGTAGTTCTTGGAAGATTTTGCAAGAAGATCTCTCTTCTTGATTAGGTTCGATTTGGAAAACGGATTGACATCCCGTTTTCTTTTCTTTCCTAGGATTACGATTGTTTGTTCTATTGTGAATCTTTTGACATTGCTTATTCTCTTTGTGACCTTTAGATTGAATTGAAGATTATTGAAAGTTCTTGAAAGTTTTCATCTTTTTATCTTTTAATTCTTGAATTGATATCAATATGACTGTTATTGGCTAAAAACCCTTGACGATTCTAAGGTGAAGGGTTGATAGTTGTGGCTTAGATGATGATAGATCGATCGCAAATAGATTAGACCCTGAGAGTTAGAGAATTGTCGCCGACAACCCTAAATTACGGGCTGTTCTTGAGTCCACGGCCGTGGAACCTCAAGAACTAACCGTGATTTCCCTTAAGTCTACGAACCTGCTTTTACTTTAATCTAAAGTTAAAGATTTGCTTTAGCTTAGTTTAGACTTGTCTTTTCTAGGTGGTAGTAAAGCCTCAACAACCTCTACCTCGATTGTGAGTGTCACAACCTCAATCGGTTAAGTTAGTCTTGATCCTTGGATTATAAGTTTGGGTATTTGACACTAATTCTCGTCTCTAGAATCCTTCTATATTGAGCCTCAACAACCTGTATAGAGAGTGCCTTGTAGGTGAGTTATATAAGGTTTTTGGAACTTCACCGTACGATTACCTTACATTAGTATACCTTTGCATATCTCAACTCTGTCTTTATATCATTAAGTATATCTTGAATCGATAGCCACAGCTGGATACTTGGATCTTTAGGATTGTTGTTTTCCCAATAATTTGCAAAGCTCTTATATTTACTTGCTTGATAATCTGCAATCGAGTTCGTTCTCCCCAAATCCCTGTGTTCGATACTCTGGAATTCTTGCTTAACTATATCGATCCGTACACTGCGGGTTCGCTGCTTGATTCTAGTTTTATAAATTTAAAACTTATTTGCACACACCTCTAGGGGCGAACAACAACTCCGGGGCAACTAGAGTAAAATCCATGAGGCCAAGCTAATAACATCTCTAAGTATGGGGTGCTTACATTCTACATTCATGCTTATTTTTTTTAGTTTAGATATCTTTTCTCCTGTTTTTTCATGAAAATTCCCATTCTGTATAAGGTAGTCGACTCGAGCGGTTTCTCTAATCAGCTTGACTGCCTCCATCATCGCTCCCCATTATCTTTCCCCTTCTAGATCTCTTCTGTTTTAGTATTGACAGACTCGGCCGATTTCATTAATTGGCTTGACTCAAGCAAATGATTTACATTCATGTTTACTTTATGTTCTTGCATTAAGCTTATTGATGTTAGTCATGATTGACCATTTCTATACTGAATTGACCCAATCATGTAAACTCTATTAGCATGCATCTTCTCCCTCAACTTAGTTCAAGTGGGATGTTATTAAATTTTAAAAAAAAACTAGTGTATAACCCGCACCTTGTGCGGGTATCTTTATAATATTAGTTGTGCGAACTAAATATATATTTATGAAATTTTATAATAATAATTCGGATTTGATTATTCTCAAAACGAAAAAATAGTCACAAATAAAGAACTTCTTTCTACACTTCATAAATTTAATCCTTCTACAATGCACAATTTTTTTTAAAAAAAAAATACAATGCACAACTCCGTTATAGACTTATAACTAAATTACTTTAATATATTGTAATTATCTAAATTGAACCCGAAATATAATTTTGTAAAAAAAAAAATTTGAAACGAAACGTGTGATAAATAATAAAATAAAAGCTGAAAGTTTTTTTTAAAAAAATACACAAAATTGAAATAAAGTTTAAAAATACAAACAAAAGCAAAAACAAATTATTGGATGAACGAAATTTTAAAATTTAGAATTTTATTCTTGTAACGACTGACATAATATAAAAAGAATAATAGTATATTATGATTAAAAAACATAATAGGACAACAGGAAAAAAAAAAGGATACCCGTAGAGTAATATTTTTATTTAAAAAACATACATTTTCAATAAATCAGTTATATTTAAAAAACCAGAATCTGAAAATTTGTAAATTAAAAACAAATTATAGATAACGATAAAAAATTTTATAATATAAAATTAAGCAAAATCTCCTACAATAACGGATAAATTAATATTAATTTATGGAGACAATTATAAACGCTTTTCAAATTCTCAAAGCATCAGCCTTACTTGATAATCGATGTGGGATAACAAATTTGCTAAAAAAAGTAAGTAAACGACCCATAAAACATATATTAATTCGTTATGAATAAAAATTATAGCTCAACTTAGCCAAAAGGCCAATAAATGTATCATTTGTTTAATCTTCAATATCCGTTATTAACCTCTATTTATACAAGATCTCAAACCATCAGTCTTAATAGGTCAACGACCCATATAACAAATATTAATTTATGAATAAAAATTATACTTCAACTTAGCAAAAAATCCAGACAATCTATATTAAACCTCTATTTATACAAGTGAAAACCAATGTGGGAAAGCAAAAAATCGCTGAAAATACTTAGAGACCCACAAAACAGTAGGTCAACTACCCACAAAACAGTAGGCCAACGGCCCACAATACAATAGGCCAACGACTCACAAAACAGATATTAATCCGTTATGAATAAAATTATACTTAACTTAGCCAAAAGTCCAAAAAATGTGTGATTTGTTTAGTCTTCAAACCGTCTATTTATACAAATTATCAAACTACCAGTCTTACTTATAATCGATGTGGGATAGAGAATTCCGTAAAAAATTTTAACGTAAATAGATTGAGCTTATAATCCTTCAAAATTAAATTAAGAAAAATATAAAAATTTTCCCAATAAATAAATTATTTAAATTTCGACGGTTTATAAATAAAAGAAATACGTAATCCAAATTATTTTTAAAATATTTAGGAATTCTTGTTAGTTAGTTTTATAAAATTTTGTTTTATTTTTGGATTAATAAAAAAAATTTTATGGTTTAATAAGTTAGTTAAAAAGATTTAACCTACAAAATTTGTGAGAATGGCACGTCAGCTTTAGTGTTTTCTGTTTTAGTATAATATAGATATAGATTATTTTAATAATAAAAGATTTTTTGGTTTAAAATATAGTGGAAAAAATAAAGATATACTGATTTAGTTTCTATAAAATTATTAATTCAATAATAAAATATTTTATTGTTTAAAATATAGTCTAAAAAATAAAGATATACTGATTTAGTTTCTATAAAATTATTATTTTAATAATAAAAGATTTTATAGTTAAAAAATAGTGTAAAAAATAAAGATTTATTGCTTTAATTGTGGGAGCTCCATTTCAAAAATCTTGTGTTCACAGCGGGCCACGTCGTCGACCCGTGCTTTGTTTTAGTAAGTATAATAGATTTCAGTATTGTATTTATTATATTTTGTATGCCGCGTGTTGGCATTTGACCCTTAATGTTGCATATCGGCTGAAGTCTTTTGTTATTTTCTTTCGGGTGTTCTTTCATTGCATAAAAATGTTTTTCGGTTTTGGCCTTTATTTGTGCCATGTTGTAAGATCCGGTGAAATTGTTGTCAGGCTAAGGGTCGGGACCCATTGTGAGGTCCCAACCCGTAGCATCCCGAGTCCCGCGGATTCGGGGTGTTACACTGGTGTTCCGGCGGCCCCCTGGTGGTCGATTTGCTACTGCTGCGGGAAAGCCGAAGGGCTGCGGTGAGTCTCGATCAACAGAGGCGAGGAGGGAATAACAGCGAGGGGAGGAGAGCAGTACTTACCGGAGTCGACGGAGGCGCTGGCTTCTGTGGTTGTTGTAGGACGACGACCGGCTCGGCGGTAGCACGGCGGTCAGCGACGAGGGAAGGCGGCGTCGTCTTCGGACCTACTGCGGCGGTCGGCGGAAGGTGAGTTTCGGAACAGAGAAGGAACGCAAAGAAGGAACGGAAGGAGGCAGCGGAGAAGAAACGGCGACTTACCGGCGACAGAGGCGGCGCGGTGGTTCGGCGGTGAAGGCGCGGTCCGGCGTGCTGGGGCTGTTGTCCGTTCGTCCAGAAGAGCGAGATGGGCAGCAGGAGACGGCGTACCGTTGTTCTTCGGAGAAGGGTGAGATAGGTTAGACTAATTAGGTTAGGATTAGGGTTAATAGGGGATTAGGATAAATTAAATAAATGGGCTGGCTGAATAGGATATGTGGGCTTACTAGTGGGCCATTCGGCTTGCTCTCCTATTAGAATGGAAATAGGAACTCGTTGCTCGCACGGATTCTGGTTAGGTACAGGAAGTTATATAATACGGAATTAAATTCCGTATTATCTAAATTATTATTATTTTGATTTTAAGGTGCGTGCTTTATTTCCGATTACAAGGTTTCGTCATTTTATGTGAATTAATGTCACATAAAATGATAGAAATAACACTCGTTTTATTTTAATTTAATTTATGTATTTATTTATTTAAGATTGACGTTTCGGAAATCGGTTAAATTCTGGTTTAACGGAGTCTCAAAATTCCGGTTATTACACATAACATATAACTAATAAAGTTAATAACATATAATATAGTAAAAAATGTAATATGATAAGCTATTTTATTAACAAACCCGCACAAGGTGCGGGCTATACACTAGTCTTATCTTATATCTATTAAAGCATGAGCTTCTTTTGCCACGTGTCAACATCACGTTTCTCGAAGTCCAAAATTTATTTTTAAAAAATGATTTCTAAATGCTAATATAAATTAAAAATATTTTAAAAATTGAATTTCAAATCTACAATTACGATTTTCTCTTCAATTTGCTAATTTTAATCTTATCTCTACGGATCTTTTTAAAATAAAATATTTTGAATTGCTTTAAATCTTTTATTTTTCTAATGAGATTGCGTATCTTTTTTTTAAAATATTTTATCTAAAAATTTTGTTAGGTAACAATATTTAAATAAATATAAACGGGATATTTTTCTATTGTTAACTAGTGTATAACCCGCACCTTGTGCGGGTATCTCTATAATATTAGTTGTGCGAACTAAATATATATTTATGAAATTTTATAATAATAATTCGGATTTGATTATTCTCAAAACGAAAAAATAGTCACAAATAAAGAACTTCTTTCTACACTTCATAAATTTAATCCTTCTACAATGCACAATTTTTTTTAAAAAAAAAATACAATGCACAACTCCGTTATAGACTTATAACTAAATTACTTTAATATATTGTAATTATCTAAATTGAACCCGAAATATAATTTTGTAAAAAAAAAGTTTGAAACGAAACGTGTGATAAATAATAAAATAAAAGCTGAAAGTTTTTTTTAAAAAAATACACAAAATTGAAATAAAGTTTAAAAATACAAACAAAAGCAAAAACAAATTATTGGATGAACGAAATTTTAAAATTTAGAATTTTATTCTTGTAACGACTGACATAATATAAAAAGAATAATAGTATATTATGATTAAAAAACATAATAGGACAACAGGAAAAAAAAAGATGCCCGTAGAGTAATATTTTTATTTAAAAAACATACATTTTCAATAAATCAGTTATATTTAAAAAACCAGAATCTGAAAATTTGTAAATTAAAAACAAATTATAGATAACGATAAAAAATTTTATAATATAAAATTAAGCAAAATCTCCTACAATAACGGATAAATTAATATTAATTTATGGAGACAATTATAAACGCTTTTCAAATTCTCAAAGCATCAGCCTTACTTGATAATCGATGTGGGATAACAAATTTGCTAAAAAAGTAAGTAAACGACCCATAAAACATATATTAATTCGTTATGAATAAAAATTATAGCTCAACTTAGCCAAAAGGCCAATAAATGTATCATTTGTTTAATCTTCAATATCCGTTATTAACCTCTATTTATACAAGATCTCAAACCATCAGTCTTAATAGGTCAACGACCCATATAACAAATATTAATTTATGAATAAAAATTATACTTCAACTTAGCAAAAAATCCAGACAATCTATATTAAACCTCTATTTATACAAGTGAAAACCAATGTGGGAAAGCAAAAAATCGTTAAAAATACTTAGAGACCCACAAAACAGTAGGTCAACTACCCACAAAACAGTAGGCCAACGGCCCACAATACAATAGGCCAACGACTCACAAAACAGATATTAATCCGTTATGAATAAAATTATACTTAACTTAGCCAAAAGTCCAAAAAATGTGTGATTTGTTTAGTCTTCAAACCGTCTATTTATACAAATTATCAAACTACCAGTCTTACTTATAATCGATGTGGGATAGAGAATTCCGTAAAATTTTTTAACGTAAATAGATTGAGCTTATAATCCTTCAAAATTAAATTAAAAAAAATATAAAAATTTTCCCAATAAATAAATTATTTAAATTTCGACGGTTTATAAATAAAAGAAATACGTAATCCAAATTATTTTTAAAATATTTAGGAATTCTTGTTAGTTAGTTTTACAAGATTTTGTTTTATTTTTGGATTAATAAAAAAATTTTTATGGTTTAATAAGTTAGTTAAAAAGATTTAACCTACAAAATTTGTGAGAATGGCACGTCAGCTTTAGTGTTTTCTGTTTTAGTATAATATAGATATAGATTATTTTAATAATAAAAGATTTTTTGGTTTAAAATATAGTGGAAAAAATAAAGATATACTGATTTAGTTTCTATAAAATTATTAATTCAATAATAAAATATTTTATTGTTTAAAATATAGTCTAAAAAATAAAGATATACTGATTTAGTTTCTATAAAATTATTATTTTAATAATAAAAGATTTTATAGTTAAAAAATAGTGTAAAAAATAAAGATTTATTGCTTTAATTGTGGGAGCTCCATTTCAAAAATCTTGTGTTCACAGCGGGCCACGTCGTCAAACCGTGCTTTGTTTTAGTAAGTATAATAGATAAGATACCATTCTAGGACTTTATACATGTTTATAATGCTTTAGATATTGCTTTCGACCTATGTTTAGGTCGTTGAGTGGTTAAGTTTCCATGACATGTAATTTAAGTCTATCTTATTAATAATGTATGAGAGAGAGAGCACCCGCATGAAACGAAAAAAAGAGAAGCAAAATAGAATATATTTCAAAGGTATGCAAAACTTACTTATTTTTTTTTAATTATTTATGTTTATAGAAAAGTAGGAGAATGTACAGAAAGGGGGTCATCTCGCTCCAAGCATTCTTGTCCAAGACAAGGAGTTTTGGGAGCGGTCTTTTTAGTGGTGAGCGGTGTAGTTCTTGATAGAGAGAATGATAGAGCTGGCGCAGGTAGTAGCCGAGGTGTAGGTGTTAGATGTAGAGAAGATCATTTATAGCCTTCCAGATAAAGTAAATAAAAGTAGTGATCTAGGAGATACGGATGTTAGTGATGAGGCTGCACTTAGATGTTTTTTGAGAGTTAAGCCAGTTCCATATGTTATGTTGGTAGGGGGGTAGGGAAGTCTAGTCCATCTAAAGATGATGTCAAGGACGAGAGAAGTGTAGCTGTTGTTTGTCGAAAGGTGAGCTTCGTCCCCAGGATGGTTTAGATAAAGCTTGCAGGTGTTGACCCATTTAAAAAACTTAAAAAGAGTGGGCAACCTCTGGTGACCCTCAATCTAGGATATGAAGCTGAACTTAGCGATATTAAGATCATATCAGATTATATTGAACTTGATGGAATCGGGAGAAGGGGCAGGGCTTCTGTAAAAGGTGTAGGCCTTCGTAGAATCGTAGTGGAGCAAGAGCCATTTGGGCTTGTGATTGAGTCAAGGCAATTCCTCAAAAACTTTCCTATTTTGTATGATAGATTTTCTATATTTTATGTTGAATTTTAATTTCTACTATGTTATTCTTATGGGTCGTGTATTAAACCACTTTCATTGAGGTAAGTTTTCAAGGCAATCAATATAATTAAGCATACTTTCATGGTAAAATAATTAACATTTTCAAACAATAGCATTGTTCTCTCCGCAACATGTCAGTGTGAAACATATAGCTGATTAATACTACTCATCCGATCCGGATTTGGACCGGAAATTTGTCAGTGGACTTGACCTGAAGATCGGGTTTATGTTAGGTCCAGACTAGTTGGGCCTTTATATTTAATTTGGGGGGTTTTGAGCCCAAAATTAGACCCTTTGAAAAGTTGAGAACCCTGTCCTGGCCGGACTTGGAATGGGCCTGAATTTTTAGGTCCGGTTCACATTCTGACCAACTATTGTTATTCAGTCCAGGTCATGTTCAAACCCGTTCAAATCCGGTCCTATATCTTCAAATTGAACATCATTAGTCATTTGAATTCAATCAAGTACACGGTTACATGACGACATGCCTTAAGGCCGGATAGCCCAATCAGACAAACGAGTCTTAAAACTGATAAGTCAAATAAAATAGGACTCGAGAGATCAAATTAGTCATATACATGAAGTTAAAGACCATATGTCTTTAATTTTCACAAATATCCTCTTATTAATTAACTTTTCGAAAGCAAATGACACAAACTTTATCATGATATAATTGAAGACCAAAATAAGCACAAGTCATTGAGGATTCATATTAAGCAAGTTGCACGAACCCAATTTACATGCGGGTAATTAAACTTCTTCTAAGTTAATATGTATTCCTATAATATAACATCATAGAAATGTGAGGTGACCCAGTATCATAACAGAGTCACAGATGGATGGGCGACTTGCGGGAGAAAGAGCAGGAGCAGGCTGAGCAGCCGGTAAGAAATCAGGCCAAACTGGGTAGGAGACGGAAGGAGTGTGACTAGCAAGAGGAACTCGGGTGTAGCGAGTTGAGGAGTTAGATTTTTTTTAAGCAACTATGTCAAGGGAGGAGTTGCTTGATTGGGATTCAACTTTGTTTGTGTGTAAAGACCTATGATGCACGGACACGGGAAACGGGCATGAGAAGAAATGGGGAAGCGACAATCCTCAAAAGTATAGGAAACAGGGACACAACGAGAAAAACAAATAATATATCATTTTAAAGCAATTGAAATGTAGAATTAATGTCATAATGAGATACACTTATATGAAAAGCTCAATGATATATGAGTAGATAAAAATATTAATGTGACAACAGAATAACAAAAACATTTTCAGTCTTACAAAACATGAAAATAAACATATTTAGTCTAACAATTTCAAATAAACATACTTAGGTTCAAATGAAGAACGAACCCTTCATTTTGCAAATCAACAACAACCGAACAACGTGACCAACCAAGGAAAACAATAATAAAAATTTGTAAATTAGAAAAAGTTAAAAAATTAGAATATAGAAATCAACGTTCAACAAAAAAGATTACACAATAAATTAGTAATCAAAGAATCAAAATTAATTTATAAAACCATAAGAAGAATGGAGAGAAGAGTTGGCCGGTGGAACAACAACATTTCAACATTAGAACCAGAGAAAAAGATCGGTGTCTTGCTTCCGACAACCACAATCTCGCAGGTGGTCATGTGGGGCTAGGTTTAGTCAGGAAAAAATAAAGAGAAGAAAAAATATTATTGTAAATAAGTTTTTCTTTTTAAGGCTAAACTTTCGTTGATCATGCCTTGACCGGACATAATCCGCGTCATCGTCATGTCCTAGACGTGTCCTACCTCTGAAATGTGTCTTGACCGTGTCGGGTCATTTTTTACCGTGTCCGAGCCGTGTCCTGCCGTATCCCTGTCTCCAACACAGCAAGACGCGTCGTCTTCTAGAAGTGTCCGTGCATCATAGTTAAAGACTATACCGTTTGTAAATATTGTAAACATACAACAAGAGCTTCCTCTTGCCATACCCTAATTTTGGATAAATTTCATTCAGAAGTGTAATAATTTTATAATTTTATCGAATATCTTATCGTTTTAGCTTTTTTTCGATATATATATATATATAGGCATCACTTCTCTTTTTTTGTTGTTATTTTTCTTGTCCGTATTAAAATTTACATTGTTTATTTTGACAATCTTTATTCATTATCCCTCGCATCTTGCCCTACCTAAAATTTTGATAAATTTCAATATAAATTGTCATCGTTTAGATGAATTTATAAAATACCTTAGTGTTTTAGCTTTTGAGCTAGTCATGGAGGAGGAAAATCATAGATCGGTGATTGAGGAGAAACATCAAGAAGAAAGTGGTGAGTACAATTCGATTTGCGTTCCCGACATTAAGTACAATGTGCTGAATGAGATTAGAACGAATGTGTTGTGGGACAAGCTCATGAACATCTATGTGTCGAAGTCAGTGACAACCCGGCTAGTTGTTCTTAAAGATCGAGCTTTACTCGCTTAAGATATGGGTAGAAAGAAATATTCACAACAACATTAACTCATTTAATCAATTGTTATGTCAATTCTTGATTGCACATGACGAGATTGGAGAAGATCAACATTGTTGTTAGTACTATTATCGAAGTCAACAAGTACTTAGGAGAACCGTTACTTGAAGTAAGAAAGTCTCTCTAGTTATTAGAGGTGATTGTTGCTTTGCAGGAGAGTGATAAGATGATGAAGAAAGATACTATAAACAAAGGAGGTTCATAAAGAGTGTTAGCTAGGGAAACAAAATACCCGTCTACTATATAATTCTCTTATACATATTTTGCGATATATACAAAATTGTTTTTGTACTTTGTATTTGTATATGACGGTAAGTATTACAGATATTATACAAGTTTAGAAAGTCTCAAAAATACAATTTTCCCGACAGAATAATAACAATTATTTCTTCGTTTTTACTTTCAGTGCCTAAATTTGTTGTTATTAACAAGTTAGGCAAGGTTCGTTCGATGCCTAAATTTATTGTTATCAACAAGTTGGACATTGCTTTTTTGTTATGCCATTAATTCATTTTGGAAAGCTAAATAGTTTTTCATTCTATCAAATAATATATTATAAATTATATTGAGTTAGAAGGAAAACAGACAACAAGTTGTGTTGCCATTAGTATGGGTGGAATATTTGTCAAAAAGATGTGTATCGAAATAACTCTATGATACAATTATATAATATTTATTATTCTTAAAGTTCAGTTTATTTTTGTCATATTTGACTTTAACTAATCTTTTTGTAAAAGTATAATTATAAACATCTTAGTGAGTGTTTTTCTGCCATTTTAAAATAATCGTAATTTACGAAGTTTTTGTTCGTAAAAATATTAAAACAAAATAAGTTAGGATCCAAACCGGTTCTAGATAATCAAGAGTTAGACTGTGTTAGGTTAGATTTAATTAGATTAATTATCTAAACCGGTTTGCATTCCCGACATTAAGTACAATGTGTTGAATGAGACTAGAACGAATGTGTTGTGTGACAAGCTCAAGAACATCAATGTGTCGAAGTCAGTGACTGTCCGGCTAGTTGTTCTTAAAGATCGAGCTTTACTCGCTCAAGATATGGATAGAAAGTAATATTCACAACAACATTAACTCATTTAATCAACTATTATGTCAATTCTTGAATGCACATGACGAGATTGGAGAAGAGGATCAACATTGTTGTTAGTACCTTTATCAAAGTCCAATAAGTCCTTAGTACAACCGTTACTTGAAGTAAGAAAGTCTCTCAAGTTATAAGAGGTGATTGTTGCTTTGAAGGAGAGTGATAAAATGACGAAGAATGATACTATCAACAAAGGGGGTTCATAAAGAGTGTTAGAGAAACAAAATACCCGTCTACTATATAATTCTCTTATTCATATTTTGCGATATATATAAAAGTGTTTTTGTACTTTGTATTTGTATATGACGGTAAGTATTACAGATATTATACAAGTTTAGAAAGTCTCAAAAATGCAATTTTCCCAACAGAATAATAGCAATTATTTCTTCGTTTTTACTTTCGGTGCCTAAATTTGTTGTTATTAACAAGTTAGGCAAGGTTCGTTCGGTGCCTAAATTTATTGTTATCAACAAGTTAGACATTGTTTTTTTTGTTATGCCATTAATTCATTTTGGGAAGCTAAATAGTTTTTCATTCTATCAAATAATATATTATAAATTATATTGAGTTAGAAGGAAGACAGACAACAAGTTGTGCTGTCATTAGTATGTGTGAAACATTAGTCAAAAAGATGTGTATTGAAATAACTCTATGATACAATTATATAATATTTATTATTCTTAAAGTTCAGTTTATTTTTGTCATATTCGACTTTAACTAATCTTTTTATAAAAGTATAATTATAAACATCTCAGTGAGTGTTTTTGTGCCATTTTGAAATAATCGTAATTTACGAAGTTTTTGTTGGTAAAAATATTAAAACAAAATAAGTTAGGATCCAAACCGGTTCTAGATAAAGGACTCTCATTTCATATTCAAGAGTTAGACTGCGTTAGGTTAGATTTAATTAGATTAATTAGCTAAACCGGTTCTAGATATATGAGTTAGGATCCAAACCGGTTCTAGATAAAGGAAAATGTATCGACTTGTGTTTATCCTCTCTTCTCCCCTCAATTGATGCAGAGATTTCATGGAGAGATCAAGCCTGATTTCCCGTTTGATCGGCAAATTTGTTCCCCATTTGGTTTCCTTACCCATTCAAATTTCAGCGTCGTCTTATTCTTCACGAAGTTTGAATCTCATTCGAGCCTCCCTCTTTTGCATTTCAGACCATGGAACCAATCCGTGAAATGAAACGGGAGTGACACCATTGCTACACATTTGAGTTCCACTCCTGCCTGCAAGTAACCTCCATTGCTAGTAGGTTGATGGGTCGCACGCCCGTCACACATGTTTTGGCCTTGCCTTGTGCGTTCATAATTTTTAATAGGTGACCTAACGGCGGTCGACAGACTACGCAACTCATTGAGGTTACGAGGTGATGACATAGATTACAATGGCTTTCACCTTAGCTGGATTAGATAAAGTGCCTCTTAAAGACTTTGCCCACTACTATTGGGTATTTGCTTCTTTTTTGCTCATTTGCTTCGTTTTGCCTTCTCGAGAAACGCAATTTGTATAGATAACGGTAAGTACAATAGATACTATATAAGTTTAGAAAGTCTGGAAAACGCAATTTTTCCAACTGAATAATAGCAATTATTTCTTCGTTTTTATTTTCGGTGCCTGAATTTATTGTTATTAACAAGTTAGACATTGTTCTTTTGTTATGCCATTAAATTTTGTGGGAAGCTAACTAGTTTTTCATTCTACCAAATAATATATTATAAATTACATTCAGCTAGAAGGAGGACAAACAACAAATTGTGTTGACATAAGTATGGGTGGAACATTGGTCAAAGAGATGTGTATTGAAATAATTCTATGATACAATTATATATTATTTATTATTAAAGTTCAGTTTATTTTTGTCATATTTGATTTTTGTCATATTTGACTTTAACTAATCTTTTTATTAAAGTATAAATATAAACATCTTAGTGAGTGTTTTTTGTGCCATTTTGAAATATTTTTAATTTACGAAGTCTTTTTTCGTAAAAATTTAAAATAAATAAATAAAATTTAAAGATTCTGTACATTACCCTTGAGACTTTTGTCGTTAGTTTCTATTTACTCTCATTTCATATTAAAGGGTTAGACTGCGTTAGGTTATATTTAATTAGATTATTATCTAAACCGGTTCTAGATAAGTGAGGTAGGATTCAAACCGGTTCTAGATAAAGGAAAATGTATCGACTTGTGTTTATCCTCTCTTCTCTCCTCAACTGATGCAGAGTTTTCATGGAGAGACCAAGCCTGATTTCCAGTTTGACCGGCAAAGTTGTTCCCCGTTTGGTTTCCTCACCCATTCCAATTTCAGCCTCGCCTTATTCTTCACGAAGTTTGAAACCCATGCGAGCCTCCCTCCTTTGCTTTTCATACAATGGAATTAAGCCGTCAAACGAAACGGAAGAGACACCATTACTACACATTTGAGTTCCACTCCTGCCTACAAGTAGCCTCCATTGCCAACCAAACGTATGAATATGTTCACCTTTTTAACCCTACATATAGGTAAACTTTCCTTCTCCATCAGTATTATGGAAATCAAGTTGGAGTATTATATTAAGGTAGGATTCATGTTTGGCTGCAGCTTTGTAACATATGCTGAACAAACCAATTGTTTCAGTTCATGCAGTGTAGAAACAGCCGAATTCAGGGCTTCGGTTTGATTCTCTTTTGTTATTTTGCTTCAATTAGGATTGGTTTCTATTCTCTATAGTTCTTTTGCTTCAATTAGGGCTCATTCTCTATAGTTCTTTTGCTTCAATCAATCCATAAATTTATGTATGAAGTCCATAATCATCACTTTAGGCAATATTAGGATAGACAAGAAAAAGACATCCGTGTTGGAAAGAGTGTAACACCCCGGATTCTCGGAACCCGGGATATTACTGGTTAGGACCTCACAATGGGTCCCGACCTCAGTTTGACAACAATATTACTAGGATCTTGCAACAAGACACAAATAAGAAAAACCGAAATTCATAAAAATAGTATATTTAAGAGATGAATGCAACAACGTCTAACAGCCTATAGTACTTAACCCACAAAAAGACTAACTGTCTTTAACAAGAAGAAATAAACCACAAGGTAAACACCCAACCCCACACTAAAGAGTACGGAGACTCGGCTGACCACTACTTCCGGATCACTCAGCTGCTGTTCTAACCTGCTGTAAAACTAAAACCACAACAAAACAACCATTAGCTAGTTATCTAAACATTAGCAGAATAATAATAGCACACACACATAAAACAATAAACACTCATCATGCTTTCAAACAATCCATTTATTATCTTCATTTAAGTCATTCACTCTAATGATACTTATTTTGTGACACGAGGGATTCCCAAACCTCGCCTCCGTCCCCGTGTACCCATCAGGAGTGGATCCGATGCATCTCACCGTGTACCTGTATGGTCTGGGTATAGAGAACCTCCCAGTCTCCTGGCAGAGCTGGGCAGTGATGTCACGGCCCGTTATACATACACTTGGGCCTTAACACATAATAACAACGGTCGTCCTAACAAGTTGTTATTATAAACACATATCGCACACACCACCATTATCATACAACTAACATCCAGAAACCGGCTAAGTAAGTCGCATGGACTTACCTGAATCAAATCATAACTCTTTAAATCTCAACTCGGTCCACAACCGTAGAAACTCAAACGCCTGTCATACAAGGCACGTGGATCAACAATCACATTCCATATTCTTAGAAGTCTATAACTTCTAAGATGCACAAACTCATCAGGAGGAAAAGACTAAAAAGCCCTCCTAAGGTAAAATGACCATTTTACCCCTGGTCCCGAAACTTCAGAATTTTCTATAACCTAGTTTCAAACTCTCCTTTGGTTCCTATTTCCACCATCTCATTTTCACAGAAAAGTTCGCTAAAGATTGATGAGAGTTACACACCATTCTTAAATTTTTGGGTTCTTTCACAAACCGCACAGTCAGCCTACTTTGAGCTTCTACAGATCCAGATCCGACCGTTGGATCGGTCTCAACTTCTAATACATTACACTATGCATGCTCCTCTATGTTATACTAAAATTTGAACGGTGGATTATATTTCTAAGCTATCGAAATATAGGCTCAAACATGACTGCTCAATGCAGTTCTGGACATCTAAACAAACTCTACAAGAGGTCGGGGTATCGAGACTCACCAGCTGCACTCAAGGCTAGATTCTGGTACTCATGAAATCACAGGTTTGATCTTCAACTCTTGCAACTAGGATCACCTCATAGTGGAACGTAAGATCTGGGTTTCCTTTGTGGGTCCTTGAATCTGTCACGTGAACCTACAGGTTAGTCTCTTCATCTCCTGAGCATAGATCTAGAATCAATTTGTTTACAAAGGTGGTTACCCCTGGACTTGCAACTCTCGGTCTCTTGCTGCCGTGTGTGATGAAGATTTAACTCTCTCTTCATGTCTGCAGAGAAGGTAGGATGTGCCGTCTCCCTTGCTTATCGATGAAGAAGCTCCGTTATCGTCTCGTCCAGGCTGTGAACTGCTGCACTGGAGGGAGGGAAGGTCTGGCACTTGCAGTCCAACGTCGTGGGGCTCCGGCGTGTACGAGCCCGTCCGTATGCGGTATTCTCATCCTACCTTTGGCGTTAGGATAGGAGTGTGGATCTCAGGATCCTAGCTTGTCTTCTACTCCTCTTGCGGGCTGATGAAGCCTTCACTGGATGCAAAGGATGGTGACAGCAAAGGAGGGTAAGGGTTACTCTTTGGATTGCAGAAAAGATCAAAGGCAAAGGAGGGGGTCAGACTTACACTACTGCTGTCCGTGGTGTGCACTGAAGAGAGAAGGGTTATGGACTGGCTGCGAGGCGTGCTGTCCTGTGCTTCGATCTGTAGCAGCGGTGGAGGCGTCAAAGTGCGTGGCGGTGGTCGACGCCGATGAAGACCGTCCAACAGGGCTGCAGTCGATTTTGGAAGTGTTGATGTCTGTCAAGCGGTCGAAGGGGCGGAGTCCGACGCAGACGAAGACTGGCCAGCAGGGCTGCAGTCGGGTGGAGTAGCAGTCTTGGAAGCGTCCTCGGCGAGGCGGCGGTGTCCAACTTCAGGCGGCAGCAGTGGCATTCATTTTCGGACTGCAACAGCGGCGATCGACCTCCTCCAGGTGACGACAGTTTAGACGAAGGTAGGGAGCGGTTTAGGTTAGATTAGATTAGGGTAATAGGATTAGGGTAATTAATCTTTCATTACTAGAGAATAGGTAGTGGGCCGGTAGTGGCATAGGTAGTGGGCCGGTTCGTTACATTATAATTTGGCTGAGAACATAACTCGTTACTCGCACGGAATCAAAATTATTTACGGTCACGTAAATTATCATTTTATGTGAATTAAGTCACATAAAATGATAGAATTTAATATCGTTTTAATCCTATCCAGATGAATAGAGGTTGGCGGGTCGGAATCCGATTTGATCCGGTAATTAAACGGAGTAAAAAAAAAAATTTTGTTTATTACAAAGAGATTCAGCAATATTAGGATTCTTCATCACTTTAGGCAAAAGCACCCATTTCATTTTTGCTTGCAAATGGTTTTGATAATTAATCGATTAATTTTTGACATCATATTATTTTTACAGTATTTTTGAGATTCACTCACTTATATGACATGTAACACCATGATGAGTTATGAGAGGAGTATTTTTGAGATTCACCTGACTAATATGACACGTAAGTCCGTGATGTGTTATGAGAAGACTAATTATAATATTTGGACACAAATTGATAAGTTTGAAGGATGTTATCATTAGAATGTTGGAATGTTAGAGCTTTTGTTACAAAATAAAAGGCTTATGTCATTTGTCTATTTGTTACATTAAATTGTTAGATAACGTAATACTAAAACACAATTTTATAATTGATTTTTTATGCAAATTGAAAGTATTATTTAATTTCGTTCATATTATTGATTTTTGGTGTGGGATGTGTTTGTTCATGTGATCAAGTTTAGTGAGAATATTGAATATGTATTGAAAAAATCGGTGGTTTGATAATTAAAAATAAAAAAAAAACTGATTAAATGTTTCTCGGCAAGCTTTTATAAAATCGTGAAAAATATTTCTCAACAAGATTTTTAAAATCGGTGAGAAACGTTTTTCATGGATTTTTCAAAAGTTAGCGTCCGTGCCCACTTATTTCTCATAAATACTATTTTTTTTAGGGAGACGTATAAAAGGGAAGCAAAAACCACCTTTCCTCTTAATAAAAAACCCTTGAGAGTGCTTAGTTCGTACTAGTGATAAAAAGCGTTCGAGTAACAAAATGCCGGTCAAAATAATAGATGACGGTAAGTATAATAGGCATTATACAAGTTCGGTAAGTTTGAAAAATGCAATTTTTACAACTAAATAGCAGTTGTTTCTTCGTTTTTACGGTTAGTGCCTACATATGTTTTTAATAACACGTTAGACATGGTTCGATTGTGATGTCATTAATATGGGTGGAACATTGGTAAAAAAAATGATGTGTTTTGAATGAAATAAGCCTATGATACAGTTATATACTATTTATTATTTTTTAAGTTCACTTTATTTTTGTCATATTTGACTTCAACAATCTTATTATTCAAGTATAAAATAAAAACATCTCGCTGAGTGTTTTTTTATTAAAGTATAACCCTAATTCCTTCATTTTCTTGCTTTAATTAGTAGAGATAATTTGAACGATAGAGCTTCCTGTAGCATTCACTTGCTCAAAATGTTTGATTTGATCAACCTTACTCTATTTCTTTCATTTTATAGGATTTTCTTTACGAGTTCAAGTGCTCAACATTTTGTTCCTGTAGCATTCACTCGCAGTCAATTATTTGAACTTAACAATATCTGTAGACTATATGCAAATAGGTTAAATAAAGGTGAACTTTATGTAATAAAAGGTGTTGTTGTAACAACCCTAACAAACTCGTACGTGTATAAAAGACACTCTTATAAGTCATTGAATACATGAGTTTTTCCTTGCATCTGGTTAACATGGTATCAGAGCCATGGACTTGATTTCCTTCCAGATTCAATTGCTGAAATTTTTCCATAGTTTCTGAACTTCTTCTATACTCATTACATATCAATATTTTTTTTCCTCATGGCTACGGGGAAGGATTCGAGTTCTAGCGATGTTTCGCTTAATTCGTCTCACAATCGATCATACAGTCGATGTTAATGATCCGTTGCATTTGTCTCATTCAGACAATCTTGGAATGCAATTGGTATCGATTCTATTCATTGTAGCTAATTTTACATCTTGGAGACGAAGTATACGGATGACACTCGGAGCCAAACAGAAATTAGGCTTCATCGACGGGACCTGTGTTAAGCCTACTGCTGGAGAAACGGATCAACTCACACGTTGGATCCGAGCAGATTACATGATTCGGTGCTGGATTCTGCATTCTATGAAAGTTGACATAGCGGAATTGTTCACCTACGCAGAGTCAGCCATGAATCTATGGAAGGATATAGTTGAGCGCTTCGAGGTATCGAATGCTCCTCTTATTTACCAGATCCACAAGGATCTTTCATGCAAAATTAAAAAAAAAAACTATGAGATGAGCTTAGTTCCATAGATCATGTTCCTTCCTACACATGTCGTGAATTTGTTAAATGTACATGTGATCTTATTATCAAAATCACTAATTTCAACCTCAATCCAAAACAGTCTAAAAAACATAGAGTTTTAAGACAAATATACATCAGTTAGTAAACAATTTTGTATTTATTATTAGTTTTTAGAAGATCATTAACACAAATATACAAACTTCTGTCAAGAAAAGTGAAAATTACTAAAGCACTGATTAAAAACTTTGTGAATGAGTCCCTACATGAACAAGTACCCAATATGAAAAAATAAACTTAATTGAAATAATGCACATTAAAAGCTAATTCAAACCAATAAGCAAAAGACAAATGGAAGAGCTGGAAGTCAAGACCGAAGGGGCTAAGTCATCCTCGAGCAAAAGGAAAGGGAATGGAGGCACCAGGGACACGGCCACTTCTACTCTGAAGGGGAACAAAAAAGCCAGAACCTAGCTCTCCTTAGGCATTACTAATGTTAAATAAAAGCTGTCTTTTGATAGGGATGAGTGAGCATCCCGATAATCTAGTTGGCTCACTTAACTTGGTTGAAATGAAGTTCTGTATGAACAGGCATCTATGCCCTAGCTTAATCACTGTTATGACTAGAATCCCACCTAGGAATATATGGATGTTGAATCCCTTATGCTGTGTTTTTGTTGACCTGTTGATTTCTGTTATAACGATAGGCCAATGGAAGTATGGTTACTGGTGGTGTTTTTACTGCAGGTACCTGGTGGAAAACAGAAAGGAAACATATTGCTGGAAATCTACTCAAAGAATCGTAGGGAACCAAAGTACTGAAGCCCAACAAGTTAAAGAAATAAAAAATTGTTATGTAAATTGGATTCTGAGAAGTTCTAAATTATTTTTTTGTAAGTTTTTTTCTTTGTACCTCATGGGGAAAGGCACTATTTTTTCAGCACTTGTGTTGTCACCCTCTGCTACGCGAATCTATATTGGATCGTGTTGGTCTTAGGATGAACGACCGGAAAGTCAGACCCAAAGAACTAAAAATAGACAATCTATATTCTTGCTTGTACGAAAAACCGATACACTCAGTATCCCAACCGTAAACGGGATTAGTAGGAATCCGAATCCCGACTATGGTATACAAAGAATTATAAAGAATAATGAGGGGTACTTCATACTAACTAAGGCCAATTTTGGTCTTGGTCGTCTGGAAAGGTTCAAGACCATAAGGAAAATGACAGATAAATTAACAAGATTTAGGACAAGAAGTATTAAGTATGAGATAAAGATACGCAACAAAGCCTTTTGTGAAAGAAGGTGGCTCGTTTTTTGCATTGAACTAAAGATCCTTCCCACCAAACAATATATAAGAATCACGACTCTGCTACAACTAGACCTAATTAATCCAAAGTATAAGAAAATGAGTATTCCGGAGATAACTTTGGGCCCTCCACCCAATAAACCTAAATCTGTTTAATGAAGGTCTGTTTTTGGAATTGCAGAGGCATTAGGAAGAAGAACTTTTGGACTGACCTTAATATCTCGTGCAAAAATGATAAAATCCAAATGATTATGTTAGCAGAACTGAAAATGAGCACTGAGCCTGAAGAAAAAGTTTGGAGAGGTGCGGGATTTGATAACATTTGTTTTGTCCCAGCAGATGGCCTTTCAGGGGGCCTCTGTCTCCTCTGGAAAAGTTACCAGCTTGTGAACGAACAGATCGAGATTATCACTAAAGAAAAAAGGTATGTGACGATTCTACTCAAGAACTTGACGAATAGCACTAGTATTTATATTACTTTCATCTATGCCCCCCCCACAGGAAAATCAGAAAGCAATGTTCTGGACCAAATTACAAAATCACATTAACTCATGCAATTATCCTTCCTTAGTGATTGGAGATTTTAACGAGCTTCTTCAATTAACTGATAAAAAGGGTGGTACGGAGCTAACTGTTAATAGAACCAAGAGACTTTATGAGTTCACCCAGCAATGTAGCCTTGTGGACCTACCCACAAATGGGAATAAATTTACTTGGAGGAAAAGAAGAGAAGGTAGTGACAACACCTTCGAAAAGCTGGACAGGGTATGGCTCATCATGATGTTTTGCAAGTGTACCCTAATATTTTTACATGGAATCATGCCTTCACTACCTCGGATCATTGTCGCATTTCGGTCAATCTCCAGAACCCAGGGCAACTAGCTCGGAACAAACCGTTTCGATTTGAAATGATGTGGACTGGAAGGAAAGACTGTGAAAATGTAGTTAAACAAACTTGGAGAACACAATCCCAAGGGACGCAAATGTATAATCTCGTTAAAAAAATCAGCCTTCTAAAAACAAAGTTGAAAACTTGGAGTAGAGCAAATTTTGGAAACATTAACAGGCAGGTAGGGGAAGTGGAAACCACAATTGAAAAACTACAGAATCAGATCATAATAAGCTACTCGTTGGAAATAGAAGCTAAGATTAATCGTTTAAATAAGAAAAGGGAATGTCTCATCAACTATCAACATAAGTACTGGACCCAGCAAGCAAAATTAAATTTTCTTCATCTCGGGGATAAAAACACGAAATTCCATCACCGCAGAGCAACAGGTAGAAGGAACCATAAAAATATAGCAGTTATTAGTACAAGTAATGGGATGGTACTAGGTTCTGATGAGGAAATTGAGAAAGTTTATTTTGGATTTTGAAGCCAGATTTAAAGCCTCCAATGTGAACATGAATGAGCTCCAGAAACAATTGGAAGTCCTGCAAAACGAAATCACTGAACAAGACAACAGTATGCTGACCAGCCCTTTTACTAATGCCGACATTATAAAGGCCACCTTTGAGATTGGAGGCGAAAAATCTCCGGGACCAGATGGATTTCCAGCTGGTTTCTTCCAAAAATATTGGCATATTGTGGGCTCTGATATAATTAGGGCTGTTAAGAGTTTCCATAGCAGCGAGAAAATCCTAAAACAAATTAACCACACCTTTATTGCTCTAATTCCCAAAGTAGAAAACCCTTCTCTTACAACACACTACAGACCTATTAGCCTCTGCTCAACGATCTACAAAATCATTGCAAAAATCCTAACGAATAGACTCAAGAAAATCCTTCCTAAACTAATCCACCCATACCAAGGGGCGTTCACACAAAATAGATCTATACATGATAACATTCTGATCGCCCACGAAGTGTTTCATGGGTTTAAATCTAAGAAAGGTAAAGATGGATATGTAGCCATTAAACTCGACATGGAAAAAGCATATGATAGGGTTGAATGGCCATGCGTACTGGCCATTCTTAAGAAATTGGGGTTTGCAGGGAAATTTATTAGTTGGATTAAAGAATGCATTTCAACAGCCTCCTACTCTATTTTAATCAATGATAAACCGACCAAGATTATCCACCCAACCAGAGGGCTCAGACAAGGTGACCCACTATCCCCGCTAATTTTCAACCTAGTAGCTGAAGTTCTGGCAAGAAATCTTCAGAAAGCCAGTCTGGAAGATAGGAAAAACATTGGCTTCCCGATCACAAGAGGAGGAACTGTTATTCCTTTCTTAGCATTTGCAGACGATATTATTATTTTTGCGAAAGGAACAAACCATGCATGCAATAAAATTCTTGATATCTTGACAAAATACTGTCAAGTCTCGGGACAAAAAGTTAACTATCATAAATCGGCTTTTCAAACGTCCGGGAACCTGGATAATCAAGCTAAAAGATTGATACAACAGAACATAGGTATTCTACCTAGCAACTGTTTAGAAAAATATCTGGGTTGCCCGATTATTAATGGGCGAGTTAACAAAACTACTTTCCAAGACGTCATTGAGAACTCTAGAAAACAGTTGACCAAGTGGAAAGCATCCTCACTATCTCAAGAGGGTAGAACAGTACTCATCAAAGCTAACTTAAATGCCAAACCAAACTATGTTATGCAAAGTTTCATGCTTCCAATGTCAATACTTAAAGAGCTAGATTCAATCAATAGACAGTTCTTTTGGAACAAAGGTCCAAACTACCACCCACTTATTAGTTGGGACAGGATTTGCAAACCTAAAAGTAATGGTGGGGTGGGGATAAGGAAAGCGGAAGATATGAATAAAGCTCTGCAAATGAAACTTCTATGGAAAATTTTGGCAGAATCTGATAACATCTGGGTGAAAATTATTGAGGAAAAATATCTGAAGGGCAAACTCTTATGGAAGTACAAATTGAGTAATAACACTTCATGACAATGGAAGAGACTGATAAGTCTATGGCCAGAATTTGAACAAGGTATTAAATAGAATGTGGGAGATGGTGAAACGATTAGGATTTGGAAAGATCGATGGATCGATAACTGCCCATTAGAACAACTAGTACCAAATAAGGAACTATTAACCAACAATGAGGACACGGTGAGCACCCTCATTACGAACAAAAAATGGGATCTAGGTAGAGTTGAAAATCTGAAAATTTGTTTGGACAATCAAAATATTATCAATAAGATATTAAACCAACCACTCCCAAAAAACGACATCAGAGATAGATTATATTGGGCCCCAAGTAAGGATGGTTGGTTCCGTACTAAAGATGCTATAACCTGTTTGTATGATAAACACAATAATAGTTTAGAACAAAAGGACATCTCCTGGATATGGAAGCTGGATACTATGCCCAAGGTCCAAAACTTCACTTGGAAACTAGCAATGGACGGCCTTCCGACTAAAGAAAACCTCGAAAAACAAAAAGTCCCTACACCCATGGCTTGTGTACTTTGTCAGCATCCATATGAAAGTGCAAAACACTTATTCTTCAAATGCCCTTATACTTTGAATAATATTGCAAGTAATGAAATAAAAAACTTATTACTAAGCATGGACATAAGTAATCTGAATCTAAGGGATATTATGGCCTCTATTCGAGTTAAGCTTGATGAATCCTCTATCACCTGTCTCCTTGTTACGTGGTGGAATGTTTGGTTTATGAGAAACAAAATTATCTTTAATAATGAGGATGCCAGAAGTATCTCCCATATTGTTGAATCACAAATATTGGAATGGAAATATTTAAAGGAGGAGAAAAGAACTATAGTAAAAGCCAACAAAAGAAAAACGAGAAACATTAAATGGATTGCTCCACCCTGTGGAGTGATTAAACTCAATTTTGATGGATCCAAACGAAATGAGGGTCAAAGTACATTCGGATATATCCTAAGAGATCACAATGCCTCAGTCATTGCACTTGAGTATGGAAAGTGTGGGGATATTTCTGTACTCCAAACTGAAGCTTATGCCCTAAAAATGGGCTTAATCAAGGCAAAACAACTAAGAATAAGTAAAATCGAGGTTGAAGGGGACAACCTCACAATCATTAATGCTATAAAAAGAATCTGGATGCCACCATGGGAACTGGACATCACCATCTCTGACATCTCTATCCTCCTCTTAAGCTTTAACCAGGTTCAAATCAATCACATCTTTAGAGAAATTAACTCCGCTGTAGACCTACTGGCTACTCTCGGCCATGACGGCCAGGATGCGGTTTCACAGGAGCAGGATGGGACGAGGACAAGTTCTAGGATCCCGATTCCGCTGTTAGTTATCATCCGAAAGGATGCCTTAGGAAGGTCGACTGTCAGATGTTGATCTCCTAATCGCTTACCCGTCTCAGTCAAAAAAAAAAAAACCAATAAGCGAAAGGACCTACCCAAGGTTGTATGAAATGAATATAAATTCATATTTGAAAGTGTTCTTAAACGTTTCTTCAGCTGTAAATATCAAGCAAAAAAAAAGGAAAGATTTTCAATTCTCCTCTCCTAGGCCATCAATGATTCAATGTGAATTCCACAACGAACTGCAAGTACATACAAAGAGGACGATTTGTGACCGCATTGTTGAGTTTATGAATAGATGAGATGTGTGTTGAGCTGCTGAAATGTTAAAATATTGTAAAGTTATGCACACTTCTAATAAAGGTAATTGACCCAACTCTAGATCTTCTTCTGGAATCATATAACTGTCAAAAGTGAGTGATTGTTCATCGCCTTGAATTAAGCTTTTGTTGCGACATGCTATGTTATCTCCCCCATTGCTGGTAAGTTGATGGGTCGCACGCCCAGCACACATGTTTTGGCCTTGCCTTGTACGTTCATAACTTTTAATAGGTGACCTAACAGCCGCCGACAGACTACGCAACTCATTGAGGTTACGAGGTGATTACATAGATTCACAACGGCTTTCACCTTAGCTGGATCAAATAAAGTGCCTCTTAAAACTTTGCCCACTACCATCGGGTATTTGCTTCTTTTTTGCTCATTTGCCTCGTGTTAGAAACGCAATTTGAATAGATGACGGTAAGTACAATAGATATTATACAAGTTTAGAAAGTCTGAAAAACACAATTTTTCCAACAAAATAATAGAAATTATTTCTTCGTTTTTACTTTCGGTGCCTAAATTTATTGTTATTAACAAGTTAGGCATGGTTCGTTCGGTGCCTAAATTTATTGTTATCAACAAGTTTGGCATTGTTTTTTTGTTATGTCATTAATTCATTTTGGGAAGCTAAATAGTTTTTCATTCTATCATATAATATATTATAAATTATATTGAGTTAGAAGGAAAACAGACAACAAGTTGTGTTGTCATTAGTATGGGTGAAACATTAGTCAAGGAAATGTGTATTGAAATAACTCTATGATACAATTATATAATATTTATTATTCTTTAAGTTCAGTTTAATTTTGTCATAAAAGTATAAATATAAACATCTTATTGAGTGTTTTTGTGCCATTTTGAAATAATCGTAATTTACGAAGTTTTTGTTCGTACAAAAATTAAAACAAAATAAATTAGGATCCAAACCGGTTCTAGATAAAGGACTCTCATTTCATATTCAAGAGTTAGAATGTGTTAGGTTAGGTTTAATTAGATTAATTATCTAAACCGGTTCTAGATAAATGAGTTAGGATCCAAACCGGTTCTAGATAAATGAAAATGTATCGACTTGTGTTTATCCTCTCTTCTCCCCTCAATTGATGCAGAGATTTCATGGAGAGGTCAAGCCTGATTCCCCGTTTGATCGGCAAATTTGTTCCCCGTTTGGTTTCCTTACCCATTCCAATTTTAGCCTCGTCTTATTCTTCACGAAGTTTAAACCCATACGAGCCTCCCTCTTTTTCATTTCAGACTATGGAACTAATCCGTGAAATGAAACGGGAGCGACACCATTGCTACACATTTGAGTTCCACTCCTGTCTGCAAGTAACCTCCATGGCTAGTAGGTTGATGGGTCAAACGCCCGGCACACATGTTTTGGCCTTGCCTTGTGCGTTCATAACTTTTAATAGGTGACCTAACGGCCGCCGACAAACTACACAACTCATTGAGGTTACGAGGTGATGACATAGATTCACAACGGCTTTCACCTTAGCTTGATCAGATGAAGTGTCTCTTAAGACTTTGCCCACTACCATCGGGTATTTGCTTCTTTATTGCTCATTTGCCTCGTGTTGCCTTCTCGAGAAACGCACTTTGTACAGATGACGGTAAGTACAATAGATATTATATAAGTTTAGAAAGTCTGAAAGACACAATTTTTCCAACAGAATAATAGCAATTATTTCTTCGTTTTTACTTTTGGTGCCTAAATTTATTGTTATTAACAAGTTAGGCATGGTTCATTCGGTGCCTAAATTTATTGTTATCAACAAGTTTGGCATTGTTTTTTTTGTTATGCCATTAATTCATTTTGGGAAGCTAAATAGTTTTTCATTCTATCACGTAACATATTATAAATTATATTGAGTTAGAAGGAAAACAGGCAACAAGTTGTGTTGCCATTAGTATGGGTGAAACATTAGTCAAAGAGATGTGTATTGAAATAACTCTATGATACAATTATATAATATTTATTATTCTTTAAGTTCAATTTAATTTTGTCATACAAGTATAAATATAAACATCCTAGTGAGTGTTTTTGTGCCAATTTGAAATAATCGTAATTTACGAAGTTTTTGTTCGTACAAAAATTAAAACAAAATCAGTTAGGATTAAAACCGGTTCTAGATAAAGGGCTCTCATTTCATATTCAAGAGTTAGACTGTGTTAGGTTAGATTTAATTAGATTAATTATCTAAACCGGTTCTAGATAAATGAGTTAGGATCCAAACCGGTTTTAGATAAATGAAAATGTATCGACTTGTGTTTATCCTCTCTTCTCCCCTCAATTGATGCAGAGATTTCATGGAGAGGTCAAGCCTGATTCCCCGTTTGATCGGCAAATTTGTTCCCCGTTTGGTTTCCTTACCCATTCCAATTTTAGCTTCGTCTTATTCTTCACGAAGTTTAAACCCATACGAGCCTCCCTCTTTTGCATTTCAGACCATGGAACTAATCTGTGAAATGAAACGGGAGCGACACCATTGCTACACATTTGAGTTCCACTCCTGTCTGCAAGTAACCTCCATTGCTAGTAGGTTGATGGGTCAAATGCCCGGCACACATGTTTTGGCCTTGCCTTGTGCGTTCATAACTTTTAATAGGTGACCTAACGGCCGCCGACAGACTACATAACTCATTGAGGTTACGAGGTGATCACATAGATTCACAACGGCTTTCACCTTAGCTGGATCAGATAAAGTGCCTCTTAAGACTTTGCCCACTACCATCGGGGATTTGCTTCTTTCTTGCTCATTTGCCTCGTGTTGCCTTCTCGAGAAACGCAATTTGTACAAATGACGGTAAGTAGAATAGATATTATATAAGTTTAGAAAGTCTGATAAACACAATTTTTCCAACAGAATAATAGCAATTATTTCTTCGTTTTTACTTTCGGTGCCTAAATTTATTGTTATTAACAAGTTAGGCATGGTTCGTTCGGTGTCTATATTTATTGTTATCAACAAGTTTGACATTGTTTTTTTGTTATGCCATTAATTCATTTTGGGAAGCTAAATAGTTTTTCATTCTATCACATAATATATTATAAATTATATTGAGGTACAAGGAAAACAGACAACAAGTTGTGTTGTCATTAGTATGGGTGAAACATTAGTGAAAGAGATGTGTATTGAAATAACTCTATGATACAATTATATAATATTTATTATTCTTTAAGTTCAATTTAATTTTAACATAAAAGTATAAATACAAACATCCTAGTGAGTGTTTTTGTGCCATTTTGGATCGTAATTTACGAAGTTTTTGTTCGTACAAAAATTAAAACAAAATAAGTTAGGATCCAAACCGGTTCTAGATAAAGGACTGTCATTTCATATTCAAGAGTTAGAATGTGTTAGGTTAGATTTAATTAGATTAATTATCTAAACCGGTTCTAGATAAATGAGTTAGGATCCAAACCGGTTCTAGATAAATGAAAATGTATCGACTTGTGTTTATCCTCTCTTCTCCCCTCAATTGATGCAAAGATTTCATGGAGAGATCAAGCGTGATTCCCTGTTTGATCGGCAAATTTTTTCCCCGTTTGGTTTCCTTACCCATTCCAATTTTAGCCTCGTCTTATTCTTCACGAAGTTTAAACCCATACGAGCCTCCCTCTTTTGCATTTCAGACCATGGAACTAATCCGTGAAATGAAACGGGAGCGACACCATTGCTACTCATTTGAGTTCCACTCCTGTCTGCAAGTAACCTCCATTGCTAGTAGGTTGATGGGTCAAACGCCCGACACACATGTTTTGGCCTTGCCTTGTGCTTTCATAACTTTTAATATGTGACCTAACGGCCGCCGACAGACTACACAACTCATTGAGGTTACGAGGTTATGACATAGATTCACAACGGCTTTCACCTTAGCTGGATCAGATAAAGTGCCTCTTATGACTTTGCCCACTACCATCGGGTATTTGCTTTTTTTTTTTTTGCTCATTTGCCTCGTGTTGCCTTCTCGAGAAACGCAATTTGTATAGATGACGGTAAGTACAATAGATATTATACAAGTTTAGAAAGTCTGAAAAACACAATTTTTCCAACAAAATAATAGCAATTAAATTCTTCGTTTTTACTTTCGGTGCCTAAATTTATTGTTATTAACAAGTTAGGCATGGTTCGTTCGGTGCCTAAATTTATTGTTATCAACAAGTTTGGCATTGTGTTTTTGTTATGTCATTAATTCATTTTGGGAAGCTAAATAGTTTTTCATTCTATCATATAACATATTATAAATTATATTGAGTTAGAAGGAAAACAGATAACAAGTTGTGTTGTCATTAGTATGGGTGAAACATTAGTCAAGGAAATGTGTATTGAAATAACTCTATGATACAATTATATAATATTTATTATTCTTTAAGTTCAGTTTAATTTTGCCATAAAAAGTATAAATATAAACATCTTAGTGAGTGTTTTTGTGCCATTTTGAAATAATCGTAATTTACGAAGTTTTTGTTCGTACAAAAATTAAAACAAAATAAGTTAGGATCCAAACCGGTTCTAGATAAAGGACTCTCATTTCATATTCAAGAGTTAGAATGTGTTAGGTTAGGTTTAATTAGATTAATTATCTAAACCGGTTCTAGATAAATGAGTTAGGATCCAAACCGGTTCTAGATAAATGAAAATGTATCGACTTGTGTTTATCCTCTCTTCTCCCCTCAATTGATGCAGAGATTTCATGGAGAGATCAAGCCTGATTCCCCGTTTTATCGGCAAATTTGTTCCCCGTTTGGTTTCCTTACCCATTCCAATTTTAGCCTCGTCTTATTCTTCACGAAGTTTAAACCCATACGAGCCTCCCTCTTTTGCATTTCAGACCATGGAACTAATCCGTGAAATGAAACGGGAGCGACACCATTGATACACATTTGAGTTCCACTCCTGTCTGCAAATAACCTCCATTGTTAGTAGGTTGATGGGTCAAACGCCCGGCACACATGTTTTGGCCTTGCCATGTGCGTTCATAACTTTTAATAGGTGACCTAACGGCCGCCGACAAAGTACACAACTCATTGAGGTTACGAGGTGATCACATAGATTCACAACGGCTTTCACCTCAGTTGGATCAGATAAAGTGCCTCTTAAGACTTTGCCCACTACCATCGGGTATTTGCTTCTTTTTCGCTCATTTATACATGTTTGATAAAAACAAGCTATAATTTTTATTTTATTTTTTTTGCAAGTTTTGAGTAGCTTTAGATTTTTGGATCTATTTTTATTTAAAGTGTTAATGTCAGGTCAAGCTCTACATCATCTTCTTCATCACCGAGGTTAAATGCAAGTGTCATGTGAGATGACCCTGGTATCATGACTGAGTCACAGGTGAAGGTAGGGTAAGTAGAGGGAGCAGGAGCAGCTGACAAGAAATCGGGTTAATCCGGGTAGGAGCCGGAAGGAGAGTGACTAGAGATTGTTTTGTATTCGGGCTAAATTTTTGTAAATATTTTTTTTTTTTATTCTCTGCTGTTATTTTACTACAATTAGGGTTTGTTTCTGATCACCTATAATTCGTTTACTTCAATTAGGGTTGATTCTCTATAGTTCTTTTGCTTCAATCAGTCCATAAGTTTATGCATGAAGTCCATGATCATCACTTTTAGGCAATATTAGGATAGACAGGAAAAAGACATCCATGTTGGAAAGAGATTCAACAATATTAGGATTCTTCATCACTTTAGGCAAAAACGCCCATTTCTTTTTGCTTGCAAATGGTTTCGATAATTAATCGATTAATTTTTGACATCGTATCATTTTTACAATTAGGGTTGTTTCTGATCCTCTATAATATGACACGTAACTCCATGATCATGATGTGCCTACATTTCTTCTCGAGGGCACCAAGAAGAGAAATCATTTTTTTATATCAGCGAATTCAAAGCTATTATATATTCAATCCAAATTTCATATACAAAACATGTTTATATTACTTAGAAAAATATCATTTGTTATAAATCTCAAAATAAGATACGAAGTCAATCCTATATCTCAATTTATTTAAATTTTAAAAATATTTTTAAACAATTCTTTTAATTATTGACATATAATTTGTTAATTGATTTTCGATTTAAAATCTAATTGATTATAAAATCTGGATAGTTAAAACTTTCAAAATCTTCTAAACCTCGATAAATATTTATTTTAAGATTTGATACGGAAAATAATTATAAAAAATCTGGTTTTCTAAAATTTTCAAAATCGGCCAATATCACTAACTAGGTCTTTTAATAATATTGTTCTATTAAGTAGATCCATAGCATAATCTCATTTAAATTTTAGTAAATAAATAATTATAGGGGTATACAAAACAAAAGCCCATAAAAAAGAGCCTATTTCACCAAATTATTTCTTCAAAATCTAGTTTGTTATCAATATCTTATAATTTTTTATTTCTAAGTTTGACTTGTAATATTGTGATACATCCGTAACTTGATAAAAAGTTCTTATGTGGAATGATTTGGATGTGACATGTCATTGTTGACTATTTATTAATACTTATAGAAATTATTTTGTAAAAGAAATACGGTAAATCTGTAAATTTCTTGTGGCATATCTGTAAATATATTGAAAAGTTCTAGGTGACATGACTTAGGCGTTGACATGTGAACTAAGTGAGTTCTGTTTTAGTAAGATATATAAATTCATATAGAAACTATGTTACAATAAATCGAGACGGTGGTGTTGGCGACAACAAGCCAGATAGGGTAGTAGCGTCAGTTCAGTTTAAACTCTATTTAAGATGAACAAGTGCATGGTCGAAGATGATATGTTGGGAAAATTGAGTGTTTTCTCAACAAATTGTATGAGAGTCGAGGTTCCGGTGATGGAGATGGGGTAAAACTAAAAGAAACTCGTGTTGGCATATGAATTTTGGATTGAATATATAATAGCTTTGAATTCGCTAATATAAAAAAGGATTTCTCTTCTTTGTGCCCTCAAGAAGAAATGTAGGCACATCATGTAGTTACGTGTCATACTATAGAGGATTAGAAATCAACCCTAATTATAGCAAAATAACAAATGAAGAATGATGCTAACAACAAAGGAGAAGATTAAACAGAAGAGTTCAAGGCTTCTACTTATATAAAAGTGAGGTTCATAAAGTGTGCTAGAGAAGCAAAATACTGTCTACTATATAATTCTCTTACACATATTTTGTGTGTATACAAAATTGTTTGTGTACGTTGTATTTGTATAAATTACAATAATTATAATAGATATTATACAAGTTTAGTAAGTCTGAAAAACGCAATTTACCCAACAGAATAGTAGCAAATATATCTTCGTTTTTAGTTTCGGTGCCTAAATTTATTGTTATTAACAAGTTAGGCATTGTTCGTTTGTGAGGCCATTTATTTTTTGGGGGTAAGCTAAATAGTTTTTTATTCTATCAATTAATATAATATAATTTTGCATCGAGTTAGAAAGAAGACGGACAACAAGTTGTGATGTCATTAGTATGGTTGGAACATTGGTCAATGAGATGATGTGTATTGAAATAACTATATGATACAATTATATATTATTTATTATTGTTAAATTTCAGTTTTTTTTTTATATATGACTTTAAGTAATCTTTTTATTAAAGTATAAATATAAACATCTCAGTGAGTGTTTTTGTGCCATTTTAAAATATCCGTAATTTGTGAAGTTTTTGTTCGTAAAAAATTACAAATAAATAAATAAAATTTAAGATTTTTTTATACATTACCCTTGAGATCAAGTTTGATTCCCCGTTTGATTTCCTTACCCATTTCAATTTCAGCCTCGCCTTATTCTTCACGAGGTTTGAAACCCATACGAACTGAGCCGTGAAACGAAACAGGAGCGACACCATTGCACATTTGAGTTCTTGACAACCCTTCTTGTGCAACCTGTAAGTCTCCTTGTCAAAATGTTTGGGTAATTGATCTTCTCGAAAACAGATTTGTATATCTGTTTTGACATTGATGAAGGCATAAATAGAAAGTTCCACTCCAACCTGCAAGTAACCTCTATTGCCAACCAAACAATATGTTCACGTTTTTAACCCTACAAATAGTCCTCCATCAGTACTATAGAAATCAAGTTGAAGTATTATATTAAGATAGGATTCATGGTTTCTGCAGCTTTGTAACAGATGATGAACAAACCGACTGTTTCAGTTTGTGAGTATAGAAATAGCTGAATTCAAGGCTTCGGTAAGGTACTCTATATATCTCCAATTTAGTTGAAATTATGGTATGTTGTTTATGGGTTGATATAGTGTGTTTTAGGTAGTTTTTTGTGTGTATCAGTTTCTGAGAAAATTTGTGACCATCATATATGTAATAGCCCAAATATATATCTCCATTCACATTACAAACAAGTAACATGATTGGAAATGAGAGGGAGAGGAAAGGTGGCTGCATAAAGGAGTGGATTGTCAAAGGATCCCCAACCCTGAACTCCCCCAACATTAATAAGCGGGATATAAAGATAGGAAGGCGAGAGGTTGGCAAGAAAACGCTAGTACCCTGCTCTAGCATGTCACGGTCCCTACGGGACTCCTAGCCGCACTTGCGACCTGCTCGATTGTGCACACTAAGCCGCAAGGGCGTGAGCCCTTGCCCATGACTTCCAATATTCCTCTAAAACTATCGAAAATGCAACAAAAATTCCGGTCCTTACAATATTCCTCTAAAACTCTCACTTTACATATTGTACAGTTCAACGCAAATCGATTACGTTTAAAATATTTGAATAAGTCGGTCTACGGTCAAAATTATGTTTTCAATAATGTTCAACAACATCATAATGATATATAAGTTATTGTTGTGTTCAACGCAATCGGCTTGGGTCGGCGTTTTCAAATGTAAGGAGCTGGAAACAAAGAAAGTAGTTTTGTGCGCCCTCTTACTATTAATGTGTTGATTTTATTTCAAAGCAATCAGCCTATGTTGACGTTGATTTTTTTCAATGCAATCGATCTTTGTTGAACCATGTTATATGTAAATCGAACGGTATAAAAACAATAAAACTAAAAATCAATGTGCATTGAATTTTATTGGTGTGTAATTTAGACTTCATTAAAATGGTGATTTGAATGGTATACAATATTTAATGAAAAATTAAGTAATAGATAATGTAAGTGTTTAATTTCCACAAATTTTCTCTTGATATAAATAAAGACTAAAATAAGCAGTAATTATTCAGGATTCATCCTATGCAAAGTTGCACGAACCCAACTTACATTAGGATGATTACACTTATTCTAAGCTAACATTATATCCTATAATGCATGTTTGTAAAACATGCTTAATTTTTTTGGTGGTTTAAGTAGCATTGGCTTTTTGATAGATTTTATTTATAGCTTTAAGGTGAGGTCAAGCTCTTTGTCATCATCTTCTTCTTCATCGAGGTTGAATACTGGTGCCATGCGAGATGACCCCGGTATCATGATCGAGTCACGAACAAAGGAAGGGTGGCTAGCGGGAACTGGAGAAGCCGACAAGAAATCAGGCCAATCCAGGTAGGAGATGGTAGATGTGTGACTAGCAGAAGCATGTGAGAGGAACTCGGTGCAATCCGAGTGAGAGAGGAGGGTGGCTTGACAATACATTTGGCGTCACATCTCACCTTCATGGATCGTCAAAGAAAACCTATTCGTCCGGTGAGCGTTTTGGTGACCGCCGAGAGCCTGCACCATTATGAATGATTTGCCACAAGTTTATATATATATGTTGGTAAAACTGAGTGTTTTTCACATCAAGTTGCATGAGAGTCAGGTTTTGGTGGGTGGTGATCGGGTAAAATTTATTGCTACAAGAATCTTGCGTTGACATGACGGCGCCTGAATTGATGAAGACGTTCGATATTCCACTCTTCAATAGAAAGATCAACTTCACTTTTTGGTAAAGTACGGTTGAAGACCTATAGGTACAACAAGCTCTTGACCAAATGATGGAAGAGGAGAAACATAAAGTGACGAGTGACGAGAAACATCAAAATCAAGGTGGTGAGTACATTTCGGTTTTTACTTGCTCCCGATCCCGATTTAAGTACAATATGTTGAAGGAGCATATATGTGTCGTAGTCGTTGACCAACCAGGTGTGCTTGTAGATAGAGCTTTTCTCGTTAAAGATGTAGAAAGAAAGTAATATTCACAACACCATTAAATCGTTTAATTAACTATTATGTCAATTGATGAATGTAGATGACGAGATATATAAAGAAGAGCAAACATTGTTGGTAGCATCATTACCGAAATCTTACAAGTTCTTATATGAGGTGACCGCTGTTTCATGGAAGAGTGATAGGATGATGAAGAGTGATGTTATTGACAAAGGAGAAGATTGATCAACAAGTTCAAGACTTCCAACAAAATAGTAGACTCATCTCTCAACACAAACTTATAACAATAACAACTCTTCAAGCCTTGCTGGTTCCTGTAGCTATTCTTCACTTGCTCAAAGTTCCATATTATGCTAAATTTCCCCACAGAGGCTACTATGTGTCGCTCTTGCTTCCCGTTCTCTGTCACCTTCATATAGATAAACAATTACTTCTTGCTTTTAGTTTTGATAACACACTACATTCTATATTGTGATTCTCATTATCCTAATATGTAATCTGAAAATTAAAGTGATGTCTAAAACTATTTTCACCATCAACTATAAGGTGACTAACAACCCTGTGTAGGTCACCTTACTTTAGACAGACTATTACCACACTTCACTACACTTTTTTTTGAAGTGAAATTTATATGTATTCATGAAGGGGATATACAAATTGTTACGTACTAGGCAACATGATCAGGAAACAAAAAGACATATGGAAAGAGCATGAGATAGGTACAATGAGACTAGGTAAGGTAGATTCCACGTATCCTGGTCCAAGTGAGAGAGTAATCTGATCTATCAGTCCAGTGAGTTGAGGTGTAGCTTTTTATAGCTTGGATGATGTTGTGTGCACATGTTGTTGCTTGAGTGAATTTCTAGTTGAAGATGAGGTCATTTCGAGCTCTCCAGATGAAGTAGATGTAAGTAGTAATGGTCGAGAAGGTGACATGGGCAGCAATGTCATTCTTTTTAGGCTTCATCTTGCTGAGCCAATCCCATATGTTTTGACTGTAAGGGTAGGGAGGAGGGACTCTGAGCCACTTCGAGATTAGCTCAAGAACCAGAGAGGAATAGCCACAATGGTGGATAAGATGGTTCACGTACATCCTCAACATGAAGGTTGCACATTTTGCAGGAAACATCCTGAGTGATGTTCCAGCTTTGAAGATTGGAAAGAGTGGGTAGCCGATCGTGACTAGCCAGCCATGTTATGAAGCTGGCTTTAGGGATGTTGAGGCCTTTCCAGATGATGTAGTGGTAATATTGGGGGTGTGGGGTAGGAGGTTTCCAGATGAGATTGTAGGCAGCAGTAGTTGAGAAATTACCATTAGAGTTGATTGTACTTGTGGTGAATCTAGAGCCATTTGCGTTTGTGAGTATCTCATCCCGAACTTTGAGAATTTGACACCAAATGAAGCTGTGATTGTAGTTGTATTCATATGTCCAAATGGTGTGCTCTTTCAGGATGTTTGCATTAATCCATTCAATCCAAAGATTATGAGATTGATTTGCAGGATCAAGATCATAGATCAGTTTTTGTTTGCCCAACAAGGCAATTGTCATTACAGTGCGCATATCACAAAAACACTATCAATACATAGTATTTGCAGTAAATAGAAAATTCTCATCAACTATCTACCTAACAAAAAACTCTAAAGAAGAGTGCAAATAGAAAAACAGTTTAACTACAACAAAAAATGTCATCAACTGTAATTACAAACTGAAAACATTACAGCTTTACCAGAGACAAAGATGCACTTCTAGACAGCAAACAAAAAAGGTTTTAAGAAAACAATAGTGTATAACAACACATGATAACATAAGTTATGGAAGTTGAATACTAAGCTGAATATAAGAAAACAGTAGTTGAATATGACCTATATTTACCAACCTATTTGTTTTTCCATCACCTATCAACTACAAAAATAATAACCAAATTCTGATATGATATTCCCCATAACGTAGAATATGTATGCTACCAATTCTTCTTCACAGTTGGTCATGATTTTCCTACAATCTTCATTGACAACACACAGATTTGTTAGCATTTTTTTCATGCAAAATATCAACATATAAGATGATGGAAAAAAATGATTCTGTTGTAAATACCAACTCAAACTTGACCGTTAAAAACCTGAGGATAAAGAATAGTCCCCAATTCCACTTCAGGTTCGACAACTGTAATATATGGTGAGATTCATGAAACTTTTCCTTGGAATATAAATTAATTAAACTAGTCTTACTGAACAAAAAAGTTGTCTTATTTTATATGTAGGTGATGACTGTGTATGCAATGAGTCAGGCTGCTATGATGTGGATATCGAAAACATCAGATGTGATCCAAGTCATGGAATAAGATTTGTGCAAAGGCTTGTATTCTCTTTTTGTTATAGATTCCCATCTTTGTTTTGACAATTGTGTTTGCTACATCTGTAATACAATATTGGAAATTTGGGAAACCATAACTCAAGAGCTCGTGTGCACAACATCACAGTAAGAGGATCAATTATAGAAAATCAAATAGGCAATGCATATATTGTCTAATACAATGAGGGATTCGTATGATTATTAAACATATTATGCAAAAAAAGCTTAAAATAGAATTGAAAACGAAGAATCTCATGACATTTAATCATCCTCCCAACACATTCTGCAATTCTAGTAACCATGGATAAGTGTACAAAAAGTGGGTGCCATAACAGATAATCTGAGAAGAAAGAAGTATCCTTATTCAAATAATCACTCTCTAATGGTATAGTAGTACATGATAGAGAACCCAAAACAAGTTGAATATCAAGCTGAAAGTCATCAACCTAACCCTAGAGCCTAAACATACTACAACCCAAAAAATCACATGATAGAGAACCCAAAATCGGACTTGCTTGCAACAAGTAAGCAAGAAACCAATTTCAGGTTGTTCAAAAATTGCAACGAAAACTTCAAAGAACAATAATATAAAACAAATGGGATTAGGTTATTTACTGAGGAAGAGAGTAGCAGCTGTGTACCTTACGGCTGGAAGGATGACCGGTGGGATGACAACATGAAGGCTAGGGAAGTCGTCGGAGATGATAGTCGCAACGCATGTACAATTTTGAGGAAGAATCACAGGTACACAATGAGAGTCACAGCGAGATACACTGTTAAATTGATAACACATTGGACTGTAGACTGGACCAGGACCGGACCATAACGGTCCAGTCCAGATCAGTCCGTATCCGGATTGGACCGGCTTGTACTTAAATTGTGCAATTTTGGATATTTAGACCGGACCTAAAATATTGCTTTTGACCTGAAAAATGAAACTTTCACCAATGGCAAAATACAACCTAAACAAACACTTAACCCTATCTAGTCTTTCCGGCATGAGATTGTCAAGCAATCTAAACAAAATAGTGGTAATGTTTTAAATGAAATTCACAAGCTCATCTTCAAATCTTCCACCTCTTCAAGAACACACGTAGAATGCGCCTTCATTGACATCAACCGAGCAATACTTTCTCAAATCTATTCAACAAAGAAAAATTCAAATAAAGCATCTTTGAACAAAGAAAATTTCTCACTCAAGCAATGTCTTCCACATCCTCAAGTACATTATTATATATTTATATATACCTTCTACCAAACTCGAGATTTCATCTTAATTTAAGACATCCTCCTTATCATCTTTTTTGTTCTTACTCCTTATATGCAACCAATCTTGAGTACATACTAGTGCTTGTACCATCTTTGAACAAAGAAAAATTCAAAAAAAAAAACAATGTTTAGTAAATAGTAACTAGTAAGTATTGAAGATTTAAATTAACAAACAAGTGCTTGAGGAGACAAACTACTTCGGTATTCATAAATATGACGACATCGAGCACTACATGCAGATTCCGATATAACGGTAGATATAGGAATGGATAAGACATCACGAGTCATGCGTGCAACAATAGGGTATCTATGGACATTGAGTTTCCACCACACCAAAACATCAACCTTTTTCGCTTCTCCTTTCATGCAAATACTAATCAAACTCGGATCTTAAAAGTTCACTTGGATCTAGTATCCCTCTTGTCACTTCCTCATTTATATCTTCTAACCACCTCGAACTATCATCGTCAACACCTGTTGCACTTTAATGTGACCCAACGGCTTGATCTTCCACTTGAGAATACCGAATTCTATACTCCTCAAACAACTCATAACACACTTCTCTAACTTTCTTAACGAAGTCTTCCACACAAGTTATATTGTTATCCGACTTAATAATGTGGCTTTCAACCGCTACAAGATCGCATTTGCAAACAAGATGGCTTTCAAAAGCTACACTTCTAGTCACCGGACCGACTTAATAATGTGGCTTTTAACCGCTACAAGACAGACAGGCATTAGCAAAAAACACTCTCTTTTTTATCCCTATTAGCGAAAAGAATAGGTCTTAGGGTTCCGGCCACATGGCGGAGGTGTCTCCTCCGGCAGCGGAAACTGGTTTGATAGAGTGTGAGACTAACATTGTTCAAGATGCTACTATGGAGGATTCAATTGTGCCACAGTTTGTCGTTTCTCCCCCTCCCACTGTTTCTACCAATGCTATAGAAGGATCCATTACTACTGAACGTGAAAAGGAAGACGACAGGGCTGCTACTACAGCCATGGAAGTTCAGCCGGCAGTTGCCCTGGTGGTATCAGAGTCGTCGGTGCAGGAGTTGACACCAGGGGGTGCAGCCGGAAAGCTTGTTCAGCCTCAAAATGTTGCCGAAGCCGGTAAGGTCGATAAAAGGACATGGAGTGATGTGTTGGGAAGGGTAAAAGCCCACATACCCAGTAATGATAATGTATCAAAGGACTCCTTGAGTGGCAAGATCAAAGTTAGTTATCCTTTTGGCCCCGAAGGAGATCCAGTACTGGAAATTGACGAGGTGACCACCAAACATTTAGAAGCAAGATGGCAAAGCTCTATCGTGTTTAAAGTACTTGGATACCCGATTGCTTTTCCTGTGATGGAGAGAAAGATAAGAGAGCTTTAGAAGTGTGGCGATAACCTCCAACTACTAGATCTCGATAATGGCTACTTCTTGGCACGATTTAATAATGATAATGAACTTATGATGATTGTCACAGGAGGTCCTTGGTCGGTTTTTGGAAGATGTTTGATCATGAAAAGATGGACTCCGGATTTTGTTACTACTGAACCTATTACCTCAGTCCCCATATGGATTAGAATTACAAGTGTGCATGTCCAATGGTTCCACGAAGCGATCCTATGGAGCATGGCGGAAGGGGTGGGCAACCCGCTCCTCATTGATCCAAAAACGCTACACTGTAATAGGGGTAGATTCGCAAGGATATGCATCGAAGTTGATCTCATCCGTCCTCTAAAGAAAGCTATTTTCATTAATGGTAAGAGATGTCCAATCGAGTATGAAGGTTAGATGCTATTTGCTTCAAGTGCGGGAGACACGGGCACTTAGCATCTCAATGCAATGTTGTCGATGCATCTAACCCTGAGAGGATTTCAGTCCAAAGGCCTGACGTCACAGTGCAAGGAAAAAATTACTCTACTACTCAGAATAGTTCTTCGGCACAATTGGGCCACACGTCGATCGTCGGAGCTCCGGTTGAAGAAGACGCCGGTTATGGTCCGTGGATGATGGTAGCAAGACGGAGAAAGCCCGATAAAGGAAAGAATTTTATCAATCCTAATAATGGTAATACCACTGCATATGGAAGGAATCATAATCAGCAAGCACAAGTAAGTCCCATGAAACATGTCAACCCAGATGTGGTGTCTACAAGTAAGTCCCATAAAAACCTGCACACTGATGTTCCAATAACGCATAAGGGAGAGAACGCAAGAAACTCAGCAGCGACAAGGGTATCGATCAGCAGTGGCGAAGACACGTCCACGACCAAGTCAGAGGCATTAGTCTTTAAAGCAAAATCCAACAACACTCCCAACGCTACCACGACCAAAGGAAAGAAGAAAAATCGAAGCAAAGTGAAGAATGATGCAAGAGGTTGGCTTGGAGAATTAAAAAGGCAGAAGAGCATCATATCTGGGAGCTCTAAAGAGACAGCGCCAAAGTGAGGCAAGTACTTCCCCTATCATACTGACTCAGTCTGTCATTTTTTACGGAGAAAACGGAAGGCAAGTACCTACTCAAACGCCTTCACCTCCTTTTAATGCCTCTGAAGAACGCCCCAACATAGACGCTCATTCCTTTGTCAATCAACATGCAATGCCCAATTCAGTAGAACATGCTGAGACTGGGCTCGTTGAAGGGACAAATAACCCTAGTACTCGCTGCATGGAAGAATCTAGTAGTAGAACCGACGTGAATATGCTGGAATGTATGGCTGACAGAAACGACCAGCCAGCGTCTGATCAAGACATTTAATGTTAAGTTCGAGGACGGTTTGTTGCTCTCCTTTAAGTTTATCATGAATATTATGTTCTAGAATGTGTTCGGAGCCTGTAAGAACGGCTTCCGACGTGCTATTAAGTATCTTTGTAGGCATCACAAGGTTGATATTTAGCTATCTTCGAGCCCCGAACTTCGGGTGCAAGGGCCCAAGCTATTTGCGATCGACTTAGCTTCTCAGGATGCTTTCGAGTGGACGCAGTGGGTTTCGAAAGGGGTCTTTGGCTGCTCTGGAAAGATGATCAGTTCAGCATCGACATTATTAACAGCAATAATCACATTATTCATGCAAAAGTTAAACATGGCTCTAGTATGTATAGTTTGATTACAGTTTATGCAGCTCCATCCCATGCTCGCAGAAAGGCGTTTTGGGCAGACCTTAACAGAAAACTTGATAGCAATACAGGCCCAGTGATTATAGGTGGGGATTTCAACGTCATCCGGTTCATGCATGAACGTCAGGGAGGATCTGGAAAGCTCCATGCAGACTCTCCTGTGTTCAATGACCTTATCTTGAACCATGGCTGATTGATTTAGGTTTCTCCGGCCTAGAATTCACTTGGGAAGACAGGAAATCGGCAAAAAGAAATATCTTCAAACGGTTAGATAGAGTCCTCATGAGTTTGGAAGGATGCTTGAATTGGCCGAAAGCTCGTGTCAGACATCTTGTCAGGTTCTCCTCGGATCACTCCCCTCTTCTTCTTTCTCTAGATCATTCAGTCACTTGCAGGAAAGAAAGAAGACCCTTCAGATTTGAGGCGGCTTGGATGACGCATAGAGATTTTAGCCCCATGGTTGAGGCTTGTTGGTTCAATAATCCTGAGGTTAGTATTGCTCTCACTAATCTTGAAAGTTCTCTTACTGTTTGGAATAGATTTGTGTTTGGTAACATTTTCCGCAGGAAACAAGAAATTTTAGCCAAACTCACTGAGATTCAAACCAAAAGATGTCAGAGAGACTCGGTTAGTCTACAAGTAGAGGAGGAGAATCTACAAAATGAGTTTGAGGGTATTCTTGAACATGAGGAGATTTTATGGTTTCAGAAATCGAGAGAGCAGTGGCTGGAGCTTGGAGATCGGAATACCTCATTTTTTCACACCTCCACCATTATTAGGATAAGCCGTAACAGAGTCACAGGCCTTAAGACAGATAATGATACATGGGTGGAGGATGACCCTTTGTTAGAACAGCATGCCGTTAACTACTTCAAAGGGCTTTATAGTTTGGAGAGTCCTCGGATGCCTCAAAATCCTGGGCTAGATAACTCCGTCTTCCCTGAGATTGATAGTTCAGATTGGATTAATCTCTTAAAACCGGTAGACATGTCGGAAGTTTGGAAAGCGGTCAAAGCATGAGAGCTTTCAAAGCGCCAGGAGTAGATGGTTTCCAGCCTATATTCTATCAGAAGTGTTGGGGTATTGTGGGGCAATCTATGAAAGATGAAGTTTCTTGGTTCTTCGCCACTCAAAAGTTGTACCCGGGGAGTAATGATACTCTTATACCTCTCATAGCCAAGATTGGAACACCGGAGTATATCAATCAGTTCCGACCTATTGCTCTCTGCAATGTCAGTTACAAGATGATTTCGAAGGTTCTTGTTCAACGTATGCAAAGTATCATTGGCAACCTCGTTGGGCCCGTCCAAGGTAGTTTCATTCCGGGTCGCCTTATTCAGGATAACATTGTCCTTATGCAGGAGATTGTTCATTCCATGAGAAGGAAAAAGACGGGAAAGAAGTGGATGATCCTAAAATTGGACCTAGAGAAGGCTTATGACAGAATCAAGTGGGATGTCACAGAACATACTATCTTCAAAGCGGGCTTCCCGCTAGAGTGGGGAAGGATGATCCAAGAGTGTGTTAGCTCAGCTAGGATGCAACTTATTTGGAATGGGAAGTTACTGAGCGGTTCACTCTGGAAAAAGGTACTAGGCAAGGAGATCCTATTTCTCCTTATCTCTTTGTCCTTTGTGTAAAAAGGCTCAGCCACCTCATCTTTGATGTAGTTGACATAGGAGATTGGAAGCCTATAGCCCTCTCTCGAGGAGGACCTTCTTTGTCTCACCTCTTTTTTGCAAATGATATAACGCTCTTTGCGGAAGCATCTCTTTTTCAGATCCGTGTTATTATGCAGTGCATTGAGATCTTTTGTCAAGCGTCGGGGCAGAAGGTTAGTATCCAGAAGTCAAAGATCTTTGTCTCTCCCAATGTCTCTAGAGATCATTGCAAAGATATAGAGCGATTAAGTGGGGTTGAAGTCACTAAAAACCTTGGTAATTACCTCGGCATGCCCATCCTCCAAGGTAGAGTGAATAAGTCCACTTTCTCCAGTCTTCTGGATCGCATTAATAGCAAGCTTAATGGATGGAGAAGCAAGACACTTAGTTTTACCGGAAGAATCACTTTAACTAAGTCAATGCTTACCTCTCTCCCCATGTACTCTATGGCTACGTTGTTGTTACCCAAAGGCGTGTGTGATGATATTGAAAAAATCTGTCGTAACTTTGTTTGGGGTGATTCCGATGGTCATAGAAGTATGCACACGGTAAAGTGGAGTGAAATGTGATTACCTAAGGACAAAAGTGGATTGGGCATCAGAAATTTGCACAACACCAATAAGGCTATTCTTGGTAGCCTCGGGTAAAGATTCCTTAAGAATGATGATAGCTTATGGGTCAAGGTTCTTAAGAGTAAATACATCAGGAGCAATATCAGGGTTCAGGTACCTTCTTCACATATTTGGAAAGGGATCTTTGTGGGAATCCAACAGGTCGTTGCTAAAGGGGCCAAGTGGACCCTAGGAAATGGAACTTCCATTCGCTTCTGGAAGGACGCTTGGCTGTTGACCGACCCTCTGTCTAATGTTGTGTTGTCTGATTTGGAGGATGTTGAAACTTCTCTCACTGTTCGCCATTATTGGGTTGACGAAATGGGTTGGAATTGGCAGCTTCTGGAGGATAAACTGCCCACTTCCATTCTGCTCAGATTAGCAGCGGTCTGTCCGTCGGATACCTTAACAACTCACAGGGACGATATACCACACACTCAGATGGATGACGTCCTCAGTTGGGGTCTATCTCAGGACGGAAGCTATGATAGCATGTATTATAGTCTATATTTTGGGACTTGTTTAAACGTTTTATCTTCAATAATCTGCATGTATGGATGTATATTATGTGATTATATTGTTGTTTCATCAACATTTGTGGGAATCGAGGTCTACACCTAGTTTCGTTGTAATCGTAGGTAAAATGGCACGTTTTGGACTAAAATGGAGCTAAGGAGTCATAGGAGCTACATTCTTGAGCTTAAGGAAGAACCCAAAAAGCATGGAATTAATGAAGAAGATTTATTTTGGACCAGATTTGAGAGATTTCACATTCAGTTGAAGAGTCACCTCGGTCAGCTACAGTACCACCTCGACCGAGGTAACCATGAGGAGCGCCCCGACCGAGGTGGACACCCTGTTGCCGGCGAGATCATATTTTTTTGGCTGAGATCTTTTAATTATGGAAAGAAGATATCTTATATTTTTGGGCTGGATTTCTGGAAGGAATTTAAGATATTCAGCTGATTTATTTGGATATATTTTATAGGAAAAAAATCTTTTAAGATATTATTATCTTTGGAGATAATTTTCCTATATAAAGGGTTGCATTTTCCACAAGTTCAAACAGGCTTGGAGGCTGAGAACAATCAGCATTTGAGAGATTTTCTGGAGTTTTGAAGGAAGGATTGAAGATCAAGGAAGGAAGGATCCATAATTTGAAGTTAGCTTTATAGGGAGTTTGTAAGACTTTCTTAGATTCCCTATTGGTTTATTGTCTTGTTCGATTTGTGATTGAAGGAACGTTGTTTATTGTTATTTGATTCAGTTACTGAAGCCTTTTTCTTAAGATTTTCTTGTTCAAATATTCATTCCTTTTCCATATATTTGATTATTGTTAACATGATGATTGTTGGCTAAGTTTCTTTTGCGATTCTAGGGTGATTGGCTAAAAGTTGTGGGAAAGACGATGATAGAATGATCTTAATCCCAACAGGACCCTGAAAGCTCGAGTCTTTTTCTTAACCCTAGAACACCTCGCTCAGTCGATGAACATCTCAGCCAGGGTGGAACTTGACTGACCGAGGTGAACCTTTTTCTGATCCGAAACAGAGAGTTAAGATTTCTAGTTTGCCAAATCCTATTCTTATTACACCTTTCCTGGTTCAACGCAAGCCTAGGATGAGACTTACCCGGTGATTCCTTTGTTTGTTTACCCAAGATCATGAGTGTAGGTAATAAAGGTTTGTCCTTTATTGGGGTTTGAGTGTGCCTTCATCCCATTCTTGTGAGTTAGCATGAGACTTACCCGGTAAAGGTTTATTCTATTTCCTTGGGTGGTGTGTTGGTTTGAGATTATAGTTCCTTTCCTTAGTACCTTGAGACTTACCCGGTAATAGGAGCTTTGGTTTGGGATTGTGAGTAGTGAGACTTACCCGGTGATATATTCTCATCTTAGAAACACCTTCTCTTTGCAAACCTCAGCTTTGTCCATGTTATCCTTTGAGATCTTGAGTCGGAACCACAACTAGATGCTTTAATCCCTAGAATCCGCATTTTCCTTTACTTGACTTTACATCATCTTTGATTACTTTAATTGCTTTGTGGTTTTTAGTAATACTTGACAACCAATTCTATGCTTTGTTTCACCAAGTCCCTGAGGTCGACCCCTGGAATTCTTGCTTTTTATTATAATTGACCCGTACACTACGGGTTCGCATCTTTGTTCAAGCATACTTCTTGAGTTATAAATCTAAAGCTTGCACACACCTTTTGGAGCGAACAAGCTACACTACAGCGTCGGCGTATAGGCTGGTTTCAGATGTGGACAATATCCACCATCGAGATGACTGTATTTTCAGTTGGATTTGGAAGCTTCGCGTGCAAGAACGTATTAAAACGTTTGTTTGGAAACTTTTGAAAGGAGGAGTTTTGAGCAACTTTGAGAGAAAATGTCGGCATATGGTAACAGATGATACTTGTGCATGCTGCGGGCAGAATACGGAAACTTTATTGCATCTTTTCAGAGATTGCCCTAAAACTAAGGATTTATGGAGAACTCTTCTAGCAAACAGGATTGTCCCCAATTTTTGCAATGCGCACTTCGCATCATGGATACGAGGTAATATTTTTTCTAAAGTTTCTTTCAGGAATATGTGTTCGTGAAGTGAATTATTTGCAGTTAGCATTTGGTGGATATGGAAGTGGAGAAATGAGAAGATCTTCAAAGTTACTAGCCCGATTTGTGTTAGAGGCCGCTTCGTTCAAAACAAAACCAAGGAGTACTTAGATGTCTGGAGCACGCGTGATCAGACCCAGAAGATCCGGCAGGAGAGAGTCATTAGAGTTGCTTGGAGTCCACCCCCCGAGGGCTTCGTCAAAGTGAACACTGATGGGGCTAAGGCCAAGGATGGTTTCTCCACTACTGCTAGTGCTATTAGGAATAATGCAGGGGAGTGGCTGAGGGGCTTTGGTATCAACCTTGGGATATGCTCAGTCCCCATGGTTGAACTGTGGGGAATGGTGCATGGTCTCAAAGTTGCTTGGAAGTTGGGTTATCGATCGGTTATCGTTGAAACTGATTCCCGATTGGCCACGGAACTCCTTAGTAAAACCACCATTGTCCCTCACCATCCTCTTGCTAGTCTGGTACGTACGTGTCATGACTTTATGAAAAGAGACTGGATTATCCAGTTTCGACATGCCTACCGCGAGGCGAATAGAACTGTGGATTTTTTGGCTAGTTTTGCTTTGAACCTTCCTATTTAATTGAATGTATTGTGTGACCCGCTGGAGGGTGTAGTTGATCTTTTACTAGATGATGTAAGGGGTCGGGCTATCCCCCGTGTGATTACTACTTAGCCTTCTTTCCAATTAATAAAAGAGCGTCTAGATGCGCCGGAGACCACTGACTCTCCTTCACACCAAAAAAAAAACAAGTTTCTCTCCCATAAATGCTTTTAAGAATGAGCTACACTTCATGAAACTTGTAGAAAGGATCAAGTACTGCAGGTAGAAATATCAGCATATTTATAGTCTCAAGTGAATCCCAATACTTTTCACAATTATCTTATATTGCTCTTGCCATATTTTTCAAAGCAAAGTCCGGGTTAAAGAGCATACTATCTAGCACTTTATAAGTGGTGAAAACATGAAAGATCATATAGTTGCTTGTGACATACAAGGAACCAAAAACTCGGGTTGTCAAATCATAAAGCTCGTTTTAGAACACAACAAGTGACTCTATCTTACTCCACTCTTCATCATCAAGAGTATAGCTAACCCCATAAACATCTGAAATATTTGTCCGAGAAATTACAACCTTATACTTCAATGCACTACTCAACACCAAATAAAGTGGAATTCCACCTAGTTGATACATCTTGCACTAGAGAACTCTTACAATCAATCTTCAATTTCACAGCTAGTTGACGAAATGATGTTAATCTAGCAGAAGAACCCCAAATAAACTTAACAACAACTCGAGCCTTTTTAACATAGGTATCACACAACTTGATATCATCTTGTACAATCAAATTAATAATTTTTGCTACACACCTCATGTGCAAATACTTACCTTTAATAATACAATCATTATCTTTACTAACCCGTTTAAGGTAAGCACAAGCAACATCATTAGAAGATGTATTATCTACAGTCACCGTTAGAAGCTTACTCGATAATCTCCAAAAACTCAAGCAATCCTCAAGTGTCTGACTAATGTCCTCTCCTCTATGACTAGAAATGAGACAGAAATTAGTAATCATCTTTTGCAACTTCCAATTTCCATCAACAAAATGAGCAGTGACACACTATAATTATCTTTTGCAATAGACGTCCATGTATTAGTGGTCAAGCACACACTCTGACAAGATTTTTTTAAAAACTCCTTTTAACTTCTCTCTTTCTTTCACATTCATCTCAAAACAGTCACGTGAAATAGTGGTGTGTGAAGACATAACAAATGAAGGACAAGCTGCAAAAAAAGCTCCTCTCAACCCATCCTTCTCTACGGATCTAAAAAGACATTTCATCTTTAATAACCATTTCCACCACCTTTTCCCTAACATACTTTGCATCAAATGTCTAATTTTTTCATTCTCACGCCACTATCATCCATACTTTCAAGAATGAGTTGAGTTTGTTTACTTTTACCCTTATTTGCTTGATTCTTTTGACACCGATAGAAATATTGACTAACATTCTTGGTGTCATTGAGGATTGAGTCACAAGCATAGGTTGTCCCACAATATTTGCACTTAGCTCTACGAAGATTTTTCTCATCCATATACTCATCATACACATCCCAAAACTCTTTCCTCATTCCTCTTCTCTTTTAATTTCAACTGCTTTGCGACGAGTTGATTATGATGACACATCTCCATTTTCTGGTTGTTTGTCCATCCTGAAATCAACATTCGTTACATTCTCAAAGTTTCTCCAGCCGCCCCGCATAATCTACCCAGTTCCGCCCCAGCGGTTTCTCTAGCCGCCCATGTGGTTGTGTTTGTAGTATCTCCGTCTTTGGTGAGTTGCTTCCTTCCTTGCTTTCCTCGTTCCTTCCCTTGGCTTATGTTGATATTGGTGACCTTTCTTGATCGGTAAGACTAAGGTTGAGACCTTAGCTTGTGAGATCTCTTAGAGGTCATTGAGACTAGAGGTTATAGACTTCTAGCAACCATATTGTTCCTGATTCGTTATGCCTTGTTGAACAGGCTTTCCGTTCTTCCCTTTCTTGCGGGAAACTGAGTGTTTACTGACCTGTTGAGGTACCTTCGAGTGAGGTAAGTCCCTTGGACTTACTTAACGGCATTTCGTATATTAGATTGGCTGTTTTGGCTTGTTTGTATTGTTGTTACTGTTATAACTAATAACTGGAATATGATTGGCCTTGTTATACTTAATTGGCCCAAGTGTATTATAATTGAACGGTAATCGCTTGTCCAATTCAAAATGGGAAAACTGGGAGGTGCTCTTGCGACCAGTCCAACAGGTGATGGAAGGATGCATATGTTAATTCCTGTTGGTGAAAAGGGACAAAGGCGAGATCGTAGTGATTATCTTGTAACAACATAAGTTGAATTAGTAAAGGAATTAATGTAAATAAACAAAATAACCGGTTGAGTGCGAGCATGCTATATGTTTATTTTACCGTATGTTTGTTTGTGTCTTTAATGTCTTTCTGATATCTAGAATGTTAGCTAACGGCTTATACCGATGTAATAGATGCCTTGCAGGATATAGGTGTTGCTGAGTGATCCAGACGGTGTGGTCAGCCGGGGTTTCTGTACATTATAGGACGGGATTGGGTTTATATTTCTGTTGTTGTTGTCCCTCTGTTTGAACTCGGTTGCGAGTCTTTTACGCTTTCCTTTGTTATAACATTTGGTTTTATATTGAGTTTTGGTTTTCATTTATGTGTGTCTTGTTGTAAGATCCGTTGTGTCGTTGCTACTCTGAGGGTTGGAACCCATTGTGAGATCCTAGCTCGTAACGCTTCGAGTTCCCGGAACTTGGGGTGTTACAGTCATTGTTCTTCTAATTATCATAGTACCAAGTACTTCCTGATGAGCTCAAATAAGGATTTGTTCGATCATGCTTTCTTTTTCATGCCTCAACACAAGTGTACATTAGTTAAGAAGTGTATAGTGCTAACGGATATGAAATTTGCATATTAAGATCAGTTTTTGATCAATTGTAAATGCTATCACGTTAAATGGGTAATGAATAAGATTGCAGATTCTCTATTCTTTTGGATACAATTTTGCAGGTTCTTTTTATATAGTATCGTTTTCATACATATAAATTGAAAATGATGTTCCCACATCGGTTTTTATGTAAAGTTAGGAGATAAAATTAGGTATAAAAGACGAGGTTATATAGGGCATACAAACACACTTCTCATTTCAATCATCCTAACTTCTCATTTCCATATTCCCTTAAAAAAAAACTTCTCATTTCCATATATGTTAAGATATTCCATTTTGGTGGATATGAGTTTGTATTCTATGTCTTGGAATCATAAGAAGAGGTACATTCTTTTTTATACTCAATTTATTATATTTTATTAAATTTAATTTTTGATGTTGCCATATATTATTTTAACAAGTTTTGGAAAGTTTTTTGTGTGATATTAGAGGTGTGCGACACCCCAATCTGAACGGTCGAAGGGATCCCCCGATCTGAACGGTCGAAGGGATCCCCCCGATCCAAACTATCGGAATGGATCCAACCGATTTGAACGGCCGAGTGGATCGCCCGATCTGAACGGCCGAACGGATTCGCATGATTTGATCGGAAGAACGGATTTGCTGATCTGAACGGCCAAATAGATCCTCCCGATCTGAACGACGGAAGGGATCCACTCGATTTGAATAGTGGAGGATCCACCCGATCTGATCAGCCAAGCGGATCCAACCGATCTGAATGGCCCTTATAGAACCACCCGATCTAAACGGCTTGTACGGATCCAACCGATTTGAATGACCGGATGGATCCACCTGATCTGCACGTCCGGCCGGATCAACCCGATCTGAACAACCGGATGGATCACCTTATATGAATTGTCGGACGGATCTACCCAATACGAAAGGATGAAAAGATTTGTCAAATCGAACGGTCAAATGGACCTGCCCATTCTGAGCGGACGAATGGATTTGCCTGTTCTGAACGGCCAAACGGATCTGCTTGATCTGAACGACCGAACGTATCCAATCAATCCATACGACCGAATGGATCTGCCCGATCTGAAATGAATGGCCAAACAGACCCGCCCGATTTGAATGACCGGACGGATCTGTTCGTTCTAAACGGCCAGACGGATCCACCCGATTTGAACGGTCAAATGGATCCACCCGATCTGAATGAGCAAAAAACATCGGATCAATCAATTTTTATGTGGAATTTCTATATATATGTATATATATATATATATATATTGGTATTATGTAACTAACTAATTGTATCGTATTTTTTACTAGATTTGTTTTGGAAGAGGATGAAACTATACAAACGTTATTCATTTCATTTCAAAAAGAACCCGGACACAAACCAGCTTCACACAAAACGAGGTATTTTTAAAGCTTATATTATTCTTTTATCATCTGTGCATAACACTTATTTGGCTCTTGTTAGTATGTTAACGGTGTCAAAAATAGGGGAAGAGAAGTAGTACTCGTATAATCATTATCTTACAACATTATATATTAATCGACATAAAACAAATATGTGGAGAATTATTCGGATCTTGTTCGTGGATTGTTTTGGATGTTTATTAAAAAAATCAGTATCGTTGGATTCAAACTAAATTGGTATGCTTTTAGATCAACACCTCTTAAAGAAAGCAAGAGTTAGCAAAATTGAAATTGACGATTTTACCCTTATCAACTTATTGTTTGTTTGACTGATTCTCCTTATAATGTGTAAAGGATTTAGAGCTTCAATGCGAGGTCAAGCTCCTTATCATCTTCTTCGTCATCGAGATTGAGTGCAAGTGTCATGTGAGAGATGACCCCGGTATCATAACCGAGTCACATATAAGAAATTGGGCCAATCCAGTTTGACAGAAGACGAGAACTGACCAGTGGGAGCCAACAAGAGGGACTCGGAGGGTGGTAGAGAACATTTGGTGTCTCAACTCGATTCCGCAGAGCCTCAATGCAAACGTCTCCTTCTTGTGGGATTTTGTGGCCGCCGAGAGTTTGCACCGTTCTGAGTGAATGCTACAAATTTGCCATGTTTGTAGTATGACTTAATTGAACTTTGATTTGAGTGTAGAGGGTTTGTTTGTGGGTATGTATGCCTTTTGATGCTCAATGGAAAATGCAAACCTATACGGTTTGTAAAGAGAAACTAAGGGCTCTTTCAAGACAAGTGATGATGCAAGTTTATACGGTTTGTAGTTGAAATATAATTACAACAAGTTTGCCATGTATGTAGTATAATTTTTTTTTTGTCTATTTTAAATACTTATATTGTTCTTTTTAGATCTTTCTTCATTGTCCCTTGGGTCTTAAAACCTAAAGTTTTGATGAATTTGATATAAAAATAACATAATTTAGATGATTTCATTAAACACCATTTTAGCTTTTTATCGATATATATGTATAACATAAAGTCACCTCTCTTTCTTTCTTTTTTTGTAAATTTTTTCTTCAAATTAATACTTACGTTATTTTTATCAATATTTTTCATTATCCCTCAAATCTTACTCATTTATCCTAAAAGTGTCATAAATTTCATATAAAAGTGCCATAATTTAGATGATCAAAGTAAATACCTTAGGGCTTGTTCATTTCCCATATCAGATATGAGTATATCAGATATCGGTATCGGTATAGATATCATAGATATGGATATGAGATTGATATCTCATATCTGATACTTGTGTTTGGCAAGATGGTGAGGTATATCAAAAGAGGAAGACTGGGGACGGAGAGGTTTGAGGGAAATGTGAGAGAAAATGACTGTGATATCTCTCAATTTTTTAAGATATCAAAAACGATAAAAAAGTAAAGTTTTGTTATCTAGGATATCACTTTGATATCCATATACTCAATTACGAAACATGGATATCGGATATGTGATATCCATACCCATATCCCATATCAGGATATGGGAAATGAACGGGCCCTTAGTGTTTTAGCTTTTTGTTGATTTAGGAATATAACTATGTTACTTCTTTTTCCTTCTCTTTTCTTAAATTTTCTGTTTGTATTATTTTTATATATTGTTCTTATTCTCACTATTTCTTAATTATTCTTCACATCTTACCATACTGAATAAATCCCTTATACATTATAAGGGAGAGAGCTCTTAACAATACCACATAATGAGGGCAAAATCGTCATTTGTGATTCTGCCGACTCTTTCTTCCTTTTTTTTTTATCACGTGTCAATCTTCGTAAACACGAGTCTATCTTCAACTTTCTTTTTCATATGACTACACGGGAAGCTTCAACCCCTTTTATCTCCCTCTTTTTCCATACACTCATTTCACCGCCTTCGTCCCTTATTCTTCAATTGCCGATGATTCCAATCTCCTCCATGGGAGTTGCTTCACCGCACTGGTTTCTCCTTCGTCTATCAGTTTCTGGCTTTCAATATTTGATTCCTCATCCTCGTTTAAATTTGTTGAGTTTGAATCTTTATGTTTTTCTAACATCCCTTATATCTTAGTGTTTTAACTTTTTCGATATGTGTACAATAATACGGGCACTTTCTTTTCCTTTTCTTTGCATAAACTTTCTTGTTTATATTAACCACTTAAGTTACTTTTTGCCGCTATCTCTTAATTGTTTTTCACCGTACCTAATATTTGAATAATTTTCATATAATAGTACATTAATTTATCAATACCTTAGGGTACTAGTTTTTTTTTGTCAATATATGTATAATATCAATACCACTTCTCTTTCCTTTCCTTCTTATAAACTTTTTCGTTCGTATATATTAGATATTTATATTGATTTTTTTCGTTCTATTTTAACTATTCCTCGCAACTGCGTTTTACTATGCAAAAAGCAGCGACTGATTTAGTAATTATATATATATATATATATATATATATATATATATATATATATATATATATATATATATATATATATATATATATTTATAATTTTTTCTCCAAAATAGTAATGTCATTTAAAAATAATGGTTTGGCACGTAAGAGATATTGTCCTACGTTGTACTTCAAGACATTTACAATATTGAGTAATCTTATGGTCTTAGATACAACAACACAACTCTTATAAGTTATAAGTATGACACATAAATCTTTCAACTATTGTAACCTAGACCTTTTTGTGTTTCAACATGACTAAATCTTGCACAAAATTGTCAATGTAGCTTCCTTGAAGCTTATGATTCGAAAAAATGGTTCGAGCTTGAGAAGCTCTAACCCTAAGTTCCATACCAATTTCTTGCACCATCACTAGCCTTATTGTACTAGCTATAGCTTCCCTCTTAAATGATCCATCAACCTCCATTGGCACTTCATACCCGAGCTCCTTCTCCGCGAGCCACTTGGCGTTTAGACCTTGATCCGCCATCATTGGCATTAGAATCAATGGATGTCCGAACCCTAATGCCTCTATTATCGAACCCCAACCCGAGTGAAACAAACAACCTCCTATCGCCCGATGAGCCAATATCTCTACTTGTGGCGCCCAACCTAAGCATATCATGCCTTTCTTCGAAGTTCTTTCTAAGAACTCTTTTGGTAAGAAGCTCAAGTCATCATATCCTTCTTGCTTCTTAAGTAGCCAAATGAATGGCAAACCGGATTGCTCAATTCCGTAAGCAAGTTCATGGATTTGTTCTATATGCATCTTGTACTCGCTTCCAAACCCGACAAACAACACGCTTTCCTCTTCTTGTTTGTCAAGCCATTTGAAAGAGCTCTCTTGATCTTGATCTATAACCGGTGGTAGTAAACCAATCGGTATAATTGGTTTCCGCAATTGTTTCTCAAGAAAATCTATATACTTACTTTCTATTTGCCTACAACTCCTTACCATAACAAAATCACATTTCTCAAAAGTCTTGGCTAGCCTTTCACCACTCGAAAAACCGGATTCATCCGGATAGTTCAAGTTCTTGAATATTTGCTCCGCATGAACCGGATTATGACAAACAAGTGACGGAAAATCGAACCACTTTGGAGGTGTAGTCAAGTCATCCGGCTTAGTCCTAATCTTTGAGCAAGCTAACTCGTCGGGTGTCCCTAAGAACCCTAGAGTAGCCGCAGAGAAAACACTAAAATACGCGCAAGTAATGTTATAACAACTAGCTATTTCAGTTATCCAATAAGCTATAAAATCGAATACTATCACGTCAGGAGACTCCTGACGTAAAATGATATCTATTTTATCCTTTAGTTGATCGTACGCCTTCTTCAAAAACTGAACTTGATGAAGTTGTATGTCAATAGTAGCCTCGGAGTTCTCAGGGAGGCCATCGATTCGTGGGAGATCAAGCTCGATGAACTTGACCCGATCAACTAAGGCTCGCGGAAATCTTTGTATGTTTCTTGAGGTCGATATGAAAGTGACCTCGACGCCTCTTGTGACGAGTCTTTTGGAGAGGTCGAGGTATGGTAGCATGTGGCCGAAAGCTAACCATGGAAACATCATGACATGGGTTTGCTTGGAAGCCATGGATATTTCTTTCAAGGTATGATTAAGTTGGTGATTTTTTTTTGTATTTGGTAATTGTGTTTCATGTATAGTTTTTATAACTTGTGTAGTTGCGTTGTGTTTGCTTGTGAGTTGTTCACATTCTTTAGATGATAGGGTTGTTGGGAAACCATTTTCTACACTCAAAGAATGCCACATCTTTGAGATATTTTTTGTATTATTTTTTGGTGAAATTTTTGCTCTTTATGCATTTAGGGTTACATCATTCCCATTAGCATCCTCCCTTGATTGTTGAAACTTCAAACACTAAGAGAATGATTCTGAACAATGACATGCGGGGAGTTTATAATTCACTCTTCGAATTCATTCATCAACAATAAATCGAGAGTGTGCACAAGACAAAAGTTTGAGAACAACTGTGAACCCTTATATTTGTAGTCAAAATAAAACCTTCATGAATAGATCACAAATTTGTAGTCAAAATAAAACCTTCATGAATAGATCACAAATTCACAACATTTTTTTGACAAATAATTTAGACGATTCCAATAAAATTTTGGGTGAATTTGGTATGTAGCATTAGATCATTAATTTTATTTAGTATTTGTCACCTCACTAATTTTGTTAGAATAAGACCTCTTCAGAAAATTTAACCCTTATACAAGAATTTACAAGATTATGTATTTATTATTACCTTTTAATTCACCCATATTCCCTATAATTTGGATTAACATAATAAATTTGGATTACCCTCGTAGAAGAAATTAGAGATAATTGGTGAAATAGGGCCCTTTTTGTTTAGTGTATACTAACTAGGCCCCTAGTAATATCCAACAAAAATATAAAGATAAATAAAAGCATTAAGGAGATAAATTAGGAAGATAATTGAGCATTTAATAAATCCACAATAATAAACTATCTTAAATATTGAAATGGATTTGAAAAAAAAGGAAACCGAATGGGAAAGATTCTCGCAATCTATATATGAGTGATTACATCCGTCAATCACAAAAACAATCATCGCTGCTTTACTCTCATTTTCATCTCCATTGAAGGAAGATTCAATGTCTCATCTTTCTCCCTTCTAGATATCATCTTTCTCCCTTCCATTTCGTCTTTATTTTATTCTCCATTGAAGCCGATACAAGTTATCGTTTCTATCCCGCTCCATTGAAGGTTATTGAAGGTCGGTTATATCCATCTCCATTGAAGGCCGCTCGAAACCTCTTCACAAGTTATCGTCTTCTCCGACTACAAAACAGGTACATTTTCTAACTCGAATGTAAGTTTATTGCGACATATTACAGGATTATGTACCCGATTTTGCCAAAACAAACATTATGTATCACATGTAGTTGCTAATAAATATTAAGTACTAGTTATGCATCACACATAGTTGCTGATAAATATTTGCTGATAAACATTATGTACGAGTTATTTAAATAAAGCAAATAATGTAGTTGATTGCCACCGTATTATGTAACAGATCGATCTATATCAACAAATTTCGAAGGATACAGTCAATATGTATCAGATTGTCTCCGTCTTATGTATCTAATCGAGCTCTCTCAACAATTATGAAGAAATCAAGAGGAGAAACAATGGCTTCCATTTTGAAGAACTCAAGATCATAAACTCGGTTGCAACAACAATGGCGTCCGAATTTTCTCTGTAATGGCTTGTTTGATTGATATCCCCAAATTAATGGAGATTGTCCACGATTTATTTCCTTGTTTAACGGATGACAATAACTATTAATGTTTTTAATTAAGATAATAAATACGCCGAATTAGGATAGAGATATTTAGCAAATCTAGAGAATCTTCAATATTATATGGGATTAATCTTTTTAGTAAAATATAGAGGGACCTAGTTTGTTAACATGAAACAAAATGGGCCTAGTTTATACACACTATTACATAAGTTGCCTACTTAGCCAACTCATCCAAGAAATTACAAGATTTCTCTTTGGATCTAAAGTGTCGACTACTCTTCATCGTTTACTACTCTTCATGTTGAACATTTCTCGATACAATAATCGTGTACAAGAAAATTAGTTACAATAATTCTTGTACAAGAAATTTAGTGTACACGAGAATTCAATTATCATAATTAACGTATATTTATAAATTTTTTAAAAAAAAATCGTGAGATTCAACTTGTGCTGTTATGATAGAATTTATTATAATAAATAAGGACAAATCTGTTATTATCGTCGTAATAAAACTATTCACCTAATAATTTATATTCCTAGTTATTTCATCCTATTCTCTATGAAACTTTCTAAAATCTTAAAAAGAGTAATTAGTGCCCGTTTGGTTGGAGCGGTGAAATGAAAACGGAATGGAATCGGATAAGGGTTAGGAATGAAAATGAAAATGATGGAATTATTTTAATGTGTTAAAAGACCTCTAACCAAACGTATTTTTTGATTGATTCGGAATCATTCCGTTGCCGGGCCCGTTTGGAAGCGCTAGTGAACTTAAATGGGCCGGCCCAGTAATGATTGGAAGCGTCCAGCTCACGTGCTACCTGTAAAGTTTTTCAGATGAAAAATTAATCCAGAAAATAATTGTTTTTGAAATTTGAAAATCTCGCACCTTCTTGGTAAAGGGGAATATAAACCCTGTCCCCTTGAAAAAAAAAAACAGTTCTTCCACACCTATCTAGGGTTTCATCGATCATCATCAAATCCCTTCCCCAAGTCATCGATCTCACTTTACTCTGTGATTCTACCAATCTTCCAATCCATCAATGGAGGAAGAACACCATAACTCATCATCTCAGGCATCGCCATCGGCACCGCTTGGCCATTCCGTAATTCCCATTGTCAACAAGCTTCAGGACATCGCTGCGCAGCTTGGAAGTAGTCCTTCGTTTGATCTCCCTCAGGTTTGCGTCGTTGGAAGCCAGAGTAGTGGAAAATCCAGCGTACTTGAGGCGCTAGTCGGCCGTGACTTTCTTCCCCGGGGCTCAGATATCTGCACCCGGCGTCCGCTTGTTCTACAGCTTGTACAGACTCAGAGGAATCCTGATGGAAATGATGAGGAGTGGGGCGAGTTCTTGCACTTGCCTGGGAAGAAGTTTCCTGATTTCAGTCAAATTCGTAAAGAGATTCAGGTGTGACTTTCTGCCTTTGTATGCTAAAGTTGGGACTTTTTGGTGACTTATGCTTCTGTCTTTCATTGAACTTTTGTTGTTCAATGACTTCCAAATATATTGAAAGTCAAGAGTTTGATTAGTGGATTGAATTTTTGAACGCCGTTAATCCATTAATCAAGTAAGATTAATCTCGTTTTGTGTTTGTTTGTTTGTTCTGTTAGAGCTTTCTGAAATTTCTTCTTGATGGATTTACTTTGCCTTATATGCCGTCATAAGTTTGTGTTGAATTTGATTTATGTCAACGATGATGCCAATTGTATGATCTGTTTGATAGTGTAGCTGTGCCATTTGTGACGGAGCATGCCTAGTAATTTGTTATCTGGAGCACATTTCCTTTTGGATTGCGTGGTGTCAGTTATGATATGTTTAACGTATCTGGTAAACCACAGTTTACGTTATCAAATTACCTTATTAGGATTGGACATTTTTTTTTGGTTTGACGTAAATCTTGTAATATGAAAATATTTCATGCCATATATATTGCCAATGAGATCTATTGCACATTACCTTCCTCCGTTTTAATTTCAATGTTAAAGTACTGAAAAAAGATAAATATGAAGCTGACAACATAGTCATGCAAATTGAAATGATTTAATACAGCTCTTATATCTGGCATGAATATTTGAGTCTAGTAATAACTGTGTTGGGACTTGTATACTAGCCTTAATTTGTTATTTTGTTTCATTATTTATAAATTAGGACAATATAAACAGGGATATAGTTCAGCTTTTGTTTTGGTGTTGTCAACAAATGATGCTGAACAAAAAAATGTCTGCACCACGGCACGAAGTAGAATTTAGGTGTAACGTGTACAGCCCCAAAAGGGGCTAGACTAGGTGCACGCACAGTGAAGGAGGCACAGCCTTTGCATGTCAAAATATGATAGTGGTATGTATGAAAGTTATTAAAGACTAAATGAAGGGCTAACTACAGAATAGTGTATATAGGCAAAAAAAGTTTACATGTCAAATATGTGTTTCTCTTGGGCGATGTGATTGCTCCTTGGAGCCTTATTATTCTTCACACCTGCTGCTGTTCAGATGTTGCTTACTTAGAGTTGGAAAGCATAGAAATCTATATCATTGCTTGAGTTGTTGCTCAACTGTTCATTGTTCTTTTTCCCCCTTATCATGTGACGAAAAAACCCCCTGCTGAATCTCTGAAATAAGCTTCAACTGAAACATAGATCAAGTGAGATTAACATATGACATTTCTTTTCTTGTAAATTTGTTTATTTGGAACTTTTAGAGTATTTGGAGTCCTTAATGCCTTGATCAATACTTGTACCAGGCTGAGAAGGCTCAACTCAACTGAGTCCACGGAGCTTGAATGGCCTTTTTTAGATACCTGACTTCAATTTTGCATGCATAACAGTATGGTAGTTGTAAGCCAGAACTCATAATTATGTATGTTTTAATGCACTGACACTTAAGACCACTGACTAATGTGCCAGACGCAATTTCGTGCATTTATTGATCATTTTGATAGGTAATGAATGTAAAACCTGTTTGCAGTTTTGTACATTTTTTATCACATGAGTTGCTATGCTGTGGGGATTTTTTTTATTATGGTCCTTTTTAGCATGAGATTATTTACACGTGACCTTATCATGCGTGAGCGACCGTGTCTCTTAGGTGCCAGACTTCAATCCTGAGTCACTCTGCATTTCTAAATGCCTAAATTTATAATATAAGCGAAAAATAGTGCGTAATTTTGTACGCCTTAATGCACCGAAACATAAGAAAGTCGTCATCTATTGTGTTAAGAGGCACTTTTGTGCAGTAATTGATTATTTTGAGTGGTGATCAGTGTAAAACATGAGTTGCAGCTTCATTTTTTTGCATTACATAAGTTGCTATGTTGTGGGGATTTTGATTATGTTCAACTGATGTACAAAATTTGCTGGAAATTGGGTCCTTATCTTTTTACCTGTTGGATTAAATATCTTGATATTAATGGTACGGGGTTATTCATAGAAAATTTCATAAAGAAGAATATAAATTTCTTTTCTTTGAACAAATTGAACAAAAATATAGTGTTCTAGCTTCTTATGATCCTTCAGTAAGTATGTCAGGATTCAGGAATCATATGGCACATTTGGAAATTGCTTTTACTAAGTTAATCATGAACAATTAGACACATCGTGTTTTTATCTATTCTGCACGATCCTCTTTCTGAGGTCATCTCGTGGCGTTATTCGCTCTAGTATGTCTGTTTCATTTTTCTTTCAAATATGTATTGCAACCTAATATGATTTCTGATTACATACTGAAGCATTTAATGAGTTGGTCTGTGATCAGAATATTAACCTGAGCTACACTTGCCTGTACAATGTTTCACAATTGATTTCAGGATGAGACAGACAGAGAAACTGGAACAAATAAAGGTGTTTCAGACAAGCAGATCCGTCTCAAAATATTCTCACCTAACGTCCTTGATATAACCCTTGTAGATCTGCCAGGCATAACAAAAGTTCCAGTTGGTGATCAGCCTTCAGATATTGAATCACGTATCAGAACAATGATTATGTCCTTTATTAAAGTGAAAAGCTGTTTGATACTGGCTGTTACCCCAGCCAATGCTGATTTAGCTAACTCAGATGCTTTGCAAATGGCTGGAATTGCTGATCCTGATGGTATGATGTGTTTTTTGGGTTCTTCCTGCCTTTTCTTCTCTACACCATCTGGTTTGTAAGTCTTTGACTCTCTATTGTACATGAATATATTTTTCAGGACATCGAACCATTGGTGTTATCACAAAGGTGTGTATATTTTAATATCTACTATATTTTGTTTGTTTGTCAATTTATTTGATTATTTGAAGTTGTAAAATTTAGCTTTTTTAAGAGGAATGTTTTTTTTATTGTGATGATAGCTGGACATCATGGATAGAGGGACTGATGCTCGTAACTTCTTGCTTGGGAAAGTAATACCCTTGAAACTTGGATATGTGGGAGTTGTAAATCGTTGTCAAGCGGTAATCTTCTGTAAACTAATCGCATGATATCTCTACTTTATGTTAATTAAATTCTGAAGATTCCTGATGTCTTTTTTCCTTTCAAATGTTATGTTCTTTTTTTCATTGTTGATTCATTATGTGATCTTGAAACTCTTAATCATCCCCATTGCTGTGTGCATATGCAACTGATGTGTTAAGTGATGCTAGCTTTATTCATATGCCAAATGGAATTTTGAGTTCTCGTGTTTATTAAGCCTCTTCAACCAAGGTCCTTGCAGACTTTGCAGTTGATAGTATGTACTCTTCATATGTTTACCTGCTGCTATTTCACTCTTCATTTTTTTTTCTAATTTGACCATAGAAGTTGAGATGATTGGTAAGAGATAATATTGTAAGTCTGATGTCTAGAAGAGCATTAGTGTAGACTGTTTAGGACATTGCATGTTGAAATAAAATTTTAAGGAATATATTTCTTGTGGTGTTGTTACTTTTGTATATACTATAATTTATTTTTTTGATAAGCTATTCAATTTCATAATATCTTATTCCCTTAACGTGAGTAGGACATTCTGTCGAACGTGAGTATCAAAGATGCATTGGTGGCAGAGGAGAATTTCTTCCGTAGTCGTCCAGTAAAGCTTCATGAACCTTACATTTAAAATTTTTTGTAGCTTTTTATGCTTATGTATGCTCATAAACACATGATATGTTTTAGGTGTATAATGATCTTGCAGATAGGTGTGGTATCCCTCAGCTTGCAAAAAAATTAAATCAGGTATATATAATAGCCATTTTTATTGATAAACAATTATATATGCTCTTTGATAACATCAAACTTTGCTGTCATAATCTGTGGCAGATATTGGTGCAACACATCAAATCAGTGCTTCCAAATCTGAAAGCTCAAATAAGTGCTCAACTTTTTGCTGTTAGTAAGGAACATGCTAGTTATGGTGAAACTATTGAATCCAAGGTACTTCATTCCTCCATTACTATTTGTTTGTAAGGTACTATATTATGTGAATTTTATGCTTTCACTCTTTTCTTCTTTAATATTCTGAAAGAATATAGCACATAGTTTTTTTATATAGTTTAGTTAGAAGCTGTAATAAATTTAGTTGGTTTTGCTTTTTTATTTTTGGGCCTGTCCTGCTGTGCTGCTTTTTCATGCTTTGAACAAGGCTGGTTGTATTAGATCAGAGATAGTCCTGTATTGATGTAATTTTCAATGTCAACAGCATACTCAGGGAACTTTCATCCTAAACACTCTCTCCAAGTATTCAGAAGGTAAGGATCACAAGATTATTGTCTATAACACTACTTTACAATCATTCTTTTTTTTCCTAAGATTAGTGGGTTTTTCTTTTGTTGCAAAACAGCTTTTTCTTCGATGATCGAAGGCAAGAATGAAGAGATATCTACGTCTGAGCTATCTGGTGGAGCTCGTATCCACTATATTTTCCAATCAATTTTTGTGAAGAGTTTAGAGGTGTGTTTTGACTTTGCCATTGATACTCTCTTTTGATGAAAGTTCCAAACTGACTTTATTTCTGGCTAGATTTTCTCTTCTAGTGTAAGGCAATTAGATTTTTCCATACTAATCAGCTGTGCAAGTTTTAGCTTCAAAACTTCACATCTATGCTGTTCATATTGCTAACAGTTTATACTCTGTTAGATTGACTACGTATGATATTTGGCGACGTTTGTCAATCATGTAGGAAGTAGACCCATGTGAAGATTTGGGTGATGATGATATTCGCACGGCTATTCAGAATGCAACTGGACCAAAATCTGCCTTGTTTGTACCAGAAGTAGGTTTCTGGATTTCCATTACTAATCTCAGTACTCCATCTTGTTTTTGTCAATACAAAGTTATCTTTCATTTCATCCGAGTTTATTTGCTATATACATATACTGAAACTTCCTATATTGTGCTTATTTTTTAGTCCATATTCTATGTTTATTCTTACCAATTGATCATCTTGAAGTTTATATTTTATTTTTACCTGGAACTTCTTAGGTTCCATTTGAAGTTCTTGTGAGAAGGCAAATAGCACGGTTGCTAGATCCTAGTCTTCAATGTGCAAGGTTCATATATGACGAGTTGATAAAGGTAAGAAGATGTGATACACATTTGTAAAAATATAAACACGTATAATTTTGCCACACCTACAAACTTAGTTATGTTGCAGATGAGCCACCGTTGTGTAGTGAGTGAACTGCAACGCTTTCCTATCCTCAGGAAGCGCATGGATGAAGTTATAAACAACTTTCTGAGAGAAAGACTTCAGCCTGCGGAGACAATGATTGGTCATATCATAGAAATGGAGGTAGGTATATGCAATTTACTGATTGTTTCTCTTATTCACTTGACTGTAACTAGGTGAAGAAGTCAACCTTATTTGAAACTTATTCTTAGCAGATGTAGGCCACTAGATAGTTTCCAGGGGTGTACCTGCTAGAAATTGCAGGTTAAACTAGGTGGGATCAGAGAGATTGAGATCAATATCTCATATTGGTCTGTGACACGTGAGGGATATTGAGCGAAGTCACAGTGGGTGCAACTTAATTGTGGGGCAACCGAAATCTTTGAGACTCACATTCACTTGACCAAAACTAGATAGTTTTCACTTGACTGATTATTTTGATATTTTTCACTTGACTATAATTTTGGGGCAACTGAAATCTTTGGGATTCACATTCACTTGACCCAAACTAGATAGTTTCCAGGGGTGTATCTGCTGGAAACTTTAGGTTAAACTAGGTGGGATTAGATAGATTTAGATCAATTTCTCTTATTGGTATGTGACACTTGAGGGATATTGAGTAAAGTCACAGTGGATGGGACTTAATTTTGGGGCAACTGAAATCTTTGGGATTCACATTCACTTGACCCAAACTAGATAGTTTCCAGGGGTGTATCTACTGGAAATTGTCTGGTCAAACCAGGTGGGATCAGATAGTATTGAGATCAATTTCTCTTGTGACACGTAAGGGATATTGAGTAAAGTCACAATGGGTGCGACTTAATTGTGGGGCAACTGAAATCTTTGATATTAACCTTCACTTGACCCAAACTGTATTGGTGAGAGTAAAGTTGGGAATTTACATTTTTTTTATGGTATTATCTTGATGTTGCTTTGTATTTTGTAGTTAGATTACATTAATACATCACATCCAAACTTCATTGGTGGGAGTAAAGCTGTTGAGCAAGCCTCCAAGGGTATCAAGTCTTATGGAGCCTCTGCATCTCATCCAAAACTCAAGGTTTGTTTTTTTTTTAATTTTATGTAATGTAGTGTTTTATTGTATTTGTTTGTGTTTACTTTTTTTTTATTATGATATACTTAAATATTTGTGCATTGGTCTTATAGGACGGAGTAGAACCTTCATCTGAAAGAGCTGTCAAATCTCGAGCTCTCTTTGCTAGAGCAACCAATGGGGTGATTCATGATCAGGTTGGCTATTACTCAATTTAAACCTAGAAATTTTCTTTTCCATTAAACTTTTGTTGTTTTGTAATCTATAGTTGCATATAAGACATGCTTTAGTGTGATTGTTTATGTCTGACCCATCTGTCTTTTCATTTTGTTTAAATAGCAACAAGGCGTTCGAAAGGTGGGGGATGTTGAAAAACCTGCGCATTCCGGTGGGTTTCCTGTCAAGCAGTTTTTCTTCAATTATTAGTTTATATTGACAGACATAGAAACAAGTTTGCATTTATTCATCATTATACGTTAGGCAGAACCTGTTACACATTCCTTTCTTCTTTTTCCTTGCAGATGTATATTCATACTTGTAGGGTTTTTTTTATTTCTTTTGGTTGGTGCCTACTTATTTATTATCGAAACATTACAATTTGTTTTCTCAAGGCTTTCTGCATAATATCTTCTGGAGGTTTACATGTAGCACACAGTTGATGTAATTTGCTATTACCAATTTGTGATCTTCGGTTAAATAGGTGGAGCTGGAAATTCTAGTTGGGGAATCTCATCTATATTTAATGCAAGTGAGAATCGCAATTCATCTAAAGAAACTGCTACAAACATGTCAATTGGTGAACCTGTTCATAGCATGGAGGATTCATTTTCTATGATTCTTTTGAAGGAGGTACAAAGGAACTTCTAAGTGTTTATATCATAGTTAAATTTTATTTACTTCTGTAAATTGCTCTTCTAACATGTTTGACTTTTTAAATAGCCTCCAACAGTATTGAGACCCTCAGAATACCATTCAGACAATGAATCTGTTGAAATCACTGTTACGAAATTACTGTTGGAGTCGTATTATGATATTGTCAGGAAGAACGTGGAAGACATGGTGCCTAAAACGATTATGCATTTCCTGGTAATAATCTGAAACTTTAACCAAAAATTTCTTAGCATGTTTACAGGCAGTACACTGGAAAATTGATCTTGAGTTGTTTGTATGATTTTTTTTGTGTGGATTTAGTACTTTTATTTCTGATTAATGATGGACAGTAAGAGTGTGTTCGGTGTGAAGCCGTAGCATCACCAGCATTAATTGTAGACCTTGGAATATTAGTTGGAATTCACTGGGGTTAATTGTCTTTCCAAACAATTTTCTGAATTGCAATGAAATTTAACATGTAGCTTTGCTTCAACAACATAAATCGCAGTGTTACTATGATTTTTCAAGTAATCAACAGGGACAATACTGTTGATGAGTTTCTACCGATTCATCAAGATGTGTTCTGGACCACGGTCTTGGCCATAGTTGATTGTTTGCTATTCCCTTGTTGCACTAAATTTATCATCTTTTCTTGTTGCCCACAAATCCTTCTGTAAAATTATCGTGTGAAATTGATAAATATAACTTATGTGTGAATGTAATTTCAAAAACTAAAAATAAAAAACTTAAGTGAGCATGCAGTCTCTTACTTTCTTTTGTATTGTTAGGTGAACCATACAAAGAGAGAGCTACACAATGTCTTCATTAAGAAGCTTTACAGGTAACAAGTTTGGCACATAGACTTCCAAGAGTTTTGGATAACATGTGTCTTGTGCTCCAAATCCGCACGATTGAATCTAAAAATCTTGTCTCCAACTGTTTTCTTATATTTCGGAATCTCCCAACAAAATTGTGCAGAGAGGACCTTTTCGCAGAGATGCTACAAGAACCCGATGATGTGGCAAGGAAGAGGAAACAGATACGCGATAAACTGCGTATTTTGAGCCAGGCTCTACGGGTAGGTTTGCTGTCCTCGTGATTCACATTCAAAATAGCTTGAAGGACGATATTTCTACCATCATTATAGTGCACGATAATGTTGCAAACCTTATATGTTCTTTCGGCTTACTCATATGGTTTTTCCGTGCTCTCTTCCGATGAAAGGTGTTGGATGAACTACCGATGGATGCTGAAACAGTGGAGAGAGGCTACAACATCGGAACAGATGCCACAGGTTTGCCAAAGATTCGCGGGCTTCCGTCATCATCATATTACTCAACCAGTATGTCAAATGACTCATATTCCGCGTCTCCCAAACATCACAAGTCACGTAAGTCATCTCACTCCAGTGAACTACAGTCATCTCCATATGCTAACGGTGATTCGAATGGAGTTGGTCGGGGTCTTTATCCTGCAGTTGATGTATAGTCTTTTACCATTTTTGCTCTATTTCGTTTGCCATGTTAAAATATTTCATTGTATGGTAGCAAGCAAGCAAGCCTGTCTTGAAGTTTGCATCTTTTATATACTATAGTTTTCATAATTGATTTTTTGTCATGAAATTTGAAGATACAAAAGTGGGAAGAACATAGGATAGAAGACACTGAAATACATATAGTATAATCTTTTGCAAATGGGCCAATAACCCAACAAGTCGAGACGTCAAATTCTTATCTGATTGGGCTTATATGAATCTTTCAGTGTTTTGTGTTCATTTTTTGCTGTGTATAGTTTGAAGGAGACTGAGGAATAGTCATTTCATTTCTTCGTTTAACTTTAGATGGCCTCTCCACAATATCACATGTAAATATAGTAAAATTATAGATTATAGGTATGTGTTTTCAGTATTAAAAACATAAAATTACGTAGTTTTGAGTTTTGAACCCAACTTGTTAGTCGGCTCCCATCCAACGGCATGTAATGTGTTTTACTTCGATAATAGTAATAGTAGAAACGAGTAAAATTGATGGGCATTTCTCATCCACAATTTTTTTTGTCTCTTTATTGCTTGACTCTTTTTATTGTTGAGATTGATGGACCATTTGATAAATGAGGGAAAATAAAATAAAGTAGTGTCTATAATTGAATCCATATAGGAACTGATTGTGACAAATAGCACACTTTAGATCAGAAATGATGTATGATGCACAATTTTTTAATAATCGGAAAAAACAACTTTGGAGGATTGTGGCTAAAAGTGGCATAACAATTTTATTTGTCTCACATGTATTGTAAAAAGAAATAACGAAAAGGATCGTCTTAGAGCATCTTTCGGACGAGGTCTTCAACGTCATGTGGAAGGTTTTAATCCCCTGTACCAAAGCAATGATCAAGAAATGAGGACGAGGTCTTCAACGTCATGTGGAAGGTCCTAATCGTCTGTAACAAAGCAATGATCAAGAAATGTGATGCCACGACGTTGATTTCTCTAAAGACATGTTAGACTTTAATTTCTGTACACTTTAAAATCAAAATGGAGATGCCATAAATATCATGTCCGCTTCTCATGGCGGTTTCTAGTTTTGATTGATTGAGTTATTGAGTATAAGGTTATCTCCCTCAATTTCAATAGTGCCAAGTCCTAAAAGTATAGCCTTTTGAAGGCCCTCTCTTAGAGCATAAGCTTCCGTTTGAAGAATAGTTTATGCTCCACATCGATTCATTCTTGTAGCAAGTGTTAAAGCAATGTGATCTTCAATGATAAAGTCGAAGGCTCATTGATCATTAAAGTTTTCAAAGTTGAAAACTTTAATGATCAATGAGCCTAAACTTTAAACTAATATTCGAACTAATGATACCTAAACTAATATTATAACACTTTAAACTAATATTAGAACAAAAAAATACATACACTAACGATAAAAAAAAATATTTGAACTAATAGTATATAAATTTTGAATGATTTGAACTAACAAAGTAATTGTTACAATCTTTTTAGAAAATGTGTGAATAATTAGTGCAAACAGGTTTAACAAATATAACAAAATTTTTAAACGAATTGTACAAAAATTTTGAATGAAAAAGTGTTTGCCGAACAAAAGAAAACAAAATTGTGACCGTCCTTCCTAAAATTATGAAATTACCATACCAAATGTCTTAATCATTAGATCAAGTCGATTAACGGTCTAGGCTACTCCACAATTCTCTATCAAAAGTAGTCTATCATAAGTAGTGTATGTATTTTTGTTCACTCAATATATTTAAGATCTCATAATAATGCATTAATTGCTTCAAAAATCTAAAAATATGGTGTAGTAAGATATAATGATCAGTGTCTATAATACATGTACGTATATATAATTCATAAATATTAAATTTCAAACTAATATAATTACATATAAATATACACGTGTTGAATTGAAAAGCTATCACACTCAACGTTACAAACTAGCCAACTAGGCTATGAGTGAAAGTGGCCGGCCACATGTTTAACTTTAAATTAAAGTTGTGGACATATGTTTTCCATTAAATTTGTCATTAAAATCCTTAGAATTGGGTGGATCTATTTGGACATATCACATGTGTTGGTGAAGGACCTAACGAGAGATTTTGGTTGTAATCTAGTCTGAACAAAAGATTAAATGAAAAGGAGTACAAGATTATGACATTTGATCAATAACATATATTCTTCAACAATGAAATATTTGTCACCTTGCAATCATGGGTTAGTGAAGTGATAATTGATGCAACAATGGAATAAAGATGCATATTGTGGAAATTATCTTGCAACAATGGAAAAAAGATGCATCTTGTGGAAATTATCTTGTCGACCCAATATATGTAATAGTGAAATCTCTGTCAAAGTCCGATACAGACCCATAGAACGAGAGTCATGTTCATAAGAGTCCACATGCGCGTTATTTTAAGCCCAACACATAAGGTCAATGAGGTTTCTTCATAAAACTAATTGGAATTGTGATATTTTTCTCGCTATGAAGGATGTTTTAGCACAGAGCCTCTGGAATCAATGAGACGGACATGGTTGTGATAAATGAGTTGACGGAGCTAAAGAAAACGAGATCGGCCTAGATACCAATAACCAAACAACTCTTAACAAGTTAATTTTTGCATCCGATCCATTACATATAAGTATTATACAAGTAACATGTACATTAAGCTCATAAGTAGATGTCAATGAATTATTATGAATCATGACTGGAAAACCACTTTTAAGGTAGATATAAATTGATTAAATTAACCATATAAAACCAATAGAAATATTGTACAAAATGGCAATATTATTTTAGTGAATGACAAATGGACAGCTACAACTATAGATTGTATCCGACACTTGTTCAACTCAACATTTCATTATTTATGTAAACAACTTAGGTACGTACAGTAACGCCATGCAGCAGCAGCAGCAGCTACGTACAGTATTCAATACATATTACAGCTGAATAGTTTATGAGTAACATTGTCTGTATTTACAGCTGAATAGTTTAATATCATCATCAGAGTCTTCCCTTGAGGAAGCCAACGCAAAGCCGCTTCCATGCTTCCTTGTCCGCGGCCTGCTGCTCGACGAACTTAGCCTTTGATTGCTTAGCTAGAGTGTCCTGCAAATGAAATCGAGTGATGCATTATGTTAAGGCTGTTGTTCAAGTTGAGCAAGACGAATTTTGACATGTTCATGTTCAGTTTGTTTAGAATTGAGTTTGACCTGAGCCCGAACTTGTGAACAAAGCTAGAATCAATCTTTTTTCAAGTTAAATCTAATCCGAACTCGAGTAACTCAACTTATATTAACAACTCTAATGAAGATTCACCCAGTGCTCAAACTAAGCCTAAGTTCTATTCACTTAAATGTTCATTCTCGAGTTGTTTAGTTTTTTCAATCTGAACCAGATTCAAAATGGAGTAGCTCATCTCATATAACAACCCTAATGTTCAGCTATATCTAATTAGTCAGAAAAGCGAGATCTACGACATACCTCAATGAGATTGCGTTGAAGAAGACGGGTTATGAGATGAAGGAGAATGTCGTCGTTGTACTCGGGATGACCTTGGATTCCCATGATGTGATCTCCATACCTAAACATCTCAATCCCAGTCTTGCTAGACCAAGCCATGACTTCAGCCATTGGAGGAAGCTCTCTCACCTTTTGTTTCAACCAAAAATAGTTGTACCTTGTAAGGCTATATCATGAATTTATCATACAAGGACATGAAGAGACAATAACAAGTCTTGTTCAAAACCTCATCTTGGTGGCATTCAATGATGGAAAGAACATTTGGAATGTTCAATGAAGAGAAGAGCTTTGAAGAAGCAGAAGATAGATTGATTGCTCTCACTCCAATGTCCCAACCTGTTTTGGATCTCCCTATTTTTCCTCCAAGTGCACGTCCAAGTATCTTATCATATCCAAAATGAAAACAATTAAAAAAAATGTTATATATATATATATATATAACAAGTACATTCTTATAAAAAAAAAAGGTTTACATATCTTCAAAAGATAGTTGCAAATCATAAAAGTTTTGTACAAGATGGTATATAAAACGATTCACAATCTGAACCGAAACCAGATCTTATGAGAGCGTCTTATCGGATATTTGTTTGTTTATAAGACGTATAGTGTTGGTGTATATATATATATATATATATATATATATATATATATATATATATATATATATATATATATATATATATAAAAAGCAAAATGGAGTGTAGCTTTCAAATCAAGCTTAGTATAATAAGTTCAAACTCCATTTGGGGATTGTCACGGGTGAAAGCGTCGCATTTTCCTCCGATTTTTGCATAAAAGATACTCGTCTATCATAATAGAACTTAAACTAGGATATTTCTCCTCGTCATATCATTTCTCTACAAATCAAAGGTCAAAAGGTCAATTCTTTGACTCACGTAGACGAAATTTGACTCCTCGAAAAACGATACAACCTCTTCAAACAACCTCAAAATCAAGCGTATTTTCTTATTTTTACAAGTCAAGTGTGATCTCAAGCTTTTCTCACCTTTAACAAAATGACGTACAACTAATAACACCTTCGAAAGATGCATTCTTTAACGAGTTAATTAGTTAGCTTCTAAACAACTCGAATTCAGATCGAGCTCAAATAATACTTTCTTATAAACCTACATTTCACTTATTTTACTTTATAAATGAGCCAAATCTAACCCGAACAAGCCAAATCTTATTTTACTTTATAAACGAGCCAAATCTAACCCAAACGAGCCAAATCTTATTTTACCCAAATCTAACCCGAACGAGCCAAATCTAACCCGAACTCCGTCATAATGTGAAGATGACTTGGAATATCACCAATAAGTAATAAGTTAAAATGTGAGACGTGGTGCCAAGTCACAGGTGCCATTGCAGTTAAAAAGGTAGGACAAAAATCAACAGTTACCGACACATGAGGCAATATCATAATAGACCCACGTTAAAAGCATGAATCTTTGCCCCATACGTACACTTTTCAAAATCCAATTTTTAATAATATATTACGAATTTATTGATTTTGTAGTCTACTTGAATATAAAAATAAATAAATATTTGGAAAGTCCTCGAACCATGCATTAATTTGCGTTTCCTAAATTATATATAACATTAACCTAACGATGATTCATCACGACATGGATACACGTGAGACGTGTCCCTCATGACAAAGTATTATAACAAAATTAAAATTAATTATGATATCTTTGTTCTATATTTAATTATGTTTTGTTTTGTGCTTTCTTTCACGAAAAAGAGTCGAGTAATAATACTATTATAACGTGTACTATTAGTGCCCGTTTGGTTGGAGCGGTGGAATGGAAATGGAATGGAATTGGATAAGGGTTAGGAATGGAAATGGAAATGATGGGATTACTTTCATGTGATAAAAGACCTTTAACCAAACGAATTTTTTGATTGATTCGGAATCATTCCGTTACCGGGAATGATTCCTAGAGCTTCCAAACGGGCCCTAAGTGTTTTGAGAGTTGAGTAATACCATTATAATGTGTACTAAAATTGTTTTGATACTCTAACAATATCTATTTCTGAAAATCTGATATGAATATCGACATTAAAAACTCATATTTAAAGTTTGATATATAAGTATATGAATTCAATATCCTATATTTTTAATTAATATATATATATATATATATATATATATATATATATATATATATATATATATATATATATATTTATCCAGAGCTCTTTTTTGGAAAAAGTCTACATAAATTTTTTATCTTCTAAAATCAAACAAATACACTGAATATCAATCTCATAATTACATATTGGAACGACATTACTTAATATATATATATATATATATATATATATATATATATATATATATATATATATATATATATATATATATATATATATACCAAATAGATCCTAAGTTGTTTACTTGGTATAGTTGGTATAAATGTGTTTTTACCAATATATTATTAAGATTAGTATAGATTTGATGTTATCTTAATTTTTTTGCTATTCCTTTATAGGGCCCGTTTGGTTTGAATTCCGGAATCGGAAACGAAATGGAAACGAATGTAGTCCATATGTATGCCCTTGTTCATGAAAGTTTTTGGAAAATCATTCCTTGTGATTTGAAGTAATTGAAGTTGAATTTGATTATTTTTGATACCCTATAAGGTAACAAAATATGGGGAGACAAGTGCATTTTGCATGTAAATACAAGGAATGATTCCATAGAATTTCATGAATAAGGATATACATATGAACTAAATTCGTTTCCATTCCGTTTCCGTTTCCGGAGTTGGAACCAAACGGGGACATAATCTATATAGTATATAATAAACAAATGTGTTTTTATTTCACCCATATTAAATTGATACTCTTAGAATAAAATTGATAACTTTTAAATAGGTCAAATATGATTTATACCTTAAATGTCAATTTTGATACCCATTCGTATCATAGTACTTTGATATAATTATCAAAATATCTTTATATTTAGTGACTATGTTATATCTCGATATCAAAATTGATCATAGTTACCTAAAATCATACACTTAGGGCCCGTTTGAAAGCACCGAGAATCATTCCCGGTAATTGAACGATTTCAAATCAATCAAAAATTACGTTTGGTTAGAGGTCTTTTAACACATAAAAGTAATCTCATCCATTCCATTTCCTTTCTCTACCCTTATTCGATTCTATTCCGTTTTTATTTCACCGCTCCAACCAAACGGACACTTAAAAGTTACATCTTTGAAAACTCGTTACCAAAAGCAAACGCTAACTCAACTTGTCCCTCTTTTCCTAAAATCAAATAAATAAATAAATAAATAAGAGTTTTATAACGGATCGTATGGTCTAATATTGAAACAAGTCATTCAGACCAATTGGAACTCGCCACGTGGATAACTTGCAGTGGCCCTATATAATTGTTACAAAATATATTATATTATATTGGAACCCTAAAATCTACTTTTTTGGTAAAGTTGTTACATTCCCTTTTTAAAGCCCAAGTCTTGAACAAGAACTTCTCAATAAGTTAAAAGTCTATAATACCCATTTGGCATCATATTTAATATAATAATATCAAATACTAATATTAAAATACCAAGAGTGATTCTTATATAGTAAACTAATATGTTAATAGACTCATTTTCATAAGAGAAAGTCAAAAGAAAAAGAAAAATTTTAAACTATAAAAGTTGTGAAATTTAGACAAGTCAAGTATCACGGAATTTTGTTGGGTCCGAACGCAACCTAAGGGTGATAAAATTCATCCTAAAATCAATCGTCATTATACTCCGAAACAACGACAATATAATGCTTTTAGCGTACAATACTTTACGACATGTTTGATATATATATATATATATATATATATATATATATATTTATATATATATATATATATATATAGTTTGGCTCTCGCGATCATTAAATAGATGGCTAAGATTAGGCGATATTAAAGGATAAAAAAAATCATGTTAGTAATGAAAGAAGATTCGCCGGATCTGAATCTATATATTCGGCAGTATAGTCACCTATACTCGGCAATATACTCACATGTTTACACGTTCACACGATAAGAGTCGTTTATTTATTTATTTGTGGTTTGCTTTCAAATTCTAACGGCAACTAATTGGGTATATAAAATCTAATTAATATAGACTATATCCTAAATAATATTATAATAGATGGAATTTTATAGAATAAATCGATAAAATTAACAAATAAGGTAATAAAAAAATAAATCAACACAAGAATAGTAAAAGAAAAAACGATAGTAATCCAGAGAAAGAAAAAAACCTGATGACCAAAGCAAATTCCGAGGACTTTCTTCTTCAAAAAATTCAATTTTTCGATGAATTTGAGAAGCTGACAGATCCAAACATCGTCACCATGAGCATCGTTGCAACTTCCGGTGATAACAAAGCCGTCGTAAGATCCGAGAACGTCATCGGCCGGAAACTCGCCGGCGGCGACCTTATAGACGTGCCAGATCTCTCCTTCTTCAGCCAGCATTGCAACGAAAACGCCGAAATAGCCGCCGTATTTGGTCTTGACGTAGTCCGAGTCTTCTGCGCAAAGCAAAACTGCAAATCTCTTCTTCTCCATCTTCAGTTTGATATGAAACAGAGTAGATGAAGAAGAAGAAGATGAGAGAACGTTAAGATAATCTCTCTCTTTGGGGTTTTAAATTGGTTGGGTTTGGATAAATTTGCACGCAATTTATTCACGTTTAAATACGCAGTAGCAAATCCTTGATTCGTCAATAATTTATCAAATTTGGTTATAGTTTATTTTTTAAAATTTGATTTATATTTCTTCTTCTTTTTTGTATTCATCCACTTAATTGTGTATGTAATAAAGATATTCTAGTCTCTATCAAAATAAAATAAAATAAAGATATTCTAGTTTTTTTTAATAAAATAATATAATTTTTAATATACATATTTATAGAAGGTTTATATCTTTATATACTTTGTACAGGTTGATCTTAATTCTTAGGGGTGTATTCAATTAAAATTTTATAAGAATTTTTTGAAATTTAAAAGTTTATGAATATTTAATATAGATTTTTAAAGGTTCATATAAATCTTTTGGTATTCAATTAGGATCTTAAATTTTCCATAAAATTCCTATGGTATTTAAAAATTTGTTGATTTTAAGGAATCTATTATTTCATTGATTTTGTAGGACTTTCATATTACTATTATAAATAAATAAATACCTAAATCCTAAAGAAATCTTCTCCCGACACATAAGATTTTCACGTCAAACTAAAACACTGAAGAAACCTAACGGCCAAATCAACGTCTTCAAGCGTTTTCGAGTGCTTGGGCTCGGTGCATCGTCGGAGGTTAGTTCTTTCTCGTGTTTTTCGACATATTGATTGTTTGCTTGCTCGTGTGTGCCGTGTTTATTGTTTTTCATCATGTGTCATGTCCAGAATTGCTTGTTTACTGATTTATCTTCCCTCTCCGAATTTTCCACCATTTTCTCCCTCCAACTTTCGATCTCATCAATCTCGAATATAATCCAAGGTTGTCAAAACATAAAAGAAAGAGATTTTAAATAAACTCAAAATTTATACGCTCAGAAATCGAACGAGTAGAAGTCGAGCCAATGACGGCGTCTCTTTGTTTTGAGAAATCCGTCTGGAAGTGGCCGTCTTTCACTCTTTTTTCGAGATTTTGGCCATGTATTAATCCGACAGAATCTGTATTAACTCTATATAGAATTAAAATTCTATGGATTATTAAAATCAGTCAAAATTTTTAAAACTCTATAGATTGAATACACCCCCCTAACCATGGCTGAAAAATAATATCCAATTAAATATTTAATTTATCTTATTAAAAAAAAGATTTTATGAATTTAAATAATGAAATTAAAGTGGTATTTAAACCAAAAATTATATGAGGATTATTTTAGAAAAATTTAATGTAATGTTCAATCTTTATCTTCATAAATAAGTGACATCAATGTGATCCCAATAAGTTATTTTTATACCTTTTATTTTAATAAATGCATATAGATTATGGGTTATATAGACATTTTTTATTAAATAAGCATAAATGGATGATTTCCTCTTTATTTGTCTAGTTGTTTCCCATTTGAGTGGTGAATTGGTGATTCACTAATAAGTCATTAGATGGATGCATTAAATTTGATCTAATATATATACATTCATTGCTAAAATTTGGGTGAAAATTTCTAAAAACAAATTTGTTTTTTAAGTATGTAAATATTAAATATTCAATTACCACAAGGACATAAGAAAAGTATAAATATATATATATATTTCCTTATCATATAAAAATCTCTTAAGATTTATTAGTGATATTTGAAGCTTCAAAATCTCTTAAGATCGGCTTGATAGTTGATTTTGTTGTTTGTCGAAAGGAGATTCTTTATTAATGTAATATTCTGTTTAGGTTCAATGTTTTGAATATTCAAGTTAGGGAAAATGAAATCGGATTAGATCCAAATCTCAACCATTAATATGTCTCTATGATTGAGAAAATATTGATTCTATGTGAATTAATATATAACCGTTATCGTAATTCATATGTTTTAAGATGGGTTATTTTAAAGATATGGTGTAACGCATTTTGACCTATTTCGGAAATCTAAACATCAACTTTAGTTAAACGAAGTAAAGATGAAAAGTGTTGTTAAAAAAAAATCTGCTTGGGAGCCGACTACGGTCATGTTCAGTATCGCAAGATTTTTTGATAGTTTAAACTTTTTTTCGATAGAATTACTTTTTTGGTAGAGTATTATAATTTATGAAAAATCTAACACTGAAATGAAAGAGGTAGATTTACTAGTAGATTTTCAAGGTGAAATTTCAAAAAATCCAAAAAGGATAAAAAAGTAAAAAAAAAAATCTTAAATTTATCTTTAAAGGGTAAAATTATAAATAAATTCAATAATTTACACAAAAAGTTAATGAAAGCTACCAATTGAAGCTTCTCAAAATTGGGGGGAAAAAAATCAAAAAGTTTCTAAAAAATCTAATGAAAATTTTAATCTACCAAATAATCTACTAGAAAAAGCACCCATTAGCTTTCATTTTTTCCAAAACTTTACAAAAAAGCTTAAAAAAGAACACCGCCGAACGAGCCATACGTTAACTTGCTTTTAATTTTTTTTAGCGTGAGAAAAGTCGGCATGCAGCAAACTATACACTTTGTAAACCGTGTCTCCTATCAATTCCAAGTTTTTTTTTTCTGAATATATTTTTGCTAATATACATTACATCCCGATATTAATGCTAAATATTATTTAATTTGGCATGATCCTTATAGAGTAGAGATGACAGTTTCACTCGCATCTGATGAAATTTTTGACGGAACAATATGATGTGAATCACACAATTTGTGAACATGCTTATAGAGTATAAGATGGTTTCATCATAAAATTAACCGGAAATTTTTTTTCGTAAACCTTATATATTAACCTTTAGGTTTGTTTATTAACGACATTGATATATTTCTACTCCACACGTCATCGAGTACAAGCTCGATGACTTTGTGAATACGTTGTAAGTATCAATCTCACATAAGTATATATATATATATATATATATATATATATATATATATATATATATATATATATATATATATATATATATATATATATATATAGGCTTAACTTTTCAATCTGTTATAACTTTAAGCATTAAGAATTACTAAAGTCTTATCAACATATCATCGACATTTACAACTTTCAATAGTTAATAGTAGTAATATTATAGATTATCACTAAAAGTTATTAACTTTTTTTTATTTTTATGTAACTATTTATCTTTATTAATACAATATTACTTGTTGTAAAAGACACATGCAAACTTATTTAAATAACATTTTAATGATTCAAATGGTTGGACTGAATTTGTAAAATATGGACTCATTCTTAAGTTCTCGCTCTAATGTGAGGATATTTACGAGTCTAGTATATAAGGTTGGTGGACTATTCGTTTCATTAACAATTAGTTTTAAAATGAAATTATGTTGGGTTTATGTATTGGGCTTGAGGCTAACATGCACATACTCGTATGCACACGATCCTGAATTAACGTGCATTGTCTAAAAAAAGCAGCTTAACAATCGTTAATGGGCTACTTAACGACCGTTAAAGCAACTTAAATATCGTTAAAGCAGCTTAACGGTCGTTAAAGCAACTTAACTTCTTAAGGTTTTATCGGTTCGTTAGCCTGCACTAACGAGCGTTATTTAAGGAAAAGGAAAAAAATATAGGCTAACGATTGTTACTTTTTATTTTTTTTGTTATATCAAATCGTGTTTGTAGACAACGATCATTAGTCTATATAAATGATGATCATCATATATCACACATGTAGTTTATGTTAAAAAAAAAATTCTAACCTGTGAAATTGGTAATAGGGTGGGTGAAACTATGAACTAGAGTTCAAAACTTATAGCAGCTTTGACTTGAAGCTTATTCCTATTAGCGTTCTAAATATTCAGTAAATATTTTGAATCTATTATTGAAAAGACAATTATTCTGATCAATCTCTATTACATAACTATCATAGACACAGATCAATGTAAGACGTTCATAATAACTTGTACATTTAGTAAAGGTTTATACTCCCTAAGGTTTCCTACCTAATTTAATCTCTCCATATTTATCATTGTTCATTTGTAAAATTTCAAATTACATTCCAATTAATTGAAACACTTATTAACGATTACAAAACATTTCCCCCATTTTGTTTCCGGATAATATCGGAGCAATTACTTTGGTTTTATTTCCTTTGCATAACAATTAGTTTTATTCATAATAACTTTGGTTTTATCATTTTTCATTTCTCTTGATGTCCGATTATTAAGTACAAATTGAATAACGATTAGGGAAATAGCTATAAGAAGATTTAAATATAATACTATTTAAAACGGCTCAATTTTGCCCTTCATATAGTGAAAAATAAGAATGCTAGAAGAAACCCAAACAAACATATGGGCTTTTCCTCAGTATTATGGGCTTACAGGAGAGGTATTTATACTTTGGGTTAGAAGGCCCATTGGGCCCATTTAAGCCCATATGTTTTTACAAGCTTATTATCCACTCTTTGGAGTTATCTGATGCGGATATAAGGCAATTTCATGATAAAAATAAGCCTATAAATACGAAGAACACAACTTTTAGCTCTCACGATAAAATTGTGTTTGATTTTTGTAGTAGAGTTTGGGGAGATATTGACGTGAAGAGAATTTGAAGGAATGGATCTCTAAGAGATGATATTGCATTCGCATTTCTCGGCAATATCATCCCTCAACAACTTAACAACTCTCTCACAGTATCAACGTGTAAGTTCATGTTGTTGGGCTTTACGAGATCATGCACAACAAAGGTCCCATTTTCCCTTAGGATGGCATTATCTGGATCGTTTGCCTAAGTAAACGAATTTTGTAAATAAATTCTCGTTTTAGGCTCGGTCATAAATAATTTTCAAAAATGCACGAAGTTTAGGTTTGGGACTACGGTCTGAGACCACGTTTTTCTTCGTAAAAAACGCTGTCATGGACAACGTTTTAATTTACGCACACTTTAAAAAAAATATATATAGAGATGCGGTCTTAGACCGCGCCTCTAGAGTAAATTTAGGAAAAAAAAAAAAAAAAGATATAGAAGCGCTGTCCTACACCGCGCTTCTAGTGTAAATTTTTTTAAAAAATAAAATAAAATATAATGTATTTATTTATTTATTTTAAATTTGAAGCGCTGTCATATACCGCGCTTCTAGTGTAAATTTTTTTTTAAAAAAAAAAATCTAGTGTATTTATTTAAAAAAAAATAAAAAAAATAAAAACATTAGAGGACGTGCCTCTATATTTTTTTTTAAATTGCTGACCGCGCCTCAATATCTTTTTATTAAAAAAAAAAATTTACACTAGAGGTGCGGTCCCTCGGCGCCTTTGTATTATTTTTTTTTATAAAGTTTGCGTAAATTAAAAACGCAGTCGCGGACAACGTTTTTTACGAATAAAAATGCTATCTCAGACCGCATTTCTATTTTCAACCCTAGACTTCGTGCATTTTCGAAAATTATTTATGTCCGAGCCTAAAACGAGAATTTTTTTTTTATGTCTACTTAGGCAAAAGATCCGCATCATCTAGCGTTAACATCACACATCTATTTTATCAAAGCATCTTCATTTGAGATCTTCCAAATATTATAATATCTAACATTAATAAATCAAATAAATTTTGTTATAATATTTAAGCTTAAAAAGTAGCTTTTTAAGCATTAAGACTAAAATTAGATATGTTAGGGAAATCACCTCAAAAAATATAAAATTGTATTTCGTACATTTGATCACATATCGTTTCTTATACATCATTATTTTCCAAATTTTCTTAGGACAAAATAAGTATGATTTTTATTTTTTTTAGTAACCAAATATCTCATATATAAATTTTAGAAAATTTTTCTAATTTTAAAATTTAAATTTTTAAAAATTTTATTTAAGCTATTATATTTTATACATTTATTTATAATATATATTCATTACATCTATACTAAACTAATCTATAACTAAGTATATATATAATTTTAATATTATCAATTAGATAAATCATATTTTATTATACATATTTTAAATTAAAATTAGAATTTAATCACATCATTTTCATGGCTAGTACCGGTACTGCACTAATCATACAAAAAGGCTATTAATGGTAATTGTTCCTAATTTGTGATTAATTTTAAAATGAATTATGATGAAGGAACTTACGTCATGTATCCAATTTAATATTTATAATCTCAAAATATATCCTGTCTCAATTGGATATCTCGGGGATTGTCGAGCATTGATTCATTACACTTTATTCATTTGTTTTATATATCATTAACCCAATAAACTATACATAATATTCTTTGTTTATTCTAAACTTTATATATTATACTAATTAAAACTTACGTATCATATATTTCTTCTAGTTTTTAATTCGTCTTCTTCGTGTAAGATAATAGAGACACTTTGAAACCCTAGCCACTTCCCCGATCTAGCTCACATAAACAAAACCAATAACATATCTATATAGCTTTTAATTTTGCGTATTTTATAATCTAGATCACATAATATTCTTTGTGGGAGATATTAAGGTCTCACGTCGAAAGATCGGGACACTCCGAGCCTAGTATATAAGGTCGGTGGGCTACTCCTCCTATTGACAATTGGTTTTAGGATGAAACCTCACCGGGTTTATGTGCTGGGCTTGAGCCTAATGCGTAGGTGCGCTCGTAAGCACCGACCCCCGCTTTGTATCGGACTTTGACATTGTATCAGAGCGGTTAGCCTCAATTCGGCTCGCGATCCTAACCTGTGGACAAGTGCAACTCGGTCTATATCCTCTAGTTGCACTTGCGGGGGAGTGTTGGAGATAATAAGGTCCCACATCGAAAGATGGGGACACTCCGAGCCTAGTATACAAGGTCGGTGGACTACTCCTATTGTCAATTGGTTTTAGGATGGAACCTCGCCGGGTTTATGTGTTTGGCTTGAGCCTAATGCGTATGTGCACTCGTATGCACATGACCCCGCTCTACCGATCCGTTTGTATCGGACTTTGACATAGCCAATTCCCAGATCTAGCTCACATAAACAAAACCAATAACATATCTATATAGCTTATTATTTTTGCGTATTTTATAATCTTTATTTTCAAAAAATCATTATATATTACATAAAATATACTTTATTTATAAAATAGTACGTACTACTTATGGTTAGGTTGATTATTTTAACTTGAGAGTGGATGATTGTAACGCATAACGTTATTTGTTTATTGTATATATAGACGTGACGTGTAATTGGTTTTGAGTTCTTTAAGAAGTATGTCTATATATATGTTTCATTTAGCATTGTAAGAAGATAGCCTTTGTTTATTTGTACGGCATTTCTCTCTACACAAGAAGAAGGTTTGTGAAGTTTTGAAGTGAAGATTGTGGTTGATATAGAGAAGACAAGAGAAGGTAGAAAACTCGAGTTGGTAATGGGGAGAGGGAAGATCGAAATACAAAAGATCGATAACGTGACAAATCGACAAGTGACGTTTAGCAAGCGAAGAAAAGGGTTGTTGAAGAAGGCGAAGGAACTTTCAATCTTGTGTGATGTAGATGTTGGAGTTATTATCTTCTCGTGTACCGGCAAGATCAATGAATTCGCGAGTAACGGGTTAGTCAACTTAAAATTTTCTTGCGAAATTTCTTTTCCCTTGGTTGAAAATCGAATTAGGGTTTGGTAGATGATACATGGTCAAACTTTATTGATCCCATCCCTTGTCGATTTGCATCCCACGGTTGCTTGAAGTAGTTCGTTTTTTATCCTTAGATAATTGATAGAGTCGATTATAAAGAGATAAATCGCTAGTATGTTTGGGGCGTTATCACAAATATAGCCAGAAAACTCCGACTTAGCATAGTCACAAGTACTCTGACAAAGTTCAGTACAGATGGACCGTAGAACGACAATAGAGTTGTATATGGTGTCATCCTTCATTATTAGGAAGAGAAATTCACCGGCCTATCTAGACTCAAAATATCTCACTTTAGATGTTGAAACTTGATATCTTCGACATATTCGAACTAGATTACCTATTTTCATATACGTTCTTTTCTCTCATCGACTGTGTTCAAATCCTAACATATCGGCTGATCGGAATTTGTCTTAGTAAACTTACGAGTTTAATGAACAATCGATATTAGCAGTAGCATGAAGGAACTATTGGAACGCTACAACAATGCAGAAGGGAACGAGCCACTTTTCAGCCCCGGTTCGGAAGCTCAGGTATATATATGTATGAACCGGTTCAGATTCAGAAGTGTAGTGTATTGGCAATTAGATTGTATTAAATGGATAGTATTCTTCGAATATTTATATGTATATATTTGAATTTGCAATTGTTACTGACAGCTATGGAAACTGGAAGCAGAAAATATGCGACAGCAGCTGGAAGACCTGAGAGGAAGCCACAGGTATGAATGTGATCTATAATCGATTCATTGCACATGAAGCAATGAATTTGTGTCACCACATGATATTCGGTATTTTTAATTTGTTATAAACAATTACAATTACAAAATATTAAATATAATGTTTTCGGTGATGAAATTTTAAACATTTTTTTTTAGCATAAAACACAGTTTATTAGGATTTGGATTCCAATCCCATTATTTATATATTTCAACCTCATTTCTAAAAATTTGGAACATTGTTAACTTATAATATAATTGGGATTATGCTAGGTTTATGTGTTGGATTCGGGTCTAACGTGCATGTGCGCTTGTATGCACACAACTCCTACTCTGCAATTCGTTTGTATTGGACTTTGACATAGTATCATAGGGTTAGCCTCTATTCGGCTCGTGATCATGACATGTGCGCAAGTGTTGGGATGGATAGAGGTCATAGAGCTCGATCTCACAACAAAATATATATTACGGCCTAATTTGAAATATAAGCCATTAAAAATCGTATATGATACATACTCGAGGCTTTCAAGGTATCTTTTACGCGTGAAGAGAGATAGTTCTCGTACATGTGAAGTGAATTCTTTAGACAAAGGCTTGATTACTATTTATGTGTTACATTACTTATAGATAGCCTATATAGTTTATATCATATTATTCGCGTTATAAAATATGTACTTTTGCATTCAAACACACCCTTATATAACCGATTATTTGCAGACAACTCATGGGCGAAAACCTTTCGGAATTGAGCATCGAGGAGCTCGAGAATCTGGAGAACATTCTGGACGTGAGTATAAAGAATGCTCGTGAGAGAAAGGTTTGTGTTGATCCTATAATACACCAAGGTATATGTACATTATATTGCTCCAACAATTCTTCTTTCTAGTTCGTTATTATAGTAATGGTATATTGATTTTAATCATATGCAGGAACAGATTCTCAAGGACAAAATACAACACCTTAATCAACAGGTTCCTATCTTTAAGAATTAAGCTTCAATATTAAGTATTCCGGTCTTAGGCTGTTTAGGGTCGTTTTCGGTTTGTTTAGTATATAAATGAGCTTGACCGAGTTTTTTTCGAGCCAAACTCGAGTAGCTCGGATCATATGATAACCCTACTAAAGATTGACTCACCTAGTCATCATTAGGGCTATTTTTTTTAACCGGAACTCGAGTAGCTCGGACCATATGAGAACTCTACTAAAGATTGACTCATCTAGTCATCAACAGGGTTTTTTAATTTTTACCCGAACTCAAGTAGGTCGGACCATATGAGAACCCTACTAAAGATCGACTCATCTAGTCATCATTAGGGCTATTATTTGGAGTTGAACAAGCCAAGCTTTAGTTTTCTCATGTTCAACTGTTTAGAGTCGATTAAAGCCTAAATTTTATTCGAACTTAAAAAAAGTGTTCGTAGTCAAGTTGTTTAGTAACTGAATGAGTCCAACCTGAGCTATTTTCGATATGAGCTCGAGTAGCTCGGATCATACAACAACCCTACTAAAGATTGACTCATCTTGTCATCATTGTGGCTATAATTCGAGCCGAGCGAGCCAAACTTTAGTTGTCTCATGTTCGGCTCATACTTAACTTGTTTACTAAGTGAACGAGCCCTAGACAAGCTATTTTTGTTGAGTTTCATTAGCTCGACTAAAATAACAGCCCTAAGACTCATCACTTGACTCGATAAATACTTTATGTGATGCAGGAAATATCAGTGCACCAGGAAAACATTGAGCTTCACAGACAACTGGGTATGATGCGGCAGCAAATGGCTGAACTTCAAAAGAAGGTTCAATCTCAATACAAAACCTTAAGGAATTCAAACAAACATGACTATTTATCAAAGCGTTTCATCAGGTTGCTGGCCAAGACAACGATGGTGGCGAACAAAAACGTGTTTTAAGTTGTCCACAAGCTTCTTCGAGCAGTAGAAATGACTGTTATGCATCAGTTGAACTCCAGCTCAAGCCAAGCATGCCTCAAGAACACTGATCGATCCTACGTAATTCGTACGTTGTACAACAAATCACTAAACAACCAAGAACGGCGTCGTGTCGATCTTGATTGAAGATATCTGTTTGATCAGGTTAGAGATCGAAATACTCAAAGTAGTTAGCTAGCCTAAAAATTGATGAACCGGGTTGTTCCTATATTCTTTCGGGTGGATTTAGTGATTTAACCGTCTAACTAACCGGGTCCGGTTGTTGCCTTAATGTTTAGGTTACAAAAAATAATGGGTTATTAATGCAAGTTGATCCAAATTTGGAATTTAGTTCGGCTTGGTTGAGTTAGTGTTTTTTTTTTTTTTTGCTTATTAAGTAGTTAATTTAGCATTTACGGAAAAATTGATATTGGAAGGGTCTTCTCAAATGGGTCATGAAGTATTTGGTCTTGTTGTAGATTTGTAGACCTGACAAATTAAATTGGGTGAGTCGAAGGCATGACCTAAAAAGAAAATTTTGGATGGTATCCTACATTTTGATCTTTTTCGAGATTATGTTCAAGAATTTTTTCAGTTTTCAGATAGTGCCTTGAGATTCATAAATTTCCGGAATAAACTCTTCGATCATCGACAAATTAATTACATTTTGAGGAAAAAGAATAATTATCATTTGCCAGTTATTGTTAATAGTTATTATGAATGTCCCTCCACATATTCATAAAAAAAAAAAAGTGTTAACAAATATTAACTTATGGATGATCGAATGGTGCATCCTAAAAGTTATAGAAACCAAGGGAGTCATCCCAAAACCAAAAAAAAAAACTTTGCCAGATCCAAAAGACTAAACTAACTAAAGTATAGGGACATTATTCGAAATACCGCAAATTAATTTGTTTATTAAGAATTGTACGTGTAAGAGCATGATGTCAAACATGTAGTTAACAATTGTATCTGGTTTGTTTGGTATTCATAGTATCTGGTTTGGAAAATTTTGCATATTTTTGATTATTTAGGGTTTGTTTGGTATTCATATCTATTAAATTATTAGATATCGAGATCAAGATATGGGTATGAGACTGAAATCCGATATCTTTGTTTGGTAGGTTTTAGTATATGAACAACAACACACATACAAAAATATTGATCGAGATTTAGCAGTATAAGATACGTGAGAAATATAAGAGGGTAAGAAATATATGATACGTGATAATATTAGTTTTAATTATATTAAAAAAAAAGGAGGAAATGTGGATCAAGATTTAGAATTAAATTAGGATATCAAATTGATATCCACAAGCTTATATTCCAAGTGATAAATATGAGTTTTTTTATGTCGATACTTATACTTGATATAAACATATGATGTCAAACATGTCATTAATTTGTTGGAAACTTAGTAAAAAAAATAAATATGGGCTGAACCCAAATGGGCCTGACAAGCCCAACAATTAGGACCATAGCTTCGTAGACTTTTTTTAATTTGTCTTCTCAACTACAACAAACATATTTGGTGTATTGAAAGGCCGGAAATCGACAACAAGTTAAAATGTCGTGCAAATAGCGAAAAATCAAGAAAAAAACACAACGAACACCACCCGACACCAAAAGTTTTTATCAAAAGAAAATACAAATATCTTAGCAAGATTTTCAATCAAATGTAATATAATTGACCAAAAAGTGACATAACGAGAAATTTAAAATCATCACATATTTTGTAATTCCTCGATTTCACAGTAAATATCATTTTTTTTTTATCTCAAAATACTTGTCATTCCAGATTTTTTGAACGAATCTACTTTACATTATTATCCTTCGACTTGTTAAGATAATATTAGCTGTATTTTTTATGTAGTAAAAAAATAGCAAGAGTGAATACATTAAAATCATTCATTATTTTATTAAAATATGTGAAAATTAAAAAATTGTGCAATGTGTATGCAAAATACTTGGATATTCAAGGAAATTAAAGATAATCAGAAGGGATATTATAAAGTGTTTTTGTTGACTTTTCTAACTTAACCATCTATCTGGTCAAACAAAAGTTGTAGATATATATAATTACTCTTTGGGTAACTTTCATTGTTGTTCATACTCATTTAAACTTTTATAACCTAACACATGTTCTCGTAAGTTTGGATCCAAACACATAATTTATTTTTATTTTCTAGTAATCTTCATTTTTCAATAAGCTCTCAAAAGTGAATTTAGAAAAAACACTCCGATAAAGTTTAAAACTTTAGATCGATTATAAATTAGTATTATTTTTTTGGATCGTGATGAGCTAGCGTCCGTGAGATAATATAATAACCTAAACCCCCTCTTACTAAAAATAAAATAAACGAATAGGTCAATTTTTTTTGGCAATTTAACTAGGTATTTTTGAAAAACTAGAGTAGTATCTAGATTTTTTATTGTTTCAATTAAGTAAATGTACCCCAATCTTTTTTTTACTTATTTTCAAACTCTACACACTCTTCTCGCAAGGGGTACATTTACTAAACACAAAACTAGAAAAAGTCATCTGAACCAAATTGTTTCATTTCATTTGTTTCATTTTTTTTACTAAAATCGTTATTTGTATCCATTATTTTCGTTAGACGGACGGACTATACGGTCTATAAATTCCTAGTATGTACCTATATTTGTATTGTTCAAAAATGATTTTAAAATACAAAATATTGCCGCATGAAATCGAAAGTCTACCTCGTATTATTTGGATAAAACCTCTAATAAAGTGTGAAGTTGTTACAACAAATTCATCATTAATCCCACTTACCACTAAATCATTTTCTATTTAATTAATTTATTTAAGTTTAAAGAGAGTCCCATCGGATCTTCCAACCTAGTTTTAGTAAGTCCAATTAGAGACACACACGTGTTGCCTCTCCATAGGTTGACCAACAAACATAAATATTTCCGAAGATCACGCGATTACCGGCCCGAGAAATTATGGGCATCATTAGACATCCACGAAAGATTTTCCCTCACTCGCTAAACCCTTGTTTGAACCGCACTCGCTCCTTGCTGTTGACACGTGTACTAGCACGACACGTGTGTGTTATGTGCGCGTGAGCTAGGTTAGGTAAAGGCATCAAAACCGCTTACTGCCTTTGATGGTAAGCTGTTTTTGCGCCACCGGTTTTTGGAATTGGAATAAAATAGCCATTTAAAGATTGGCTCTTTTTTATTTTTCTATTCATAGAAATTTGACCAAACCTCAATAATAATGTTAACATCGTACGTTATGTCGTTAAATATTATTTTAAGTTTTATGTCATTATTGCACGTAAAAATATGTTTCCACTATATTTTACTCCAATCAGTAACCACGAAGTTCTATAAAAAGTTGTACATTGTGGTTAGGGTTTCTTAAAAGTAGGAACATAACGATAATAGATATATGAGAACAATTTTAGACCGTCGAATGGTGAGTATTGAGGGTTTAGATTTAGAATAAATATCATAATTAATAATAACTACGAATAATAATTAGGAATAATCCATTCAACCAACTATAATTACGAATAATCCACTCAACCAACAATAACAACGAATAATACACTAAATGATATGACACCTTCGTAACAAAACTGATATTAATTACGAATTTGTTCTCATGTATACACGTTAGGGGTTGTTCTCATATATATATATATATATATATATATATATATATATATATATATATATATATATATATATATATATATATATATATATATATATATATAATGTTTTAAATCAATTTGGGGAGTGAGGTTAATCTATTTGTGTGTTTTTTTTTCTCCTTTGTTGTGGCTTTTCATGACGGTTAGTCCGTCTGCCGATCCTTTTTGGTCTTTCGATCCAATAGTCGGTGCGTCGTTTATGGAATCGAACCGCTTTCCATTATCAAAAAAAAAAAATTAAATTCATAAAACCAAAGTCTGAAAGTATCTGTTAATTGATGATCCGAATTCGATACGAGAATTATATTAGGTTATGGGTCGGATACAACTCGAGGTTTTTTAAGATAGAATTGGGTATATTCAATTCATTCGAGTAATAATTATGCGGATCAGCGGGATATTCTATTTATTTGGTAAAACAAATCATATAACTAAGGTTAAAATAGACATTCGGAAATCCAGATTAAATATCCGACTAAAACACATCAGATATTTAAATACTTTCGAATCGGATTTGATTCAACCTTTTATAAAATTATTGTATTGGATATTCAAACTTTTGCATCTGATCAATCTCCTTCATCTTGTTGAACTTTGAGTGTAATAATCCAGACCTCTAACACAGTAAAAAGTCAGATAATTTACTGATAGTAAAATAGTTTTAAATTAGAACTCAAGTGTTTTCTTAACTAAGAAGCAAATTTCGAGGTATTTGACCCTAATCCTATAACTAATAGGTCAAGGCAAATAGATTATCATCCGGATAAGTAATTGTTCTTAATCGAGTTACTTAGTCACTTAGCTCCATTTGTAATTCACAAGAATCATTTTCAAAAACATAATGTTATCGAATTAATAAAAAAGTATGTTTTTTTAACTACTTGCATGAAATATTAGAGGTCTTTTAACACATGAAAGTAACAGGACACGGGATTCAACTTATCAGGAAAGCCGGACACGAGATTACTTATTACTTCCATGTACAAATAATGAATACATATATGCTTGGTATTGTTTAACAACAAATCATTACTTTAATCAATACTTAACAATCAACAATATATATCAGCCGGCCATGTATATTTCATTAATCTCTTCTTACAACAAACAATTATTACAAGAAAAGAAAGAACAAGGATGCTGGGATAGGCCCATTGGGGAAGGTTTCCACAAATATAAAAATTACAAAACAGTCCACAATTTTATTATTTTATATTTATCAATAAAGTAATTAAAAATCAATTACCAGAAACACCTCTCTCATCATAATCATACAAAATTAGAATAATTCTACCAAAAAAACAAAATTAGAATATTAATGAGCAGCTCAGCTCATATATCTTCTTCCAAAACTTTCTCTATCCATACCATCTTCTTCGTCTTATCTTCATCTTCATCCTCGTCTTTCTGCTGCAACAAAACTGCTGAATCGCCCAGAACCGACTCGTAAGTAGTCTCCGATCAATCTCTTTCTGATTGTATATTTAGACAGATAACTTGTTTTTCTGATAATTATTTTTGGTTTCCTGTCTTAAAGTTGACATTTTAAATCAGATTTGTATTGATCATCATCAAGTTGGCCTTCTTCTTCTTCTTTCTAGGGCAAAATTAGGGCAAATTAGTGAAGTGATTAATCAATTTGTGTTGTTTTTTGTAAATAGGTAAGCTGTGAAGAGATTGATCATCAAGGTAGCAAGAAAGGATGGGAAGAGGGAAAATAGAGATAAGAAGGATCGATAACACAACGAGTAGACAAGTAACCTTCTCGAAACGAAGAACCGGTTTGCTTAAGAAGGCTCGAGAGCTTTCGGTTCTCTGTGATGCTCAAGTTGGTGTTATTATCTTCTCCTCTACTGGGAAACTCTATGATTTTTCCAGCTCCAAGTAATTCCTTCATTCTGATATTTTCTTAATTAATGATTAGATTAATTAATTTAGTACATTTAACTTTACTAATAAACAAATAAATAAGTACTATATGTTAAGTTTGCCCTATCCTGCAATGTCTGCTGAAATTGTTCAGTTCTTTTTGCCTTTCATGAGGCTCTTTATTATGCATTTTTACATGTTGTAACCCACTTAACCTAAGTTCACTTGAACAATTCTTAATGATTCAAATTTAGCTTAGCTTTTACAAGTTTCATATCTAATTTAGACTGAACTTAATTTGTCTAGTAGATCCAAGGCAATATAGTTCATTACAACAAAATGTTCAATTTATGAATGTTGATCCGGGTATGTCCGGTGTGTATGTTCTACGAATTTTTTTCGCGATTTTAGGGCTTCACATGTCATTTTAGATCTTAGATCAATCAAGTCATCTTTGTTGTTGTGCATATTAGAAAAAAATTAAGGTAAGAAGAGATTAAAGAAAGAAGGATAGTCAAGATATTGTTAAAAAAAAGAGTAGATGGTAAGTATTAGGGTTAGGATATTGTTGAATAATGAATATAGTAACATGGTCAAGATACAATATGTATAGCATAAATTATGTTTGATTGTATTCTATCTAATATTTATTATCTTTTTTAAATATTCATTTGTGTGATTCAGGTTTCGGACTAACTTATCCAAACAAACAATCAATTGATTTTATAATTAGAAGATTTATCACTAAAAATCATGACAAGAACATGTTATTCAATCTATTAAGGTAAGTTTACTTTGAGAGGTTTTAAAAAAAGTTAAATTTACTAAAATGTTAATCATCACATCTAAAACTGAAATAAACTTTGTAATTGAAATTACTTAAAAAGTTGAGATTTTTAGTAAATACATCCTAAATCAAATGATAACTTAGATCTTTTTATATATATATATTCGATAAAAGATACTTATAAAAATAATAATTTTCCAGTAGGAATAACAAATAAACTCACAGTATATGCATTAATGCATAAGATGAATGAGCTACTCTTTTTTTATTATCGTCAATTGATTTTGAAATCTAATCGGAATTATGTGTTGGACTTATATTTAACGTGCATGTGCACTTATATGTCCATGACCCCGATTTACAGTTAGCATTGTGTTTTTTTTTAATTGTCGATTGATTTTATGATGAAACATAATCGAAATTACGCGTTAGACTTGAACCTAACGTGCGTATTTGCTTATATGGTAAACTCCGTACACTTTAATACCACCTTACTTCATTTCCTGGATGATCTTCATTATGCAAATATATAGCATTTTGTGACAATGCACATATAATATAGTGTGAAGTTTCTATTTGTAAATATTATGCAGCTTGAAACCACTCATCGAACGGTACCAGAAACTTAAAGAAGAAAATATGCAATTAGCAAATAATGCTGCTATGGAAGCAAAGGTAATATTTCGCAGCTTCTACGTACTTAACTATGTGTTTAGTTATAGATTTTAAGGAATTATTTTAGATGTTTATACATAAGCTTAATTAAAAAGTGTAAGTGTTTGGTTGGCGATTGAGGTTATTTTAGATTTTTTTTTTAAATTGGATTAAAATGGTTACACTTCAATGTTTTGAAAGCTCCTATGCCCAAAGTTTTTGGATAATATTTAGTTTTCTAGTCTTTATGTATAAAAATCCAAAATAATCTATTTTTAAACCACGATCTAAAATAATCCTCTTTTAAACCTCCAATCTATAACCAAGCATGACATAATTGTCATAACTAGTGTTAATATATTGTTTGAAGTTGTAACTTGTAAGTCTCATCCTATAAAAAGAAACTTTTGTATAATAACCTAAATTTAAGCACTTGTTTATGTAGAAAACAACACAAATGTACATTAGTAAATCACCTAAACAAAAGCTTTAAAACATGAATTTTCATGATTTTGAGCAAATTATTTCATTTGGCTCACCTTTAAACATGAAGTTTCATGATTTTGAGCAAATAATTTCATTTGGCTCACTTCCAACTACAAGATGATAAAAAGTTTTTTTTTTGTTTTTTTTTCATATAGTGAATCTATACAAGAACTTATGCATTACATTTGTGTTGAAACGATTTTATTTATTTTTATTTTATTGCTCTAATCAATTTTTTTGCATTTTTTTCTTTCTATAACAAATTTTATTTCCAACTTTTAAATTAAGAAGAAAAAAAAATAGCATTTCTCTTCAAGGCAGTTTCTTTTGCTCTGAATGATTCCAAAAGACAAAATATTAATATTACTGGATTAATCCATCAATTAGTGTTTGTATAATCACAAGACTATATTAGATGTCATTATTGAACATAGAAAAAAAAAAAAAAAGAAAGAACTATATGTGGATTTTCGTCTTGAAAGGCGTTTGTTTTTATTTTTTAGATACTAACCAAATGTCTCCTGAATTTCTTGAATCATCATGAAACTGATAGGTTTGGCAAAAGGAGGTAGAGACCTTACACAAACAACTGCATAGTTTGCAAGAGAACCACAGGTAACATCCTTTGCTCGTACTGAATTGAGTATAGAGACGTAAATGAGGGTTGGATTCCTACATTGTTAGATGTGACTTCAAATTGAAGAGGGTTTCATTGGAGGAGATGCATGATTTGATAAATTGTGCATTAAGAATATGTTTGACATGGTTGTTGTGCAATATTGATGGATTTTTCAAAAAAAAAAATTGTTTATTTGAAAGATTAGAGTTTAGGATCCGATTGAAATCCATACGACCATATATCTAAATATCAGGATATGGACATATGATCATAAGTATTTGTATGATCAAATTAGCTAAGTAAGTTTTTTTGAGATTTCTCTAAGGTAACTAAGCTCATGGTATAAATATGTTTAGTAAATGTACCCCTAATCAAACTTCTACCTTCCAACTCTAATTTAATAAAAGTGGTAAAAATTGAAGGGGTACACACCTAATGAAAATGGAAAAGGGTCTATATTTTTTGGCCAAATTTTTTCTATCTTTATTCATCTACTATATAATACTAAAACAGAACTGTAAAAACCAAGTGTTATCTCCATATTAAGTCACCTCGAATTTTACCACATATCATCACCACATTAAGCCACCTAATATTTTGCCACATGTCACCACCACAATAAGCTGTATCGGATTTTGTCATATGTCTTATTTATATATAGTCAATTGTTTTCATTTTTATTTGATTTTGTTTCTTAATTAAAGGTATGACATGAGATATAAGAAAAGATTATAATATAAAAAAAATAAATTCTATATTTAACAAATATTATACTATTTATGTGTTAGAATATTACATTATATAGATTTTGTAAGTCAGGTTATTTTTTAAACTAAGATATATGTGTCATTTACTTTTTACATTCAAGAATATAGGATATTTTGATATTTTGAATATAAATACCGTAGCATAATTTGATATTTATTCACTATCATATTTATTTATTTATTTTAATGATTGGTTTATTTTATTTCATTTGAGTGTATTTTATAATAAAAAATTGACATAGTGAATTATTACATAAATGTGTAATAAATGGAAATATGAACAAATATATTATAACCAATAAAGATATTACATTATGATTATTATCATTCATATATCATATTTAGGATAATCTTATAATAGGGTAATCCTATACAATTTTCTTGTAGAAAAGTTTTAAATTTTAGCATTTATTTATAAAAATAATTTAGTAATAACTTTTGCTTAAAATATTAAAAAATAGGTTTGTCAAATATTCTAATAGACTTGTTGGAGATAATAAGGTCCCACATCGAAAGATGGGGACACTCCGGGCCTAGTATATAAGGTCGGTGAGCTACTTCTCCTATTGCCAATTGGTTTTAGGATGGAACCTCATCGGGTTTATGTGCTGGGTTTGGGCCTAACGCGCATGTGCACTCGTATGCACACGACCCCGCTCTACCGGTCCATCTGTATCGGACTTTGACAAGACTATCTCTTGTGTATATATATTAAGTAAAAATAATATTTATTTAAAAAATATATATATAACATATATTATGATTAAAATATATGAATATTTTTATAATAAATTTTGCGTCATTCCGGACAAAATACGTGTACTAGGCTAGTTTCTAGTATACGAATATATGAATATGAAACTGAAATATGGTGTTTGTATCTTAAAAATATATCATATTGATTTTTTTCCCTCAAATTTTGTCAAATTTAACAATTAACCAAATAATTATCCACTAATCTACTTCTATAAGAGTTTTCATAAACTTCCATAATAATATAACTTTTCGAAACCCTAAAAAAAAAAAAAAAATCACAACATATCCAAAATGATTAAATCACCCAAAAATTTTATTTACATTATAGCTTTTCTACCAATATTATAGTGGATTAGACTGCAATAATCTTCATTTAAAATATGATTTATCTAATTTGATGGTAATTACATATTGCAGAATGCTATTAGGAGGAAATCTAACAGGTTTGAGCTTCAAAGATCTTAGCAGCCTTGAAGATCAGTTGGATTCCAGTTTAAAATCCATCCGATCCAAGAAGGTAAGACGTTTAATAGGTTTGTAAAAATGCATTTCTTCACATTTTAATTGCATTTTTTCTTCTAGTAAAATGGTAATTTATTCATATGAAAGGATGAAAAGAATTTACAAATGCCTGTTTATTGTCTGCAGGAACAATTACTGTCGGATCAGATAAAAGATCTTAAGCGACGGGTTATTTAACTATATATCTTAACTTTTCATCGGTTTATATGGTTAAGTTCACGTGAGAATGAGTCATTTAACGAGAACTAAGAATGATTCACGTTTTATTGAAAAACTTTGAAAGAAAAGGACAATTTATTATATAGATGGACGGATCATGAGATCTAGGCATGTGTTTTGAGTAATAGTTTTTTTTGATATCGAAATTGGGATACTCGGTTTCAAGTATTTAAATTATAATTTTTAAATCGTGTTCAAAACTCCACACCTATATTTTTTTTATTTCATTTTTATGCCTAAAATTAGGAGTATTCTTTAGTCCGCCTATAATATTCATCTCAACCAATTTCCTTTTCATTTATTTTGACGAAAACCTTCTAAGAAGTTTGTGTTCAAATTTGTATACATGTTAGTTCAAGATGTAAAGAATCGGTTCTCGTGAAAACGCTCATTCTCACGTGATATTTTTCTTATATATATACTTTAATTTACAAATTACCTGAAATTCGATGTCTTGGTCACAAAATCTGCAGGAAAGCCTCTTAAGGGAAGATAACCTCCAACTTTGTAACAAGATCAATTTCATCCAAAAGGAGAACTCGGAAATGCAAAAGAAGGTAACGATTTTGATTAAACGATAAGGTACCTAGAACTTGATATGATCATAAGAAAACATCCAACATTGTAACAAGATCAATTTCATCCAACAAGAGAATTCAGAAATGCAAAAGAAGGTAACGATTTTGATTATACCATAAGATACCAAAAATTCGACATAATAATAAAATTTGTATTTCATTTCAGGTAGAAGGATCAAAAGACGAGCATCATCCAAACATTTCATATAATTTGAGTGACATACAAGAAAACCGCGAGATGAACCTTAGGTACGTAAACTCTTTAACTGCGCAACGCTCTATACTATCTATTGATGATCAACTTAGAACCCTAATTTTTATCTGCAGCCTACAACTGAACTAACAGGGAGCGAAATGGCGTTTTACGAGTTACATTGTATGTTATTGTACATGATCGAGTGAGAACGAGTATCAACATAGTGAAATACCAATCCTTATGACCAATATTGTGATCTTAACTTGATTTCTTGGTTGATGGAACAATGTAATAGTTTAGCTTATGTCATGAGATTGATGTATGAACTATGTAATGAACAAGACGTTTCTTGAATTTAACTGAAAATTTGACCAAATGTGTTACATTGACAAATCAAGAAATTATAAGCACAACTTATTTGAAATTTTACACTCCACAAACTATTCAATCTCCATCTAGTGTATGAACTCCCACATTTCATTTTCACTCTTTTGGCCTATTACAATTCAAAGATTCTATGTTAAAACCTATTAGAAAAATAAAAGTCTTATTTATCCAATTATTTTTCAAAAAAATCTAAATATGTTATGTATTTTGGAAATATTTAAGTAGTTTTAAAGTTTTTTTTATAGTACTTTGTTTGAAATAAACATTTTTTTTACATAAAAAGACATTTTAAGCCGCTAATAAATTGATATATTTCCTTCTAAAAAAAATCTATTTTTCGGATGTTCTTCGACTATGGGCGAAAACTATAACAATTGTTACTCACCTTCTTACCAATTGGATGTATGATATGCTATAACTTTTCTTTTTTCGAAAGAAAAAGTTATACCATAATTATAATACTTGAATCTAATTTTTAAATTATAATATATGAAATATAATATTGAGAATTATATAAAAGTTAAAATACCCAAAATATAATAATTAAATTAAAAATAAAACTAATTTATTTTACAAATAAAAAACAATAAAAATCCCTTTCATTCAAATTCTTCATAATTTTTCTTGATAATACTTTTCTTCATAATAAAAACTGTCAATCATTCTCAAAGGGAGGTTATGTGTAATGTGAAAACTAATAAACAAATTGATTTTTTTTTCTTCTTCTGGTATACGTTATTTTCAAAAGGACTACGTGTAAAATCAAATAAATTGGAATTTAATACTAACTTGAGAGAATTAATAATAAACCCAAAAAATTATTCAAGCTCCAAATTACTAGGGCTAGCTAGATGCAATTAGGTTGAAAATCATGTCAAATTGAATTTGTCAAATAAAAGTATACATCAAACCCATGCATAAACATTACACTTAGTACAACAAACAAGTTGAATGTTCAACATAAGTATGTATTAAGAGTCCAAATTATTTGCTTCGATCATCATTCTAAAAAATGGAGACATTAGAGATCAAATCTAACAACCTCACCCGAACCCAACTCGACCCAGAAAAACCCACCTCGATCGAGGACAACGAAGAAGATGTCTCCCCGATCGAGGAGGTTCGGTTAACCGTAACAAACACCGATGACCCAACTCTACCCGTATGGACATTTCGGATGTGGTTCCTAGGGTTGCTCTCATGCACCCTTCTAGCCTTCCTCAACCAGTTCTTCGTGTATCGTACGGAGCCACTTACTATTACACAAATCACCGTCCAAGTCGTTATCCTACCCGTGGGGAATTTCTTGGCCACCGTGTTGCCCGTGACCAAGTTCAGAATCCCCGGATTCGGGTCGAGGGAGTTCTCGTTGAATCCGGGGCCATTTAACATGAAGGAGCATGTTTTGATCACTATATTTGCTAATGCAGGCGCGGCTTTCGGGTCTGGGACAGCTTATGCGGTTGGAGTTGTTGATATAATTATTGCGTTGTATAAGAGGAAGATATCCTTCTTGGCTAGTTGGTTGCTCATCGTTACCACTCAGGTATGTGTGCATTTTGTTTTCAAATTGACTCAATAAGAGATAGGTCTGCACATATTCAGACCGAACGGAAAAATCGGACCCGTAAATGTAAAATTCCAGTCCGGTCCATGATATTCCGATCCGGGTCGGTCCACGACCGTAATATTCCAGTTCGGACCGTTTAATTTACACTTTAAATGTTTTTGAACATGAACAACCTCCCGTCCAAACATGGACCGGATTTAATCCATACAAAAAAAATATATTTTTTATCGTATTGGACCGATCCGGCTTATGAGTTTACGATCCGGTCTTGTATGTGAGTTTACGGTCCGGTCCGAACCGTTTGGACAAACCTAATAAGAGAGTGAGGTTGATGCAAGTGCTCTGTACAGGTTTTGGGCTATGGGTGGGCCGGGCTGATGAGGAAGTACGTGGTAGAACCGGCCCATATGTGGTGGCCTTCTACTCTTGTTCAGGTATCCCTTTTCAGGTAAGATAATAACAATACAAAGGTTAAACGCAGTTCCTATAAATGGTTAAACGCAAAAAATTAAATTAAAAAAAGTTGGGGATAATAACAATACAAAGGGGTGTACAATCGGATCAATCCGACTCGATCCAAATGCACGGATATTAGATCCGACTATACGATATAAGGTTGATATGCATAGTATTCATATATCCGGTACTTTTACCCGAATCGGATATCCAAGATATAAGAGTTGCTCTATTGATTTTTAAAATACTCTATTTTTTCCGGATATCCAGACGGCCCGGAAAATTGATTTGGCCCACAATTTTAAAAGATATATAGTGTAGTAGGAAGAGAAAAAAATGCTAGATTAGGACCTCAAACCTAAAACCAAACTGAACACAACAAATATCCTCTTTACCAACTAGGATATTAATACATATACTAACTATCTAATTTTTTTTATAACGAGGCCCTATTCATAAGAACGGGGTGCACAACCTACGAGCCGGGTCTGTCTGGGTCACTCGGATATATCTGATCATAATGCACAAATATCGGATCCGACCATTTTACACACATTGATCCGAAGGTTTTTGGATCGGGTCAATTGGATTGAATACTTTTGCTCACCATAGAAGGCTAGAAACTATGTCTATCAACAAAGAGAGGATCAGTGACTTCAGTGTTAAATGCTTCATGTTCCTAAAAAAAGGATAGAACTACAAACTACTAGATGAAATATCCGATCCAGGATTCCTGGATATCCGGCGAATTTTAGACGTAGATATACAACTCCTAAACCTAGGCAAAGATAACCCTGGACAAATCCAAGTCAGTTGGATAATCAGATCCATTATATCGGTCATTGATCAATGAATAATGTTTCAGAACAAGAACAGAACTATATAGTACAATAAAGAGTTGATCTATGTTTCACATCTCTAAACAGGAATAGAACCACATAATATGACATATTTACTAACGGTAGTTGAGTACTTACAGCAGATAGTTTCTCCAGGGCTTTGCACGAGAAGGAGGACAAACGAGACAGACACATCTCAAGGGCGAAGTTCTTCCTAATAGCACTTGCATGTAGCTTTGCTTGGTATGCTGTCCCAGGGTACCTATTCACCACATTAACAAGCATTTCATGGGTCTGTTGGATTTTTCCAAAATCAGTCACAGCTCAACAATTGGGATCCGGAATGAAAGGGCTCGGGCTAGGAGCCATTACACTCGATTGGTCAGCTGTGGCTTCCTTTCTTTTCAGTCCACTGATAAGCCCCTTCTTTGCAATTGCAAATGTGTTCATTGGGTATTTCTTGATTGTCTATGTTGTCATTCCCATAGCATACTGGGACTTGAACATGTACAATGCTCGGAAATTTCCTATATTCTCCTCTTATTTATTTGATTCCCAAGGTCAGGTCTACAACATATCAGCAATAGTAAATGACAAGTTTGAGCTAGACTTAGCAAGCTATGAGAAACAAGGGCAGATTCATTTGAGCATTTTCTTTGCATGCTATTATGGATTTGGATTTGCAACTATAGCAGCCACGCTTACTCACGTCGGTTTGTTCTATGGCAGGTAAATCTAACTGCTACAGTTTATTTTCAATTCTCTAAGGCGTGTTATTTCTATGTGTAATTACCTTGGCAAATCATTACTCTTCAAGTCAACTATTACTTAATGAATCAATACAGTAAAAAAAAACATAACTATGTAACATCAGTAAGATCCTCCAAGGCACCTTTGTGTGATTACATGACCATTAATCATGAAAATTTAAGAAACCAACAGTCTCATTTATTATTGCTTTCATTAGGGAACCCTAAGTTTTGCAAAATAGGCTTCTTTTAAGCAATCTAAAGGATCTCAGCTAGCTACATATCTGTCATGGTAACATTACACACCTAGCTTTTATGTACATCTGATGAACAAAATCAACAGAGAGGTCTATGAACGATTCCGAGCATCATACAAAGGCAAGGAAGATATCCATACTAGGATGATGAGGAAATACAAAGACATACCTAATTGGTGGTTTCAGCTGTTGCTCACCGTGACATTTGCAATCTCACTTGTACTCACCACTGCCTTGAATGACCAAGTTCAGATGCCTTGGTGGGGGCTCCTCTTTGCATGTGCTATGGCATTCATATTTACTCTTCCGATCAGTATCATAAGCGCCACAACAAATCAGGTAACCCTGAAGTCTCTGGATTCGAATTTCTTTTTAATGTCCCACATAAGCAATATAATTAGCAATGATCATATATATGACACAGCAGTATCATTATATCATAATTAGCGATGAGCCAATGAATGACAAAGGCAAATATCACATTTGCGCTCTGACCAGCTTACCCTTCATTTGTAGCAGTAGAAATTCTACACTGAGATGAGATCTATAAACTCAAATGAACTCTTTGAATCTAGCTGCACAAATTTGCAGTGAATAAGTCATGCTAACTTAAAAAGGTTAATGGCTGATGGAACTGCAAAAGTAGATAAATTAACTTTGAATCTAGTAAAGGTTCGCGAAGAATATGTAATAGAGAATTCAACGGCATCAAGCCAAACAATCAATATGTAGCTTATTTAATTCATTATTTGCTTAATGTCTTCTTTCTAGACATGTGCATTGGAAGGAGGAACTTGAATTATTATCCTACTACATACACATCTGTTTTATCTCAAGATACTTTCTTTCTTTGAAATGCAGACACCTGGACTAAACATAATTACCGAGTATGTTATGGGTATTATACTACCAGGAAAGCCAATAGCAAATGTGTGCTTCAAAGTCTACGGTTACATGAGTATGAGCCAAGCAGTGTCCTTCCTGAATGATTTCAAGCTGGGCCACTACATGAAGATACCCCCAAGATCAATGTTCTTGGTTCAGGTGAACACCTCTGAGTATAGACTATATATGTAACTTCTATAAGAAATACCTAGAAATAACAATATCATTGTGTTGTGTCTTTTATTCACAGTTCATAGGAACTGTACTTGCTGGGACGATAAACCTTGTGGTTGCATGGTGGCTGCTGCACTCAATAACAAATATATGTCAGGATACCCTCCTTCCACCAGACAGTCCCTGGACCTGTCCTGGAGATAGGTTATTTTTCGATGCAACGGTTATATGGGGACTAGTAGGTCCTAAAAGGATTTTTGGACAACATGGGATATATAAGGAATTGAATTGGTTCTTCCTTGGTGGGGCACTAGGACCAGTTATTGTTTGGATCTTCCACAAGGCATTCCCCAAGAAATCGTGGATTCCCTTTATTAATTTTCCAGTCCTCCTTGGGGCAACTGCCATGATGCCACCAGCAACACCATTAAACTTCAATGCTTGGATTATAGTCGGAACAATTTTCAACTTCTTTGTCTTCCGTTACCAAAAAAAATGGTGGAAAAGGTATAATTACATTCTTTCGGCAGCCATGGATGCTGGGGTAGCCTTCATGGGAGTGCTCTTGTACGTTTCACTTGGGATAGAGAACAGAAGGTTGAATTGGTGGGGTACAAATGGTGAACATTGTCATCTGGCAACATGCCCTACAGCCAAAGGCATATTGATTGATGGATGTCCAATTCATTAACACTTGGTTTTATACATATTTTCATATTGTAAACCCTTGGTTAAAAACTCGAAGTAGAAGCAATTTCAACTGGTTTTACAAGCAACTGTGGTTTGGTGTTTACTGAGTACGATCAAGAAACAATTATGACATTATGTTTTGTGTGGGTCTATCTCCAAGTTTACACATGTTGTGTTTTATAAGAAAAATACAAGGTCATACTCGACAAGTTGTATGCCAAGCCTCTTTTGAAAAATACAAAGTCTTCTCTTTTCTATAATCTACTCTTTAACTCTTATCTACTTACCATTTCTTTAACCATCCTTTGGGTATTCTGTTCAAGACCCATACCAATCAATTATTCTTTCCCTAAAGAATATACCAAGCTATATAACACAACCTTCACAATTTGCCCATTTTCACTGTTGCTAAGCTACCTATACCCCCTTAGTTGCAATATGTTCTCTTCTGGTAAGTTGACAAGAAATTTGTATAGCCACATTAGATATACGTTACACAGCTGCAGTTATTATTCAAACCTATTGTTTTTACCAAGCCGGGATAGAGGCAATAGAAAAGAAAAGGGAAAAAAAGCATGTCAGGACTTAGGTTTCAAAGGAACTCCATTCCCATGTTCGATTTAGAAATCTCTACCACAATGAATCAGAAGGAGGAATAACCTATTATACTCGTACAAAAAAAAGAAAGAACTTGGCTTGCTAACACTGAATCCTGTGGTCAATCTATGCAGGTTGGAAATCTAAGAAGATGTAGCCTAAAAAGAATAACTCCAACACCAAAATCAGAAATTCAAAACATACAAAAGCATTGGACAGTTATCTTGTGATGCGCCATTATAATAGAAATTCAAAGCATCCTAAACTCCGTCCTCCAAAACATAAGCAAATGCAGATTAGAAAAATGAAATCGGAAATGGAAAGAAAAATATCGGATTCTAACAAACAACAAGTTATAAAAACATGTAAAGAGCTACAAAAGAGGTTATCAATGATTCCTGACCTGAGAAATGATAGTACATGATACAGTCAATGAATCCGTTCATCCTTGACCCGCATTCAACAAATTCAAATATGAAGTGGTGAACATCCGGAAACCAATTAGCGAAGAGCAGCATGTTCAGCATATTTAAGAGTAATTTCGCTTCGTAATATTCTTTTAGATACTACCGTAACCCTCGATAACCAAATATTTCGTACTGAAACCGGAGACATTGCCGCGACTTCAAAAGATGCTAATTGGGATGGCGAAGACCGCCATGGATGTATCTTTAGAACTTCGGACATCGGAGGGAGAGGAAGACGAAGGAGTGAGAAGTGATTCTTCTGGCCCTGTTTCAACTCTTCCAAAAAATGGCTACACATCTGGCCCTATTTTTATAATATATTTTTCATCCCGATAAATCCAATAAAATCCGAAGTTTAACTAAAAGCTTCAAAAGATATTTTAAGCGATCTACCGGCAATAATCTATATGATCGTCACAATTACGCACTTCGCGTGCAAAACATATGTATAGTTAGAAAAATCGCAACCACACACGCAAAGTGCATAATTATGGTGATATTTTATCCTCCGAGTGAATCTCCCTCTTTTGAAATGACTGTAAGTCGCCTCTTCGATATGTACGTCGCAAAGTGCATAATTATGGTGATATTTTACCCTCCGAGTGAATCTCCCTCTTTTGAAATGACTGTAAGTCGCCTCTTCGATATGTACGTCGCTTCTTCGATATGTAAGCTCAACCACACACACAAAGTGCATAATTGTGGTGATATTTTACGCTTAGTAAATGTCCCTCTTTTGAAATGACTGTATGTCGCTTCTCCGATATGTAAGCTCTCTCTTGAAATGATTGTATGTCGCTTCTTTGATATGTAAGCTCAACGAACGTAACTTGCTCATATCTCTTTTGAAATGACTGCTCACTCTCTCTTGAAATGACTGTATGTCGCTTCTTTGATATGTAAGCTCAAAGAACGTAACTAGCTCATATCTCTGCTCTTTTGAAATGACTGCTCACATAACGTAACTAGCTCATATCTCTTTTGAAATGACTGCTCTTTTGAAATGACTGCTCACTCTCTCTTTTGAAATGACTGCTCACTCTCTCTTGAAATGACTGTATGTCGCTTCTTTGATATGTAAGCTCAAAGAACGTAACTAGCTCATATCTCTTTTGAAATGACTGCTCTTTAGAAATGACTGCTCACTCTCTCTTTTGAAATGACTGCTCAAAGAACGTAACTAGCTCATATCTCTTTTGAAATGACTGCTCTTTTGAAATGACTGCTCACTCTCTCTTTTGAAATGACTGCTCACTCTCTCTTGAAATGACTGTATGTCGCTTCTTTGATATGTAAGCTCAAAGAACGTAACTAGCTCATATCTCTTTTGAAATGACTGCTCTCTTTTGAAATGACTGCTCAACGAACGTAACTAGCGATATGTAAGCTGAATGAACGTAACTGGCAATGCTTCTTCGACGTTGCTTTACTAATAAAGACTTGTTAACACAGAGATGACAAAGAAAGTGTAGCAAGTTTTAACTTATTATTGTTCCCTATTCATTCAAGAAAAACAAACTCACTGATTTCGTGTTTGTAAAGAATTTATCCATTTGACCAAAACAAAAGCCTAAAATGTTTATCCAGGACAATCCCAGAACCTAAACGGGTTATACATCACATCATCCCGTGATCTCAGATTCACGCAACAAGGACCCTTTAACAGAGACAAAAATTTCAAGTGATTAATCGAGCAGTAGAAGTTCAAAAACAGCACAACATACATTCACCGGGTTTCCTATTTCTTGGCCTCCTCGTACTCGGCCTCGGGTGTCTGGTCTCCACCAGGAGCTGAACCACCAGATGAAGCATCTCCTGACCCGCCTGAGCTGCCACCGGACATGTGTTGTCCGATCTTCGACACGGCCTTGTTTGCAACGTCGATCTTAGCTTTGATATCGTCTACATTGTCTGTCTGAATTGCGGCCCTCAAGTCTGAAATTGCACTTTCGATTTCTTTGGCTATCTCATCGGTGATCTTCTCTCTGTACTCTCCTAGACTCTTCTCGATGCTGTAGATGGTGGTGTCGGCGGTGTTCTTCGTGTCGATGAGAGTCTTCCTTTCTTGATCCTTCTGAGCATGAAGCTCAGCTTCCTTGACCATCCTATCAATTTCATCATCTGAGAGACCACCTGAGGAACGAATGGTGATATTCTGTTCCTTTGAAGTGGCTTTGTCCTTAGCAGAAACCGTCACAATGCCATTTGCATCAATGTCAAATGTCACCTCGACTTGGGGCACACCACGAGGAGCAGGAGGAATTCCAACCAAATCAAACTCGCCAAGCATCTTGTTGTCTGCTGCCATTTCACGCTCTCCTTGCAAGACCTTAATTCCTACCTGAGTCTGGTTGTCGGCTGCTGTCGAGAATACCTAAGCGACCAAACAAAGTTTAACATTAAAGTTGCTCAAGTTTATAGCACTGAACTCCATAGTCACACTACTAGACAGTATTAACTAGAGGACATAGATCACAAGCATATTTTAAAAAAAAAAAAAAAAAGAAGACGGCTTTGATGTGATTTTACCTGACTCTTCTTGGTAGGAATTGTGGTATTCCTGTTAATGAGTCTGGTGAAGACTCCACCCAATGTTTCAATACCAAGTGATAGAGGAGTAACATCCAAAAGAAGCAACTCCTTAACATCACCACGGAGGATACCGCCCTGAATTGCAGCACCCATAGCAACTGCCTCATCCGGATTCACTCCCTTGCTAGGACTCTTTCCAAAGATCTCATTAACCACCTCTTGCACCTTTGGTACTCGGGTCATTCCTCCAACCAAAAGAACCTCGTTAATTTCCTTTAGGGTCACTCCTGCGTCCTTCAAACAGTTTTTGCATGGGTTTCTTGTCCTCTCAATCAAGTTGTTTACTAGTGCCTCGAATTTTGACCTTGTGAGGGTGATGTTCAAATGCTTAGCACCAGATGCATCAGCTGTGATGAATGGGAGATTAATTTCTGTCTGGGATGTTGACGACAGTTCTATCTTGGCCTTCTCAGCCGCTTCTCTAAGCCTCTGCAGAGCTAGTCTGTCCTTTGTAAGGTCAATCGACTCGGTTTTTTTGAACTCTGCCACTAAAAACTCTAGCAAGGCATTGTCAAAGTCCTCTCCACCCAAAAATGTGTCACCATTTGTAGCTTTCACCTGTACAAAGGATAATGTATCAGCTATGTTTTGATGACAACTACAATCGACAAACATCATTAATAGAAGGACAATTATACCTCAAAGACACCATTAGAGATTTCCAAGATGGAAACATCAAAAGTTCCTCCTCCAAGATCAAAAACTGCAATAAGACCCTCCTTGTTGCTCAATCCATAAGAAAGTGCAGCAGCAGTGGGTTCATTAATGATTCTTTGAACATCAAGTCCAGCAATTCTTCCAGCATCCTTTGTTGCTTGCCTCTGAGCATCATTGAAGTAAGCCGGGACAGTGACCACAGCTTTTGAAACAGTTTTACCAAGGTAAGCCTCAGCAGTTTCCTTCATTTTAGTCAACACAAATGCTCCAATTTGGCTAGGTGAGTACTGTTGTCCATTTGCTTCAACCCATGCATCTCCATTAGGAGCCCTTACTATCTTATACGGCACCATCTTCATCTCCTTTTGTGTATGTGCATCATCAAACCTTCTTCCAATCAAACGCTTGGTCCCAAAAACAGTGTTTGTTGGATTGGTCACTGCCTGACGCTTAGCTGGGGTACCAACAAGCAGTTCACCCTTCTGGGTAAAGGCAACTACAGAAGGTGTAGTTCTAGCTCCCTCAGCATTCTCAATTACTTTGGCATTCTACAGAATATATGGTAAAATCATTCCAAGTACATTTTGAATCAACATAAAACAAAAATAAAAAATGTATCAACAGAAACAAAGAAAAAACATATCTAACCTTGCCCTCCATGACAGAAACACACGAATTAGTGGTACCCAAATCAATACCAATGACCTCACTTCCAGCAGGCCTTGTGCTATAGACAAAAGGCACCAAATTAGCACAATAAAATAAAAGACATTATCAAGAAACAAATATACTAAAATAACCTAAACAAATGTTTACCTGAATGGCCTAACCAAGGATGACCATCTGGATCCAAGAAGTGGATTCAGTGCAGGTGATTTCCCAGCAAGCTGAACAAATAAACTTCAACCATCAGCTAATGAAAACCCTCTCCGAGAAAGTACTATAAACCGCTAAAAACGTATATAGTGTAAAATTTCTAACCTAATATATTATCTCAAAATCAACAAATTACCGATAATTCACAGAACATAGCAAATATTTACTCAGTGGATCAAAACCAATCAGAATCGTCAACCCTAGTTTCCAATGATTCGATTGCCAGTGAAGAAAATGAAACTAAATAACCAATCTGAAGTTACTCCCCAAATAAGAGATCCATATAAACTAAAAACAATAATCTCCAAAGAAGAGCTGTATGACACAAAAGAGATAGAAATGGAGATTATTAGAGAGGGACGTACCTGTGTAAATGAGGTGGAGAGAGAGGTGAGCTCACGGCGGTGGTGAAGAGAGCGGCGGAAAAGAGTGGCTGTCGCCATTAGAGCTGGTGAACGATGAATTGGAGATTTGGAGGAAGTATCGGCGGATGGAGAAGAATGGGTTTAGGGTTTAAGAAAACCAGAACGAAGAGAGATTGGTCGCCGTTTGTTGTTGAATTTATATGAGGGTAAGGGTGTGTGTTAGAGGGGTAGACACGTACGTGAAGCTTCTAGATCCCCCCACACATTACTATCATTTTTGCTTTTTCTTGCGCAACGGGCAAACCCTTCATTTTCGTTTTTTTCTTTTTTACTTCGAAAATTAAGACCGACAATGTTTGGTTTACGGTTATGAACAATTTTTTTTTTTTTTATACATAGGTAAGCAAAAAGGGAGGGTCAGCCTCTCGAGACTGACCGCCATAAAGCATCCTTTCGGACGAGGTCTTCAACTTCAGGTGGCAGAGGATCGACGCACACATCCGAGTTGTGTCCAAGGAACGTCAGTCGGTCTGCAACAGTGTTGATTTCTCTAAAAATGTGTCGAACCATACAATGAGTGAAGCCAGAAATCATTAAAGAAATGTCTGATATGATCATATCCGCTTCCCATGGTGGCTTCCATATGTGCTTCAGCGAGTTGATGAGCATCAGGTTGTCACCCTCGATCTCAATAGTAGATACTTCAAGACTAACGGCCTTTTGGAGGCCCTCCCGAAGAGCAAACGCTTCTACTTCAAGGACAGAGTTTGCTTGGCATCTTCCTTTTCCAATAGCAATTGTGCTTGCTAGGTTATTCCTGATGATGAATCCAAATGCAAATTGCTCTGATGAGTTTTTTGAAGCATCAAAGTTGAGTTTGACAAATGCTCCGATTGGTCTTTGTCATTTGATTCCTTTTGTTTTCCTTCTTTGCGTCCCTGGTTTTCTATTAAGGTTCGGTAATTTGGCATTAGCTTTATCCCAATCATTTATTTGATTTATAACTATATGTTTTATGTCGTTTGGTGCCTTTTGTTTATTAAACACTATTTGATTCCTGAGCAACCAAATTTGCCACCATGTTACTACTAGATGACGTATTTCTGTCGAGGAAGTAATGCATTTTAGTTCCATGATGATGTCAATTATTTTCCAACTTGTAATATCATTATTCTAGATGTATGATGAAGCTTTGTCGTTATCAATCGATTGAAGGGTATATGGACATCTAAAGAAAAGGTGATTCGCACTTTCTGAGTGGTAGTTGCATAATTCACAGTGCATTGTTACAGGTACTTTTTGTTTATCTAGGTTTTCCTTTGTGGGAATACCATCTAGTGTTAATTTTCATAAGAAGTTTTTGACTTTAGGCATTATATCAATCTCTCAAATCCATGTTTTGTCGTGGGTTACCCCTATTTTTCATGTCTGTATAATTTCCAATGTAGATTTAGTAGAGAACCAACCTTTCTCATATGCATCCCAGTATATTCTGTCTTGTATTACATTTCTTGGCAAGTTATAGTTCTTTATTTTTGAAATAATATTATCTGGTAAGGAACCATTAAGTCCGCTCAGTAGTAGATTGTTCCATTTGTTGTTTGTGATGTAGTTAGCAACCAATACTGAATCATCAATCGATGTTTTAATAATTGCTATATCTTGTAATGGTTATTCTGTAATCCATCGGTCTTTCCAGAATCTAATTGTTCTTCCATCACCCACACGTCATCTAACACTACTATCAAATTCTTCTTTTAACCTCATTAGCTTCTTCCACTGCCATGAAGAATTTTTACCGCATGAATAATCCCAAAGGCATGAGCCCCTTAGGTATTTTTCTGTAATGACTTTAACCCATATATTTTCAGGCTCTGCCATTATTTTCCATAATAATTTCATTTGAAGAGATTTGTTCATATCTTCTGCTTTCCTAATTCCGGTTCCCCCTAGTGATCTAGATTTACATATCTTGTCCCAACTAATAAGTGGGTGAAAATTTGACCCTTTGTTCCAAAAGAAATTCCTATTAATCTGATCCAGTTCTTTATGAATACTTGTTGGTAGCATAAATGCTTGCATTAGATAGCTTGGTTTTGCATTGAGATTTGCTTTTATTAAGGTTATTCTTCCTTCTTGAGAGAGGGATGAGGCTTTCCATTTTGAGAGTTGTTGTTTCGATTTATGAATCACAGAGTTAAATATTTCCTTGTTTGCTTTCCCATTGATAATTGGGCATCCGAGGTATTGTTCTAGGTTTGTTGATGCCATGATTCCTAATTGTGATTGGATTCTTCTTTTGTTAGTGGAGCCAACATTTACAGTAGTTTGGAAGGCCGATTTGTGGTAATTGATTACCTGGCCGGAAACTGCACAATAATCCGTAAGAACTACAAGTATTTTGTTATTCGCCTCTGTCGAGGTCTTTGTGAATATAATGATGTCATCTGCAAATGCTAGAAATGGGATGATTGTACCATTTCTCATAATCGGAAAACCAATGGTCTTTGGATTTTCATTGCTAGTTTTTTGTATGTTTTTTGCCAATACTTCCGCTCCCAAGTTAAACAGTAGCGGAGATAATGGATCTCCTTGACGTAGGCCTCTTTCAGGGGAGAATAATGTTGTGGGGGAATCATTAATTAAGATTGAATACGAAACCGTGGAGATGCATTCTCCGATCCATTGTCTAAATCTTTCTCCAAAGCCAAATTTTTCAAGAACGGCCTTAAGAAAGTGTCATTCTACTTTATCGTATGCTTTCTCCATGTCAAGTTTGATTGCCATAAATCCTTGTTTTCCTTTTTTAGTTCTAAATCCATGGAAGATTTCATGAGCAATTAGTATATTTTGTCATGTATTGATCTATTTTGAGTGAAAGCACCTTGTAGTGGGTGAATTAGTTTTGGGAGGATCATGTTAAGCCTCCTAGCAAGTATTTTAGCAATGACTTTATATACAGTCGAACAAAGACTTATGGGTCTATAGTGAGCAGTGGTGGTCGGGTTATCCGTTTTTGGTATAAGAGCTATAAATGTGTAGTTAATTTGTTTAAGGATTTTCCCTATTCTATAGAAGCTCTTGACCGCCTGGGTAACTGTCGGTCCAATGATGTGCCAATACCGTTGATAGAAACCATCCGTCATTCCATCTGGACCAGGTGATTTATCACATCCAATATCAAAGACGGCTTGTTTAATTTCTCTTGTAGAGAAAGGTTTGGTTAATTCATGGTTTTCATTTTCCGTTATTTCTGGTTGAATTATTTCTAGTTGTTTCCTGAGATTATTCTCGTCCACTTCCGAAGCTTTAAAACGACACTGAAAGTCATTTAAAAATTCAGCATTAATGTCCTCTTCTTTGGATAAAATTGTGCCATTTGTTGTAGTAATTGTTGCAATAATTTTGTGATTTCTCCTTCCCGTAGCTTTCCTATGGTGAAACTTTGTATTTTTATCACCAAATCTTAAATTATTGGTTTTAGCTCGTTGCATCCAATATTTATGTTGATAGTCTATAAGACATTCCCGTTTCTTAATAAGCCTATTAGTCTTATCATTTTGCAATTGGTTAAATGTTTGAGACGTAAGTTTCTGAAGTGATTCGATTTCTTCATCAACCATTTTGAGTTGTTTATTTATGTTACCAAACTTCTCTCGACTCCATTGTTTTAGCTTTTGTTTGAGAAGATATGTCTTTTTCGTTAAGTTAAACATATGTGTACCCGGATACTGAGTTCTCCACGTTTGCTTTATAAGGTCTTCATAGTCTTTACTTTGCATCCACATAGATTCAAACCTAAATGGTTTGTTCTTAACTTTGGTAGGCTTGTTTTCTATCACAACCGAGATCATGCAATGGTCTGAAGAGGTGAAAGCATGATTCCTAGTGTGAATTTGTGGGTATTTTTGGATGATTTCAAAAGAACTCATAATTCTATCAAGTTTTTCATAAGTGTTGTCATCACCGTCCTTTCTCTTCTTCCATGTGAATCTATTTCCTTTGGTGGGAAGATCCGTGAGGTTGCAATGCTGAGCAAACAATTGTAGCCTAACTAGTTTGTTATTTTGTAATGGGACACCCCCTTTTTTATCCGTGTGTTCAAAAAGTTCATTATAGTCGCCAATAACTAAGGTTGGCCAAATTGAATCGCAAACTTCCGTTGTTAATTGGGTCCAGAATTCATTCTTGTTTTGTTCGTTTGGTGGTGCATATATGAAGTAGATAGCTAATTCAGATGACGTCACGATATCTGTATATTTGTTTTGATTATTTCAATTTTTTCATCCTTTAGTTGATATTCCTTCCAGAGAAGACACATGCCTCCAGAAAATCCGGTTGTCGGGATGAAATGTATTTTGTCAAAGCCTGCATTTTTCCATTGACTTTCATCAGGCTCAACACTCGATTTTGTCTCTGCTAACAATATCATTTGTATATGTTCGTTTTTACAGGTTAAGTTTATGTCTGTCCAAAAGTTCTTTTTACGCATACCCCGACAGTTCCAAAAGGCAATCTTCATTAAAAAAATTCATTTGTGTTGGGAGGTAGATTCCCGTAGTTCCTACCAAAAAACCGGTTTTTTATTGTTTTTCTTGTTTTAACAGCAAGCCAAAGGTCGGGTGTTATTTTCTTCTTTCTTTGGTTTTTATCTATGTCATTCCCGGGCATCTTAATCCAAAAGAAGTGAATCCTTCCAAATAAAGATTTTTCCGTTTCGAAGGGAGGGAACGGGTGGACCTCACTTTGTTCACATAGAAAATTAAAAAATCTCTTATGATGACTTTTTCTGATTTCTAGTAAGTCAAATAGAAGCAATTGTTGCTTCAGTTTGGTCTCAGTGTACTTTTGTTCAGTAAATGGGGTCATGCTCAGATTGGTTATTGTCCACCCTTTGGTCAACATTCCTTGCGGATAAGCCTTAATTCGGTGTCTTTGCCGCTTATTGTTGGTTTGGTGTGCAAATTGGCCTCTCCTTTTTTGTCTTTTCATAGAGAGACTTGAAACTGGTTTGTTGTGTTTGTTTATTCTTCGTTGTTGGTATGTTTTTGCACGTTTTTTTCGTGAGGATTCATGTGGATAAATCTGCAGTACTATCCTGGAATCCAAATTCAATCTCATCCGAGTATATTGAAAAGAGCAAGGTTGGCATGTGTAGCAAACATATTTACCTGAATCAACATCTTACACATTACACCAAAGTATAGATTACACCTGAGTATATAATGCAAGTGTATTATTGCGTTTCTCTTGTTAATATACAATTCGTTCAGTATTTTGCTTGAGATATTTTTTGAGACAGTCCAAGCACCATCATGTGGACACTTATGTTCATGAGATGTTCCAAAGCTCATGCATTCAATCACCTCAATTTTATTGAAAGTGACTATCCAGGTTGTACCTATATTGATAAGGTTCCACCATTTCCTTAGTTGTTTGGTCTTCCATTCATCACACTGGTTATATATTTCCTTAGTTGATCTGTTGTTGCTCATTTTGTGAATCAGGATACCTGCTGTCACCTCTAGTTCAAAATAAATAAACAGTTTAGCAAGGAAAAAACTCTGACAGTAATTATGCCTTATTTTTCCTACATTAAATTCAGTTTGATAGTTATTCAGGAATTCAAGTTGGTGTTCATTAGAATTAAAAAACTCCAAATAAAAAAGGAAGAGATTTAATTCTGAGTACATATTGAGGTAGTAAGAGCCCTTCGCGGGGAAAATTCGGAGTATAATCTCCTCATACAAAGTAACAGTAACTTGGTTTTCAGTGATTACAAGAAATTGAGTCTTAGAGGTTCTAATATTAGGCACTCTATGGTAAGACCAACAGAGAGCATAATTCATAATAGCCGGGCTAGGTTCTAGCAAACGAGGGGCAGCAACAAGCTGGAAAAATAGATTAGAATTTCTAGCATCACATTAAAGTCTTTGCTTCTTCGTTCCACCCATCTTGGATGATGCAGTGTCTTCATCACCTCCTTGTCTTTTTCCTAAGCTGGAATCAGTCTTTGAATTCGCTTGTTCCATCACCATGTCGTCCATCATCTTGTTGACCGTATTATTGATCTCGGTAGAATGGAAGGAGTGGTCTGACATTGCAGCACGAAGGTCTTCCGGAATTATGCCATCCTTGAACAACAAGGCCGTGAATTCTTCTTTAGTGTAGTCTTCCTCACTAACTTCAGGGAGATCTATTTCTTCATTGAGGGACTTTTCCAAAGCTTGAGCCATGAAGTCATCCTTCTCAACTTCTGGAAATACAGGGGATTCTTCATCCCTTGAAACTGTATCCTTCATTTCTTCTACATTGATCAAGATGTTATCATTTGCAGGCTCTTCATTAGGCATGGGATCCTCTTGTTTTTCATCAGGGGTAATCTGAACTTCAGGTTGCTTCTCATCTTTATGGGCTTGGGAGCTGTTTTTATGGCTTTGAGATGAAGAATCCTTCATAGCAATCAGCTTTTCATATTTGGGCGTTAAGTAAGGCTTAAATCCCAAGTTCTGCTTGTTCTTACCTTTTTTTGTTTTTTCTTTTTTTCCGACATGTTCCTAGTTGGTTTCACCGTCTTCTTTTCTCTATTCTTCCCCGTTTTCCTTTGATTCAGTTTCCTCTTGGTATGAAGATTGTTCCCTTCTTGTTTTGAACTTTGTTCTAAAACCTCTCAGAGGGCACACCTCATATGTGTGTTCTTTGTCTGCACAGAAGCCGCACCCCTCAGAGAAGTCTTCGTACCATATTGGAAATTGCTTGAGTTTCCCATTATCGTCTGGGATTGGAACCTCTTCCTTTTTTTCTCCAGCTGTATCAAGGTTGATACAAACTCTAGTGAAGTTGATGCCTTTCTCTTTTTCTAAAAACGGGTCTAGTTTGATGAGTTTCCCCACCTCGTTCCGTTCAACTATTAGTCTGATTGCTTCCTTGTTGACATATTCTGCCGGGATCTGCGAAATTCTGGCCCATATATCCACAATTGTGGTATTTTCTGAGAAAGTATTAAAGTTCGGCTTCCAATTTCTAAGGATGACCAAGTGCCCAAAGGCATGGTAAGGTCTGTTTTTCCATATGGTTTTCTTATCAAGAGGGTTGAAAAAGATGGCTTCTAACCAAAAGTTTGGTTTGGCTATTATCCTAACTTCTCCTTTGATATTCCTCCATTCATTGAGGAGTTTGAGTCTGAGCTTTGAAGGTTCCATGGGTTCACCAAAGATACATACCATAAGGGATGTATCTTTTTGTTTCTGAAATCGTTTTTGACTTTGGATAGGCTTTTGAGATAGTCATCAATTTTTGGGCATTCTGGGGTCTCCTGGGTAGTGTTTTTGTTTGAGTACTTTTGTTTGGGTGATTGGTTTTGTTCATCAGTAGTTTCCTCCACAGGTGAAGGTTCTTTGTCTTTGCAGATTGTATCCTTAAAGGATACCTTAGGATTGGCCATAAGGGAGAACAAAAAAGTTGGAAGATAAAGAGTAGAGGAAGGGGAGAAGAAGTTTGAAAATGGGTGTGGGATAAAAGATAACACAGTTCTATATTTATAGCTGAAAGAAATTATGTAGGTTGATTTAGTCTTGTATTTTTCCAAGTTATAGATCTGGTTTATTGTATTCCCTTTTTTTTGGAGATTTGTTCATACAATTTGTATTTCTAGGCAATAATTTCAATTTCAAGTCAACACAAAGAGTTGGGGGGGGGAGGTACCTCACTTTGTGAAAATGGGACTGAGAGGGGATGATTCTGCAGGTTTTAAGGTTATTTTTTCTCTTCTTTTTGGCTTTTTGTTTTTTCTCAGCTACATAGCGTTGAGTGATTTGTATCTCTTACATCCCAGAATGGAAAAGACCCTCCCAGAATCGCCGACCATCGTTGTCCATGCTTGGGTCGTTGTGCGTTGGAGATTCGATCCAATCTTCCTTGGTTTTCTTTTCTTGCCATGACCGCTTGCTTTCTTCTGTCTCTTCCTCGAAGTATCGCCATTCCCAGAAGGGAAATGTCCAGGTCCACTTTCTTCTTGGTAGCCCTCTCTTCTTGACTTGTTTCAGCTCCATTGCCCTGTCTTCTTTCCTACTAGTCCAGTTTATTGGGTTTCTTGAATCTGCATCTTCATTTGCTTGTATTTGTTTCCGGCGGCTCAAAGGTACCTCATGAGATCTGGGAATTGAGATCCTTGGAAGCTGGTAAGGAGATTTGGGGCTTTCTTGTGATTGCGTTGAGGACGCTTTTGTGGGCGCGTGGTGAGGCGCGTACATTCTGCGTTTTCTGGAGGTTTTTATTTCCATTTCATTCAGCTTCTACGGTTATGAACAATTGAATAGAACCTTGAACCTTTTTTTTTCCAAAAAACTAACTTGTTGAAAGAAATTATCCAACAACAAGTGATATTTGAGTAAAGTGGAAGAACAAGAAGAATAAGAAAGAGGATTTGTGGATTTCTCATATCAAATAATGTTCCCTAACCATTCTCGAATCATCGAATATACTCTTTTAATAATCTTGAGTAACCAATTATTTCCTTGAACAATCTTGAGCAGATTTTGCTCATATGAACAACCTTAGTGTAATGCTCTAATGTCTAACTATGTATGATATATTTACCAGGATTATTTGAGGATAATAGGAGATCCAAAAACTTGTTTCGATATTCCTCTTTGTCTTAATCCACTTGCGAACAATTTTTTTCTTCAAACTTTCATATCTAGATTTGACATCTACTGACCCGTTTGATACTATTGAAAACTTGTCTTCTTCATGGAATTGAAATTGAAAATTTCAATCTTTTTGTTGACAAAAGTTATTTGAACTTGAAAAAAGCATGAAGCTTTAAACAAGTATCTCATAACTTATGAACAACGACTCTGGTCATGCCACCTATGGAAGTTGGTTTCTCGACCAAGAGTCACAAATTCCGATCATTTTTTGTCTATCGAATTTGATTGGAATAAAGCTTTTAACCGATAGACTTGAAAACATAAATGATTCTCCTTATTTGAACTAATCTTTGAAGTTGTGAACTAGTTTGTGCAAAAAGCTCCTTGTGAATAAGTATCGTGACTTTTGTTGAGGTGAATATTGGCATGCTCTTGTTTTCAAGCTCTCCTACGGATTTCGGTGTATGTATGCAGTCGTGTCTAGATTGCGGTCGTGGTGGTGTGCTTTCATGACGGTTTCTTTTGATGGGAGGCTCTTCCCGAATCCCCGTCATTCACTTCCCCGGGAGTTCATGTTCCTGCTGTACATGCATCTGGCGGTGCTATTTTGATAGTGCTTGGCTCGCCCATTCCCGCTTCATCTTTGGAAGATGCTTTCGTTTTCGTGCTGATAGTTCTCCTTCGACGTCACCCTTCTTCTCTTTGGCTTCATTATGATCTTCTCGGACGTCTCCTCCTGAATCTCCGGTTTTGATCAGCTTTGTGCCTACCACTTTTTCAGGGATTTCAACACCATAGCAGATTATATTTACTTGTGTTGCATGGCTTTGCGTCAGCGGCTGGTGACGAGGTGCTACCGGAAGATGTTGAAGACCTCATCTGTTTGGATGCCTTGGGGCGACAAGTCTCTAGAGACTGTTCCCCTTTTGCTTACCCTTGTATCAAAAAAAAATCAATGAAAAATATTTAAAGTTTCTTTTTCATAGTATAAAACTAAAAAAAATAATATTTTGGCAGTAAAATCATATCTGAATTTGAATTAGGTTTTCGATGGAATGGATGTGATGGAAAAATCAGTGCGTGACGGATCAACCACTCATTATACTATTTAAAAATAATATCGTTATTGGTGAGAATAAACGGATAACGATTACATATGTAAAAATAAGTGGGACTCCCACAAACTGGATTACAAATTGAGGAACTTCCTTCCTTCGGATACAATGACCGCTATCAAGTCCTACCATCTCCCGATGTCTTTCATTCGGTTATCATGCAAAGTACTATATGCAACCATCCATATGAGTCAAAAACACATGTATTAATTAACTGTCACTTCCATATGAACCATATAACTAATGGAAAAATAAAAATCAAGTGCTAAGTAAAACAAATCATAACATTTCATACATGTTTACCCTTCTAAATGGTAAACTAGATGATAAAAAATTTAGTTCACTAGAAATCAAAACATTTTTAATGATAAGAAACCACTATACATCGGCGAATGTAAAAGCATAAATCGCATAAACAACATGACCTACATGGAAGACGAGGTTTTCAATTAGATGAAGCAAAAATTGAAGAGAGGAAGAAGAAACTTGTGACAGAAGCCCGTTGGAGAAAGCAAAGTTCAATCAGCCTCGAGGGTACAACGTTTTGAAAAGGAAATCGGCTACGGGTTCCAAAATCGAAAGAGGAAGCGTAAAAAACATGGGGCAAGGGAGCAGCAGATTCGGATTCCGGTTTCAATTTTTGTGTCCGAATCAGTGTAGATTTGGTTTGTGGTCACACGTCGGGTAGCGGCCTGTCAAAGTTCTCCAAACCCAAGGGAAACACAATATCAACAAGAAGCCTTGCCAAATATCAATTTCAACAAAAAAGAGATAACACCTCAACCTCAATTAAAATAACTCTATCTCTTTATTCCTGTTTCTCATATGAATCCTGCAATATGGGTTACCAGTTTTGTATTTGACCTTGATTCTCTTTGCTTGACTGAGATATCTAATATCTTATTGCATAAATTTAAATATGTCGAAAATTGCCTATATAGTAGGATACATAACTCATTCTAACCCACACAAAGCATACTTTTCTATCCTAAATATCTCAGTTTCTATCTCTAATTCTCTCGTGCATTCTTTTCTCTATAAAGGAGGGCAAAGTATCGTACAAGAAAAAAATCAGCACTGACAAAAGCCAAACCAACGTGAACAATGAAGAAACAGTGAACAACCAACACCAAGGAGAGAACATAAACGAATCAAAGAACAAAGGTAACAACTCTTAACAATCCGATCTGTAGGAGTATTTGTCCAGCTTAGCAACAGTGAAAAATAATTTCCAAAAACAAAAACAAACCTTAGTGATGGGGTGCCTTCTAGGTGAACCTATCGAGTTATCTAAAATTAGAACAAAATTTCTATATGAATGAAAAAATATCAAGGGGAACTAAGAACCATATCAAAACCAAATGCTTGACACGTATATTTTGGGGACAAACTAAATTAATTAAACCGTATACTTAAGACCAAAAACCTCATCGACACAAAAAAATGAGAAAAATAAATATATTTGAGACCGACTCAACAAAAACCATCTTGATCCGAAATCGATGTAACCTGAATTCGAAAAATGATCAACCCGATTATACTCAAATAGCTATACCGAAAGAACCCGAAGTAAAACGGCACGAATTACAAAAAAAAAATCTCAAACACAACCCACAACACCCTAAGTAAACATGAACAACCATTACTCCCGACTTCAACCCGGTCTAAAATGACCCGAAACCGAAATAACTCAACCCGAAACCGCCCGATACCTATTTGGCACCGCTAAATTCATCTAGAAATAACAATTTCGTCCATTCCGGAAAAATATCGGGACATGATACGAGCCTTAAAGTTTTTCGTCTTGCTAGACTTTGTCAATATAAACCTTAATATTTTAACTTTAAATTAATCATAACCATTTTTAAAAAAAACGGAAAACGGTTAGATTGAACTATTTTCTAGAAGTAATCAAAACTAAAGCATCCTTTTTTCGGATGACCTTTTTTCGTATGAGAACATGAAGTTCAGGGTCGTCAGAAAAATTAGCATTGTGGTTTATTTAGTTCGAGTTTATTTGACGGTTAGTTTATTTAGAAAAACTGGTTATATGTGTTTAGTTAGAGATTTTTTAATTAGATACGAAATATGAAAATGACAACATTGCCCTCAGAATAATCACGTGAGAGGCACAAAGGAATAAAGAGAAGAAGAGCTGGACATCCATCGACAGAAGAGAAATCGAAGGAAATAGCTCTCTTTTCTCGTTCTTTGCAGAGAGTCCTCACTCTCGACCCAACGAGAATTCGAAGACAGGAGAGGGCAGAAATCGAAGGCACTCCGTCGAACGATTCGGCGCGAAGAAGGAGAAGACACAAGTGAGGTTTGTGTCGACTTTTTCCCCTTACTGTTTCTTTGAACCAACAACCTTCATCCTAAGGTAGAAATCAAAGTCCGTCGAACGATTTCGGGTGTGCTTTTGGAGGTTGTCGCAAGAAATTATCCGGGCCGTCATTGCGCAGAAGAGCCCTTCCCTTTCGGCGTTTTTGTTTTCACCATTTTCGCCAAATCCCTAGGGAGCATATGGTGTATCAATCAATGATGGGCAATTTTGGTAACTAGGCCTTTTTGAAAAATTAGAGTAGTGACTAGGCTTTTTAATGTTTCAATTAAGTAAATATACCCTAATCTTTTGTATTTATTCTCAAACTCTACATACTCTTCTCTCAAGGGGTACATTTACTAAATACAAAACTAGAAAAAATCTAGTATACCAAATTGTTTCATCAATGATTGAGGAGAGTGAAGAGGAGAGACTTGAGGGTAGACATGTTGCCGGTTCCTAAACCGCCGGTTTAGGTTTGGCAAAAGCCAAACCTAAACCTAAACCGGCCAATGAGGAACCGCCGGTTTAGGTTTAACCTAAACCGGCGGTTTGCCAAACCGCCAAACCGCCGGTTTGGCGGTTTGGCACATGACTTTTAAAAAAAAAAATAAATATATATATATAAGTAATATAATATATATGTATAAATGTATAATATATATTAATTAAAATTATTTTATAACTTTAAAAATTGCAAAGAGACCTTTTTTTTGGCCAAACCGCCGGTTTGGCCAAAAAAAAAAAAAAAAAAGGCTCAAACCGGCGGTTAAACACCGGTTCGAACCGTCGGTTTAGGTTTGAGGTTGAACCAAACCTAAACCTAAACCGCGAACCGCCGGTTCAACCAAACCGGCAAACCTAAACCGCCGGTTTGGTCAAACCGGCGGTTTGAGCCGGTTCACAAACCGCCGGTTCAGCGGTTTGGTTTGAACCGGTAACATGTCTACTTGAGGGACATCGACGGTATAGAATTTTCAAAACATTGAAGAATCTCCAAAAACCTTGCCTCAAAAAGTTCTTCACGCTCCAAAAACCAACTCAAAAAAACTAGTAAAAATCACAATCCTTCAACCAAACACCACATATTTCAAAGACCCGTTATAACCCTAAACTAAAAAAAAAAAAACCGCAGACCCCTCAACTAAACGCCTTCAACCACATTCTTCGGAAACTTCCTTGAAAAACTGAAACTCACCTGCTGTCCTGCAACTTCACACCAGCAAACACTACTTATGTTCTGTTTATCTTCAAAAATTATGAAAGCTCCCATTTTTGTACCATTCTATTTCTAGGGTTTTTCACATTTCCACTCCGTATCACATCTCTTGAATCATATTCCTCTCGAGTCAAATCAGACATCGCTCTTCATTCCTTGCGCGAGCCCACATCTGTCGTTGACTCCTCTCTGTTGTCAACGGCCTTCGGCTCAAATTGGAACCACCACCCGACTCGTCAGTAGCCTGGGAATCCGTAGCCACTGCCTCCGCCGCCCGCCGCGAGCTCCTTCGCCCGAAGCAATATTGCCACCGCCGCCGCCGCACCCTGGTCTGCTATAGTAACTCTAATCAGTTTCCAAGCTTTGGGTAAATTACAATAAACCGCTCATACTTCTATTTACTGTAAACCAGAAAATTACACATAAGTGCAAAACTTTTAATTTCAATAAACACACCTTATTTTCAGCAATATGACTTACGGCATTGAATTTGCAATTTGCTAACTCTCCAGGGAATTGGTGTAGGATGATGTTTCTTTATTGTTAATAAGATTCGTTTGCAATTATAAGATAAGTCGTGACCCTGAGCCTTGACTGCCATGTTTTCAGGGGAGGGGTCTCTTGAACATATGTGCATCAAATTTTTATGCTGTTGATTCATCTGTTCATTGGAAACTTGGTTATTATTCTGGGTTTGCTCAAAGATAGTTGCACAATTGTTGTGAATTGAAAGTTGTCTCCTTTTTGTAGATACGAGCATGTTCAGTGACAAGTGTGAGATCTTTCACATCCCTGACAAGCCACCTATTTTACCAGGCCATCAGCCAACTGGTTCTCTCCTACTTTGTCTACCTTCACATACATATTTACATTCCTTCACACATCCTTCTCCATCCATGTCGCTATCAGGATGGAATGAAATTGAACTTGTTACCCAAAATTGAAATCGTTTGGGGGAGTTAAGATTAATATGACTGTCTGCTGACTTGACATTTATGTTTGCTTTTATATGCAGTAAACGTCTTTGCTTCACTGATTGACCCAAAATTTGCCAATATTATGATCAGGTTTGACATATTTTAATCCTCTATTCTTCCTCCAAATCTCCAATTAGTTATTATGTGTTACAAAATGAAATGAACTCCATGATCAGTAGTTTGTGATCCTTTGTGCAATATCGGTATAATAGATTATTTGAGATGACCCTTGTTTTTTCTTTTGGTACTTTAGTTTACAAGAATTGAGGGTGGTAACTGTTTAATATATATACCTCATGGAGCTTCATACTTGGAAACCTACTTATACATAGTTAACTTCTTTTAGGAAGTTGAACCAAGTGGCTCCATTGGAAAATCTACGGCATGTTAAGAGAGTGCGGAAATGTCTTGATGATGGTATGTATCAATGTGTTTCCAAATTAAATCTCATGACAAGGATATGATTTTCTCCCTTTTAAACTAATTCTCCCCTCCTTCAACTATATGTAAAAACTATCTGTTGACATCAACATTTTTCTTCTTAAGAAGCATTTGCAAATGTCAAATTTACTGATACTAGCAGTTATACATTCTTGATGTTCGTCAACTTATTTGACAGGGAAGATACAGTTGACACTATTGCTATGTCTTGCTAGTGATAATGTCAGTGACTTAAGTGGCATACCAAAAGACGTTGCTGAGATAATCAGTTCCTACGAATTGAGTGCATTTGTTACACAAGTAGGTCATTGCTTGTTCTTTAGCTTCTTGAATCTATTCCTTTCACTCATTCCTGTGTTCCTTCTATTGCATATCTGTGATTTATCAAATATCTACTTGTACCAAAAAGGAGAAATCTCACAAGCAACTTTCAAGCTCAGGCTTTGCTCAAATGATATGTCTCTTAGATAAGACAAAGTGAATTCCTTGATCTGCATCTGCATTTTCTATTCCTTGATTGAAAATGGGTTGGAAGTATTTCTAGTGTGGTTTATAGCATTTACTTCTACATTTAATCTTGTAAGTGTTGCCTCAGTATGTAACTACGATAATTACCATGGAGAACATGCTCGTGATTTGACTAGATTCGGTAAAATATTGTAAAAACTTGTATATGAAGTGCAAACTGATTTTGTTTTTTTACCTGAATCTTAAAAATCACCTGAGAATCAATTGCAAACTTGATTTAATATCATAGCTCCTTGTAGCACCCAAATTTTGAGATGAGAACGGGTTGCTATATTTTTTTATCGTGGTCCAATATTTATTATCTGACCTTGTAGTTACGTTGACTTACATTTAGCAATGTCTTTTAATCTTTCTGAAATTTTAGGTGTGTAAATATGCAGCAACAACGAAAGAAGAGTGGGAAGAACAATGCAAACTTTGGCCTACATCATTTCATCCACCAACCTAGTAAGTCATGCTTGGTTTTGAGCTAGCATAATCTGATTTGTTTTATTTGACCATGTTTTCTGAAGTGTTTAATCATATTGTTGTTTGAATATTTTCTATGCATACTGCATAGCCACTGGATTTGTTCTTATAATTTCCTTTGTAGCAGACTGAATGTCATTTGGAAAATCACACTATAAAGAAGTCTCGGATAATTGTATACTGCCACCTGTATTAAAATGGTAGAGAATTGGTAGAATCAGTTGTAACTGAAATTCTCAACGTCATCTTTTTTTTTTCTTTTATAATTTATAAAGCCATGTGAAGTTTATGTTCCAACACTTGAATTTCAAGATATAGTTTTACGAAGTATTTCATTCATATGGTAAAATTTTTTTAAATCAATCCGCGGAACACACAATCTTGCTGAAATTATCTTCAATCGGTATCTTGAAGTAACATTGCTTGATTTATATAACATTTCCCCTAATTTTGGCATGTAATTTCCCCCCTAAGTGGGATGTGAAAGCCTTAGCTTGAGAATCTATCACTTCCCTTCCAAATTGCAGCAATATTGAGGGCATAGCTGGCTTTAGTGAAGAAGGGTCGCAGACAGTTTTCAATTTCATGGAGCATGCAATTAGTTTGGCCACAGCTGGGAAAGAGGTAATTTATTTTATAAGGAACCTGTGAGTTGAAACTCTCAGGCTGACCAACGGCTCTCTAAAATTGGTGCTTTTTTAAGAAGTTTCACAAGGAGTTGTACGGTGTTTGTTATAATTATCAGGTTGTCAATGCTGCAATTATTGTAGATCCATCTATTAATCAAGTAATTGCCACTGCACGTGATGATATCGGTTCATGGCATCCTTCTCCTAAAGAAAACGGCATAGGGAATGATACTTTCAACCTTCATCACCCTAATGCAGATTCTTCTGCCAATGGATGCTTGTCAAACAAGTTACGATCAAGTTGTACAAATGATGATCAAATACATTTATACACAGATGTTCAGTGTTTAAACCCTTGGCAGTGGTCCCAACGGAGTTTATCTACAGTTAGTTCTTGCTATTGGCACCCTTTACGACATGCTGCTTTGGTTGCTATTGAAAGTTCAGCCGCTAGAGATAGGACCCTTTTCCCGGATACGAACTATATTGATGAGAACTTGATTCAAGAGGATCCTCTTACAACATGTTCACCCGCCAAAAGAATGAGAGTTGCCTGTAATGTAAGCTAGATCTGCTTTCTCTATTCTCTTCTCTTTTTTTTTTTTTTCTTTTTATTATAGCATCTTTTGCCCTTTAATATGCATGAATGAGACACCAGATTTGCTGTATTATTATCTTTAGTATTTAGTCATTATGGTTGAAATAACCTTGCATCTAAATTAGGGCGGAGATATCGAAAAGCTCCCAAATGGTGCTGCTCAGTGTGATTCGGTGCGCCCTTACCTTTGTACCGGTTTTGACATCTACCTCGCTTGGGAGCCATGTGCCATGTAAGTTCATTATAGTAGTACATATTCCTGATGTAGCTCTCCCCTAGTCTTTGACCCCACAACATGATCATGGCTCCATCCACATCACATAGTTAATGTAGATTCTTCTGATTCCGTGATAGGCTAAAATCGCAGGTTTTTATAGCATCACATTGGCGACATCCATTCTGCCCTCATCACACATATCAAAACTTTTCTCGTACTGTATTCCATCTGCAATTACGAGTATAGAGTTGCTGAATACCCGAGTCAGTTATCCAAATTACGGCCTTTCATGCTACAATTTGCATGTGCCAATGAACATGGATTTCTGTGAATTAGTAATGATCAATAGGAGATAATATGGCCTTTCTTTTAGTCTTGTAAGAAGCTGAAGATCATTAAGATTCATGCAAACAAATGTGGATTTTTGTGATGCTCTTCAAGCTTGTTTCTTAAACATTTCTTGCAATATGAAATAATATCCTGTTGCAATATGAGATAATATGCTATTGCATTATTCATTAAAGAGTCAAGCCTAATAATTTGTCTGTTAATATATCATTGCAGGTGTGCAATGGCGCTTGTACATCAGCGAATTAGGCGCATATTCTATGCATTTCCGAATCCGCGCACTGGTGCACTGGGAAGTGTACACAGATTGCAGGGAGAGAAGAGCTTGAATCATCATTATGCAGTTTTCAGAGTAAACCTACCACCAAATGATGTTGGTGCAGTTAAATCTCCAGACGTCGTCATTATTACACAGGAGATGAAAAAGGATGATGCATAGCAGGTTTTTTGAGGTATGAAATATTTGTGTAACTTAGATTGTTATGTATCTTCAAGATGTGTTTAACGTGACAAGTTGATAAATTAGATTAAGAATCCCCCATACCGATACTCATATTCCATATCGATACATTATGTAAGATGTTTTTTACAATGTGAGATGGTACAAAAAGAATATAAGAAGCCCGGATTTGGTTTTATAGACTTGCACAAGGGTACTTAGTTTTGTAATACCTAGTCAGGCTAGGATCTTCATTATTGTTTGTACTCTTGAATGAATCACCCTTTCATCATACAATCAATAAGGCCATTGACCTTCGAAATTTCCTCGCGGAAAATAGTTGCAAGAGATGAAGACCCACCCGTTATTACACCTGCTAGTGGCGCAACCAACCTGAGTCGTGACGTCCCAAACAACTTGTGTGTAATGAAAACACTTATCCTCCCCAGCCTTGCACTGGTTCGCATCATAGTCATAATCCTTCTTCTCATCAACCCAGTACTGGACCGCCTGAGCTACCGTGACCCCCGTTCCCACCACTATGTTCTCTCCATACGGGTTGTCGTTATCGGTGTTTGAATGGATAGCTGCACAATCGGCTTTTCTTTGGTTCGCATAGTTCTGGGCGTAGGTTGCGAGTGTTCTGTTCCACACAAGTGGACGTACCCCTACGTCTGCGCGAGCCTTGTTTTGTGAGTCGAGAAATACTTGCTTGTCCACCGCCTCATTGGATGAACAACAATGTATCAAGCACATTGTAAATAACAAGGCAAATGTGACCTTGCACATTGCCATTATGATTTGTGTTTTAGGGTTTGAATGGCAATGAAAGATGTAACCTTTTGTGTCTTACATAGGATGGGTATTTTCTCCTTGGTGTGATGGTGGAGCTTGATTGTAGGGGAATGTGTGTTTCAGGCTTCATGGTGTTAGGATGATTCAAACCAAAGACGTACACAGAAATCTACATTAAAAGTTGGTTAACTTGTTAAATCAATTAGAGACCAAAACTACATCTAATATAGGAAAATAAGAATGCTATTGTTTGTTGAGTTTGGGTTTATGTGTGGCGATTAAACGTCTTGGATAGCGAAGAGAACTCATTTGTTTCGGTCTATGTATAAGATTAAAATCAACCTTAATAGTTACATGAAATTAAGATTGTTATTGTCAGGGCCGTCCAATGAGTTTCGGAGGCCCTGTGTCAATATTTTTTTTTATTAATTTTAAAAAATATATTTTATCAAGAAAAAAATGGGAAAAAAATAAAATTACTTTTTTAATAACAAAATGCATGAAAGAATGACAATAAAAAGTAAAATGAGACCGTTTACACCTAATGTTGAGGAGTTAAAAAAATAATAATATGCAAAAGATGATATAAAAAAAATTACGCCCTTGAAAAGATAAAAATAAGTAATGTGGCAAGCACTCTTTTGTTTAATAGATTAAATAAACATAATTATAATGGGCCCCAAAAAAAATAAGCAAAAGAGGAGATAAAAAAAATAAATATAAGCAAAAGAGGAGATAAAAAAGATTATATAAACAATAAAATAAAAAAATGGTAAAAATGAGATTTGAACCCTAGACCATGTTGAGGTTTAACCAATGTGGCAAGCACTCTTTTGTTTAATATATTAACTAAACAATATTATTATGGGGCCCAAAAAAATTGGGGCCCTGTGCTGTTGGGCCGAATGGCACCCCTTGTTGGACGGGCCTGGTTATTGTGTACGTTCAAGTAACCGTTTTACTACCAACAGAAATGCGACCATAACTTACTAATCCACAAAAGCTAACATTCAGTTTTGTGCTCCGCACCTTAAGCTTACGCCAATATTGACTACGTTCACTTAAAAGAGATTTTATTAAATTTTGGATTACAAATAATTAACAATGCAATATAGATTACTGAAACCCTAAAACAATACTTGACGACCAAGTATTAGACTGAGCCAAACAACAAAGGGCTCATCATTTCACATACCATATCGTTTGCGCTAGGACGACGCGCCCCCGGACCCCAAACGTATGCTGAGTGTGATATTCAAGATACATCAACCCTCCAAAACATGAAAAAGTGATTTTGAAAATAAGAGTATATGTTTAGGTCCCCTCGGGACATTGTTTTCCTTATGGAAGCTCCCATTACTCGGACTAGGAAGTACCCAAATGCAGGTCTAAGTTTCAAGTATTTCCATGTACAAAAACAAACAGGAATGACAATGTCTTTAGCAACTCAAAGCAGAATAATACAATCCCTTGACATGTCCCTAAGACTACCAAAACAAGGAAAGTTCAGATCCACCATGGCTTAGCTGCCAATTCTTTGGAGAACAAATACCTGAATTTGGAGCTGTATGGCAACCATTCTATGATCTGAGCCACTTTCTTGTTGGCCTTTTGGGATTCTACACATTTTTCAATTGAATCACGAAGAGTCCTGTCCGCATTAGCGCATAACCATTTGATGAGATCATCTGTACCAAGAGATGTTTCCCTTGCATATCGTTCAAGCAACCTTGGGAGAAATACTTTCCTATGGCTCCTTACCATTACGTTGGAATGAAGAAACTCCCTTTTCGTGGTTTCTAGTTGATCTTTCACATTTGATGCTGTGTACACCTTCAACTGCGCAAATTGTCAGAAGAGTTCTGGTTTTAGTATTTAAAATGACGACTTCAAGCTACAGAATTGTCCAATATGATGGTCCTAAAGAAAAAGTCACAAACAGGTACTGAACTTTTTTTGGTTCATTACATACAGTCTTGAACTTCAGAAAAGTTACCAAGAGGTCCCTAAACTTCAATTCATACTGTTCCGTAGTTTTTATTCAGTATTTTGACACAAATCTCATAATTTGAGGACTAATGTGAAACAATTTCAAATTTTAGGGATCTTGATGGAGCAAATAAACGTTTAGGACCTATATGTAAAGTCAATGGACCATGAATATAATTTTAGAGAAAATTGGAGATGTTGTCACCCATTCTTAATTCTGTGTAGTGTTTGTCCTGCTCTTATATTTTTTATCTAATTGTCCCCTTAGTTTTACATTCTTGTACACAAACTTGCTTCTAAATTCCTGAAAAGAATTTTAAGTGTTTCTTGAATGTATCTTACATATTATTTAAATCATATATCTTTTGTAAATAAATTTCTTATACTAAAAATTATATCAAGATTACATTTTTTTTATAAATTTATATAAGTGGCACAAACACTAAAAACATCTTACCATAAGAGGCTACTCACTCAAATCACCCATTAATTTACCATACAATTTCGCTGGGCCGCCTAAAATATTGGTGTCTTTTAGGTGACAAATTCCAGACCATTTAAACTATGACATCCATCTGATTTAGGGCCCGTTTGGTTCCAACTCCGGAAACGGAAACGGAATGGAAACGAATTTAGTCCATATGTATATCCTTATTCATGAAATTTTATGATTCGTTTCCATTCCGTTTCCGATTCCGAAGTTAAAACCAAACGGGCTCTTATATTATATTAAATTTCTAGCAATCAGCATATAACAACCAGGAGACAATATCTCAATTAATTTTAAGTACTTTACACAATTTTTTTTTATCAATTTGATCATTATAGTAAATTGCAAAAGACTATGGGCAACACAATGTGGAACTTTAAACAAGCAGACTAATGAAACTCTACAAGAACAAACAGAGAGCAACTTGTTGAGTTGTTTACTCATAGTGTCTAAGTTTTAAACAAGAGCTTTCAATTAAGCACCGGAAATTTCTGATTTATAACAAACTAGTTTAATATCTGCACCTTGTGCGGTTTGTTTTTTAAACTCTGGCAATAAAACAGTTAATATTATAATTTGATCATCTTATTATCAGAACTTTTTTGTAAATTTGTGATTTAAATTACATTTATTTAAAATCATGAAATAACGTAAAATATATTGTTACCCTTAGTTAAAATTCTAGCATTACATATGCAAATCTTATATTACCTTTCTCGATTCTGTAAAAAAAATATATTAAAAGTTAATTTAAATAGATGATTAAAAAGATAATTTTATGGCATCGTCGTAGATTTGACACGTCACCCTTGTATTACTCTCGGATTGACACATGAAATAATACTTCAGTTTTAGTATTATAATAGATACGCATATGATATCAATGTTTGCAAGGTGAGACAGCAAAAGTATAATGCAAAAAAGAGATCATTAGAAGCAAGGCATTATTACCACAGGGTCTGAACAGGATCCAGTGCAGAGGGCAAAGCAAACAAGTGATTGCGAATTTGGAAGACCGAACTTTGTGCCGATGACTTGCCTTTCATATCCTGACTTTTTCCTGAATGCAGTTGACAGGATTGCTTCAAGCCACTGTAGTTCATAAAATGTCAAGAATATACGGTGGAGCTTCATAAATTTAAGCACTAATTACTTCAAGCATATCTTTTACTTTCGGGTTAGAGGATTCCGAGGAAGAGAATTTACAAGATGTATATATTGAACAACATTGAAGCCAAGAAACGAAGTACAAAAGCTTTTGAGAAAAAATTGCCTCACTAATGGTGGTTTTAGGATGGGTAAGGCGTTATAGTGGGCGATTCACAAGATGTAATCGTAGAACAATACAAATATTTTCAGCCTTCGGCTAGCCAAAGCTTTACAGAGGTTTTATGCCTTGGATTTGGGTAACTAGGAAGAATGAATACTAAAAGTGGAAACTAATACCATTGGCATTAGTTTCCACTTCTAGTCTTCATTCATCCTAGTTATTACGGCCTATCTTAGTTTCAGCTAAGATTTCCTTAAATCCTTCTCCTACCTCTAAAATTTATTTTGCTTGCTTGTGAAAAGTTAGTAAAATGGCTAAATGGTCATTAGCTTTAGGGTAAACAAGATGAATTTTAATGCATACGCACATCAAAGTTTGGCATCTTTATGAGATACGGAGGTACTTCTGTAAAAACAATAACTTACCCCTCCAATTCGATGAGTTTGAAAGCAAAATATTGAATGCTCTATGGCATTTGCACTTATTACATGCCCACCAATGTTGTAGGCAGCCTGCACTGAACAGAGAAACGGTCAATTTTATGCATGCGGGAAGTGTGGAACTTATCTATTCATACAAGAAAAGAAGATAGGGCACTGCAAAAATAGAAGAGGGATAGTCTTCCGCTGTAGTTTTGCCAATGAAAGTTTCTACCAAGAGAACGATAATGTCAAGTTGGCCAACAACTGCACGTGCCGAGACACCTTAATAGGACTAAGAAACTAACCCCAGTCAATCAAAAGTGCATTATAATTGTTTGATACACATAAGAATGCTTATATAATTGTAATTTGAATCCGTTCACTCCAAGAAACTCTGCTATACAAGTTGATTTAATATTGTGCATTTCTTATTCCTCTCTTTTACCTCTCTTCATTTTTTGGGTGTAAACTTTTTTCCTCCCTTAATCTTTAAGCTGTTAATTTATGTCATTCTATCCTTTTTCGGGAGTGTAAACTTGTTCATTTCCTTAATCTTTGAGCTCTTAATTTATGCCAACTGCTTCAGTTCTAACCTTCTTTCATTTTTTACATGTTCTCACCTTTTCCTTGTGAATCTGATATAAGATTTTCTTCCTTTGCCATCTGAATGACTTGTTTTTGGGACTTTATAAGCAACTCTTATTAAGCAGCAAACAATCATAATAACATCAATTTCCACCTCTAGTGTCATTATTAAATCCTAAATAACTGCCCGACAGATCTTAACTGAATTTCTGACCCAAACCCGAAACGGGTCGATCCTGAAATGACCAACCCGATATGTTCAATTTCCACCTCTAGTGTCATTATCAAACAATAAAAGTTTAACAAAGAAATGCGATACCTTGTGGAACATAGCCAGTCGTCTTAGAGAAGACGCCGGGATTCCGTAGGCCAGATATGCCTGCAGAAATTGGAAGAAAGAAAATAAAAAAACTAAAACTTCACTGAAGAATACAAGCAATCAATTTCTGTCAAGACTTACATGCATGATGAGAGAATTGTAGACATTAATCCAAAATGCAATCTGGGCCTTGTTATCCATCTGGCTGATGTTCACTTTTTCCAACTGCTGAACAAGAACTCTGCAAATAGAAAGTTGCAGCGTATCAGCATTGATGCATAATAGTTACTTCTGTGCAGTCATGCAGGACAAAGGTACTGCAGAAAATCTTGTCTCTTTACAGCCAATTTAAAAAAAAAAATTATGATGCTATAAATTTCATTTACAACAATACCCAAAAGTGCAAAAAAGAATACCATTAGTGTGAACAAAAACAATGCTAAACTGATAGACGCTGCATCTCTAAGATTACTAAGGTTCAATCTTAATTTGACGACAATTTTGTCATAGATTTAGTTGTCTTTTAAATCACCATTGTGTTTTATATCTGGTTAATTTCATGGCTTATTCAATTGGCAATGGTTAGCTAAATCTACTACAAATTAGTTCTTACACCCATTTTTTTTTTATAATCTAGTTATTTTGTGCGGCATTACATGTTCAACAGAATTTAACAAAATCAAATAATGTATAGCAAGCAAGCAGCACATACGCATAGACAATACCTGTAATTACTGATGGCATTAGATGCACTCGGTAACTGACTTTTGTGAGATGGTATTGAGGATATCTCAACCAGCGATTTACATGCATGCTCTTCTTGACTGCAACTTTGATCAGATGATTTGTCATCAGATTTTAATGATGTTGGGCTAAGGAGCCAGCAGTATACTGATGCCATACAACGAACCATTTCCTCAGATAATTTGCTAGGACACTGCGAAAGATGGTCTTTTAAAGTTCTTATCATTGTCGCCTTTTCTGTCGCTGACCTGCCTACCTGTAATGCATTATAAATTTATAATGTAACAAGACAACTTGTTACACCGGATAATGGAAGAATCACTTGACATGCCCAATAAAACAAGAGTTTCCGATGCAGAAACTGTTATAGTATTTCCAATTTCCTTAGACAACATCATACTTCCAGGTATGTTAACAATACCAACCAAGATCCTGCAACATGGGCAGACTTTCCTTAATACGATCTCAAGTAATGATATATTCAGAGCACTAGTACACTCTGGACTACACTTTTTACATATCCATATCCACATCACGATCTGGTAGTTTAAATATCTCCTGGAGCTTCCCCTCCCCTCCCCCCCCCCAAAATTTTAAATTGGAAGAAGAGTTTATGATGTGAATATGTGACAGTTTCTGATGTGAATTTGAACAGATGGATAAAAACATTGAAAGCATGTAACATATCTGGATCTGATGCACAAAAGAACAAGTAAAACCTACCTAAAGCAATACTAACTATAAAGATACTGAAGGCAAACTTATTCTACGAGAGATGCGGGAGAGTGAGAAAGTAGGAAAGATTCAAATACAAGGAGGATCCGTAGAGATAGAGAGATAACCGCAATGATCAAGTTCGAGGTTGAAGACTTGAAGGTTCAGTTTTGACAATAGTTTTTGAACTTGAATTGATAATAATCAGTCTTTGGCAATAGCATATTCTAGTAAAAATGCTGCTAAAGCATGCAATACACATGAAATATTGTTCCAATAAGATGTGACTCAAGCATCAATTTGAATAATATAATTGGAGGAATGCATACAAAGGTAGATATGGATATTGTACGTAGAAAAGATTTATTCAATTTCAGCACTTCTGAGGTAGAAATATCTCAAAGTGTTTCTGCCCAGTGAATCAGATTCCAATATGTTGAAGCATTCTCCTGTGCAAATAGACCGCAAACAAGCTACAAACCATCAAAGAGACGACAAGGCTATTCAAACGTATACCTCCCTCAATTTATATACAGTAATGCTTTCACATCATATGTTAAGTTGGTCCTGCATCACAAAATTTTAAAATATCCGTAGAACAACTGCAGCTTCATTGTCAAATCCTTCAAAGGAAAAGAAACTACCTACGATAAAAGAGGCACCTAAAGTCAATGAGCACTGAGAAAATAGCAGGCTTCTCGTTCATGTCGAGCCAATACTATACCATTTTTTAATATTTGAATTGTTACTCCTTTTTTTATATGTAATTGAACCTCATCCACCATGTGCATACTTGAAGGAAATTAGAGAGAGAAGAAATAAGTAGCTTACTTTAACTACATTTGAACAGATCTTCTCGAAACGTATATCAGTTTTTCCTGCAGATACTGGAGCAGGTTTAGTCTTCTCCTTCCTCTCCGAACTGCTTTTTGAAGAAAGAACACGAAATGACTGCAAAGGGAACTTCTTTGAGGAACAAAAGGCACTTTTGATAATACTGGGATGCTTCCTTGGTTTCGCTTTTGTGTGAGCTGGAGAACTCAACCCTGAGCATTGTTCAGAAGGTGGTCTACTAACACACTGCTCAAAAATGTCACGATAAAGAGTAAGCACATGCTGCTCTCTGTTAGCAACTTCTTCTTCAAGTAACTCAATCTCTGCAATCAACTCCTTTGTCTGCATAGAAAAGACATCAGCTAATCTGTAAGCTAACCGTAATGAGAGGACAAACAGCAAGCTAATAAGGCATCACATCAGCTAATATGTGGAATCATATCTTTATATAACCCAAGGCATGTGTCCAAGAGAACATTTTGCTAATCTCACTAGCTAACCAATTACTAATTCCAAATAGTGATCACCTGAACCTGAGTTCCAAAATGCCTGTGTCCAGGAGATAAAGTACTTGAAGCGCGACCAATTGCTCTCTCAAGCATAGCTCTCATAGACTTTTCTTGTTGCAACTTCATTTGTAGCAATTGGATCTGCAAGTAAAACACATCCCACTTTTTTGCAACTCCTTAATCCAATTTGGTTACACCAGAAAATCAAAATAAGGGAATTCATTGACTTACATCCTTCTCCAAAGTGGCGCGATGATCTGATGGACATGTTTTAGGATATACAGGTAATCCACGAGGAGGAGTATGTGAACCATAAGTCCTTCTAGAAGCTGGTGCACCCTGCATGAACATGAAAATCTATAAACTGTAGTTCATAGTCAAACTAAAATCTTCACACAAGATCCACTAACGCACACTTGGTAGGGTTGAATGCTTTTGTATAGTATTTGCAACTCCAAGCCTTGAAGCATCTCCAACATTCTTATCAGAAGCACTGAAAACATACAAATTTATAAATAATTTAAAAAAAATTCAATAGATCAACTCATTGGACAAAAAATAAAGAATTAAACCTCTTAGAGCGCCTATGAAGGGCCTGAGCATCTGCTCTCTTCCCAACAGGATCATCATCTCCACCTACACCATCGATTTTCATAATTTCTTGTTGATTTAAATATTGCGAATTGATCATAAAAGAGCGAATTAAGTTCTTGTTTGTTGTTGTTCTACCACAACTAGAGTAAAATATGGTAGCTAAGGTAGCAATACACGGGTAGCATTTATTAGGGTTTCAAATGCGTTCTCTCAAGAGACTCAATTCAAATGACATTACAAGTTGCAGGCGAAAATCATAAATAAGAGAGAGAGTGTGTGCCAAATCAAAATTCGAAGTTGTATGGTGAAAATTGATTGGTGATGAGATTTGATGAAGAAGAAATTTGAAAATGGGGGAGGGGATGTTGATTTTACCGTGAAAAGTGGGACAAAGGGAGAGTGAGCACAGAGAATTGAATTCATGGTAGATGAGAGCATTTAATGGCCGAATTCAATTCCATCTGCTTTCATCTTCATCGATTTTCATCTCTCTCAATCGACTATCGCCAGAGTAGGGCTGTTCTTCTCTGGGGACCTCGTCAGTTGTCATCTCGCTGGTGGAAGATGACTGAGGAGAGGAGTCTTATCTCATTTTATATTGTTGATCAATTGATCTATTTAAAAATTTTGAACCCAAACGTACTATTTTTTACTATTCCGAACTTTGCGTTCTCATTCGCAATAATATTTTAAGATGGCGTGAATTTGTGAAATCGCAACCACAAAAAAAATGGAAATTATATTCGCTTCTATAATATTGACGATAATATTTTATTTTAACGGACTTAAGTATACTAAATGGAATGAATTTATAACTTATCTACTACAAGTTTTTAATATACTTAATTTTGTTATGTATGGTTGTATATGAAGATATTGAAGTTGTAATGTTATATAGAGAGAGTCTTGTTCGGATGAGGGAAAAACTTTTTTTCAAAGTGTCTTTGAACACTTGTTTAAGCACAAGCGTTTAGTTATGAATAGTTCGAGAATAATTTAAAAAAGAATGGGTTCAACGGGTTAAGTAAACTTGAATGTCTAGCACCTTGTTAGTTACCACGCCCGAACAAGGACACACTAGTGTATTACCCGTGCACCGCACGAGTTAACTTAGATTATTTTTTGTCTTACATCTTTTTTTATAACAATTTTGTTGGCAAAAAATAATAATTAGATCATTTTAACTATTTTTTTTTTTTTTGATCAAAAGGTAAGAGACTCGATTACACCAAAGATAATTGGTGTATCGAGAGGCCGACAATCGGCAAACGGACAAACCGTCATGCAAATAGGAAACCAATAGGGAAACAAAACAATCCCCACAAGAAAAAACCGGAAATGTGAGAAAGATCCAAAAAGTCGGAACAACTACACCTTGAGAGAAGACGCGAAACACTCGAGGCTGACAAAACATGGAGAGGACACGGGCTAGATGAACTAGCGCGGTGTCTCGCCGCCGGGAAGCAGGATGGTAGAAACCTTTTTTAGGGGATGGCATACCTCCTGCGGAGATGTGGATCCCACGACGTTGCCCCACCTAGATGGAGGATCTTCAGAGATCTCAAACACAACCACGATCAATACGATCAACAGGGGCATGTGACTACGGCATCTTCCAAGACAATCGTTTAGGCCACACTCGAGAAACATCTTCAAAAAAGGAAAGTCATCCCAAAAATTCGGGAAGGATGAAATCTGGATTCTAAAAATATGGAAGTATGTTTTTTTTTTTTTTCGTTTGAAGGCTAATTGTTTGCTTATTCATAGCATTAATGTTGGGTAATTTCATGGTTGTTCTTGTGTGGCTGGTTCATTAACCTCGTGATTACACAAGATTAAAAATGTAAAAGATTAAGAATCAAATGCACATTTCGATCACTAGTGTCGGATTTGATCTTTCGATCTAAGGATAGCCTTTGGCCGAACCTTGTCAAGGATTTGATCTTTCAATCTATGGATAGCCCAATTTTGAAATACCTTAGTGGTATTCATGTGTTATCTTATTCTTCACTCTATGAAATTTGTGAAGGATTTGATCTTTCGATCTATGGATAGCCCAATTTCAGATTTTTTCATTATGTACTACTACTACCTGTAACAAAATCATGGTTTCATTATGTACTACTACTACCTGTAACAAAATCATGGTTACAACTTGATCAAAAATATGCAAAAATTGGTATTTCTTGGATTCACTTTGTTCGACTGTATGTTCAGTTGTTCAAGATTGTTGTTGCAACAACCTGGGCTTCTTTTCATATGAAAATGGTTCTTTGAAAATTTCAGTACCAATTGTTCTTTGTTGTGTATGAATTCCTGATTCCTTCTTGTTCTTTGTTTTAACTGCATTTCTGGTTCCTTCCTTCATGTGGCTTCAAGCGCATGTGTATCTGTCGACCTAGAAGGTTGAACAAGCACCTTCAAAAATTCACATTTTGAGTGAATCACCTCAGATAGATCCACATTCAACGAAGGAAAGGCCAATCTTAAGAGGACCAAAAGCCATTGCTCAACTCTTCGCAAATAAACCAAGGATGGTCTTAGTCTTCCACGCCGCCGCCTGGGACAACTCATATTAGCTTTCTGCATTCTTATCCTTACGATATTAGTGAATCGGAGGAAATCACAGTTGGGTTTTGAATCAACAACATTCAGTTTGTCGTTTCGCCGGATCTCTTCGTGAAGAAAGGGAACCAAGTCCGGATTGCACATCTAGAGGCCAGAGCTTCGTCGATGGATAAAGACCCGATGGCATCTCCTGAGTACTCCTCGTCTCTCCCAGATTTAGGCTTGTTTACGTCTCCATCGGATTTGTCTCCGATTTCGCCGGATCTCCTCGAGAAGGAAGGAGACCAAGACCGGACTGCTCATCCAGATGCTAGAACTTCGCCGCTGAAGAAAGACCCGATGGCCTCTCCTGATTAGGTCTTGTCTCCCCCAGGTTTGGCCTTGTGAAAGCCAACTCCAGATTAAACACCATCCAAAAGCCATAAAATGGGTTTCTTGTGGGTTTTGTGTGTAGAAAATAGGGATTACTGATGTTTTTTTGGAGTGTGAGGCCAACATTCGAGACGAACTCATCACACTGGCGGCTAGGGTTTTTTTCCAGATTGTTTGAGTCTTGTTCAAGAGGGCTGGAAAGTAGTGCGCGTGAGGGGCGCACTATGTAGTCAAATGTTTACATCTTGAAATTTATTATCTTAGGTATGACATAAATGAGTGTACTATGTAGTCAAATGTTTACATCTTGAAATTTATTTCTGAATAGCTTAACATGGAGCTTTTTATGTAATGCATTGCTTAATGAGACCTTTGAGTCAGCTTGTTTGAATGTCCAAGATTTTTAAAGTGTTTGTTGAAACAAAAGTTTAGATTAATAGACTAATAGATAGTATCATTATTTTACAATTTATGTTTTCTATTATGTTTGATGGATTTCAGCCAACTTGTTTGAATGTCTAAGGAGACTAATCAAGACTCTGAGTATTTAAATGGAAGTTTTAGGTATTACAATTTCGTATTATTTTTCATATATGAAATGCAGCAAAACATAATGTGTCATTCAATTGTGTACGTTTGTTATGATTTTTTTTTATGTTCCACATGTGAACCTATACCTATATTGAGCATGTGATGATATTTTGTCATATCAGTTGATTTTTGTTTACCTTTACATCAATATAGACAAATATGTAGTTGTCAATTGTTCATTCTCCCGTATATTCAAACGGGTTAATTTAGGGGACATGTGATGAAATTTTGGCATTTTCTTGTTATCTTGACTACATAGAAGCCTTTTCAACTAGAAATCCTTCATAGGAGGCTTTTAATGTCAAGTCATTCCACATATTTTCTTTCAAACATAATACGTAGTCAAGATAACAAGAAAATGTCTAATTTTCATCACATGTTCCCTAAATTAACCAGTCTGAATATGGGGAAGAAGGAACAATTAACAATCACACCAACTGTCTATATTGTTGTAAAGGTAAAAAAAATCAACAGACATGGTCAAAATATCATCACATGCTCAATATAAGTTATACCTATAACCTATGTTCACATGTTGAGCATAAAAAAAATCATAATAAACAGACACAATTGAATGACACAATATGTTTTGCTGCATTTCATATATGAAAAATAATAAGAAATTATAATGCCTAAAACTTTCATTTAAATACTTAGAGTCTTGATTAGTCTCCTTAGACATTCAAACAAGTTGACTGAAATCCATCAAACAAAATAGAAAATAAAAATCATAAAATAATGATACTATATATAAGTCTATGAATTTAAACTTTTGCTTCAACAAACATTTCAAAAATCTTGGACATTCAAATAAGTTGACTCAAAGGCCTCACTAAGCAATGCATTTACGTAAAAAGCTCCATGTTCATCTGTTCAAAAATAGATTTCAAGATATAAACATTTGACTACATATTACACTCATTTATGTCATACATAAGATATGACAAGAGAAAAATTATACATACCAATACATATAACTCATTTGTTAAAAGGTTGTCAACCATTGAGTGAAATTGTCTTTTATTCTTTCAGTCACTCATCCACAAAACCCACTTTTATTTACTCATCGAAGATGTGACATGAATATTTATTTTAAAAAGAATAAAATAATATAAAAAAGCCTATATTCTTTCATTTACTCATCCACAAAACCCACTTTAAAACCAAATCTACCAAACCCAATATCTGAAATGTTTCCACAATTTTCATGGACGAAAGAATTTCCCATTGAATTGTTGTAGATATGCTTAGAATCATATGAAACAAATCATCTTCCACGTGGTTGTTTTGATTTTGATGAGCTTGCGGTTAAATTTCATTCCAGAACTAAATCAAATTCAACCACTAGATAGATTAAAGGTAAAATTAATAATTTGAGGTGAGATTACGTACAGGAGATGGAGAGATGTATTGAATGTTGCTGGTGTTACTCGAGATCCGACAACCGGAGATTTTCACATACCCGATGAATGGTGGAATGAGCACTTTAAGGTAAGTTATGTGTGTATATATAACTTATAAGCTGTTGTTGCAATCAGCCGAGACATCTTCCTCCGGGTTCATGTGGCCATTAAGTATCATAACAGCTCAATTGTTAGCTTCATCCTCTCAGGCCATCTGTTATAGTGAAGTTTGAATTATGAAAGTCACTTGCAACAATCTATTTTGGATCAGAGGAAGATATTGTCCATAACAACTTTGAGTCATATTCCAGTAGACTACATAGGACTTCTTTAGGTTTACCCTAACAAATTATGTAATGAATTTGATTGGCCAAGATGAGATAAACACGTAATAAGTAATAATTCTTTTTTTTTGTAGATACGTGATCTACAATTTATTTGAACGAAACTTCTCATTCACGATTTCATAGCTGATTAGCATTTTCAATTAATCGATATTATGTAGAACTTTTATTTTTTAAAAAAAAATTGGAGGACTCAATCAAATCAGAAAATATTTTTTTTAAAGTTTTAGAAATATATTTTCAATTAATTTTGACATTTAAAAAATACTTTAAAAAAAACACTTTTTAAAATCTTAACGATAAGGCTGTAGCGGATTTTATTTATATTTGTTGACAAAATTAGTTATCTATTTAAAAACAAATGAATTATTTACTTTTTAAAAATAATTTGGGGCTTAGAAAAACGTGATTGGGACATGTGACAAAAAAAATGGCTCTCTTTTAATAGATATAAGATGGGTAGAAATGCACATGCAATAGATTTTTTTTTTTTTAGAATTATTCCAACATATGTTTTACACAATAACAAAAATTTTGGAGTAAAAAGATTTTGGTTGAAATTTCAAGGTTTTTTTTAAATGTTCATGCAATTCTCAACAAAAAGATTTTACCCCAAAAGTTAAATGCGGCTTTTGTACATAATGGAGCTAACATCCCTTTCAATATTGTTCCCAAGAGAATAAATCGCTCGAGCTCATTTAAGGAAGAAGTTTAGCACTTGAGATTGTTTAAAGAGTATACCTGATTACTCCATATTGTTTAGATTTTATTTACGACTTGAGAAAACCAAGCCTTTTTTCTCTTATTCATGTTGTTCTTCCACTTAAATTAAGGTCGAATGTTAATAGATGCTTTCTGGTTACAAGTTAGTTTGGGGTCAAATCATAAATTTTGTCAAAATAACGGTTCAAGCTTTAAATTGTTCATATAGGTCAATTTTGAGGGAAAGTTCCAAACAAGGCCAAAGATTAGAGGTACAAGAGAAAATGTAGGAGATGAGACATTTATACTTATATAAGATGAGAAGGTTGATTTTAGAAATACGATTTGCGAAAACAACTTAAATGTTGGTGCCTATGAGTAGTGAAATGAGCGTCGTCCTCATGGACATCAATAGTAGCAAGTTACGGTCGAGTCCCCGTCAATCCATGTAAGCCTTTGTACCTTGTTTCATGTCGTAAGTTTGAAACGGATGATAAGAACATGTGGGCATATTTCAATAAGGTCTTAGATTAGGTTAACGGAGGTTGATTATAGTGAGTTGATCATACTAGTGTCACGAACCGCTTTTCCATGACGATGTCAAGGCCGACAAGACACGACGATTTGCCAAGAGACGCCATCAAAACACCATTTGAAAAGGACATATGACAATTGCATCGGAAGAAGGCCAAACGGAAGGCTGGACAAAGACATTGTCAAGATGACACACTAGGAAGGCAAGGAGTATTCCGGAATGATCCAAGACGATCACAAAGAATCCGGAATACTCAAGAGGAATCCGGAACACTGCGGATCATGCCGAAAGATGATGGAATATTCCAAAAGGCGGAGGAATATTCCGGAAGATGGCAAAATCATCCAGAAGGATCCGTGAGGATTGAGAAGAGACCCGGAAGGATCGAGACAAGTCTAGAAACCGGCGGAAGTCTCTAGACTCGTGTAAAAGTTGGCGGGACGATAGGGATGGAAGTGGATCTCCTCAGAAGACGGCGGAGACTTTTAGAACTCGAAAGAACCTTGAAGATTTAGCTGGCGTCTTTAGGATAAGCTCAACTAGGAAAGATTCACAATGACGTAGAAAAATTAGGTTCTGGAACGTTTTTGGAAAGGAGGTGTCCAAGGCTATAAATAGGGGAGACCGCCCCATATTTCAATCATCCTAGGATCCCGCAATCCCATGATCCCACAAATTCCACCAAAAGCTCCTTGTGAAGCTCTCATTTGCAAAACTCTCTTGAGTAATATAAATGCAAGGTTTACCGACGATTCTCCGAGTCTACCTAGCTAACTAGACAAAATTATCATAGTCGAGGAGTAAGACTGATCTTAACTTGTCGGGGTGACAATAAACTAAGAGTCTCACGGTCTGCGTTTGTAAATAACTCGACTCATGACACTAGTACGTGCTAAGATGTGTATGGGAAGTGTAAGTTAGATTTTGTTGGGATAATGTTATAGTTGCTTAGTAAGAATTTATCTATTTGATGTCATAAAATAAGTATGGTTTGGGTTTGTTAATTAAGTAGATGGAGGATTATAGATGAGTTGTCTTAATTAAGAATAGATAGCTAAGTACACGATTATCTAAATGATAATCAATCGGATATGGCTAGTAATTGAATGGATCGTAGGTTCAACAAACTATAGTTTAATTAAGAGGGTGCGTTAATGAATTAAGAGGTGAGGTGAAAGATAGGAAGATATGTATACATTCTTGGTGATCGATTTGAGTCCCGATTAAGCATGCATTAACATCAATTCAGAGTGGTGGACAATGTTGGCTACTCGGGATCGGTTGAATATGTATGACATTTGTGCTAATTGGGTATCTCGAGGTAAGTTATCTAAATTTACTTAGTTGTCTTTTCAGTAGCTGGTTTGTAATGTGATAGTGGTGTGTGTTTTGGTTGGTTAATTATGAACTTAAGTAGGATGTCGATATGATGATTTTCATTAAGACCCAAGTGTATGTATAACGGGTTTTCATACTATCCCGTTCTGACACGGATCGGCGAGGTTCCATAAACTAGCTCATACATGTATACGGTGAGATGCATAAGATACACTCATGTTGATATATGAGGACAAAGACGAGGGTTGAATTAGACCGCTCATGTCATTGATAAGTTGAATATAGTGTATAATCTAACAAAGATAATAAATGTATTGTTGTAGTGAGATCATGTTGTGATGTTATTGTGATACTTATATGTGTTTGTTCTATCTAGTTATTCGTTATGCTAACGAGGAGCACTAGCTAACGGTTTTACCATTTTTGTTGATAGATTGCAAGCCAAATAAGAAGCTATAGATTGATCTTGAGTGGATGGTCAACCGGATTTGCGTACTTATTAGGATAGGGTAATTATGAGCAACATTATGCTACATTCTAGTCCAACTAGTGTTATGCTAGTATGTGAGGCAGGGCCGTCCAATGAGTTTCGGAGGCCCTGTGTCAATTTTTTTTTTTATTAATTTTAAAAAATATATTTTATCAAGAAAAAAATGGGAAAAAAATAAAATTACTTTTTTAATAACAAAATGCATGAAAGAATGACAATAAAAAGTAAAATGAGACCGTTTACACCTAATGTTGAGGAGTTAAAAAAATAATAATATGCAAAAGATGATATAAAAAAAATTACGCCCTTGAAAAGATAAAAATAAGTAATGTGGCAAGCACTCTTTTGTTTAATAGATTAAATAAACATAATTATAATGGGCCCCAAAAAAAATAAGCAAAAGAGGAGATAAAAAAAATAAATATAAGCAAAAGAGGAGATAAAAAAAATAAATATAAGCAAAAGAGGAGATAAAAAAAATAAATATAAGCAAAAGAGGAGATAAAAAAAATAAATATAAGCAAAAGAGGAGATAAAAAAAATAAATATAAGCAAAAGAGGAGATAAAAAAGATTATATAAACAATAAAATAAAAAAATGGTAGAAATGAGATTTGAACCCTAGACCATTTACACCTAATGTTGAGGTTTAACCAATGTGGCAAGCACTCTTTTGTTTAATATATTAACTAAACAATATTATTATGGGGCCCCAAAAAAATTGGGGCCCTGTGCTGTTGGGCCGAATGGCACCCCTTGTTGGACGGGTCTGATGTGAGGTGTTATTCGGCATTAAGGCTGACATTTTCATTGCATACCTTTGATTTCCGTATAATAAGTATTTTTAAATTTATAAACTATGTCATGTTGCAAAATCTACTTTTATCGTTGTCAAGCTAGAGATAGGAACCATTGTGAGGTCCTTGCTCGTAGCATTTGGGTTTTAAATCGGGGTGTTACATTTTATGTAGCTTAGTATTTTTTTTTATTGTGCATGTTGTATGAGATATGTTATCATATAATATCCGGTCATGCAACGTAACATTAGATTACAAGTCCAAAAAGCGAGATGGATCTCGTATGAGCTCAAAATTGTTGATGAACTATCATAAGAAAAAGTAAAAGAAATTAATCATATAATGGAAACCGTTTGACTTAATCAAACCGCTTTTAACTTATAAAAAGTTAATCAAGGTTAAGAAAACCCGGATTTCGCACATTAAAACCCGGCGCATCTGAACGCGCTTTTATTCATTGGAAAAGAGATAAGTAGTCATCACACGGGGATAGCCCGACCCCTTACATCATCAAGTAAAAGATAAACTCCTCTGGCGGGTCAAATAATACACTCAATTCAATAGGAAGGTTTATAGCAAAATTAGCAACAAAGTCCGTTACTCTATTCGCCTCGCGGAAGACATGAAGATACCGGATAATCCAGTTTCTTTTCAATAAGTCTTGGCACAGACATACCAGACTAGCAAGGTTATAAGATGAATTAAGAATGTATCATCTTTATAGTGATGAATTAACCACTTTAGTGGTGAATGATATCAATGAGAAATGATGTGTTTGCAAAAGTTATAAGATGCATACATCACTTTTGAAGGCATGCAAAGAATATTTTTGATAACGGAAGGACTAAATACACTAGACATACACAATGTATCTAGAATCACAAAAAAAAGAGAGAAAAACATATATAACTTCAAGAAAAAAGACCAAATTAATTCAAAAATAAAATAAAATAATAAGAGACGAAAACATGAAACACAATAACCCAAAATTTGAGAAAAGAAAAAAGAGAGTGCATACTCAATGAAAGAAAATAGAGAAGGTGTCAATCTAAGAAAGTGCACATGAAAACACTCGAAACACCCGCGAAAACCTCAAACTTGAACTCCGTCTTGAGCTATCAGTTTTCCCCCATCTATTCACGACCTCTCCAAACGAACAAGCTCAATCTACCTTTTAAACAAGCTCAAAAATCCAAGACAACTTAAAGAGTCAATGCACAAAAAGTGAAACAATAAAATATCTAATGATGCTAAAGTTTTTTAAAAAGCATTAAAAATCACGAAAAAATTATTTTATAAAACTAAATATGTCCAAAAGACTATTGGTTTGGTGGCTAAGTGAGTTGTAGTCCTTGACGGTTAACATGTCTAAAAAAGAACAAAATGAGGCATGTCGGGCTTGAAGTGGTGCCCGAATCCAGCCTAGACGGGTTGTTGGATTTTTTGGTCTGGTCAGACTTTCTCATCTGTCCATACTCATTTGTTTTTTCGGCGGGCTGTCCGTAGTTGATCAAGTCAAGTCATCAAAAATAAGAAAGATGAAGCATATTTTGGGCCAAAAAGCCCAATGTTTTACATCAATTTTCTGTTGGGCTTAAAACTTTTCAAAAAAGAGAAGATCGCTCTTATTATAATCAAATAAAATATAAATGGTAATTTTTTTCATAAAAAATATTAAAAATCTTTACTAGTTTGTATAAAAGGAAGCTTACGCCGCAAGGAGTAGCGAGGCTAGGGTTTGTGGTCGCCGCCTAGAGTCATCTGAAGTCCAAACAACAAAGGCGAGTCTGGTTGGGACGATTACAGCGATTCAAAAGGTAATCGTCAATTTATTTTTTGATTTTGCATAGATCTAGGCTACTCAATGTAGTTACACCACATGTAGCATCTTTATATAGATGAATTTAATTTTTGTAAGAGAATGGTTTTTTACAAAGCATAAGTTTCATTCATGAAGTGATAGATTTGAATCTAAGGTGATGAATATCATACATGAAGTGGATGAGACTAACAATTTCCTCAACTTGTTTGTGCTTGTTATTTATTATGGTCTATTTCAATTGTTTTACTTTCATTTCATGTTCTTCTAATTTGTTCTAAATTTACAATTACAAAAATCACCCTAAAAGATGATGTGTTTATCAAGCTAACTATCTATCCCTTGAAATGTAATGTATATGTGTTTTTCTAAGAAACAACTCAATGTGAGTTTTTAATACTAAATTTATTTCATTTGATCAATTATTTTTTTTGAGAAAAATCTACAACTTTGAATTCTTGTAGCATTATTTAAAATTATATATACATACACATATATACATATACATATATTACAAAACCTTGTGAACTTTGACACGCATTTTTTATATGCATCCGTTTTCTAAAAAACTATTTAAAACGAAGTATGCAAACTATTTATTTCAAAACAAAATCTTTCTTATACATAGTTTAAGAAAACCTTATATTATTTTTTATTCTTCTATTTTTTAAAACGTATTTCTAAATAAGGTTGCCATTTTTTACACATTTTATTTATGTGTTTATTACGTCTCTATTAAACCATATATATATATATATATATATATATATATATATATATATTATAGTTTCATATTATTAACTATCAAGAATTAGGATTTTTTAAACTAAAGTTTGATTATATCTTACCACATTGTGCATTTTACCACGTGTCGTTTTTTATGCATCTTGTATATAAACTATCTATTTCAAAACATTATCTTTCTTATACATATTTTGAGATAACCTTCTATTTGCTTTTTCTAATTAATGTTGTCATTTTTAACATATTTTTCTTTATGTTGTTTATGTGTTCATTACAACTCTACTAAACCAATGATATATATATATATATATATATATATATATATATATATATATATATATATTTAACATTACCAATCAAATGAATTATAATTTTATTATTTATATTTACAAATTAAAATCAATATACTTGTATAAAAGTAGAACCCTTACAACCAACTTGTGTACTTCGTTATGTCGTTTTTTACCCATGCTCATTTTCAAAACTTTTTAAAACGAAGTATGTAAACTAGTTATTTTTTTTTTTAAAAAAAATCTTTCTTATATAGATTTTAAGAAAACCTTCTACCATTTTTTTACTTTACCAATTTGACGTTGTCATTCTGACGCATTTTATCTTTATCTTCTTTATATGTTCATTACATCTCTACAAAATTAATTATATATATATATATATATATATATTAATTTGATATTACAAATAGTTGAATTATTATTTTCTAAACTAAAATTTAATTACATCATATCAGTGCTAGGGATATTATACCGGTATATATACTTTAGTAGGAGTAGGGTAGTAGTAGTAGTATACGAAAATAGGTTGAAGTCCAATAAAGATGTAGTCTTTTTTTTTTCATCCTTGAAGTAATAGATTGATACGATTTTCGGAACATCTATGACTTAAAGAAAGTAGTTAGAGCCCTTGGAGAGTTGAAGAGGAAGTTCACAATATTCTTTTGGAAAACCAAACCTCCCCATCCGTCAGACATGACCAAACATCCTTTTTCTTTCCATTCCTTCTTGTTATCATCAATTACCTTTTGATATCATCTACTTTATTCTTAGGAAGAGGAACTCTAAGCTTATACATGCACGATGGTTTCAAAATAAGATCATATTGCTCAATTGCCTCACATATTAGCTTGAAACTAAGATAATTGGTTGTGTAGCATGCAATTCCCATATCATATAAGAACCTAACAATCACTCCACAAGTTTTCTCCCTCAACTCCTTATCATAAGCTTTATGCACACGGCCTTCTTTCATCGGATAATTCTTGGACGTAACATAAAGTCTAATGCCCCTTAACTTTTTTTATTTTTATTTTAAATTTTATTTTTTATGTTGAGACCTTTTCATCTCACAATCTTCATCATTGCCATAATAATCAACATCAATGTACTCCTCTTCTTGTTGTGAAACCTTCATATCCGCCTTCTTCATCACGAATTAAACCCCTCACTTCTTCTCTCACATGCACGATACCCTTATGCCGTTGCATTTCTAAATCCTCCAACCAAGTGTTGTTTCATTCTAAATGTCCCTAATCTTAACACTTTACAACAAAAGTTGCACACAAAATTGACCCTATTAGGATCATGCTTCCCATATCCCCCCTATCTAATGGTTTGTCGGAATTAGAGAACTCCACAATCCCGTATGAAGTTTAAAAATCACAACAAACAACAATCCCTATAAACACCAAATAAATAAATAAAACAAGATGATTTACAAGTACGAGAATCCCCTATAAAACATATAAAAAACAAACTAAAAGAGGAATAAAAGAAATCACTAGGAACATGTAGAGAGACAAGAATCGAGAAGTTAAGGATGAGGACACAAAGAAGGAAGAGAGACACGACAAAAACAAAACGCAAAAATAGGAAGAAAGAACATTCGTGCGTCTAGAAAGAAAAGAATGCAAAAAGAAAAGAAAATAGATAAGAAAGGACAAACGTCACAAGAGTTTCGACTTAAAAAATAGTTAAAAGAACGGGCCTAAAAAACATATCACAACTGAAAAAAGTTTTTAGAAAGTTTATAAAAAATGTTTATCAAAAACACTCGACCGTCTACAACAAATTTTTAAGTCGAAACTAATATCGGGGATATTCCAAACCTGTTGGAGGCGCATTTGGACGACTCCATGTTGAATGTTCGATCTTTTGTATTCTACAAATTTTAGAAAATATACTATGCCTGACTTTCTGACCATCTAAAACACTCGACCGTCTATAACAATTTTTTAGACAATAATGAACTTCGTGTACCCGTCCACTGAACTTTGTACTACCTTTAGAACAAAATATAGTGCAATTTGTGAATATTATGAATCTGAGTCCAAACAAGCCCTAATATTTATACTAAACTCATCCCTACCTCCAAGGTTGACATTGTCCTATGATTCATTTTGATCACAAACCACAAATCTCCACGTGTCCTTTACCTTTTGATCTAGCTCGTCGGATAAGCCAAAAGAGATCGCCCACGTTTCCTTTCTTCTTCCTCTAGAATTGGTCGCAGTCACTTATTAGTTATTAAGATATTATTATAGTTATTTTTTTTGTATTTTCCAAAATTTGTTCTTCACGCGCACAGTTCACGCTCACACCAGTGCTCAATACAAGCGAATCATCTCTCTCTTTCCCATTCTTTACGGTCCGTTTGTGCTTTGAATTTCTCATCTTTGGGGGCTTAGTGGTTCGCGGATTCCTTTGATGAGTGAATTAAGGTTTCAAATTTGGTGATCACATTTGCAGAGGAACTGTATCAGTGAGGTTGGAGACCTGAAGTTTTTGTAGGGTTTTGGTTTTGTTTTTGCAAAATTGGTGGGGGTAAAGTGATGATGAAAATTTTCAATTAGAGAGTGTTGAATTGACGCGTAGGATTTCCTTCACGGATGGAGGGAGGTAGCGTCATTTATGCCCTACGTATTCTGGTACTTTCCATATTTCATAATTTGATCTCAATTGTCTCGTAGTTTTGTGTTTTTAGTGGTTTTGTAAATGAATTGCCATTCTTGCTGAATATCAGAATTTGTTGAAGTTTGGCTTTCATTTGATCCAAGGAATTAACAAATGTTCGGTTTAGTTAGTTTACTTTATTTGCTTTTTTTTACATCAACTGTGAACTTTTAAGCGTTTGGATTTATCTCACTGAGCATGGAATCAGTAATATGGATTAGCTGATTGTATTTGTAGATAGTTGTTTTGTGTATAGCTTTGGCAATGCACACCCTCAGGTTATTAATAAATCATCATCCATGTCGTTATTTGAAAGTTCTTTAAAATTCATCTAATATAGGTTAATGTTTGATAAACTAGGATAAAATTTGCTCATGTCTGAGAAAAATGAAAATTAAGAAATAAACAGTACCTTGCTATACGCTTCAACATGTAGAGCAATTTGGCTACCTTTTGAAGGGTTGTCTGCTGTGGATGAGAATCTGTCTGGAATTCATGTGTGTAAACTGGAAAGACGAGTGTTTACTATGGTTATGTCGTGACTGTTGTACTTGTTCATCTAAAGTTGATTTTGATAAAATGTCTAAAAGTGATGATTGTCTGCAACTCTTTAGTGTTGAGTGATGGTGATTTTTGTAAATTTGTTCACAATTTATCTTTTTTTAGTTATCACACCTTAACAAATACGGAGTAAAGCAGTATAATTGAGAAATTTAACATGGTGCCACTATGATTTGGAATTTTCGATGTGGTGAACAATGATATTGTTGGAATTTAACTCGATAGTCATGATATACCAATACCAGTTTGATTATGCTTCAAAGTTACTATCACACTAAAAATGGTTTCAGTCAAGCTATGTTGCTGAGATTGATCCCATGAAAGACTGAAATCAATATTATACATTTTATTTGTTTCAAAGAATTAGGATCTTATGGACTTAGGAGTTCCTTGTTAATTTGAAGTGAGATCCATTATCACAGAGAAAAGTGAGATTTATGGACTTAGGAGTTCCTTATTAATTTGAAGTGAGATCCATTATCACAGAGAAAAGTCAGATCCACGAGTTGAATTTTGACAATGAAATGGAAAAGAAGTACACCAGAGAATATTTCAGATTATCATATAAATTTCAAAGTTGCTATCCATTGCATTAAAGTAGGAAGCCTAGTGGTACCATGTAGGATTTACCTTGTTAATTATTTGCTTTAATCTGATATCTTATAGGCTACAGTACTTGACTGTATTTGTCATCTCATTACATGCTAAGAATGCCTTTTTTTGCTAAAATAATTAGATCGCTTGATATATATAAGTGAATAAAATTTTTAAACAATGTGATCTTACCAATTAGAAGTACAAAACATTAGAAGGAATAAATATGTGGAGTCTATCAACTCGTGAACCATTATTTAGGTTTCTTTTGCCCCAAAAAGTTGCTTGAGCTTAATTGAGGGGCAGAGTGTCCTGGTATTATTTGACTCATTTTTCTTCACCCCTTTTGGTAATGTTTTGCTCTATAGATATTCTTATCATATTGGTGATAATTGTTCCCCCATGTTCTTGCTAATAACTCAGACTTTTATATGGTTCCTCACTTCTATTACTGCATGTGCAACTTTGTCTTGTGTAGGGATCCACCAATGGGTTATGATGACTGGGATACTGAAGGTCATAAACTTCAGCTAGCTGGTGAGTCTAGGACCAAGTCGTCTTCAGTGTTACCATACACTTTTCCAGGGTTTGATTTTGATGATAGCCTTCAGGGGCATGTAAGCTTTGACAGTCTTGGTGAAATTGAAGTTTTCCCTGGCATTCAAGATCAAGGAGACGAGCGGTGGTTAGAAGACTACACTTACGGAAGTCCCATAATTGAACCTAGCTCTAGTGCTACTAAATCTCAATCTTGTAGTAGCCCAAATAATGTTTGGTCTGAGGCAACGTCCATCGAATCTGTTGAAATGTTACTAAAGTCTGTTGGGCAAGAGCAGATACTGCCTAATGAACTGGGTAGCTTCACAAAGAAAATGGAACCTGTGTTTGAGCATGATAGTTTAAATGGTGGGTGTACAAGAATTTCACATGCCACTATCCCTCAGGATGATCAGCTACTAAACAATTTTACAGGATCGGAACATCATGTAAATGAGAAGGTGTTTCAGGCTCAGGAAGAGTTGGCCCAAAAACATGAAAGTTCAAGAGTCACGTGCCCTGTTCTTGTCGAAGAATGTAAAGCACCTGTGCAGGAAGGAGATCTGTTACTGGACACTGAATGTGATGATAAGTCTGAAGATGGTGGTAAATGTCCTGTACATGAATCTGTGACCAGAGATGGAGATGGTTTATCTCACATTGTTGCTGAAGATGCTATGAAAACAGATGACTCAGAACTGTATGCTACTAAATTGGATAATATTGATGCTGAACACCATTCTAATGCAGAACCAAAGACAGGTTCAGTTTTCCATTTAGATCATAAATTGAGCAGTGACAAAGTGGATAATGTGAATGAATACTCACATAAACAAGGTGGACAGGGTGATGGTGTATCAAGGAGTCTTTCTCAATCATCTTTGATCAATGGAGACGGTGAACATTCGATAGCTAAGATCAACAATGCTAATATTGTTGATGCTTCTGAATCCCTGTGTTTTCCTGTATCATATGCTCTTGTTGATTTGAAGAGGGATACAATTGAAGCTAAAAGTGTGAAGGATCTTCATGATGCTTCAACAGTCGGTGTTGAGGAGTCCAGGTGTTTGAATGCTCTAAGTAATAATGACAGGCTGTGTAGTGATATTATTGACGTAAGTTCTGAAACTTGTGTTGCTCTAAGTAATAATGACAGGGTGGGATCATCAGCCATGATGAAAAGCAATAGTCACGATGATACTATATTAAACCAACCACAACCAGATTTTGAGAGCAAGATGGAACCAGGTACTCTGCAAAATCTCATGTTTACTTTAGGAAGAAGGGTGCCTCTACCATAGGGACAAACTTTGTTCTTAGTCATGAAGTGTTGAAAGTTACTATGTCTATGCTAGTGTTTTCTGCTGCTAACTTCTCTTCTCTCCATCTCTTATCTTGATTTTGCATCTAACATGGTTTTTCTGCTGACTCAGAAATCAAATTCATCGCTTGCAATAGGAATAATGAGGCTGTTGAAATGGACAATAATGAAGATACACATGGTCAATCTTGTAGAAGAGAATCTTCTCGTGCATATACAAATGAAGAGAGTGGTGCTAGAATGTCAAACAATTCCGGTTCATCAATTTTGAATGAGTCTAAACAAGTGGCAGCTGAAGTAGATAGTGTATGCAATGCCAAATTTGGCATGCATTATGAATCTACAACATCACAGTTTTCTGACACGGTCGGGAAGCATATTCCTTTTGAAGAGGCTTGTAATAATGCAAGTGAGAGTGAATCTCATAAAGAAAATCTAGTTGAGTACTCGAAGGCACCGGAGGTTCATTCTGTGTGTGATAATTCACCTTTCAACAAGAGCAACGTTATGGAAGGATATTTGTCACCTGCTGGTGATTATGCTCTCCATAAAATATCACTGCATTACTTCCTGGCTATTTCTGTTCATCCATCCTTATTGTTTTCTCCTGCATGTTTGTTTCTTCATCTATTTTGATTTGCATTTAGATCTATTAATTCAATTAGTTGGGCTAGCCGTGGTAACACACGTGTCCTTGATTTTTTGTTCAGTTAGAGGTGTGTTGTTTGTCCTTATTTAGGGGATGCTTTTTTCTGCAATAGTGCAGTTGGTATAAAGCCTTACAGTCAAGTCTCTTGTATTAATCTCTGATATCAAGACTTCTAACCGGTACTCCTTAGCTTGTTTGGCCTTTTGGTGGCAACTCTAATCTTCAAATTGTGATAATTCTATTAAAATTTCTTTTTTACACCAAGAAGAAATTGTGAAGGTTCATCCTACATTTGTCAAAAAGTTCATATACTTCCGATGGTTTACAGTATTTGTCAGTTTGGACTATTAAGCGTACGCTTTCCACATATGTCTTGAAATTAGCTTTTTTTGGAGGGGTCAGTACATTTGTTTTATAGTTATAAGTAGTCATTTATTGAAGACTTTTACTTAGTTTCAACTATCTTAATGTTAAATGAACTAGGAGATCTTTTCTGTTGTTAAAACTTACCCATATCATACTTGTTTGCATTAAATTGGTCCAAATACAATAAGTGATAGTTTTGTCATGATTACTTTTTATTATATAAGGATCCTTTTATTGCACAACGATGCTAATCCCTTCTTGGACAGATTATACATTTGATTTCAGGCCGAGTGACAGTTAAAGCTGAGTTAAACAAAGAATTCACCTAATCGATGTATCTCATGAATAGATCTAGTTTATCATTAGTTCTCTGAGTTGATGGAAAGAGCTAAGCTAGTGTAGTTATCTATGCACTAAATTTAATGTTCACCTACTTAGTGAAGGAAATAGACAAGAAAACAAATAAACTACAAGAAGAAGCATGAATGAGAAACCCTAAATTACAATGATTTAGTGAGCCTGGTAAGACGAGGCTGCTGTTGCTGCTACTGTCAGTGTTTGAGGCTTATCATATATTGTTGCAGTTTTGGGGCAACTTTAGGTGGTGATTTGCTGGGTTACTGTAAAGAGATTGTATCTTTTATTGTCCTTTTTGTCCCCTTTCTTTCTCTCCATATGTCGGTTCAACTGAACACTGGACAATCAATTTATCGAACATAACAGAAATAGTCCTATTTCAAAGTTTAACCTGTGTCATTGGCGCATTCCAAGAAACTTCTGTCTTACTGTAATTTCTTTTTGGATACTAAAGAAAAACAAAAGCTTGCTCACTTTAATAACCTTTTCAGATCCTCCGAAGGTTCCATGCGATTTTCCAATGAACATCAGTCTGTCTACTGCCATCATTCCTGATGAAGGAAATCAAGAGGTAGTTGGAGGATCTGAGTTAGTTGAGATTAATACATCTACTCCAGACCCGAAATTAAAAGATAAATCAGGGGATGTCAACAGCTTTACCTTCAAGGTCAGTTCCCTGCCAGATGTTGAAAGAGAAAAATCCAATAATTGGACACCATTTCCAATTGCTGAACTTTACAAGTCTGCAGCGGTAAGAGTTTTTTAAAGTAAAGTGATTTCATGTTCTGCATTGGAGCACTATATATAGGCTTATGTATCCTACCTTATAAGGATTTCTTGCAACATCAACATCTCAACTAGTCATTCGTTTTGTCATGTGATTTAATTCCTGTAGGTTTCAGAAGGAGCCACAACACCTGATGTGAGCAAGGTCCAGGCTGGATTACCGCTAGAAAACTCTGGTCATAATGCTGGAAAACATGCAAATGGGATGCCCAAAACTACTTCTGGGCGTAAAAGACAATTGTCTGGAAAAGGAGTTGCTAAAGAGAATTCAAAGAAGGGGATTAATGTGACGAGTACAACCCCAAAAAGGTCTCCTCATAAAGGTGATACAATTTTGAGAGTTGCCTCAAGTCCTGGCAGTAGTAGCCTACAAGGTCAACTTGCTGGTTTGCAACGCTATGGTCACACAGAGCAGAAAAGTAAGAATACTTCAACCACAATAGATTTTCCTATTTCTAATCTGTCAGATTTGAATGCTTCAGCTTTGAAGAGTTTTGCATCTTCATTAAAAGCTTCCCAGCAGCCTTTTACTGACTTGCAGCAAGTGCAATTGCGGGCTCAGATATATGTTTATGGATCTATTATGTAAGTTCTTTTTTTGAAACAAGACAGCATCGGAGTCAGAAGAAATTGACGATTCATATTTATTGTGTTTCTTTGAACAAAAAACCGCTTTTCATTATATGTGCAGCCAAGAGAAAGTACCTGATGAGGTCTTTATGTTTTCAGCTTTTGGGTCATCTGGTAGCTTCTGATTTTAAACTGTGCAAGATATGTTTCGCTTATGTCAAACTAGCTCATGTCTTTGACATGTTTCTGAATGGATTACAGATAGAGAGCGAGGTGTATTGGAGCAAATTCGGAAAACTGCTGAAAGGGTTCGTAGTAAACAGTCTCATTCAAGTGGTGAAAGCCCTATGAATTCTCATTCTACTGGTAATGTGGATATGATTTATGCTCTTCAGTTAATTAGTTGTTCTGGCCAGTTTATTTTGTTTTTGATCATGCTGTTGATTAAATTTTGCTGGAATATTATCAGGTGCTAAAGTGCCTGATGTGGCCGGAAAACTAGTATCTCAACAGAGTAAGGTGGTAAACTTACCCGTGAGCCCAGCTGGGAGAAAGGCCACCCCAACAACAGTTTTGAATCCTATAATACCTCTTTCATCCCCGGTTGGGAGTTCTTCTACACCTTACCATGATGGTTCACAGTCCAGTAGCTTGCAGAGAAGGCCGGTTTCAGATAAACAACCTGTAGTATCTCCTCTACATCCTTCTCAGGATCGTCCTGCACAAAGCATCATTGGTCACATGACTTGGCTTTCTCAGGCCCCTTATACTTCCAGTCCATGTATTTCACAAAGCTCTGCTAAAGATCTAAATCCTCACTTTTCAGCAGAACCTATGACTGCAATGCCGAAACTAACCCCCGCTAAAGACCTCTTATTGCCAGTGTCATCTGGTTTGAAGATGACATCGACTCCTTTTGTTCCTATGCTTAGCCCCAGCACTGTGCTTGCAGGGAGCTCCCAAATCAATGATCAAACAATAAGTGATTTGTCACAGGAACTGCCTTCTGCTGACCCAGAACCCAGAAGAAGAAAGAAAGCTGAGGCTTCTAGTGATATTCCCAAGAGTCCCTTAACAGAAACAATAGTTGCTTCCTCATTACCAAGCTCTACAGTGATGGTTCCAGTTGCAGTTCCCAATAGCCATGTAACAGCATCCGTGGCAGATGTTTTGCCTGCTTGCTCTGTTCCTCAACCGCAAGTAGTTTGTTCAGATGCTCAAATGACCCTTGCTTGCTCAGACGAGAGCTCGAAAAATGTTGCAGATGCGAAGCTGCAAGCAGAGGAGGCTTCTGCTTTAGCTACTACTGCTGTAAGCCATTGCCAAGAATTATGGAATCAGTTGGCTAAGCATAAAGTCGAAATGAATAAAAAAGACGAAGTGAATATAGCTGCTGCTTTAGGAGCTGCATCAGCTGCTGCTTCTGTTGCAAAAGCAGCAGCTGCAGCTGCTAGGGTTGCATCAGTTGCTGCATTGCAGGCCAAACTGATGGTGGATGAAGCATTGGCGCTTCACAAAACAGGGGATGGAGCTCAAAGTGGAAATCTGGTCTCGAATGTGCATAACGTGACTAGTCTTACACCTACAAGAATCTTAACAAGTGGTGATGTGAGTAATCAATCTGGTTCAATTCTGGCTGCTGCTAGAGAAGCAGCTAAGAGGAAATTCGAAGCTGCTTCAGCTGCTGCAAAGCGAGCTGAAAATTTAGACGCCATAGTTAAAGCCGCTGAGCTTGCTGCAGAAGCTGTGTCTCAGGCAGGAAAAATTGTGGCGATGGGTGATCCACTGCCTTTGAAAGAAGTAATAAATGCCGGTCCAGAAGGCTACTGGAAATTGCCTCAGGCCTCTTCTAAGCTGGCCCTGAAATCAGGCAGTGGGATTAATGAACAAATAAATGTAGGATGTACTGACGTTGCTACTAAGGAATATGGTGGTCCTCTCGGTGTGAAAGGAAGCGAGATCTTAGATCAGGAGAAGGTTGTTTCAGGGGAGTTCTCAAATGATTCCAGTGCTAGAAATGAATGTGGCATCTCAGAATCCATTGCTGTTGGGGAGAAGGAGCAAGTCTTAGGCAAGAACAATGAGGTAACCAGTAACAGAGGGCTTCTTGTACTTGGAACTAGTTCAGGACCTGGAAGTGTTGACGATGAACAAGAGGAGATGGGTATGGTACAAGAAAACATGATCAAGGAGGGAACTAGTGTTGAGGTCTCTGAAACATATTATTGTGCTATTGTTCTTTCCCTAGAGTGATTCTATTGTATTGTTATGATTTGTATATATATATATTTTCTCTTTTCCTAGTGATCTTAAAATATTTTAGATGCAATAATGCTATTGGGTTTAATTGATTTGCATCTGAATGCTTCATGGGTTATCCTCACCTTCTCTTGTTTTTCAGGTGTACAAGAACGGTGATGGCATCAAGCCTGCCTGGTTCGCAGCCCATGTTGCAACTTTACATGATGGAAAAGCTTTTGTACAATATAGTAGTCTTTTATCAAAAGAAGGTATTACTCAGAATATGATCTGCTATATTATTTCTCCACTAAAATATATTTTTATGAACTTCTGCCTCTAGCATGTCTGATGCAACTATGGGGTTACAAAACTTTGTTCAGTGGTCGCGAGGTCTACCTTAAGGACACTGACATGTTATCTATTCTGTTTGTGAATGGTTCTGTTCATCGTTTCTCATCTTCCTAGTATTTCTTTGCAGTGATATAATTTAGCAGTTTTTTTTTTATCGTTGTTGGTACTCTGATGTTTGAAGTATAGAAGCATTTTCTTAATTATTGTGCATCTATCATTATATAACTGTACAATTTGCTTCTAGTTTTTCTTTCTGTAATATGTTCATGCATGTGCTGCTAGAAAGTGCACCTAACTTTTGGATGCTAGCTGTTTGAACTTGCTTTTCTGTCCATCTAAATATTTGCGTTCAGGATTGATTCTTAATTGACATTCTTGGTAGTTTGGTTAGCGTTAAGGTTCCATAATAAGATAAGTATCACTGTTGTCCTTGATATGGCGTTTCCCCGACTGGTTTATAGCACCCTGGAACTGTTCTTTGAATGTGTTTAATAACACTAAACTTCTATGTGTTTAGCAAGCTTGTGATCCCTTAGCTGACATGATGTAAACTAATGCACACCGGAGGATGGGGATATGTGGTATTGGTGGACGGGTTGGCCTGCAAGCTCAGGCCTGGCTTTACTAGAGCATCCACTGTATATACAATTTTTTTCACTCTTCCGTTAGAAGTCAAACACCTCATCACCAATGGAGTTGAGTTAGATTTCATGCCACAGGGTTTTGACCATTGATCTTTGACCAATAGACCAAGACTGCTTTTGGTTGTAGAAGTGTTTGTTTATAGCTTCCACATTAGCTTCCCATTTCAATAATCTTTTTTCAATGTTTCATAACCTCCCCTTATTTGTATTATTTTCAGGTTCTGACTACCTGAAGGAATGGGTGCCCCTAGAAGGTGATGGAGATAATGCACCAAAAATACGAGCTGTCCTTCCAATGACTGCTTTACACTGTCAAGGAACAAGGAAGAGGAAGATTTCAGCAATGAGAAATCGTGCTTGGGCTGTTGGAGATAAGGTTGATGTTTGTTTACAAGATAGGTATGTTAAAGCTCGAGACACCCTCCCATTTTATCCATTTAGGGACTGATTTATTTCAAGGTGTTTTGGTTGCCACTTGTCTATAGTCGTTCTCTTTGGTCTTTGAATTCCAGTACCTTATGTTTTACATATTAATTTAGGGTTAGTATTGACTGATTTATTTCCATGCTCTAGTTGTGATTCCAGTTTCTGTGTTTATGTTCACTGTCATCACTTATATCAAATATGTCCGTCCTTATTGAAACCTAATGGTTATCCCCTTTCATAAAGTACATAATGTACATTATAATCTTGCCTCTGCAGACCAAAATATTTCTGCAGGCAGCCAGCCCCTCCAAAATAATTGGTTTGTAAATCCTTGCCTTGAATGAACCATTGAGCATGAACAAGACATGGTTTTATATTTTATTTTCTAAAATTTGCTTTCTTGTTATAGTTGTGGTGTTTGACTTGTGAATATGATTTCCTTGAACCTAATGGAGGATCTCGTCTCTTCCGAGGGAAGCTACTTTTTCACAATTCACCAAAAAAAAGCAGGCATAAAACTTCATAAATAATATGATGCATATGTAAATCTCTACTTCCTTGGTATTCTTTCCGAATCATATCTGATTATCGTCAGTGTTTGTAAAGTGAGGTTGATGACTCTCAAAATTTTCAGGACCCAGTTAGAATCTGATTGCATTTGATATGAATTTTCCTTGACTCGGTTATTTTGCAACTTGTATATTCTCTTTGGTCTCCTCTTTTTTCCGAGCACATGTAATTTTTATACATCTGATTACTCATTCTCCCATTGAACTTTCTTTCCAGCTGGCGAGAAGGTTATGTGGCTGATAAGAATGATAAAGATGAAACCACATTAACTGTCCATTTTCCAGGTTTGTTAACTTTGTGAAATAAAGAGGACAAACAATATTCTACATAACACTCTATAGTTCTGATGTACTGACCATTTTGTTGCTGCAGAACGTGAAGAGACATCTGCTGTTAATTCTCAACAGCTACGCCCATCACGTTTTTGGAGCAACGGAAATTGGGTAGAGCGGCCAAGATCAAAAGGGCATGACTTGATTAATAAGGTAAATTGGATTAAGTGTTCATGCGCGATAACATATTTGTGTGTTCCATTCTCTTTAATGGACCATTTATCATGTTTGCTAACTGCAGAGTGATACACCACTTGAGAAACGACCAAGGTTGCGAAGTCCAGTAAGGAGTGCCGAGGAAAAGAGTACATGCTTGGTTGAGGCTAGGCCTGCTTTAGGAAAGCCTGAAAAACAAAAGGTACTAGCTTTATCTGCTAGTTACGAAGCATTTAATGTTGGTAAGAGTACCAAGGCAGAGACTAAATCGGATACCCGGAGAGCATTGAAAGGATCAAAAGTGGGTTTTGGTGTTTCCAACCCTTGCAAGAAGAGAAAATATGTGGATGTCAGCAAACACTTCCCTGCAGATCAAAACAGAAAGGATAATGAAGATAAAAATGCAGTAAAATCTACAAAAGACACTATTCCTCGAGGAACTGCATCACAGGGATTAAAAATGAAACATCAGTCAAAAGTTGAACCCAAAGAGAGAAAAGCTTTGAAGGCTCCTACTACTTCTCGCAAGTGTCGTAGTACCTCGAATAGAACTGCGGCTCAGAGGGATGTTACTGAAAGCGTATCCATGGCAGATCGTGGATCTTCTTCAGGCAGTGATGAGGCAGATGAAGGCCCTTTATCCTCTTTATTTGCTAATAAGTTGAGCACCAAGGCTGCTGTGCTCAGCAAACGAAAGGCAGTTGCATCCGGTGAGCAATTGTCCAAAGTTGACGTGGAGAAAGTACACAATAATGAAACTGACAATGCACCAAGCGGAGCTGGTGAGCCACGCAGATCTAATCGCAGATCTCGTCCAACACATAAGGTAAACTTCGGCCTAGAACTTCTATTGCTTTAGCTTGTATATAACATGGATAGGACATACACATGATCATGCATATGATGCTGGATTTTTGATAGGTCTATTGCTTCCTGAGTTTTAAGCAGGTGACTTATTAATTTTGTTCTTGCCTTGAAGAGTTTATGAGCCCGTTTAGTAACGTAAGATTACATTGATGAAGATGAAGATGAAGAGAATTATTTAGACGAAGAATTAAGGAGATGAAATTGTTTAAGAGGATGAGTATAAAAATAAGTGAAATGAGTGTTTGATAAAATGAATATGATTGTGGGTAACATCACGAAAAAGTATGTATTAAAATTTTTTTATAGATGAAAGAGATGAAAAACATGAAGAGGGGTAAAAATGAGATTTTAGCCTCAATAATATTTATAATTCCTATAAATGAAGTTTTATAGTATTACAAAATTTTCATAATCTTCCTAATCAAACTCCTTTAATCTCCTTAATTCCCTTACAAACGTGATTACGAGAATTATTTATCCCTTTTAATTCCCATAATCTTAATCCCCTTAATTTATACACTTACCAAACGGGGTCTATTTATTTTTTAATTGTTCATGTTTATATAGGTATACTTCTCTAATAATCCCATGACATAGCTTAATATGTTGAAATTTTCCATATCAAATCTTTGTACATGAAAGTAATTGATCTCTAAACATTCATCATGCAGCTCTTAGAAGGACTCCAGAGCTCATTAATCATCGCGAAAATGTCAGGCGTGAAGAGTGACAGTAAGAATGCCTTAGCCAAAGGTATCATATCTTTGCAGCTTATTTGCCTGATTGCAAGATAACATTTTCCGGGTCAAATATCAAATCGATAACCCATCTTACTTTCGTGTTCTTACAGGAAAATGATCGTGTTGCTCGTGTTTGTGTTCGCTGCCTCATCATTCTAGCTACAGATTATTTATGGAAAACAAGCAAATAATAGTTCATGTACATTTATCCATTGAGATGTAGGTGTACTATATACTACAATGTAGTCTGTAGAATGTTGGTATGAACTTCAGTCAATCATAAGTTGATCCTATTGTAGGATTTATTTAGTTCAGACTAGAAAATGAATAAGTTTAATTTATTTTGGATTTGACAGATGTAGCTTGTGATGCAAGTTACACCAAAGTTTTCATTTTACTGTGTTGAACACTTGCTGAACTTAATACAACACACTTACTGTCAACAATGTCCCAACATTGCAGGATTGCCTTGCAAGTTTTGCCCTCTCGATCGAATCGATAATCGATCTTACTTTCGTGTTCTTACAGGAAATGGATAAGTTTGTGTAGGAGATTAGGAGAATGAATAAGTTTGTATATGATTGACGATAATTTGACCGTAAATAGCAACAAATTAGAAATAATCAAACTGAAATAATATGAACAAAAATTTATTGTTGACATTTAAGAACACTAGTATTTCAAAAGTTCAAAAACAAACCTTACAACATCTAAAGTTGTAAGGACCCACAAATCCTTTATAAATGATCAATTAAGAACATAGAATGTCGAACTTGGCAGTGTAAGCTTGCAACCCAAGTGGAGACATTAAGGTGATCGGATTTTTGTTTTCGACACTAAATAGAGATTTTTTTTAATTCTCTTAGCGTTCAATATGTTTCTCTATTGGACAAAGATTTATGAAATTATTTGATAACCTACTAACAATTAATAATTGATATTTTAGGGGAAGATTTTCACTCATGTAATAGATTCATGTAGGATGTGCGAGTTTCAAAAATGTCCTTAGTTTTATTTTTCCATTCAGGATTATGTACTTGTGAAGATCGTCATAATTCTTCTAAGTTTGATTGTTGGTGTTGTAATAAGACAATAAATCTAGGTAGAATGATACAATAGACCAAAGAATGAGCAAGACGAGCTCTTCATGGGCCGAAGGCTAAAAAAGAAAAAGCGAGCGAAGTCCATGCAACAAAACCAAAAAAACGTTTCCTCTTCTCAAATGGAGTATAAATAAATATGTTTTAGGCATGTATTCTTTGTAATCCGAAAAACTATAATATAACTTTATACAACGAAGTCCATGCAGCAAAACCAAAAAAATGTTTCCTATTCCCTGGTTATTCCAGTGATTAATTCGTTCAAATCACAACAATTGGTCATGTACCTTAACATCCGATTTATCGGTCGTAAAAAGTATAGATTCAACATTGTACTAAAAAAACGTTGGTATAATATAACTTCATACAACATGTCAACAATCATACAACTCTTTGCTGAAGGAAGGCAGGGAGAATCAACTTTGATAATCAATGCATGACTCACTCCACTCCGATGTGTAAAGTTTAGAATGCACACGATACATGAGGGTGTCAAAAGAGAATCTTATTCTTAACAAGCTCTTTCAATTTCCAAAATCATCTTTCATGTCTTCACCTCCTACCCTTCAAATTTAACATTTTAAACTTCCCACATCGGAAGTTGTAAGAACCCACACACCCTTTATAAATGACCAATTAAGTGCAAAGCATGTCAAGCTTGGTAGCGTAAGCTTGTAACCCGAGTGGGGACATTAAGGTGATCGGACTGGGTCTCGGATATCCGGGTCGGGTCTGCGTTGGCAATCACTGGCTCGCCCTATCCAAGTAGGGAGCTGACCTCCCGCTCTTGTCAGTGGAAGGATTACGGGTCGGTGCCTCCAGGATCCATCGGTGCCTTGGATATCCAATTCTCCACGGACCATCACTTTTTGTTTTCGACCCTAAAATAGAGATTTTTTTTAAAATTCTCTTAGCGTTCAATACCTTTCTATATTGGACAAAGAATTATGAAATTATTCGATAACATACTAACAATTAATAATTGTCATCTTAGGAGTAGATTTTTACTCATGTAATATATTCGTATGGGATGTGCGAGTTTCAAAATGCTCTTAGTATTATTTTCCATTATGTACCATGTACTTGTAAAGATGATTGTGATTCTTCAAAGTCCGATTGTTGATTCATAGACCTAAACATCCAATTGATCGGTCGTAATTGGTCGTCCAAACTCTGGATTCCACCTTATACTGAAACAATGTTGGTATAATATAACTTCATAAAGCGTGTCAACACTCAGACGACTCTTTGTAGAAGGAAGGGAAGGGGAATCAACTTTGGTAATCGATGCGTAACTCACTACACTCCGAGAAAAACGGTAGAAAATCAATAAAAATGTATAATCTTTAATCGCCCAAGTTATCGACAAGATCACGAGAAGCTCTTGCTAAATGTACACAATACATGAGGGTGTCAAAAAAGAATCTTATTCTTAACAATCTCTTTCAATTTCCAAAATCATCTTTCATCTCTTCACCTCCTACCCTTCAAATTTGACATTTTAAACTTCTCACATCGGAAGTTGTAAGAACCCACACACCCTTTATAAATGACCAATTAAGTACAAAGCATGTCGAGCTTGGTAGCGTAAGCTTGTAACCCGAGTGAGCGAGTTTCAAAATGCTCTTAGTATTATTTTTCCATTATGTACTATGTACTTGCAAAGATGGTCGGATTCTTCAAAGTCCGATTGTTGATTCGTAGACCTTAACATCCAATTTATCGGTCGTAATCGGTCGTTCAAACTCTAGATTCCACCTTTTACTGAAACAATGTTGGTATAATATAACTTCATAAAGCGTGTCAACACTCAGACGACTCTTTGTTGAAGGAAGGCAGGGGAATCAACTTTGATAATCGATGCGTAACTCACTACACTCCGGGAAAAACGGTACAAAATCAATAAAAATGTATAACCTTTAATCGCCCAAGTTATCGACAAGATCACGAGAAGCTCTTGTTAAATTTACACAATACATGAGGGTGTCAAAAAAGAATCTTATTCTTAACAATCTCTTTCAATTTCCAAAATCATCTTTCATCTCTTCACTTCCTACCCTTCAAATTTGACATTTTAAACTTCCCACATCGGAAGTTGTAAGAACCCACACACCCTTTATAAATGACCAATTAAGTACAAAGCATGTCGAGCTTGGTAGCGTAAGCTTGTAACCCGAGTGGGGACATTAAGGTGATCGGACTGGGTCTCGGATATCCGGGTCGGGTCTGCGTTGGCAATCACTGGCTCGCCCTATCCAAGTAGGGAGCTAAACCGTATGACTTGGGCGAAGGCTCGGGTGACTCGATTCCTAAAGCGGAGGGCACCGCGTCAGGCTGGCTTCACAAAGCAACGATGACCTCCCGCTCTTGTCAATGGAAGGATTACAGGTCGGTGCCTCCAAGATCCATCGGTGCCTTGGATATCCAATTCTCCACGGACCATCACTTTTTTGTTTTCGACCCTAAAATAGATATTTTTTTAAAATTCTCATAGCGTTCAATACCTTTCTATATTAGACAAAAAGTTATAAAATTATTCGATAACATACTAACAATTAATAATTGTCATCTTAGGAGTAGATTTTTACTCATGTAATATATTCGTATGGGATGTGCGAGTTTCAAAATGCTCTTAGTATTATTTTTCCATTATGTACTATGTACTTGCAAAGATGGTCTTGATTCTTCAAAGTCCGATTTTTCATTAGTAGACCTTAACATCCAATTTATCGTTCGTAATCGGTCGTCCAAACTCTCGATTCCACCTTGTACTGAAACAATGTTGATATAATAAAACTTCATAAAGTGTGTCAACACTAAGACGACTCTTTGTTGAAGGAAGGCAGGGGGAATCAACTTTGGTAATCGATGCGTAACTCACTACACTCCGAGAAAAACGGTAGAAAATCAATAAAAATGTATAACCTTTAATCGCCCAAGTTATCGACAAGATCACGAGAAGCTCTTGTTAAATGTACACAATACATGAGGGTGTCAAAAAAGAATCTTATTCTTAACAATCTCTTTCAATTTCCAAAATCATCTTTCATCTCTTCACCTCCTACCTTTCAAATTTGACATTTTAAACTTCCCACATCGGAAGTTGTAAGAACCTACACACCCTTTATAAATGACCAATTAAGTACAAAGCATGTCGAGCTTGGTAGCGTAAGCTTGTAACCCGAGTGGGGACATTAAGGTGATCGGACTGGGTCTCGGATATCCGGGTCGGGTCTGCGTTGGCAATCACTGGCTCGCCCTATGCAAATAGGGAGCTGAACCGTGTGACTTGGGCGAAGGCTCGGGTGACTTGATTCCTAAAGCGGAGGGCACCGCGTCAGGCTGGCTTCACAGAGCAACGATGACCTCCCGCTCTTGTCAGTGGAAGGATTACGGGTCGGTGCCTCCAGGATCCATCGGTGCCTTGGATATCCAATTCTCCACGGACCATCACTTTTTGTTTTCGACCCTAAAATAGAGATTTTTTTAAAATTCTCTTAGCGTTCATTACCTTTCTATATTGGACAAAGAATTATGAAATTATTCGATAACATACTAACCATTAATAATTGTCATCTTAGGAGTAGATTTTTACTCATGTAATATATTCGTATGGGATGTGCGAGTTTCAAAACGCTCTTAGTATTATTTTTCCATTATGTACTATGTACTTGCAAAGATGGTCTTGATTCTTCAAAGTCCGATTTATGATTCGTAGACCTTAACATCCAATTTATCGGTCGTCCAAACTCTCGATTCAACCTTGTACTGAAACAAAGTTGGTATAATATAACTTCATAAAGCGTGCCAACACTCAGATGACTCTTTGTTGAAGGAAGGCAGGGGGAATCAACTTTGGTAATCGATGCGTAACTCACTACACTCCGAGAAAAACGGTAGAAAATCAATAAAAATGTATAACCTTTAATCGCCCAAGTTATCGACAAGATCACGAGAAGCTCTTGTTAAATGTACACAATACATGAGGGTGTCAAAAAAGAACCTTATTCTTAACAATCTCTTTCAATTTCCAAAATCATCTTTCATCTCTTCACCTCCTATTCTTCAAATTTGACATTTTAAACTTCCCACATCGGAAGTTGTAAGAACCCACACACCCTTTATAAATGACCAATTAACTACAAAGCATGTCGAGCTTGGTAGCGTAAGCTTGTAACCCGAGTGGGGACATTAAGGTGATCGGACTGGGTCTCGGATATCCGGGTCGGGTCTGCGTTGGCAATCACTGGCTCGCCCTATCCAAGTAGGGAGCTGAACCGTGTCACTTGGGCGAAGGCTCGGGTGACTCGATTCCTAAAGCGGAGGGCACCGCGTCAGGCTGGCTTCACAGAGCAACGATGACCTCCCGCTCTTGTCAGTGGAAGGATTACGGGTCGGTGCCTCCAGGATCCATCGGTGCCTTGGATATCCAATTCTCCACGGACCATCACTTTTTGTTTTCGACCCTAAAATAGAGATTTTTTTAAAATTCTCTTAGCGTTCATTACCTTTCTATATTGGACAAAAAGTTATGAAATTATTCGATAACATACTAACAATTAATAATTGTCATCTTAGGAGTAGATTTTTACTCATGTAATATATTCGTATGGGATGTGCGAGTTTTAAAATGCTCTTAGTTTTATTTTTCCATTATGTACTATGTACTTGCAAAGATGGTCTTGATTCTTCAAAGTCCGATTTTTGATTTGTAGACCTTAACATCCAATTTATCGGTCGTAATCGGTCGTCCAAACTCTCGATTCCACCTAGTACTGAAACAATGTTGGTATAATATAACTTCATAAAGCGTGTCAACACTCAGACGACTCTTTGTTGAAGGAAGGCTAGGGGAATCAACTTTGGTAATCGATGCGTAACTCACTATACTCTGAGAAAAACGGTAGAAAATCAATAAAAATGTATAACCTTTAATCGCCCAAGTTATCGACAAGATCACGAGAAGCTCTTGTTAAATGTACACAATACATGAGGGTGTCAAAAAAGAATCTTATTCTTAACAATCTCTTTCAATTTCCAAAATCATCTTTCATCTCTTCACCTCCTACCCTTCAAATTTGACATTTTAAACTTCCAACATCGGAAGTTGTAAGAACCCACACACCCTTTATAAATGACCAATTAAGTACAAAGCATGTCGAGCTTGGTAGCGTAAGCTTGTAACCCGAGTGGGGACATTAAGGTGATCGGACTGGGTCTCGGATATCCGGGTCGGGTCTGCGTTGGCAATCACTGGCTCGCCCTATCCAAGTTGGGAGCTGAACCGTGTGACTTGGGCGAAGGCTCGGGTGACTCGATTCCTAAAGCGGAGGACACCGCGTCAGGCTGGCTTCACAGAGCAACGATGACCTCCCGCTCTTGTCAGTGGAAGGATTACGGGTCGGTGCCTCCAGGATCCATCGGTGCCTTGGATATCCAATACTCCACGGACCATCACTTTTTGTTTTCGACCCTAAAATAGAGATTTTTTTAAAATTCTCTTAGCGTTCATTACCTTTCTTCATTGGACAAAGAATTATGAAATTATTCGATAACATACTAACAATTAATAATTGTCATCTTAGGAGTAGATTTTTACTCATGTAATATATTCGTATGGGATGTGCGAGTTTCAAAACGCTCTTAGTATTATTTTTCCATTATGTACTATGTACTTGCAAAGATGGTCTTGATTCTTCGAAGTCCGATTTATGATTCGTAGACCTTAACATCCAATTTATCGGTCGTCCAAACTCTCGATTCAACCTTGTAGTGAAACAATGTTGGTATAATATAACTTCATAAAGCGTGCCAACACTCAGATGACTCTTTGTTGAAGGAAGGCAGGGGGAATCAACTTTGGTAATCGATGCGTAACTCACTACACTCCGAGAAAAACGGTAGAAAATCAATAAAAATGTATAACCTTTAATCGCCCAAGTTATCGACAAGATCACGAGAAGCTCTTGATAAATGTACACAATACATGAGGGTGTCAAAAAACAACCTTATTCTTAACAATCTCTTTCAATTTCCAAAATCATCTTTCATCTCTTCACCTCCTATTCTTCAAATTTGACATTTTAAACTTCCCACATCGGAAGTTGTAAGAACCCACACACCCTTTATAAATGACCAATTAACTACAAAGCATGTCGAGCTTGGTAGCGTAAGCTTGTAACCCGAGTGGGGACATTAAGGTGATCGGACTGGGTCTCGGATATCCGGGTCGGGTCTGCGTTGGCAATCACTGGCTCGCCCTATCCAAGTAGGGAGCTGAACCGTGTCACTTGGGCGAAGGCTCGGGTGACTCGATTCCTAAAGCGGAGGGCACCGCGTTAGGCTGGCTTCACAGAGCAACGATGACCTCCCGCTCTTGTCAGTGGAAGGATTACGGGTCGGTGCCTCCAGGATCCATCGGTGCCATGGATATCCAATTCTCCACGGACCATCACTTTTTGTTTTCGACCCCAAAATAGAGATTTTTTTAAAATTCTCTTAGTGTTCATTACCTTTCTATATTGGACAAAAAGTTATGAAATTATTCGATAACATACTAACAATTAATAATTGTCATCTTAGGAGTAGATTTTTACTCATGTAATATATTCGTATGGGATGTGCGAGTTTTAAAATGCTCTTAGTTTTATTTTTCCATTATGTACTATGTACTTGCAAAGATGGTCTTGATTCTTCAAAGTCCGATTTTTGATTCGTAGACCTTAACATCCAATTTATCGGTCGTCCAAACTCTCGATTCCACCTAGTACTGAAACAATGTTGGTATAATATAACTTCATAAAGCGTGTCAACACTCCGACGACTCTTTGTTGAAGGAAGGCAAGGGAATCAACTTTGGTAATCGATGCGTAACTCACTACACTCTGAGAAAAACGGTAGAAAATCAATAAAAATGTATAACCTTTAATCGCCCAAGTTATCGACAAGATCACGAGAAGCTCTTGATAAATGTACACAATACATGAGGGTGTCAAAAAACAACCTTATTCTTAACAATCTCTTTCAATTTCCAAAATCATCTTTCATCTCTTCACCTCCTATTCTTCAAATTTGACATTTTAAACTTCCCACATCGGAAGTTGTAAGAACCCACACACCCTTTATAAATGACCAATTAACTACAAAGCATGTCGAGCTTGGTAGCGTAAGCTTGTAACCCGAGTGGGGACATTAAGGTGATCGGACTGGGTCTCGGATATCCGGGTCGGGTCTGCGTTGGCAATCACTGGCTCGCCCTATCCAAGTAGGGAGCTGAACCGTGTCACTTGGGCGAAGGCTCGGGTGACTCGATTCCTAAAGCGGAGGGCACCGCGTCAGGCTGGCTTCACAGAGCAACGATGACCTCCCGCTCTTGTCAGTGGAAGGATTACGGGTCGGTGCCTCCAGGATCCATCGGTGCCTTGGATATCCAATTCTCCACGGACCATCACTTTTTGTTTTCGACCCTAAAATAGAGATTTTTTTAAAATTCTCTTAGCGTTCATTACCTTTCTTCATTGGACAAAGAATTATGAAATTATTCGATAACATACTAACAATTAATAATTGTCATCTTAGGAGTAGATTTTTACTCATGTAATATATTCGTATGGGATGTGCGAGTTTCAAAACGCTCTTAGTATTATTTTTCCATTATGTACTATGTACTTGCAAAGATGGTCTTGATTCTTCAAAGTCCGATTTATGATTCGTAGACCTTAACATCCAATTTATCGGTCGTCCAAACTCTTGATTCAACCTTGTACTGAAACAATGTTGGTATAATATAACTTCATAAAGCGTGCCAACACTCAGATGACTCTTTGTTGAAGGAAGGCAGGGGGAATCAACTTTGGTAATCGATGCGTAACTCACTACACTCCGAGAAAAACGGTAGAAAATCAATAAAAAATGTATAACCTTTAATCGCCCAAGTTATCGACAAGATCACGAGAAGCTCTTGATAAATGTACACAATACATGAGGGTGTCAAAAAACAACCTTATTCTTAACAATCTCTTTCAATTTCCAAAATCATCTTTCATCTCTTCACCTCCTATTCTTCAAATTTGACATTTTAAACTTCCCACATCGGAAGTTGTAAGAACCCACACACCCTTTATAAATGACCAATTAACTACAAAGCATGTCGAGCTTGGTAGCGTAAGCTTGTAACCCGAGTGGGGACATTAAGGTGATCGGACTGGGTCTCGGATATCCGGGTCGGCTCTGCGTTGGCAATCACTGGCTCGCCCTATCCAAGTAGGGAGCTGAACCGTGTCACTTGGGCGAAGGCTCGGGTGACTCGATTCCTAAAGCGGAGGGCACCGCGTCAGGCTGGCTTCACAGAGCAACGATGACCTCCCGCTCTTGTCAGTGGAAGGATTACGGGTCGGTGCCTCCAGGATCCATCGGTGCCTTGGATATCCAATTCTCCACGGACCATCACTTTTTGTTTTCGACCCTAAAATAGAGATTTTTTTAAAATTCTCTTAGCGTTCATTACCTTTCTATATTGGACAAAGAATTATGAAATTATTCGATAACATACTAACAATTAATAATTGTCATCTTAGGAGTAGATTTTTACTCATGTAATATATTCGTATGGGATGTGCGAGTTTCAAAACGCTCTTAGTATTATTTTTCCATTATGTACTATGTACTTGCAAAGATGGTCTTGATTCTTCAAAGTCCGATTTATGATTCGTAGACCTTAACATCCAATTTATCGGTCGTCCAAACTCTCGATTCAACCTTGTACTGAAACAATGTTGGTATAATATAACTTCATAAAGCGTGCCAACACTCAGATGACTCTTTGTTGAAGGAAGGCAGGGGGAATCAACTTTGGTAATCGATGCGTAACTCACTACACTCCGGGAAAAACGGTAGAAAATCAATAAAAATGTATAACCTTTAATCGCCCAAGTTATCGACAAGATCACGACAAGCTCTTGTTAAATGTACACAATACATGAGGGTGTCAAAAAAGAACCTTATTCTTAACAATCTCTTTCAATTTTCAAAATCATCTTTCATCTCTTCACCTCCTATTCTTCAAATTTGACATTTTAAACTTCCCACATCGGAAGTTGTAAAAACCCACACACCCTTTATAAATGACCAATTAACTAAAAAGCATGTCGAGCTTGGTAGCGTAAGCTTGTAACCCGAGTGGGGACATTAAGGTGATCGGACAGGGTCTCGGATATCCGGGTCGGGTCTGCGTTGGTAATCACTGGCTCGCCCTATCCAAGTAGGGAGCTGAACCGTGTGACTTGGGCGAAGGCTCGGGTGACTCGATTTCTAAAGCGGAGGGCACCGCGTCAGGCTGGCTTCACAGAGCAACGATGACCTCCCGCTCTTGTCAGTGGAAGGATTACGGGTCGGTGCCTCCAGGATCCATCGGTGCCTTGGATATCCAATTCTCCACGGACCATCACTTTTTGTTTTCGACCCTAAAATAGAGATTTTTTTAAAATTCTCTTAGCGTTCATTACCTTTCTTCATTGGACAAAGAATTATGAAATTATTCGATAACATACTAACAATTAATAATTGTCATCTTAGGAGTAGATTTTTACTCATGTAATATATTCGTATGGGATGTGCGAGTTTCAAAACGCTCTTAGTATTATTTTTCCATTATGTACTATGTACTTGCAAAGATGGTCTTGATTCTTCAAAGTCCGATTTATGATTCGTAGACCTTAACATCCAATTTATCGGTCGTCCAAACTCTTGATTCAACCTTGTACTGAAACAATGTTGGTATAATATAACTTCATAAAGCGTGCCAACACTCAGATGACTCTTTGTTGAAGGAAGGCAGGGGGAATCAACTTTGGTAATCGATGCGTAACTCACTACACTCCGAGAAAAACGGTAGAAAATCAATAAAAAATGTATAACCTTTAATCGCCCAAGTTATCGACAAGATCACGAGAAGCTCTTGATAAATGTACACAATACATGAGGGTGTCAAAAAAGAATCTTATTCTTAACAATCTCTTTCAATTTCCAAAATCATCTTTCATCTCTTCACCTCCTACCCTTCAAATTTGACATTTTAAACTTCCAACATCGGAAGTTGTAAGAACCCACACACCCTTTATAAATGACCAATTAAGTACAAAGCATGTCGAGCTTGGTAGCGTAAGCTTGTAACCCGAGTGGGGACATTAAGGTGATCGGACTGGGTCTCGGATATCCGGGTCGGGTCTGCGTTGGCAATCACTGGCTCGCCCTATCCAAGTTGGGAGCTGAACCGTGTGACTTGGGCGAAGGCTCGGGTGACTCGATTCCTAAAGCGGAGGACACCGCGTCAGGCTGGCTTCACAGAGCAACGATGACCTCCCGCTCTTGTCAGTGGAAGGATTACGGGTCGGTGCCTCCAGGATCCATCGGTGCCTTGGATATCCAATACTCCACGGACCATCACTTTTTGTTTTCGACCCTAAAATAGAGATTTTTTTAAAATTCTCTTAGCGTTCATTACCTTTCTTCATTGGACAAAGAATTATGAAATTATTCGATAACATACTAACAATTAATAATTGTCATCTTAGGAGTAGATTTTTACTCATGTAATATATTCGTATGGGATGTGCGAGTTTCAAAACGCTCTTAGTATTATTTTTCCATTATGTACTATGTACTTGCAAAGATGGTCTTGATTCTTCGAAGTCCGATTTATGATTCGTAGACCTTAACATCCAATTTATCGGTCGTCCAAACTCTCGATTCAACCTTGTAATGAAACAATGTTGGTATAATATAACTTCATAAAGCGTGCCAACACTCAGATGACTCTTTGTTGAAGGAAGGCAGGGGGAATCAACTTTGGTAATCGATGCGTAACTCACTACACTCCGAGAAAAACGGTAGAAAATCAATAAAAATGTATAACCTTTAATCGCCCAAGTTATCGACAAGATCACGAGAAGCTCTTGATAAATGTACACAATACATGAGGGTGTCAAAAAACAACCTTATTCTTAACAATCTCTTTCAATTTCCAAAATCATCTTTCATCTCTTCACCTCCTATTCTTCAAATTTGACATTTTAAACTTCCCACATCGGAAGTTGTAAGAACCCACACACCCTTTATAAATGACCAATTAACTACAAAGCATGTCGAGCTTGGTAGCGTAAGCTTGTAACCCGAGTGGGGACATTAAGGTGATCGGACTGGGTCTCGGATATCCGGGTCGGGTCTGCGTTGGCAATCACTGGCTCGCCCTATCCAAGTAGGGAGCTGAACCGTGTCACTTGGGCGAAGGCTCGGGTGACTCGATTCCTAAAGCGGAGGGCACCGCGTTAGGCTGGCTTCACAGAGCAACGATGACCTCCCGCTCTTGTCAGTGGAAGGATTACGGGTCGGTGCCTCCAGGATCCATCGGTGCCATGGATATCCAATTCTCCACGGACCATCACTTTTTGTTTTCGACCCCAAAATAGAGATTTTTTTAAAATTCTCTTAGTGTTCATTACCTTTCTATATTGGACAAAAAGTTATGAAATTATTCGATAACATACTAACAATTAATAATTGTCATCTTAGGAGTAGATTTTTACTCATGTAATATATTCGTATGGGATGTGCGAGTTTTAAAATGCTCTTAGTTTTATTTTTCCATTATGTACTATGTACTTGCAAAGATGGTCTTGATTCTTCAAAGTCCGATTTTTGATTCGTAGACCTTAACATCCAATTTATCGGTCGTCCAAACTCTCGATTCCACCTAGTACTGAAACAATGTTGGTATAATATAACTTCATAAAGCGTGTCAACACTCCGACGACTCTTTGTTGAAGGAAGGCAAGGGAATCAACTTTGGTAATCGATGCGTAACTCACTACACTCTGAGAAAAACGGTAGAAAATCAATAAAAATGTATAACCTTTAATCGCCCAAGTTATCGACAAGATCACGAGAAGCTCTTGATAAATGTACACAATACATGAGGGTGTCAAAAAACAACCTTATTCTTAACAATCTCTTTCAATTTCCAAAATCATCTTTCATCTCTTCACCTCCTATTCTTCAAATTTGACATTTTAAACTTCCCACATCGGAAGTTGTAAGAACCCACACACCCTTTATAAATGACCAATTAACTACAAAGCATGTCGAGCTTGGTAGCGTAAGCTTGTAACCCGAGTGGGGACATTAAGGTGATCGGACTGGGTCTCGGATATCCGGGTCGGGTCTGCGTTGGCAATCACTGGCTCGCCCTATCCAAGTAGGGAGCTGAACCGTGTCACTTGGGCGAAGGCTCGGGTGACTCGATTCCTAAAGCGGAGGGCACCGCGTCAGGCTGGCTTCACAGAGCAACGATGACCTCCCGCTCTTGTCAGTGGAAGGATTACGGGTCGGTGCCTCCAGGATCCATCGGTGCCTTGGATATCCAATTCTCCACGGACCATCACTTTTTGTTTTCGACCCTAAAATAGAGATTTTTTTAAAATTCTCTTAGCGTTCATTACCTTTCTTCATTGGACAAAGAATTATGAAATTATTCGATAACATACTAACAATTAATAATTGTCATCTTAGGAGTAGATTTTTACTCATGTAATATATTCGTATGGGATGTGCGAGTTTCAAAACGCTCTTAGTATTATTTTTCCATTATGTACTATGTACTTGCAAAGATGGTCTTGATTCTTCAAAGTCCGATTTATGATTCGTAGACCTTAACATCCAATTTATCGGTCGTCCAAACTCTTGATTCAACCTTGTACTGAAACAATGTTGGTATAATATAACTTCATAAAGCGTGCCAACACTCAGATGACTCTTTGTTGAAGGAAGGCAGGGGGAATCAACTTTGGTAATCGATGCGTAACTCACTACACTCCGAGAAAAACGGTAGAAAATCAATAAAAAATGTATAACCTTTAATCGCCCAAGTTATCGACAAGATCACGAGAAGCTCTTGATAAATGTACACAATACATGAGGGTGTCAAAAAACAACCTTATTCTTAACAATCTCTTTCAATTTCCAAAATCATCTTTCATCTCTTCACCTCCTATTCTTCAAATTTGACATTTTAAACTTCCCACATCGGAAGTTGTAAGAACCCACACACCCTTTATAAATGACCAATTAACTACAAAGCATGTCGAGCTTGGTAGCGTAAGCTTGTAACCCGAGTGGGGACATTAAGGTGATCGGACTGGGTCTCGGATATCCGGGTCGGCTCTGCGTTGGCAATCACTGGCTCGCCCTATCCAAGTAGGGAGCTGAACCGTGTCACTTGGGCGAAGGCTCGGGTGACTCGATTCCTAAAGCGGAGGGCACCGCGTCAGGCTGGCTTCACAGAGCAACGATGACCTCCCGCTCTTGTCAGTGGAAGGATTACGGGTCGGTGCCTCCAGGATCCATCGGTGCCTTGGATATCCAATTCTCCACGGACCATCACTTTTTGTTTTCGACCCTAAAATAGAGATTTTTTTAAAATTCTCTTAGCGTTCATTACCTTTCTATATTGGACAAAGAATTATGAAATTATTCGATAACATACTAACAATTAATAATTGTCATCTTAGGAGTAGATTTTTACTCATGTAATATATTCGTATGGGATGTGCGAGTTTCAAAACGCTCTTAGTATTATTTTTCCATTATGTACTATGTACTTGCAAAGATGGTCTTGATTCTTCAAAGTCCGATTTATGATTCGTAGACCTTAACATCCAATTTATCGGTCGTCCAAACTCTCGATTCAACCTTGTACTGAAACAATGTTGGTATAATATAACTTCATAAAGCGTGCCAACACTCAGATGACTCTTTGTTGAAGGAAGGCAGGGGGAATCAACTTTGGTAATCGATGCGTAACTCACTACACTCCGGGAAAAACGGTAGAAAATCAATAAAAATGTATAACCTTTAATCGCCCAAGTTATCGACAAGATCACGACAAGCTCTTGTTAAATGTACACAATACATGAGGGTGTCAAAAAAGAACCTTATTCTTAACAATCTCTTTCAATTTTCAAAATCATCTTTCATCTCTTCACCTCCTATTCTTCAAATTTGACATTTTAAACTTCCCACATCGGAAGTTGTAAAAACCCACACACCCTTTATAAATGACCAATTAACTAAAAAGCATGTCGAGCTTGGTAGCGTAAGCTTGTAACCCGAGTGGGGACATTAAGGTGATCGGACAGGGTCTCGGATATCCGGGTCGGGTCTGCGTTGGTAATCACTGGCTCGCCCTATCCAAGTAGGGAGCTGAACCGTGTGACTTGGGCGAAGGCTCGGGTGACTCGATTTCTAAAGCGGAGGGCACCGCGTCAGGCTGGCTTCACAGAGCAACGATGACCTCCCGCTCTTGTCAGTGGAAGGATTACGGGTCGGTGCCTCCAGGATCCATCGGTGCCTTGGATATCCAATTCTCCACGGACCATCACTTTTTGTTTTCGACCCTAAAATAGAGATTTTTTTAAAATTCTCTTAGCGTTCATTACCTTTCTTCATTGGACAAAGAATTATGAAATTATTCGATAACATACTAACAATTAATAATTGTCATCTTAGGAGTAGATTTTTACTCATGTAATATATTCGTATGGGATGTGCGAGTTTCAAAACGCTCTTAGTATTATTTTTCCATTATGTACTATGTACTTGCAAAGATGGTCTTGATTCTTCAAAGTCCGATTTATGATTCGTAGACCTTAACATCCAATTTATCGGTCGTCCAAACTCTTGATTCAACCTTGTACTGAAACAATGTTGGTATAATATAACTTCATAAAGCGTGCCAACACTCAGATGACTCTTTGTTGAAGGAAGGCAGGGGGAATCAACTTTGGTAATCGATGCGTAACTCACTACACTCCGAGAAAAACGGTAGAAAATCAATAAAAAATGTATAACCTTTAATCGCCCAAGTTATCGACAAGATCACGAGAAGCTCTTGATAAATGTACACAATACATGAGGGTGTCAAAAAATAACCTTATTCTTAACAATCTCTTTCAATTTCCAAAATCATCTTTCATCTCTTCACCTCCTATTCTTCAAATTTGACATTTTAAACTTCCCACATCGGAAGTTGTAAGAACCCACACACCCTTTATAAATGACCAATTAACTACAAAGCATGTCGAGCTTGGTAGCGTAAGCTTGTAACCCGAGTGGGGACATTAAGGTGATCGGACTGGGTCTCGGATATCCGGGTCGGGTCTGCGTTGGCAATCACTGGCTCGCCCTATCCAAGTAGGGAGCTGAACCGTGTGACTTGGGCGAAGGCTCGGGTGACTCGATTCCTAAAGCGGAGGGCACCGCGTCAGGCTGGCTTCACAGAGCAACGATGACCTCCCGCTCTTGTCAGTGGAAGGATTACGGGTCGGTGCCTCCAGGATCCATCGGTGCCTTGGATATCCAATTCTCCACGGACCATCACCTTTTGTTTTCGACCCTAAAATAGAGATTTTTTTAAAATTCTCTTAGCGTTCATTACCTTTCTATATTGGACAAAGAATTATGAAATTATTCGATAACATACTAACAATTAATAATTGTCATCTTAGGAGTAGATTTTTACTCATGTAATATATTCGTATGGGATGTGCGAGTTTCAAAACGCTCTTAGTATTATTTTTCCATTATGTACTATGTACTTGCAAAGATGGTCTTGATTCTTCAAAGTCCGATTTATGATTCGTAGACCTTAACATCCAATTTATCGGTCGTCCAAACTCTCGATTCAACCTTGTACTGAAACAATGTTGGTATAATATAACTTCATAAAGCGTGCCAACACTCAGATGACTCTTTGTTGAAGGAAGGCAGGGGGAATCAACTTTGGTAATCGATGCGTAACTCACTACACTCCGAGAAAAACGGTAGAAAATCAATAAAAATGTATAACCTTTAATCGCCCAAGTTATCGACAAGATCACGAGAAGCTCTTGTTAAATGTACACAATACATGAGGGTGTCAAAAAAGAACCTTATTCTTAACAATCTCTTTCAATTTCCAAAATCATCTTTCATCTCTTCACCTCCTATTCTTCAAATTTGACATTTTAAACTTCCCACATCGGAAGTTGTAAGAACCCACACACCCTTTATAAATGACCAATTAAGTACAAAGCATGTCGAGCTTGGTAGCGTAAGCTTGTAACCCGAGTGGGGACATTAAGGTGATCGGACTGGGTCTCGGATATCCGGGTCGGGTCTGCGTTGGCAATCACAGGCTCGCCCTATTCAAGTAGGGAGCTGAACCGTGTGACTTGGGCGAAGGCTCGGGTGACTCGATTCCTAAAGCGGAGGGCACCGCGTCAGGCTGGCTTCACAGAGCAACGATGACCTCCCGCTCTTGTCAGTGGAAGGATTACGGGTCGGTGCCTCCAGGATCCATCGGTGCCTTGGATATCCAATTCTCCACGGACCATCACTTTTTCTTTTCGACCCTAAAATAGAGATTTTTTTAAAATTCTCTTAGCGTTCATTACCTTTTTATATTGGACAAAAAGTTATGAAATTATTAACATACTAACAATTAATAATTGTCATCTTAAGAGTAGATTTTTACTCATGTAATATATTCGTATGGGATGTGCGAGTTTTAAAATGCTCTTAGTTTTATTTTTCCATTATGTACAATGTACTTGCAAAGACAGTCGTGATTCTTCAAAGTCCGATTGTTGATTCGTAGACCTTAACATCCAATTTATCGGTCGTCCAAACTCTCGATTCAACCTTGTACTGAAACAATGTTGGTATAATCTAACTTCGTAAGGCGTGCCAACACTCAGATGACTCTTTGTTGAAGGAAGGCAGGGGGAATCAACTTTGGTAATCGATGCGTAACTCACTACACTCCGAAAAAAACGGTAGAAAATCAATAAAAATGTATAACCTTTAATCGCCCAAGTTATCGACAAGATCACGAGAAGCTCTTGTTAAATGTACACAATACATGAGGGTGTCAAAAAAGAACCTTATTCTTAACAATCTCTTTCAATTTCCAAAATCATCTTTTATCTCTTCACCTCCTATTCTTCAAATTTGACATTTTAAACTTCCCACATCGGAAGTTGTAAGAACCCACAAACCCTTTATAAATGACCAATTAACTACAAAGCATGTCGAGCTTGGTAGCGTAAGCTTGTAACCCGAGTGGGGACATTAAGGTGATCGGACTGGGTCTTGGATATCCGGGTCGGGTCTGCGTTGGCAATCATTGGCTCGCCCTATCCAAGTAGAGAGTTGAACCGTGTGACTTGGGCGACGGCTCGGGTGACTCGATTCTTAAAGCTGAGGGCACCGCGTCAGGCTGGCTTCACAGAGCAACGATGACCTCCCGCTCTTGTCAATGGAAGGATTACGGGTCGGTGCCTCCAAGATCCATCGGTGCCTTGGATATTCAATTCTCCACGGACCATCACTTTTTGTTTTCGACCCTAAAATAGAGATTTTTTTAAAATTCTCTTAGCGTTCAATACCTTTCTGTAATGGACAAAAAGTTATGAAATTATCCGATAACATACTAACAATTAATAATTTTCATCTTAGGAGCAGATTTTTACTCATGTGATATATTCGTATGGGATGTGCGAGTTTCAAAATGCTCTTAGTATTATTTTTCCATTATGTACTATGTACTTGCAAAGATGGTCATGATTCTTCAAAGTCCGATTTTAAATTCGTAGACCTTAACATCCAATTTATCGGTCGTAATCGGTCGTCCAAACTCAATTCCACCTTGTACTGAAACAATGTTGGTATAATATAACTTCATAAAGTGTGTCAACACTCAGACGACTCTTTGTTGAAGGAAGGAAGGGGAATCAACTTTGGTAATCGATGCGTAACTCACTACACACCGAGAAAAACCTAGAAAATCAATAAAAATGTATAACCTTTAATCGCCCAAGTTATCGACAAGATCACAAAAAGCTCTTGTTAAATGTACACAATACATGAGGGTGTCAAAAAAAATCTTATTCTTAACAATCTCTTTCAATTTCCATAATCATCTTTCATCTCTTCACCTCCTACCCTTCAAATTTGACATTTTAAACTTCCCACATCGGAAGTTGTAAGAACCCACACACCCTTTATAAATGACCAATTAAGTACAAAGCATGTCGAGCATGGTAGCGTAAGCTTGTAACCCGAGTGGGGACATTAAGGTGATCGGACTGGGTCTCGGATATTCGGGTCGGGTCTGCGTTGGCAATCACTGGCTCGCCCTATCCAAGTAGGGAGCTGAACCGTGTCACTTGGGCGAAGGCTCGGGTGACTCGATTCCTAAAGTGGAGGGCACCGCGTAAGGCTGGCTTCACAGAGCAACGATGACCTCCCGCTCTTGTCAGTGGAAGGAATACGGGTCGGTGCCTCCAGGATCCATCGGTGCCTTGGATATCCAATTCTCCACGGACCATTACTTTTTGTTTTCGACCCTAAAATAGAGATTTTTTTTAAATTCTCTTAGCGTTCAATACCTTTCCATATTGGACAAAGAATTATGAAATTATTCGATAACATACTAACAATTAATAATTTTCATCTTAAGAGCAGAGTTTTACTCATGTAATATATTCGTATGGGATGTGCGAGTTTCAAAATGCTCTTAGTATTATTTTTCCATTATGTACTATGTACTTGCAAAGACGGTCGTGATTTTTCAAAGTCCGATTGTTGATTCGTAGACCTTAACATCCAATTTATCGGTCGTAATCGGTCATCCAAACTCTAGATTTCACCTTGTACTGAAACAATGTTGGTATAATATAACTTCATAAAGCGTGTCAACACTCAGACGACTCTTTGTTGAAGGAAGGCATGGGGAATCAACTTTGGTAATCGATGCGTAACTCACTACACTCCGAGAAAAACGGAGAAAATCAATAAAAATGTATAACCTTTAATCGCCCAAGTTATCGACAAGATCACAAGAAGCTCTTGTTAAATGTATACAATACATGAGGGTGTCAAAAAAAATCTTATTCTTAACAATCTCTTTCAATTTCCAAAACTATCTTTCATCTCTTCACCTCCTACCCTTCAAATTTGACATTTTAAACTTCCCACATCGGAAGTTGTAAGAACCCACACACCCTTTATAAATGACCAATTAAGTACAAAGCATGTCGAGCATGGTAGCGTAAGCTTGTAACCCGAGTGGGGACATTAAGGTGATCGGACTGGGTCTCGGATATTCGGGTCGGGTCTGCGTTGGCAATCACTGGCTCGCCCTATCCAAGTAGGGAGCTGAACCGTGTCACTTGGGCGAAGGCTCGGGTGACTCGATTCCTAAAGTGGAGGGCACCGCGTAAGGCTGGCTTCACAGAGCAACGATGACCTCCCGCTCTTGTCAGTGGAAGGAATACGGGTCGGTGCCTCCAGGATCCATCGGTGCCTTGGATATCCAATTCTCCACGGACCATTACTTTTTGTTTTCGACCCTAAAATAGAGATTTTTTTTAAATTCTCTTAGCGTTCAATACCTTTCCATATTGGACAAAGAATTATTAAATTATTCGATAACATACTAACAATTAATAATTTTCATCTTAAGAGCAGAGTTTTACTCATGTAATATATTCGTATGGGATGTGCGAGTTTCAAAATGCTCTTAGTATTATTTTTCCATTATGTACTATGTACTTGCAAAGACGGTCGTGATTTTTCAAAGTCCGATTGTTGATTCGTAGACCTTAACATCCAATTTATCGGTCGTAATCGGTCATCCAAACTCTAGATTTCACCTTGTACTGAAACAATGTTGGTATAATATAACTTCATAAAGCGTGTCAACACTCAGACGACTCTTTGTTGAAGGAAGGCATGGGGAATCAACTTTGGTAATCGATGCGTAACTCACTACACTCCGAGAAAAAAGGAGAAAATCAATAAAAATGTATAACCTTTAATCGCCCAAGTTATCGACAAGATCACAAGAAGCTCTTGTTAAATGTATACAATACATGAGGGTGTCAAAAAAAATCTTATTCTTAACAATCTCGTTCAATTTCCAAAACTATCTTTCATCTCTTCACCTCCTACCCTTCAAATTTGACATTTTAAACTTCCCACATCGGAAGTTGTTAGAACCCACACACCCTTTATAAATGACCAATTAAGTACAAAGCATGTCGAGCTTGGTAGCGTAAGCTTGTAACCCGAGTGGGGACATTAAGGTGATCGGACTGGGTCTCGGATATCCGGGTTGGGTCTCCGTTGGCAATCACTGGCTCGCCCTATCCAAGTAGGGAGCTGAACCGTGTGACTTGGGCGAAGGCTCGGGTGACTCGATTCCTAAAGTGGAGGGCACCGTGTCAGGCTGGCTTCACAGAGCAACGATGACCTCCCGCTCTTGTCAGTGAAAGGATTACGGGTCGGTGCCTCCAGGATCCATCGGTGCCTTGGATATCCAATTCTCCAAGGACCATCACTTTTTGTTTTCGACCCTAAAATAGAGATTTTTTTTAAATTCTCTTAGCGTTCAATACCTTTCCATATTGGACAAAGAATTATGAAATTATTCGATAACATACTAACAATTAATAATTGTCATCTTAAGAGCAGAGTTTTACTCATGTAATATATTCGTATGGGATGTGCGAGTTTCAAAATGCTCTTAGTATTATTTTTCCATTATGTACTATGTACTTGCAAAGATGGTCGTGATTCTTCAAAGTCCGATTGTTGATTCGTAGACCTTAACATCCAATTTATCGGTCGTAATCGGTCATCCAAACTCTGGAGTTCACCTTGTAGTGAAACAATATTGGTATAATATAACTTCATAAAGCGTGTCAACACTCAGACGACTCTTTGTTGAAGGAAGGCATGGGGAATCAACTTTGATAATCGATGCGTAACTCACTACACTCCGAGAAAAACGGAGAAAATCAATAAAAATGTATAACCTTTAATCGCCCAAGTTATCGACAAGATCACAAGAAGCTCTTGTTAAATGTACAAAATACATGAGGGTGTCAAAAAAGAATTTTATTCTTAACAATCTCTTTCAATTTCCAAAATCATCTTTCTTCTCTTCACCTCCTACCCTTCAAATTTGACATTTTAAACTTCCCACATCGGAAGTTGTAAGAACCCACACACCCTTTATAAATGACCAATTAAGTACAAAGTATGTCGAGCTTGGTAGCGTAAGTAGTGAAGGATCTGTTGACAACTGTACCAATCCTAGGTTCAACTCATCAATGGTTGAGATTGATTGATGTATTGTAAATAAACACAAACACGACAAGTGTCCAAGTCTACTGTCTATATATGTACTGCTGTGAGAGTTGAAACCATGAATGAAATCAAATTCACTTTTGTCTGTTCCCTGATTTCCACTATGGTATCAGAGCGATAGAAAAAAAGAGCAAACGCTCTTACACAAAAATGGATCCTCAAGAAGAGCTGCCTCCCCAGACGGTCAACCCTAACGACCCATCTAACACCAACAACAACAACACACCTCCACCACCACCTCCCCTCGCCACTGACCCACCATCTCCGGTGACAACCACCGACTGTGGCATCCTCCCAACACCATCAGTTTCTCCTACTTTCTCACTGTCTTCCTTCTCCAGTTTTATTTCTGTCAAACTTTCCTCCTCAAACTTCCCTCTATGGAATAAGCAGATCTCCTCCTACCTAAAAGCCCTCAACCTCTTTGAGCATGTTGATGGCTCGAAACCCTGCCCACCTCCATCCTCACCCTCATTTAAAAATTGGGTCACAAATGACCATCTTATCATGACCATACTTACCTCTTCCCTCACAGAACAAGTTCTTGTTCAAGTCCTTGACTGTCACACTTCTTTGGCCATCTGGTCTCACCTTCAGGAGCTCTTTGCAGCCCGCTCTAGTGCTCAAGTCGTTCAACTCCGTCTCCAACTCGCCACATTAAAGAAAGGTTCTGACTCCATCTCAACCTTCTACCACAAAGCCAAATCTATCATCTCTTCCCTTGCCCTTGCCGGTCAACATGTCCCAGACCAGGAATTCTTTGTTTTCCTCATGGCTGGCCTTGGACCGGAATATGAATCCATGGTCACCTCCCTTTCTACCCAAGCCAATGCTCTCACCACAAGCCAAGTTCTGTCACATCTTCTAGTTCATGAATCCAGGCTCTCTCTTGCAACTCAAACACATTCTGGCAACAACTTTACTGTCAACCAAACTCAGACTTCATCAGACAACAACCCTTCTGCCAACTACACAAACAACAGAGGACGAGGTTCTTACCGTGGCAGAGGGCGCGGTCGTGGACGCAACTCTCCTCCAACTTCCAACCAAGGACAGCAACAACAACAAGGCAATTACAACCGCAACCGTCAACAACTCAACTTCACTGGGGAGACTGATTCTCGCCCAACCTGTCAAGTATGTGGAAAACCTGGCCATTCAGCACTATCCTGCTACCATCGCTTTAACCTCTCCTATCAAGCTCCCGCTCCATCATCCCAACAACTCAACTCAACTTGGTTTCCTGACACTGCTGCTAGTCACCACTTTACTCCTGACCTCTCCAACCTCCGCCTAGACAGCTATCCCTACCCCGGTACTGATCAGGTTTCACTGGGTGACGGATCCTCTCTTCCAATTCACAATCAGGGTTCTTCTTCTTTCCATTCTTCCTCACGTTTATTTCGTTTGACTAATCTTCTTCATACTCCTGCGCTAAATAAAAATCTTCTCTCTGTAAACCGCTTTTGCATCGATAATCATGTTTACTTTGAGTTTCATGCTCGTTTTTTTGTGGTGAAGGATATCCAGACGCACACTCCCCTTCTTCGAGGAACCGTTGAAAACGGCTTGTATGTCCTCCAGGCGGCTAACCAATCTGCCACACCAACCGCCAATCTTTCAGCCATCACACCGTCACTTTTGCTCTAGCACAGGAGGTTAGGGCACCCTTCTGCTCCAGTCACGAACAACCTCAACAAATTGGGCCTCAGCATTCCGAAAAGCCCACTTCCTTCACCTCAATGTGAATCATGTTCGTGGGCCAAGGCTCACGCCTTGCCTCACCCACCGTCACCATCTACCTCCACATACCCCCTTGAACTAATTTTTATGGATGTATGGGGCCCTGCCCAAACCCTATCAATGAAAGGCTGTTCTTATTATTTATCCATTGTGGATGATTTTTCGAAATTCACTTGGTTATTTCCGATTCCCACAAAATCCTCAGTGGCCCACATGGTAACCAATTTCATTCCTCTAATCACTAATTTCCTTAATCAAAAGATCAAATCCATTCAAACTGATGGAGGGACCGAATTCAAACCCTTACGCTCTCTTTTTCACCAACTCGGGATTAACCACCGGCTCACATGTCCCTACTCCCATCAACAAAACGGTAGTGTTGAGTCCCGTCATCGTCGGATTGTCGACACCGGACTCACTCTTCTAAAACAAGCTTCTCTCCCCTTCAAGTTTTGGGATTATGCTTTTGAGGCATCCACGTATCTCCTCAATCGCTTACCCACTCCCATTCTACAAAACACCTCACCCTTCGAGAAATTATTCTCTAAAACTCCCGACTACAGTTTTCTCCGTGTCTTTGGTTGTCTCGCCTTTCCAAACCTACGGCCCTACAACCGCCACAAACTCTCCTTCCGCTCATCTCCCACAATCTTTATCGGGTATAGTCCCAATCATCGTGGCTATCTTTGTCTCGACCCGACAACCGATCGCATCTTTGTGTCTAGAGATGTCATATTTCATGAATCAACATTCCCCTACAACTCCCTCATAAATTCACTCACACAGGCACCTGTGAATGAATTTATTTCACTCCCATGTCCCACTTTTACACCTATTAAAGTCCCAGCCCAAACCCCAACTACCAACAGGACCAATCCACCAACACCCTCTTCCACACATTTAGAATATGGGCCAGCGTCAAATTCCCCTCCTATTCAGCCCAACAGCCCCTCTACTTCCCTTGATGCTAGCTCCCCTCATTCACACCCCACGTGCCCATCACCCAGTCCACTTGTCCCAACTTACTCATCCACTCTAGAGCCCACTATTACTCACCAACCCAGTGAACCCACACATCCGATGACAACAAGGGCTCGCACCAACTCCCTCAAACCCTTTGTTCGTACCGACGGAACAATACCGTGGCCTCCCCAACTCCACACATCAACTACCACCATACCCGATGAACCCTCTGTCTTCACTGAAGCTTTTAAACACAAACAATGGAGAGATGCCATGAATGTTGAATTTCAAGCTCTCCTTTCCACCAAAACATGGACCCTTGTCCCACAATCTTCTTCAAACAATGTATTAGGAGTGAAATGGATCTTTAAGACAAAACGCCATGCCTCAGGCCAGATTGAGAGAAGGAAGGCGAGGCTTGTAGCTAAAGGATTTCACCAGTTACATGGCATCGACTTTGATGAGACTTTCAGTCCCGTTGTCAAACCATCCACCATCCGTCTTATCCTCTCCCTAGCCGCTCTACACAATTGGTCAGTCACCCAGTTGGACATACAAAATGCGTTTTTACATGGTGACTTGGAAGAGGAAGTGTTCATTCATCAACCACCAGGTTTTGTTAATCCTCACTTTCCTAATCATATTTGCAAATTACATAAATCTCTTTACGGTTTAAAACAAGCTCCAAGAGCTTGGTTTTCCAAATTGTCTGATGCTCTTATAAACATGGGTTTCTCCTCCTCACTTTCTGACAATTCCTTGTTTATCTTCCGACAAGGAAAAGATTCTATTTACATCCTAGTCTATGTTGATGATCTCCTAGTCGTTAGCTCTACTCCCTCCCTTTCCACTTCATTCTACACTACTCTCTCCAAACAATTCCCCGTCAAATCTCTAGGCAACCTTCATTTCTTTCTGGGCATTGAAGTCCAACGCACTCAACAAGGCTTCTTCCTTTCCCAATCAAAATACATCAAAGATCTTCTCCTTCGTACAAACATGGCCAACTCCAAACCCGTAGCCACTCCAATGGCAACCAACTTCATGTCATCTTTTGCTCAATCCCCTCCCTTCGAGGACCATCATCTCTACCGTAGCATTGTAGGGAGCCTTCAATATCTCTCCTTCACGAGACCTGACATCTCCTTTGCTGTCAACAAGGTATGTCAATTTATGCACAATCCACTCCTTGTGCACTGGCAAGGTGTCAAGCGCATTTTGCGTTACCTAAATGCCACCTTTCAAATGCCCTTCCATATCTCCTCCAACACCACAAACACACTTTCAGCCTTTTCCGATGCTGATTGGGCGGGTGATCCACTTGACAGACGCTCCACAAGCGCATACTGCATTTATCACGGCTCGAATCTAGTCTCATGGTCCTCCAAGAAGCAAGCCACGGTTTCCCGATCCTCTACCGAGGCTGAGTATCGATCACTTGCTCTTGCCACCTGCGAAACACTTTGGTTGCAGTCTGTCATGGCTGAGCTCCGGTTGTTCCTATCATCCCCTCCCACTATTTGGTGTGACAACCTAGGAGCCACGTACCTCGCAGTCAATCCTGTACTTCATCACCGTATTAAGCACTTGTCTCTTGACTATCACTTTGTTCGAGAGCGAGTACGAATCAAGGCTCTACAAGTGGCCTTTATTCCTTCCAAGGATCAACTTGCTGACATTCTCACTAAACCATTACCCACTTCAAGGTTCATCCTTCTGCGCTCCAAACTTTGCTTACCCACGTTTGAATCGAAGGGGGATAGTGAAGGATCTGTTGACAACTGTACCAATCCTAGGTTCAACTCATCAATGGTTGAGATTGATTGATGTATTGTAAATAAACACAAACACGACAAGTGTCCAAGTCTACTGTCTATATATGTACTGCTGTGAGAGTTGAAACCATGAATGAAATCAAATTCACTTTTGTCTGTTCCCTGATTTCCACTAGTAAGCTTGTAACCCGAGTGGGGACATTAAGGTGATCGGATTGGGTCTCCGATATCCGGGCCGGGTCTGCGTTGGCAATCACTGGCTCGCCCTATCCAAGTAGGGAGCTGAACCGTGTGACTTGGGCGAAGGCTCGGGTGACTCGATTCCTAAAGCGGAGGGCACCGCGTCAGGCTGGCTTCACAGAGCAACGATGACCTCCCGCTCTTGTCAGTGGAAGGATTACGGGTCGGTGCCTCCAAAATCCATCGGTGCCTTGGATATCCAATTCTCCACGGACCATCACTTTTTGTTTTCGACCCTAAAATAGAGATTTTTTTTATAATTCTCTTAGCGTTCAATACCTTTCTATATTGGACAAAGAATTATGAAATTATTCGATAACATACTAACAATTAATAATTGTCATCTTAGGAGTAGATTTTTACTCATGTAATATATTCGTATGGGATGTGCGAGTTTCAAAATGCTCTTAGTATTATTTTTCCATTATGTACTATGTACTTGTAAAGATGGTTGTGATTCTTCAAAGTCCGATTGTTGATTCGTAGACCTTAACATCCAATTTATCGGTCGTAATCGATCGTCCAAACTCTGGATTCCACCTTGTACTTAAACAATGTTGGTATAATGTAACTTCATAAAGTGTGTCAACACTCAGACGACTCTTTGTTGAAGGAAGGCAGGGGGAATCAACTTTGGTAATCGATGCGTTATTCACTACACTCCGAGAAAAACGGTAGAAAATCAATGAAAATGTATAACCTTTAATCGCCCAAGTTATCGACAAGATCACGAGAAGCTCTTGTTTTGTACACAATACATGAGGGTGTCAAAAAAAATCTTATTCTTAACAATCTATTTCAATTTCCAAAATCATCTTTCATCTCTTCACCTCCTACCCTTCAAATTTGACATTTTAAACTTCCCACATCGGAAGTTGTAAGAACCCACACACCCTTTATAAATGACCAATTAAGTACAAAGCATGTCGAGCTTGGTAGCGTAAGCTTGTAACCCGAGTGGGGACATTAAGGTGATCGGACTGGGTCTCGGATTGACTTCACATAGCAATGGTGACATCCCGCTCTTAATAGTTGATGAACTACGAGTCGATACCTCCCAGATCCATCAGTGCTTTGATAATTTGGGGGAAGGTGGAGGTATCCAGTATTCATGCAACGAGTAAGTTATTAAAGGGATTAAAAAAAAGGTTATATTTAGTGTAAGAAAAAAAGTGAGGGTCGGTGGAGGTATCCAGTATTCATGCCTCGTGAATCTACTGCGTTGAGACTTGAAAGCGTTCCTCTGTGAGGTTTTGTATTAGAGTTGAAGTGGAAAAAATCACAATCATTAAATCTCAAAGAAAGCAGCCTCTAAAACACACTTGAAGTAAAAGTATTAAATTTTACCCTTGAAATGTAATATAAATGTCAAAGATGGAAGTGATTTCTTCAATTTTCCTTCAACTAAAACCAAAAATATAACTATTACAATCACTTTCTTTTTGTCAAAGGAAACAACAAAAACAAAAACAAAATCAAAGAGCATCAAAGCCATCATCGGTAGCTTCATCTGTGCCTGCTACTATGAGCAGCAGCAACTGGGTATCTCTCCCTCTCCCTCTCCCTCTCTCTGTCCTTGAGCCCCCTCGACCGCCTCGGCTCCTCCTCATGTCGAGGTGGTGGGGAAGCCTGGTACCTTGATGGCTTCCGCTTGAAATGCCGGTCATCATCATCACTTGACTCGTACTCCACCGCATGGCTCTTCCTCCCCATTGACGCAGAAGTTGTCACTGCCTCGCCATTAGCTAGAGGAACGGTGTCTTTGCTTGAGGATTTCGATTCATGTTTTCGTTTCTTGTTAAGCTCAACTCCCTTTTCATCGAAGCTGATGCGCGAGAACACACTTGCCTTTGAAGAGGACCTTAAAGACGGCTTTCCTGGGGGTGGGGCGTTAGGTGGTATGTCTGATTGGAGCTTCGAAGATGACTCTGACCTTTGGTGATGGTGGTTATGATCACGGTGGTCACGCACTTCGCGGTGGGTATCAGGGTGATCATACCCGTTTGATGATGGATGGTTGTGGTGATGATGGTGATCAGATTGCCTCTTGGAGCTGCCCCTGCTATGGTGAGAACGGTGGTTATAATCGTTGCTATGGTGGCGATCGCGTTCCTGTTCATAACGCTCTTCACTAACTTCTCTCCGGTTGGGTGCCGAATTCTGCAAGGCACAATAACATTCACAAGTGAGCCAGCCACACTATAAGAACATCAAATTCAATGGTGATCGCAAGGGATGTTTGTTTGGCATACAATTTCTAAGTACAAGTTTCGCAATCATATACTGTTTATATCCGATTTATAGATATAGTTCTGCAACAATAAATAGTAAACAATTCTCCCAAACAAACCCTAAATTCAGGCCAAGAGCCATTCACCATCAATCTCAGCAGAAAATCATATACCTGAATGTTATATTGCAATCATGCAAATACCCTTATTAATATAAAAAAAACTGTAAACAATAGAGGTAGTCTGTAAAACAACATACAGGTTTAGGTTTAACGGATAAGCCATTTGCATTGCTGCTGACCTCCCTGCCATGATCGCGATCTTTTGGCATATCTCTGTTCAGAATAAATAACAAACCAGCTTAGTCTCCCAAAGGATTTCAGGAAATGACCGCAAAATAGCAGTATGATGATGTTCATTGGATTAATAATTGTCAATGAAGCTAGAAGGTCAACCATTCAAAAGTAAAACTTTCTCATATAGAAATGAAAAACATTAGGTAATTGTACTGGATATCCGAAGGGTATACCTTTCACTCGTTCGGTCAAATTCACGCTTTCGCCTTAGATTAGCCTGTCTAGCCTCAAATTCCTCCTTTGCCATCATTGGCGGCCTTCCATTAAATCCCATGCCAAGATCCCTGAGAATTAAGAGGGAAGATGTGAGACTAAGGTTGTATTCCTACAGAGCTGTGTACAGAAACATGTACGCAAAGCAGAAGATCAAACACACCTCGGAGGTGGCGGCATCATAGGAAACATATGATTTTGTGCCATAAAGGGATCATGTGGTACAAAACCCGGAAAAGGCACATCCATTGGCCCGACACCATAACCCGCGTTGTAAGGCATTCCACCACCAAATGAGCCCATATAACCATCCATTCCAGGTTGAAATCCAGGTTGCATCCCATTCCAATAAGGGTTATATCCCACTGAAGGGCCCATTGGCATCATGAAGCTATCTGCTGCAAAATCCTGAGGATTTCTCCACTGCATGTCTGTACCTGCAGGTCATCATTCACAAAAAACGCATGACTAAGAACTCAAGTCATGTGGCATCCAATCTATATTGGGTAGAGCAACAATAACACTATAATATTATGGGCACACGTGCAATGCAAAACTGAGCATACCGTTAACAGGCAAACGGGTCTTCTTTTTCTTCTTCTTCTTGACTGAAAAATGAGAATAATGAGTGAAACGGTATTTTCAAGCTAAAAAACTAATCTCCGAGGTCATTCAATATATTAAAACTACCTTCTAAAAAATAAATAAATAAAAATAGAAGAGGAGAGCACTAGATGGCAAGCAGCCAAATAGTAGCTACTATTCGATCTTCATATTTACAATGTAAAATTTAATCCTAAAAAGGTAATAAAAGGTATATGGATGAACCGGGCAAACATTACAGTAATGCACAAAAAGATAACAGAACGGATACTATCCGATCCTTACATGAAATACGAGTTATAAACTGTACAAAAAAAAGAAGTTCAAGTTACACCTTCAGCAAGGGCCAGTTTCTGCTGCACTTCTTCCTCAGCTGGCAGAGCAATCCCCTGGGATGCATGTTCTCTAGCACTAGCTGATTCATGAGTAGCTTCCAAGATATCTGCAACTTTGGCCGTCTCCAAATTTCCAGAGGTCTGCTGAGTTTCAGGTGTAGGATTAGTTGACCTTTCGACCTCTGTGGCCTCCTTAGGGTTTGGAGTCGCTATAACTGATGTAGGTGGCACATGCTCCTCCTTGATGGCAGCAGACTGCACCGGTGAAGCAACCTTTGCTTGAGGACACCTTGATGCCATATCTGGTAGATAATATACGGGAGCAATTAATGAGAAATGAGAAAACAAAATATGGATTTGACATGCATTTCAGATTCGGAATAATCGTGAAAACGAGCCAGTGATGATGGATGCATACAAGTCCAGCGCCTAAATCAATGTTAATATATGGAAGATGAAACCAGTTCCTTCTCAATTTTCAATATGGATAACAGAGAGGTGAGGTTTGTAATGTTTACTACTAGGATAAGTCGCCGAGTTTGCAGGAAAGCAATGCAAAAAAAACAAAAAATGAGAACAAAATCCATGATAGTAATTATTGGAAAGAAACCAGAAGTTAATATCAGGGGATACAAATCGGTGGTAACAAAGGTAAATTGCACAAGGAGCTGAGGGAAAAACAACTGGTAAACACAAAGGAAGGGTGCGCCTATCCAGTAGATCCAACTACACCTCGTATATCCCACAGATGTGCCTCACAGAAGTACAGCTTTAATTACCTTGAACTTGGAAAGCACTTCTAGTATTATCATCACTGCTATTAGAAGATGACAAGATGCGGCTTATTGTGTCCCTCAATGTCTTATTTGGCAGAAGATCATCAGCAAGCATATCTCGGACCCCACAAACACAGATTGACCTGGAGATAATGTAGTCCCTGATACCTGAGTATGATGCAGACAGTTTAAGACTAGATCCACAAAAATGTGAATTCTTTCTCCACAACAATCAAGCAAACAGATATAAATATCTTACACAATTTAGGCCTAAAGCATTACAAAGATATTGCTCGCATCTGCAACATATAAAGTTTGATCTGAAGATGTAGCTGGACATTCAACATATAACGAACCAGCCAATCAAAGACAACCGAACAATGCCAAATATTGAAAAACATGTATTTGCTGTATGTAGAAACCATATTATGGTTTGAGTACTGTTGGATCATCTATTTTCAGACAGTTGTATTTTGTATGCTAGGTTGTCCTGGCTACTTTTAGACTCATTATTCTGCTATGGTTTTGGGTTATGCTACAAGTATTTAGTTTTGCTACATGGGCTACTTTTGCTTTGTACTTTTTATCTTTTAGGTACCCATTCTTCTTGTATTTATATAAGGTCCAACTGAATCTCTGAATCATTTAGACAAATGTCCAAGCCCCTCTTTTCCCCTCATCACAAAATCTATCCAACTGCCACCCCCCCCCCCCCCCCTCCCTCCCTCTTCTCATTCCCCTTTCCTAATGTAAAAACGAACAATCAGACTCAGTAAATATGAACTGAATGTTGGATCAGAGATTCAGAAAGTAAGAGATCACTGTGCAAAATATAGGCACACTTACATTTATCACAAAAACTTGTGAAACAGCATTTACTAGTCAACACAGCATCTTTCATTACTTCCTTGCACAATGGACAGTGAAACTCAGGAGGAAGATCTCCCAAAGAACGAGTAGAAGTAATTCCTTCCATTTCCTTTTCAAAAGCAGCCCTAAATCAAGAACCAAATCCATTAAAAGATACAGGTATCATCACCTCGGAGATGGTACAAACAATACAAAAGCAAAAAGAGCATACTCATTGGGCTGTAAAACACCAACTGCTCCACTTGGCATTACAATGGTACCCTCAGGATTCACCATGAGCATGGTCCTTGGAATACCAGTTGGAGCTTTAACTTTCCTAAGATCAAAATTGGGGTCACCATTTGTTGGGCAGTGCTGAATAAAATGCCCTGAAACACGCAAACCTCCCATTTTTAGCATGCATAGACTGTCCAAAATAGAAGATAAATGAAAAAAAAAAAGCTTATATAGGGAACAACTCACCTGGCACCCTGCACCTATGACAAACATATCCTTCTGAAGGTATTTGCCGGTCACCAACTCGGCCTATATGTACAATCAGCAAAGTAAGGTCCTCACCGTGTAACAATAACTTTTCCCACAGATTTCCAAATTCAAGAATTATGTGTGGCATATTACTCTGCTGCTAAAACTTTAGGTCGAATTGTATAAAATAACACAAACAATTGTAGGTAAACACAAATAACAAACCATGTGTGTCCTGAAAAATAACACAAACTACTGATTTAGTGCTTCTATTACTGAAAATTATACATGATAAGCAACATGTATAATACTACGCCCTATTTATATCACGTTTTCGGCCAATTACATTTGGAGATGAAATTCTTGAATGCCTCCAAGACTTCTTTTAGTAAATAGCACATACATAATAGTTTCTGTTATTTTCAAAGATACATAAAGCTTCTTTGTATTATCGGTTCCTACTTCCCTAACTCCCCACATCCCACCCCTAAATAGATACTGTTATTCTATGCAAGTAGACCTGATTTTGAAGCAAAAAAGTAGAATAAAGACTAAAATAAAAAGCACATGAAAAAACAAATTTCAAAATAATTGATAAATCATATAAATGGGCAGCGGCCAGTAGGACGTACCGAAACCACGCCCGCCCATCATTCTGCCACCCCTTCCAAAGCCTCTACCAGATCCAAATCCTTGAGCACCTTGACTGTAAAATTGTATAGCATAGTTTAACCAAGCACGTCAGAGTTCGGATCAAGGACTGTTTAAAGGCTAAAACAATAAAAAGAGATTTTATTTAAGACCACAATAGCTCTAGACAGAAATACGCACCCCTGCCAATCTAAAGCTGAAGTTTCAATTAAAGCCTTAATCTTACTGTCCTCATCAACCTTGCTCGGAGGAGGATCCTCCCGAATTGCATTGTTTGCTTGCAATGGGGTTATGGCCGGAATTGTTGCATATAAGTCATTCCCAAACTCATCATCCCATTCCGAAGGTTCCAGCTACAGGTTCCAAATTCCACAAGTATCAGCATGAAATGAACACTTCTATTCAAAAAGAAAAGGAAACAGCAAAGCCACAGCTTACAGCTTTAGCACTAGAAGCAGCAGAAGCAAAGTTAACTTTTGGAAAATCATCCTCAGGCTTGACTTCATGTTTTGACCTGCATAAGAAAACACAGTACTTGTTCAAAACCAACACTAAACAAATTTGCTGGTGAAGCCTATGAACGCCCATATGGTCTTCACCTCATAATCATCACCACTTATACCAGATTTACCCCAAAATGTTGATACAGTTCACAAACAAATGAACAAATTCTTGTATCTAACAAAGGAAACTCGAAGTAAAAACCTACTTAATCATCCTGATGAAACGACAAATTCTAGCGCTACATTTGAACATTCAAAAGTTAAAAGGTTGGAGGTAGTACTCTTCAGGTCGAGTAACATTCAGCATGCGAAAACGTCCTGGAACCCGACGAATTAAAACAGATGTATTTTTTGGGATCAACATGGCTTCATCGGGATACTCTGAAATTGCAGAACAGACAAACAGTTGTAAATTGCTGCAAATGGATCAACCATGTGATGAAATGCAGTTGATATAGTGAAAGCTGCAGTTCAAAGGACTAAACTAGGTCAAGTGGGCTATTTTAAATTTAAGGGAAACTCAAGTATAGCCCTGGTACAACTGGGCAACTTCAAGCTGCACCAGGACTTACATATTTTGATGTACATACATAATTCTCAAGTTAAACAGTCAATCAGTTGCAGTGTTGCACTGCAGCATCCTAATGACCCAAGATATCTGGATTACAAGCACATACCACCCCCATCCCTGACGCCACCCTCCATCTAATACCCCTTCATCCCCAAACCAATGCATGTATGAGCTCAATGTGCAGTACTGTTTTATTTTTTGGGAGCCAGAAGTTTGCATTTAACTTGAGGCCCTCCATTGAGTAATGAAAAGAGATTTACATCAAAACTCAAAATTTAGAACAGCATGAAAGGTCATTCTAATCCGATGGAAGCAACCAACCTTCATTAGTTTGGGCGTTGATGACCTCAAGGTCATGATCAGTACCCTTGCCCAAATGCTTTGATTCAAAAATTCTTTCTTTTAGATTCAAAACTGATATGAAATGACTGTCAATAGGAATTGAGTCATAATCTTTTGCACTTTTAAACTTATAATAAACTGCCATAATTTTTCCTTTCTTTTCCTTCAAAAGAAATCAATAAATCAAACAAATTGCAATGCACAGAAGAATCGTCAACCAAATAGTTAACGATATCAATAGGCCATCGCAGTATAATGACGGCCTGTTCTTGAACTCAAACAAAACTATAATGGGATACAAGAAAACTATAAATATCTCATTTTTCGTCTTCAATCCTCCTCCAAGCAGCCTCAGATGCTGAATTCTTCGGTTGCTTCTTCACTTCGCATGAACCAGCGAATGTCGCTAGCGGAAAAATCAATATACCACCGCAAACCGAGACACGAACTCACAGATCAAGAGCAAATTCGAAGAATCCCTTCACTTGAAAGACTCGATCAACGGTACCAAGATGAGAGCAGAATCCTCGTATCCCTATTGACGGCAATCGAACCTCCGTGAAAGTATCACCAAAGCCACGCACGGTTCAGATTCCGATTACTGCGGTTGAACGGCTAATTGATTTTTGATCGATTGATTGATCAATTGATGAAGGAATCGAAGCAGCGACAACTTTAGGGAATCGGGAAGCGCGAAACCAACAGCAGCGGTAACAGGGATATGATTTAGACAAATTTCAACAGACGCCAAAAGCCATATGTTGGAACAAGGCCTGTGTTTAGAGCAAGAACATCGACATTTCGAGGATTGATGTGGAGGACTAGGGTTTCGTTGGGAAAGTAGGGAGGATGAAGCTTTTGATGATTCCGTTGGCGACTTGCGTGATTTTGCTGTAAACCTAAAGGGATAAATATCTTCATCCGTTTTTCTTCTTTTATGTTGTCTTTTTTTTTTTTTTTTTTTTTTTTTTCTTTTTTCATAAAACTCACGGGCCTCCCAATTTTAACAATACACCCTTGATTTTGCAGTATTGCAAATCCGACCCCTCAAGTCCATATCCGTTCCTATCTATATCCTCTATCGCACAATTTAGCTCATTTTGATGTTTGATTGCAATTCACGTTACTGAAATCATCGATCATTTGGTCTTATTTAGATTGATCCAATACTTTTGACGAATAAAGTCGTTGCAGTTAGACTTATTCATATACGGGTTTAGGTCGGAATTTATAAAATATTATGTTTGTTTATCCGCACTTGGGTCGGGCCGAGCCCGGCTCTCGGACTTGTAATAGATGTCGTACCCACCTGGTTGTTTGGGTCGGACCGGGCTTGCGGTACCTTTTTTAAAAAAATATGTGTAAAAAAAAATTAATTATGATTTAAATAAATAATTATATTTAAAATATTTTATGTAAAATATATTAAACTTATTATAGTTATACTAAATATTTTATATTTATACTTAATATTTATAATAGATACAATATAATATTTTATTTTTTTACCGGGGCCGGGCTTTTCGGCCTAGTCGGGCCTAGAGTGGGGTCGGATCCGGTCATGCGGGCTTGGTAGGGATTTTTGGCCTGGTCAGGCTTCTTCGTCCGTTCATACCCGCTCGTTTTTCAGACGGGTTGTCCGGATATAGGGTCAGTTTTGGATATGTGTGAAACATTTTTTTTTTAAAACGGAAAGCGGTTCGAACCATTGGACGGTGCGCCGTCTAGGTCGAAAGGCCGAAAGACCGGCAAACGGACTCATGGTCGTGAAGGGTCACAGACAAAGAAGAAAGAATTACACAAAATACATAAAAAAAAACCGAAATCAAAAAAATTCTTCAAGGGAAAGTATGATGATTCAGTCAACCGGAGGCAACGAGCATAAAATTAAATTTTATCCTCAAAAGAAGTACACAGGTAGAGTCTGGGAACTAGACACCTCAAATTTGGACCGCAACAAACCCGTCAAGAGTCGATCACAAATTCACACACATGTGAAACATTTGTATACTATACTAAAGTATAATCTATATACATATATTAAAGCCAAAGCATTTCCTTCAACGTGGTTCATCCTATCTTATTTTATGACACGTGTCATTTTCTTAGAATTTTGATTTTTTTTAAAAAATTATATATACATTTACCATATTTAAATTAGTCAACAATATAATTGTATAATTATCCTATAATAGAAGTTATATTTATCTACTTACCATACATGTCTTTTTATATATCTACACATATACATAAATATAGTTAAAATTATACTAATAGATTTAGTATTCTATGATAAAAATTATACCAAAATAACTTTATATATATAGTTATACATATATTTATTTATACTAAATATACTTTTTTATTTTATGTATAGATGCTAATGTATTTTAATTTTATTAAAAAATTTAAGAGATTATTTTTATTAAACATCTATCAATTAATCTATATACATATATTAAATCAGAAACACTTTGTGTCACATGTCATGATCTTATAAACTTCACACCACGTGTCATTTTTTTGCGCATCTTAATTTTATAATTATAGTAATTAACAAATCAATAAAAAAAAGCAACGATGTAGATAAGAGATATATTATTTCCATTTATAATTTTATCACAATCTTCAATATATTCTTAAGATATCCTTTTCATTATTTTTTAAAAAAAATCTCACTTTTAATTATAAAATGATTAAATTATTTATTATTCTAACTTTAACATATAAATATATAATTTTTATATTAATTAGGAAATAATCACCAACTTAAAAATGTATAAATTTTTATAATATAATTATTACATCTTTTTTTTTATGGATATTATTTAAAACAACCTAAGATAATTTTTTAAATGTTCTCTACTTTAACATTTATATTTTAATTTTGAAATTTATTTATATTTTTTCTTTTGAAAATTTTTATTTCACTTTTATCAACTTTATAAAATAGTCTACTAACATTAACTAAGATATGTAATATTGTCTAAATTAACCTATTTTTATTTTTTATGTGAAATTATAATTAATTTAATTATAAGTTTTAATCAATCTTTCATTAGTTAATTAAAACCATTATGTTACATAAATTTTTTTATAAAAATTATAAAATTCAAATTATATCCGTGCCTTGGCACGGGAACTATACTAGTATAGATTATGTATGGCGCTCACAATCAATTTGCTTATGTGTCGCAATAAAAAAATTCAATGTCACTTAATCCATTTTTAAATATAAAAAATAAAATAAATTTTATTTAAATTTATTGTGATTATAATTTTTATTTAAATTATATATCTTTTACTTAAATTAAATCTTACTTTATTTTTATTACAGCTTTTTAAAATTAGATTTTGTTTTCATTAAAAATCCAGTTCTTGTAAATAATATATATATATATATATATATATATATATAATAAAAAAAGTAAAAATCTTCTATTTTAACAAAAAAATTCCTTGATTACAAATTTTATTTTGATTTATGTTCAAATATTTGAAATCAAATATGTAACTTTAGTTTTACAAAACAAATAAGTTCTTCATATATCTTTGAGATATAGTGGCGTGGTCGAGTTAGATAGTCGCATATATGAGAGTAGATATTGGTTGGACATTAAAGTTCAGACATTTAGTGCCCGTTTGGTTGGAGCGTTGGAATGAAATCGGATAAGGGTTAGGAATGGAGCGTTGGAATGAAATCGGATAAGGGTTAGGAATGGAAATGAAAATGATGGAATTACTTTCATGTGTTAAAAGAGCTCTAACCAAACGTATTTTTTGATTGATTCGAAATCATTCCGTTACCGGGAATGATTCCTAGCGCTTCCAAACGGGCCCTTAGTGCAAACTAGTTCATGATACGTACAAACTTGTTCATGGTCCCTATCTTGGCGACTTGGCATCTCGTACTAGTTTTTCAAGATTCACGTCGATGCTTGATATGGGACATTTTTTTTTAATCTCTTCTAACGAAGGCGACAGTTCGACACATAAATACATAATACTATCAATATATCATATCAAATATCTTTAATTTTTTATGAAAGATCTTAAGGCTATCCATCCATAAATATGGTTTTTAAATTGAACGGATTTGTATAAGGTGATGATAAACAACTGATATTGCATAAGCAACACAATCACTAGATCCAATCATAATCATGAATGCTTCCATTTGGTAGCAACATTCAGCTCAAAGTCTAGCTGTCCTGATTTGCTGCTTCAAGATCGGCCGAATAAACTCACGGTAGCCATCAGGCACTACTGTTTCATTCAACGGGTCCTTCCATGCCTCCTCGTAGAGTTTCGGGTAGACATTGCCGTCATAACGCCCCAAGGTCGAGCCAAGAAAGTGATCAGTGTAGTTGAATGCATCAACGAGTGCAATGGCATTGGGACGGACCTGTAATCGAAGTGGAGCAAGATGTATATTACTGTTATTTATCTATGGAAAAAGGAAAAGATGAGCAAACCGAAGGCTCGGTGGAGAAACGAGAACCTTGGAGTATAAAGATCTGAGAATGTCGTTCGCAAGAGATGCTTGTTTCGGGGTTAGGGAGCCAGTGGAGAGGAAATCACCCAGGTGCTTTTTGAGGGTGGACAATGCATAGATGCTGCATAGGACTTCTAACTGTTGTTTTACTCCTTCACCCGGAATGTCTTGCTGCAATTTCTCGATGAACCTGGAGAGATTGCAACACGAGGAACATCAGCAATTATATTGGGAACCGGAAACATACAATTGAGCCCTCAACAAGTCAACAAAACAACATTCCTATTGCAGATCAACAGGTAATATATGCTTTCCCCGTATACATTAAGCATTTTACAGATTCGGCAGCTTTGGTTCAGGGCTGATCGGCAATTAGCAACAAGTAACAAGTAAAACAAGAAAGAATCCTACACTGTAACTTCCTTCTGTTGCCAAATCGTTACCCAGGCATGTGTTGCCAAATCGTTACCCAGGCATGTCAATTGCCAATATAGAAAATGCTAGCAAGTAGCAACAAGTAAAACAAGAAAGAACCCTACACTGTAACTCCCTTCTGTTTTTTAATTTAAGGGAAGCGAGTACAGATACAATCCACTAAAAATTGTTTGTAACGAAACAAGTGAGAAGGAAGCTTACTTGGAGACCACAATCAACTGGCAGTGAGCAATTGCTGCTCCAGTAAAATCTGCTGAAAGCTCCGCAAAGCCTGTAAATTGAAAATAAGTAAAAATAAAAAAAATCAGCGGAGGTTAACTATACATGAATCATAAACACCATCTCCCCAAATCCAGGACCGCTTTAAAAGGAGTGATTCTAAACTCTAAAGAAGACACCATACACCATTGACGAAAAGACAACACTCCGATTATAAAAACAGAATCAGGCATATATTGACTACCTTCCTCTAAATTTTCAAATTTGCTCAGACTTTTAGCACATGAAACAGCCATCCTAGCAGACCTTGCTTCAAAAACCTCGACTACAGTACTTGGCTTCAACCAATCCTCAGCTACAAGGCAGCACAAGGGGGGTCGATATGTTTAGGAGATAATGCCTCAATATTTTATGGAATGCACACTAATATAAGATCAAAGCAAAACTAAATGTAAAACCTTTCTGGACACCACAATGACAGTCTAATAGATGTTCTGCCCGCCCCATATATGCAAGTGTACCAACAGGCTTTTTCCCCGATCCTAGTTGAGAAACAGTCTTCATCAGAATTCTACCAACCTGCAAGGAGAAATGAGATCTAATGAGCGTCATAGATAAAATCCAAATGCAGGACAAGCTGCAGCCCGAAATATACTCAAACCAGAACTTCAAACGGAAAATTATAGAGAAAAACCACCTGTAATACAAAATTTAATATTTTTGACATCATGGTGATTCAGTAACTCGTTATATATCATGAAATGATGAATTCATTATAGATTTTTATCATTTCATAAGAACCTGAGGTATGGGTGTGTGAGAGAGAGTGAAACCTGCAAAAGTAGTACAATATTATCGCCTTCATATGTACAACAAGGGGCATAGACAGCAAATAACTCTGGAAGCCCGCTGCTGCACAAGTAGCCATGTCCACCGCAAAGCTTTCTGCATTCATCAATAGCATCCTGCAGCAGAAACAATGCAAGTCCCTCAGAACACATATCCTAACAGGAGTAACAGCAACCTGACAAAATAAGAACGCATCGGGTAAACTAGGAGGCAGGCTTCCCTGATTGTAACCGTCTCGACTACTTATTGAGCAATTTGCATTAGGGTTATAGAATACAGCACACTGGAATTAGCAAACCAAAAGAAGCAGAACATGCATTCATCAATAGTAAACTTCACCTAAAAGAAAAGGATGGGACTCTTAACAAAATTATATAAACATCCAGTATGTTACTATAGTTTGAAACAAGGGAAATGGCATATACACTAAATTCCTAAACATCCCTCCAAATGGAGTAACATTCAAATCATGAAATAAAAATCACAGGCATGGTGACAAGAAAGAAAATGGAATACAAATAAAAAGCTCCCTTAAGTGCAAAAGTTGATTCCCTTGTAAAATGAAAATTAAATATTTTGAAGTACATCAGTAAAACACAAAAAAGTAGACTAGATATATTCTATGCTACCAATTGCCAGCAATTTGCTGTGAAAATTGCACATTCATGGATGACATTCTTTTGGCAGGCCATAAATAGCGAAGGAAATGTATAACAATCTGGATCATACAACAATAAAAATATCACAGATGCCAAATAAATGGAAAAACCCATAAGAAATTACAAGAATAAAGATGCCAGCAAGTAAAACATACAGAAGTAAAAGATGTTGTCAATGACTTCAAGCCTGCAGTGCAAGCGTGAGCCTCCGGCAATGTAGAAAAGTCGTTTGCTTGCAATCTTTGGGTAACATCCGTGTACAGCCATTTTAACCACTCACCAACAAATCTGAATGCATAGGCAGAAGCCAGCAAAGGAAAGAGCCTATCTTGCTGAGTTCTATAATCAATCACCTACAATGACAGATACAGAAACCATATAAAGTCTTACAATAGAGTCTATCACTAGTAGAAAAGAAATATAATCTGTATGTGCAATCAGCATGATAAAGAAACAACAACACATGTCGATCAACATTGCATGATTTATTATGTTGACAATATCCGGTGACTAAAGACTTCTTGTTGAAAATATCTTCAGATTATGAGATAGTACAAAAACTAAGTAGCTTATTCATATTCTTTTTCTTGAATTCAATTATGTATACATTCCAACTCTATATATGATGTATCAAACATATTAAATTAGAACAGTAATACAGTATGTAATCACGAATTATGGTTAGCTGATAATATTGGTAAGTTCATGATTAAGTCACTAAATTTTATCTCCGTCTAGTTCCACCCCAAATCCCTTCTCATGCTCCCCTATCTTCGAGATTCCCATCTCTAATTTCGTTCCTTTTATAGCTGTTACTATCTCAAGTGATAATTTTTGCGGCTGCAGAACAAATTAAAATGCATGTTCTGTCTAGTGAGATAAGAAACTAAAATTGATATATCTAGAACACAAGAAATATATCACCGACATAATAAAATTAAAGAAGGGAGGGACGATAACCAATAGACATTGTTTTTTTCAAATCTAACAATAACTGAACAAACTATACACTTCAAAGTGATGGGGACAGTATAAATTGCTAGAATATGTTCATGTAATTTATTACTAACTGCAACATTATACTAGCATCTGCAATTTATTAGCAGCTCACTGATTCACCTGAATTTCATGCCCATCTTTCGAACCAAATTGCCGACGGACAGCACTATACCTTGTAGCAATACAGACAGCTCGTGACAAAGCAGAAGAAGCACCAGATACAATTGTCTGTCTAACATATACCATAGTTCCATAAAGTAACTGTCGGGGAACATTCGACAGTACAACCTTCCCCTCCCTTGTTACCTCTTGCACACTGTAGAAAACAACAGAAATTTGTGACATGTCAACAACAGAAATACAAGGAGACACGGGCCTTTTAAAATCAATGGCACCAAGTATTTCAAAGCTAAAGTATTCAAATTAATTATTGAACTATAAAGGTATCATAGATGTTCAAATTTTGATTGTAATTAATACTAGATACACTGGAAATATGAAGAACAAAGTTGTTCTGAGACTTACAGAATAAGGAATATGTATATTTTCATCTAGCAACCACCCTAACTAGACCAGATGAAGTCCACAAAGATCTAAATTACATGCAAGTTTACAAGCTATAGAATTTTCAAGAAGAGAGGTCAAGAGTCGAACATCCTAAATGATACTGACTCACCAAAAATAGTTAAATGTTGGATTCAAAAATTGCAACCATAAATTTTATGCAATTCAAAGGAGGAAAGGTGAAGGAGCAGACCGCATCAGCATCTGTTCCCTAGGGATGCGCACGTGATCAAATCTCAGAACCCCATTATCCATAGTGTTATATGCTCCATTTCCAAATTTTAGTCCAATATCACCAATAGTAATTCCAGGCAATGGTAGGTGATCATCCAAACTTCGCAGTTGCACAATGAAACCTTGGATAAGAGCATTTTACACAAGGTTAACATTGCGCTAAAGATTTTGACAAATCAAGAAATAAGTTCATTTTCCTTCTTTAAAAAAAAATTAAGGGTGTCGTCATTTACAATATAAGAAAAATTAACTATGAAAACTCCCCTTAGAAAGAATGAGTTAATAAATAAAGAACACTTTGTCAATATAACAACTCCTCAACCAGCAAATCAGATGCTTACCATTTATTCCATGGTCCTTCCCATCTGTTATAAGGCGTGCATAAACAAGTGCATGAGTAGATGCTTTTCCCAGTCCACCAGGCCACCACTAGTCAGATAGACAATGAATTGAATCTAAGCAAAAACTCAAAACTATGAAATGATCCATCACAATCAAACAATAAACCCACATCCTCCCAAGCCCCTATTAGCAAACCGTGATACTAGGTAGAGCATCTACACATACCGTGAACTGTTACCAAAAACAATGAGCTGTTTGGTCATTCTATCCATCTTCACTATTTTAGAGGTGTTAGCAGAAGAACTCTTTTTTTGTTAGAAGAAAATAAGTATTTTTTGCGCATATCTTCCACAATCATTATTTTATCTCAGTGCTTTGAAGTGAATCAGTTGAAATCAGCAAGCATGGAGTTCCATTGCATACTCAAATCCATACATTAAAGCATTTAGCTCTGGATAGATAAGGTTTAGCCCTGGTAGAATATCACTCAAATCCATACATTAAAGCAATCAGCAAGCATGGAGTTCCATTATTTTATCTCAGTGTTTGGTCATTCTTGACAGTTGACACTGGCATAGATACTAACTGCAAGATGAGAATGCCATGACTGCTTTAGAAGCACAAAAGAAGAAGACACTAGTGCTCACTTTGCTCGAGGTCAATGTTGGACTATGAATAACAAATTCGTCTGCTTCAGGATCAAAAGTAGCAGTGGTTTCAAGACCTTGAACATTGGATCCATGACCCAGTTCAGTTTGTGCATAACATCCAATTATTTGCATCTTATATGCCATTGGCAACCACTTCTTCTGCTGCTCCTCGGTACCTTGTCCTCTGATTGCAGGAACAAACATCCCCTGCAGTTAAAACCATATGACGTACAGTAAGACATGAAACACTTATAGATCTTACAGCATTGATTAATAGCTGAAAAGCATGAATCAGCTAAGGCCATAAGTTACCCAATGAAGATCTGTGTAGGCAGGTTCGTCAACAAAAATTCGCATTGCACCTGCTTCTTCTTCTGCATTATAATTTTAAAAAAAACGATTCAGCCTTAATAAGAAACTAAAAGAAATTTAGGAGCTGATGTGTTATGTCCAAATATTTCATACCAGATAGACGAAGCTCGACTATCCTTTTCCAACCATGAGCTGCTTTCCTAAGAGTGTTCTTAAACAATTCCTTCCTGTCCATCATTACTCTAGTATCCTTCTTAAAAGCCTGAAACACCATATTTCACAATCAAAACGAGCTTTTAAAAAGGCGCATACATACTATTCTTAAAAGTAAAAAAACAGTTAAGTTAAATTTCACATAACGCCAATAAGTCCTCCATCAAACCATGACGAATTAACACTAAAAAGCCAATTCATCGGATAATAACACAAAATCGGAATCTAGAAATGAAGAGAAAAAAGAAGGATAACCGGATCGCTGGCGACAAGACGAGACATGCGATCAGAGATCTCAAATTGACGCTGACTACCGGCCCATACGATCTTCATAGCATCAACATCAAACTGCGATTTCTTCCTCTCGTCGGCGAGGTAATCAACGCCGCCGTCGTTGTGAAAAGTAGCCTCGGCCATGGATTGAGATCTGAGAAAGAGAACAAACTTTTTTCCTTTAGGTCGGGAAAGGGGAATTTCTTGTAAAGAAGATGAAGATTGGCGAATTTGTTTATATACAATGCAGTTATTTATTGCGAGTAGGTGGATGGCTTGAGTCGCTTGACGGTGGTTGTAAGAACTGAAGACCGTCAACACTTTTTTCTTTTTCTTTTTTTTCCTTTTCCTTTTTTATTATATTTTTTAAACCGAGTGCCACTCAGCTGGAGCAACGATAAAAAAAATTACTCTTCTAGTTCTATCCATGAAGATCACATGACAGTTTTTCTTGATGAAATTTTAGATCAAATGGAGTGGTTCAACTAGATTCATTTCAACATGTTGATGTTTAATCTCAACTAAAAAAAACTTGAAGTTAGGAAAATCTCAACTACACATAAATATAGATTTTCGTCGGTACATTTAGAAATTCCGGAAAAAAATTGCATTTACTATTGTGGAGAATTATGAAGTAATTTGGATTATTGATTGAATTGTTTCACTAATTTATATCTTATTACCAATTTATATATTTGTATATCTCTTTTTTAGCCCGTGACTGATATTTGCATATATTTATGCAACCAACTCATCAATTTTACAGTGTCGTCTTTTTTTTAATGCACATCACACTAATTCTCATTCAAGATCATATCAAATTCTAATTTCATTTATTTTCTTTAAATATATATAACAATAAAACTATTTTTGATATTATATAATTCAAATCAGTTGATATTTATTTGATTATTATTTTAACAAAAATTTATATTGTTATTGTATACCGTAAACATTATTAGTTTAATAAAGCTACATTGTTATTATTATTGCTCAATTTTATATATGAATTTTGTTTTTACTAAGTTATATTTATCTAACTATATATTTTAAATATTTTTTATTTGATTGAGATCTCAAATATATTTTATCATATTTGATATTCTTACAATTACAATTATTTCGATAATTTTAATTGAACTTATCTTACAATAAACAAATAAAAAATAATATTTAGTATCAGAATGTCCAAATATTTATAAAAAGAACAAATAGATTTATATAATAATAATTTGTTATTATTTTAAGATAAAATATATTATTATTATTATTTCCTATCCACAAGGGCCACAAACAACGGAGACCCAATTGGCGTAAACTTCACACATGTTGCCTAGTGTATTAAAAAAGATGGGTTTAGATGGATTTTGTGTTAAAAATATGAAAATATTCAAAAGTAAGTTATTTTACTAAGAGCATCCACGTCATCTTAAAAACTCATCTTGCTTTTCACCTATACAATCTATTCATTTGAGCGATTATAAAAATATAACATAATATAACAATATGTTATGTGTATAAATAAATATATTTTATTAAATAATATAATATACATAAAACGAATGTCTATAGATAAACAAATTTATTATATATATCTTAATAATGGGGCGTGCTATATATACGGAACTTAAATTCATAAGGACAAAAACCAATCGCAAGGCGCCGGCGAATGGCGCTAGCGCCTTTTTTTTTATAACATTCGCCGGCGCCAGTAAATTTTTTTTTATAACAATGGGAGCCGGCGCCTAAATTTTTTTTTTTTTGGAACCCTTGAAGTAAAGAATCAGTTTTTTCGAATAAATTTTTTTTAAAATTTTTTTTTCTGAAATTTTTTTAAAAAAAAAATTGGACACCGGCTGATGACGCCGGCGCCCACTAAGAGCTGCCGGATTACAATTAAATTTGACTGCCGGATTACAATTAAATTTAACGTTAGTAATTCAAACACGGTGTATTTAGCTTTTTCGTAAAGATAATTTATGTTAATTGTTGTACAATGGGTTGTTTTCGGTAATTTATCCATATTTTATTGATACGATTTTTTAAATAAACGGTAAGGTATAATTATCTATAAAAGTCTTATTATGGTCTACATCATGACTCGTTCAAATATATACTCAAAATAAAATTGAAGGGCTAGGTTTTGAAAACTATGTGAAATATTTGGACCGCAGCCAAACACACCCTTAAACTCAAACATTAAACCTAGACATTAGAGGAGTTCAACGTTTTCAAAGATTCAATCATAAAAAATATCACAAAACATTTACCATAAACCAAAAAAAAAAATCACGATGAATATTACCAACACAATCAAAGTATGAAGAACACTTTTCATTCTGTATCGTATCTGAATTCAGTTCTTCATACTCCAGTCAAGTAATAAGTACCCAAGACATCACAAATCAACTCAAACTATAGAACAAACATCTCACTCAGAATCAATGGTGAAAGATCACAAAACCCAAATAAAATTTTCATAGAATACAGAGGAAATATCAAACTACAGTCAAGATCACAGCAATGAAACCAGAGAGGTGATCAGGTGAAGTAGCTTAGCAGCTGAACCATAACTTACTGGTTTTAGTTTGTGCAGCAAACCAAAGAGGTGAATGAAGTAAGCAGTTGAATTGCAGATACAGATATATATATATAATCTACCAAAGTTCAGCAACATCAAACTAAACCAAACCATATTTATATTGCATTAGAAGAAGGAAAACTCATTAGGAATTGTAATCATTCATTCACAAGGAGGCCAAAGTTTTCTCTATAATTACACCTTGAAACTTTGAAGCATTGCATTGTTCTATCTATGAAGTTCCAGATTTTGTTTTACTTCTACTCATCTAGATTACCCACTAAAAACCCTTCTATTAGACCTCCATTTATGATGAAACTCAACTCCATTGCTATTTGCTACTCACATCGCTCAATTCTTGATGTACCGGTCAATGATTCTACTTCTGCAAGAAGAAACAGAAAAGCCTTTAAAAAGCGGAAAAAGAAGACATGTCAATGGAAGCCATTGAAGAGCATCGCAGTACAGCACCTTTGTAGGAGCATCAAGACTCCGATAAGCTTCCGGTGAAATGCCGACGAGCCATAGACCAGGGAAAAAGCTCTGAAACAAACACGATCACAAAATTGAAAAAAACGAAAAAAGATAGAGAGAGATTTCGATAGCAGTTATACTAACATCTAACTGTTTCTGGATGTTTCTAGGGCGTTTGCGAGGGCGACGAGAAGGCTTAGAGCCAGTAAGAGAATAGATGTCTTCTTCGATCTCATCTTTGGAAAGAGCAATCCAGAACTTCCGTTTCTCCCTCCTCTCATGCAATCCACCATCAACCATACCTCGAAGCCTTGCAGACTTAGTCGCGGTGTCTGATTCAGTTAAGAACTCGCCGATTATCTTCTGATGCCCAAAACCGCCGATTTCCGCAGCCGATGACCTCCTAGGGCGGAGATTCCACTGTCTCTGAGACTGTTCCTCGGGTTCTTGTTCATGAGGCTCGGATTCCGGGACTGGAACAATAGATTTGTCAGAAGGAGGTGGAGGAGGAGAAGAGTCGACCGAGCGGCGACAGCGGTGGTGAGGGTTGATGGAGCTGGTTGAACCCCATTTGAGGAAGGAGAGAGGGAAATTGTGAAGCGGTGACTTGACAGGAGCCGTCGCCATGGATGAAGATCGTTGAAGTTGAATCCCTAGAAAGTGAAAGGAAGAGGAACTCTTCTTCCTGTGTTTCTTGTAGTTGAGAAAGGCATGGTGGGTTGTATGTATAGCATGAAGGAGATTTTATTTACATTATTGCCACGCCAACCTTTCTCATGTGTTGTTGCCTTGCCTTTGCCAATCCAACCATAAGGAATTTGTGTTAGTTGATCTTATGGATCAAACCCATTCACCTTTTAAGATACTAGTCCATAAAAGATTTACGAAGCTCCTCCATATCACTTTCACATGATTTTGTTTATGTATTATTATTTTAACAAATAATTCTCAAATAAAAAAATAGTGAAAAACAAAAACAAAACTAATCGACCTAAAGAATCTTTGGCCAACAAAATTAACATAATTTGAAATAAAACCGCTTGTCGTTCTTGAGGGTCTAAATTCCAAAATTGAAGTCGATGAGGATAACATAATTGTGATCATTTTTTTTGATGGAACTTGGAAACCCCCTTGCCAAGCAAAAAAAAACTAATGGGTGAAATAAGGGTCATGTTGCATTCTTTCAAAGAAGTTCACATTAAGGAAGTATTCTTAAAAATCAACAAATTGGCTAATGATCTAGCTTACCTTGGTCGGTTTTCTCCCCCGGTAGTGTTGATGTCCTTTCAAGCTTTTATGACATCATTGTGCTTGATGCTCTTAATCGGTCTGTCCATAGAATGTCCTATCCTTGACAAGTTCTTGCCAGTCATTCTCAACGTACTCTCGGGCTACTAGGCTTGTCTAGTATCCCAAATGTCTTTCCTTTTTAAAAATCATCAACTCAAAGAAGGAAATTTTGACGCATGAAAACGTCTCGAAGGAGCTCCAAACTGAAGTAACGAGTATATGGGTAATGACCCAATCCGTAAACAGTGAAAATCCTCAGTTAGAATTGTTAGGAAATGGACAACTCTATAAAAGTGAGTACCATCTAGGATTGGTCTTGGATGTAAAATATATCGGTAGCCTCCTCAACGGAGACTAAGTAAAAAAAAGGACATGGAAAGTGTGATGCAAAGGTGCAGGTTGTGATGAGGGGGGTTCGTGTTGACAGTAAAGGTCAATCTAGTGGTCGAGGGTAATGGTGAATCGACATTGATGTAACGGGGCTTGCCTACTCAATTCATTAAGTAATGGTTTAGGTGAATTTCTCATAATGCAAAGAAAATAGGCTCAACGAGAAGCTACAATTGGCCTTAATGCCAAAATAAGGCAAAAGTATGAGTTTAATGAGGAGACTATGTGATCTTTTTATAGGGCTAGTCCTATATTTAAGGTACTTTAACTGTATAATAGATTGAGGGACCTAGGATGAAGCGAGCGTTGTCCCCATGTCAACCATACTCACGCAAAAAATTTTTAGGAGGTCACTCATCGAGCACGCTCAACTTCAGAGTTCTTTGTTCTCACCCGACCACTGAAAAAGAAGAATTCTTTTTGAAAAAAAAGGGTGTTACAATCTCCCTCACTTAAACTCCAAACGTCGGTCACCCATCTTGAAATTGCTCCCGCACGAGCACATTTAACTCTAGAGTTCTTTGTCCTCACGCGACCACTAGAAAAGAATAATTTATGTTGACATGTGTAGCAACTAGCAATACATCCTTATAAGTTAACAATAAATAGCCATTCAAATGATACGGGATAATAATTTTACAGGGTGTTACACGAAGTCTACCTTGCAAAGGGCTCTCCACGTAGATTTAATAGTCGATGAGAGCCTAAACAAATTCCTTGTTTTGAAGGATTGGTGGTTTTAAATTTTCGAAATACGAAGCCACTCACTTGTCGAGACATTACTCGAATAATTGTCCAATAATGTTGTTCATTAAGGAAATGTCTCTTGAACTCAGAGACATTTAATGGGTGATATTAAGGTCCCGCTACATTCTTTCACAAAAGTCCACATTAAAGCATGTATTCTTAAGAAACTGCCATTAAGGAAATATCTCATAATTCAAGAGGGAACGAAACCTGATTCGAGACTTGGTGGCTTGACAAAGATGGTTGCAAAAGGGTGGTCACTAACTACGCATCCCCTTCCCTGTTCCCTTAACATCTCAATTAACCTTCATCACATGAAAAACAACAAGAATGAACCGGTAGTGGTAGCCAAGGGTGATGAACCGGTAGTGGTAGCCAAGGGTGTATCAGACCAGAGGCACGGATGACATCGGCATCCAGAAGTGTATCACTAACTACACATCCCTTCCCCTGATCCCTTAACATCTCAAGACCGTAAAGACATTGATCCTACAATTGATGATACTCAGTGGAACACCATCCTATTTGCTTTGAAATCATACCGCTCTCATTCAACCCACGATATCACTTCATGCATTACTCCCTTGGATCCTTGATTATGGAGGTTCTAACGAGGGATTGTACTCTACTTTCCCCGCTCACACTGGTAAGCACATGTCGGATCAAACTCTCTAATGGAGCTCTAGTCTCAGCCGGACACACAAGGAACTTTCGCCTCAATAACTCTCTTCACTTGCCTCGACTATTATTTGTTCTCGGACTTGATTGTCATCTCTTTTCACTGAATAATTTAAATACAGACTTGAATTGTGTTTTTATGATAACTACTAGACTTTGTGTTATACAAGACTGTACTTCGAGGACAATGATTGGTGTTGATGAAGCTCGTTATGGAACCTACTGGCTTCGCTGGGTGACAAATATTTTTCTACCCCTTTCATGTCTTACCACTTTAGACACCACCACCAACCATAATTGCCTTGGTCATCATTCCAACACCGAAACCACTTATCCTTGTGACATGTGTCTCCGGGCCACACTACCTAGATCATATTTTTCCTATTACTAATTCTCATGCTTCGTCTTTATTTGAATTAGTTCACTTGGATATATGGGGTCCCTATCACACTCTTTCTACTTCCAGTTGTACCTACTTTCTTACCAATTTTGATGATTACTCCCGTTGCACATGGATTTATTTAATAAAAAGATAAAGCACCTCACTAATTCTAAATGGTTGTGTCATGGTTGAGACTCAATTTCGTACTTGTGTCAAAACCTTTCACATTGATAATGCAAAAAAATTCCTTTGTCTTCGATCTTTTCTTTAGGGCATGAGTATTTGCCTATAAACTTCATGTACTTACACATCACAACAAATTTGGAGGGTAGAACGGAAACATCATCACATCCTTAATGTCGTTAGAGTCCTTATGTTCAAGGGGAATTACCTCCCTCGCTTTGGGGAGAATGTGTCCTCGTTGCTTGTTACCTTATCAACCCCTCACCTACACATGTACTTCATAAAAAAACTCCTTAAGAGCTTCTTCATGGCTCCCCACCTTCCCTTGACTATCTTCGGGTTTTGGGTTGTCTTGCTTATTGTTCGATTCTTCCTCGATCTTCTGACAAGTTCAGACCTCAGGGTAGAAAGTGTGTCTTCATAGGTTATTCACCGACTCAAAAAGGGTGAAAAATGTTAGATCTAGATACTTGAGATATTTTTGTCACACATGAACACGTGATGCGCGTTTTTATGAGAATATATTTTCCGTTCTCCAAAAGATATTCACATCCACCTATCCCTAACCCCGAAGCAACTTTTTCCCTTAGAACTAGTTGCTTTACTTTCCTAGCGTTGATGACTCTCTCACCGCTCCACCCTCAGCGTAAAAAACAGCGGACCTCACCCCTATCCTTTTTCCTGTAGAACCCCTCCCCGTGTTACCCCCAACATCACTACCTTAGCCCCCACACTATCTCTCATGCCCATTGACACGCTACCGACATTCTCTTACATGCTTGTCCTAATTGCGGACCCCCCTCCCCCATAATCACATTAGCAACTCCACCACTACCCCAACAGATTCACCACCCCGTCTCAGCTCTTGAATCACCAAACTCTCTACCCTATTATTAGATTATGTTTGTAAAAAAGCAAGTCACTTCGATCTCCGATCGGGTCAACCTTTTCCCTCATTGAAATCAGGTGCCCGATATTACATAATGAATTCTTTATAATATGAACACCTTTTTCCTACATATATTGTTGCTATTAACTCTATATATCATGAACAAAAACCGACCTTCTTCAGAAACAATTGCTAACCTGAAATGGCAAAAGACTATGCAAGGTAATGGCTGCCTTACACCGCAACAATACTTGAGAATATGTTGATCTTCCTATGGATCGTAAGCTTATTGGCGCTAAATGGGTTTTCCGCATCAAATACAACTCCATAAACAAGTTGAGGGTTATAAGGCGCGTTTGGTTGTACTTGGCAACCGTCAACAAGAAGGCACTGCCCTATAATTAGACGTTCCACCACATGATTTGTGCATTCGTTCTTTTTGTGACTCTAACTATGCAGCCTGCGATAATCATTCCTCTATTCATATCGTCAACAATCCAATCTTCCATGAGATACCAAGCACATTAAGATTGATTGTCATACCATCAGGGAACAAATTCAGCGAGGTATCATTTAGACACAACATGTCTGTGGCACTCTTTAGCTAACTAAATCATGGCTAAAGCTCTTGGCCCTACTCGATTCAACTTCTTGCTTCACAACCTTGGGGTTGTTAATTTCACACCTCAAACTTGAAGGGAGCGTTAGAGATTATGTCCAATATATTGGGTCGTTTGTTAACTTTATCTTTTATTTGTTAGTTTATCATTTTTCCTTTATATTTGTCTATATAAACAATATTTGATCAATGAAAGAAGTACGTTTTCGGTTCATAAATCTATAGAAAAATTAAACTAACATAAACTAACGAGATACTATATTTAAAATTTTGATATATATTCTAATGTCAAACTTATTTCTTTTCTTTCTTTTTTTTATAATATTAGTAAGCTTAATAAACTCCCTTAATCTAAATAAGCTAAGCTACGAACAATCTCTTTATATTTTTTTAGATAATCTTTTTTATGGTTTATGTTACTACTAGCAAGACCCAATTTCGGTTTTTAGAAGAGCCGGAAGTAGAGGCAATATTAGAAGACGTTCAAGACATCATCCGAAAGAATGCTTTAAGTCGATCGGTTTTTTGAAACTGATTCTCCTAAGTTATTTATCGAGGTATAAAAAAATTTCAATTTCCGTCGAGATCGAAACAAAAGGTCAAATGTTTTAGCAAGAAATAAGTTTGACTGATCAAATAACGCCAGCAGAGCAAATAGTGTTTTTTTTTTTTTTTTGATACAAGGGTAAACAGAAGGGGGAACAATCTCTAGAGACTTGTCGCCCCTTAGCATCCAAACGGATGAGGTCTTCAACATCTTCCGGTAGCACCAGCCGCTGACGCAAAGCCATGCAACGCAAGTAATCTGCTACGGTGTTGAAATCCTAGAAAAAGTGGTGAGCACAAAGTTGATCAAAACCGGAGATCTGGGAGGAGATGTCCGAGAAGATCAAAACGGAGCCAAAGAGAAGAAGATGAAGCCGGAGGAGGACTATCAGCACGAAAACGAAAAGCATCTCACAAAGATGAAGCGGGAATGGGCGAGCCAAGCACTATCAAAATAGCACCGCCAGATGCATGTACACAGGAATATGAACTCCCGGGGAAGTGAATGACGAGAATTCGGGAAGAGCCTCCCATCAAAAGAAACCGTCATGAAAGCACACCACCACGACCGCAATCCAAACATGACTCTATATATTCCCGGAATCTGTAGGAGAGCTTGAAAACAAGAACATGTCAATATCCACCTCAACGAAAGTCACGATACTTATTCATACGAAAACTTTCGCTCAAAATTAGTTCATAACTTCAAAGATTAGTTTGAAAAGGAAAAAAACTTCCATGTTTTCAAGTTGATCGGATAAAAGTTTTAGTCCAATCAGATTTCATAGACAAATATTTAGTACTTTGTGATTCTTGGTCAAAGAAACAAATTTCATAGATCGTGTGACCGTAGTCGTTGTTCATAAGCAAGACAAATTTGTCTAAAGCTTCATGCTTTGTTCAAAAGCTCAAACAACTTTTCTCGACAAAAAGATTAAAAATTGCAATTTCAATTCCCTGAAAAAGTCAAAATTTCAACTCTAACAATAGGGTGATAGATCTCAAATCTGGAGCAAAAGGTTTGTTGAAAGGGTGTTGTTCACAAGTGGATCAAGAGAGACATCAAAACAAGGTTTGTATCACCTCAAATCCTCAGATAATCCAAAAAATAGTCGGAGAGGCACTATGAAGGTAAATAAAGCCCGCATAGTTAGACATTAGAGCATTACACTCAACATTGTTCATATGAGCATAGTCCGCTCAATATTGTTTAAAGAAAATTGATTGCTCAAGATTTGCCAAAGGAGTAAATTCAATTAATTAAGAATGGCTAGGAAAAGTATATGATATGAAGGATCCACATATGCTCACTCTTAAGATTGTTCAAAGAGTATACCTGATTACTCCCTATTGTATAAATAGTATATACGACTTAATAAAACCAAGACTTTTTGCTCTTATTCATGTTGTTACACGATGGGTTTTTATTATAAGTTGGTTTGTGGTCAAATCATAGGTTTGGTTATTCTAACGGTTCAATCTTTCAATTGTTCATGTAGGTCAGTTTTGGGGAAAGTTTCAAACAAGGCCGAAGATTAGAGGTACAAGAGGAAAAAAAGAAGAAAATGAGGCTTAAGAAAAAAAAACTTAAAGGAAACGAAATTTTTTTAAACAACGATTTGCAAAAACAACTTAACAAAGATTGAGGACATTTGATTTAAAAAAGCCTTATAACAAAGAAGCACAAAACAAAAAAACAATAACTCATCTCAACTTGGCACACAACCTACTAAAAAGAGCAGGGAAAAACAACACTGAAAATTTCAAAGAACTCATCTTTTCCTTGTAAGAAAAAAGATAAGAAAAAAAGTGTTTGGTTAAAAAAGACTATAACTATAAAACAAAAATAAACCGCGAAATTAAAAACAGAAAACAAAAGATATATAAGAAAAAACACACGGTAAGACGAATAAACAAAGAGACGTGTATGAAAAATAAAACAAACGGAAGACGATGAGAAAAAAAGGTAAAAAGAGACCAAAATAAAAAAGGAGAAGAGTTTAGGAAAAAATTATTCCTCTATACTTTCTTCTAACCTTAGAGATAAAGGACAAATTTCCCCAAAACACCGTTGTAGCTGTTTTATTGTTTTTTTTATTCTATTTTTGTGAGAAAATTTTTCATAATTTACCTTAATTCTTAGTTCAAGATTAATGGGGTGATTTGAAAGTGAAAAAAATCACACCGGTTCTTTTTAAAGTTAATTGTTCTTTTTTGGATTCAGATGTTTCTAATTTTGATCAACAATACAAATAAGGTGATATTGTTTGAGGTCATTGAAAACCTTAACATTTCAATTTGTTTAAAACCTCTTTGTTAGAAAAAAATATTATCAGTTACTGTCGTAAAAAACAAAGCCTTAGTGAAGCTGTTTCATGCTTTCAGTATCAATTCTAAAAGCAGGTTTGAGTTTGTTCCAAGAGTTTAAGAAAAGTTTGTTCCAAGAGTTTAAGAAAACTAGTGCTTGTTGTAGTAGTTGCAGGAGCAAAATTGAGTTTGTTCAAAGAGTTTCAACGAAAACTCTTTTTTGGTATCAATTTCAGAAGCACAGTCTGAGTTTGTTCAAGAGTTTCAAAGAAAACTCACACTTATTTGTTCAAGAGTTTCAAAGAAAACTCATAATATAAGTATTTTTTGGGCAAAGTAGAGCTCTTGGTGAGAAAGTCTGGCAGCAAGAGTGGTGACCGGAGGTGGTATGCAGATCTGCATCTGATATCCAAAAAACTGCACAAAATCTCAATAGACCAAACATATTAAAACCTGAAGTTCATATACAACCTAATTAGAGAATAGAAAAAAACTTGTTAGTAGTATATGACAGCTTTAGTTGAGACCCCGATTCATAGATCTAGGGTTTTGAAGATAGGGTAGTGTCGTCGGAGGGAAGGTAAGAGTCTGCTTGGACTTCTTGAGATCGCCGTTCCCGTTGAGAGGAACTTTTACCCTGCTTCACTTTCGAGCCCCTCCAAACTCAGACCTAGATCTGTAGGGAAGTGGAGACGGACGTTTGGCCGGAAGAAGGGAACTGATCGTGCCGGTGAAGAAGAACGGAAGGCGCCGGAGAAGAGAAACAAATATCGCCGGAGAAGAGAAGCAGATGTCGCCGGAGAGGAGAAGAACACAACAAAAGGCAGAAAACTAACCTCCTCGCGACAACCTCTAGCGACGGACTCCACGCCACAACTGCAATCGGAACTGGTGGCCGGAGAGAAGAACAGAGAAGAGAAGGACAGATGGTGGGAACAACCTAACCCGATCCTTCGCTAGCGGCGGCGAGATCCTGGTCAGCGTCTTTCACGAGCGGCGGGCTAGAAGCGACGACGACTCCCGGTGGTGCGGCTGTCTTCGTGCAGTGGTCGTACTGACGTGAAAAGGAGCGGCGGCTAGGGCACAACCCGAGGAGAGAGGTGAGAGAGCTGTGAAAACCCTAAAGAAGCGGCGGCTCGTGCCCTGAAATCGAAAGTTGAATAGCAGAGCAAATAGTGTTGAATTGCACGAGTGTTTACTCTACTGTTGCATTGCAGTATATCATCTGGTTTCAAAAACAGTCAATCTATTATCTTTGAATGGTCAACGTAGTTGACTATTGACTATAAAATTGTTAATTTGGGTATAAAGTTTAAACAGTTTTCTTTAAGAAATAAAGTGGATTTATTATTTATTTTTTTAAAAAGGGATTTTTATAGCGTCGGAATTATTAACATATTTCAGTTTTGTTCAATGCCGTCGCAAGACTTTAAAAAAAATATGAAAAATACTTTAATTTTCTTGTTAAATAAAATTAATTACTTTAAAAATATTAGTTCAAATATTAAATGAATAAAATTTAAATTTTAGTATACATTTCATATAAAAAGTATATGACTTTATTTAATATTTTGTTTAACAGTGGATTTGAAGGGAAAAAATAGGTAATTTTTTATATTTGTTTAAAAAAGAAAGTTTGGACCAATAGTTTTTTTTTCTCAATTTTGGAAACAACGGATCAATGAAATATATTTTTCCTGATAAAGGATTAAGATAAGGAGACCCCTTATCGCGGGTTTAGTTACGGCGAATCTCTTGAAAAAAATTTCACCTAGAATTGAATGAATCTTAACTATTAAATGATGATTTAATGGTTAGATGATTACTTTCGAAAATCTTGAAAAAGCTAATGTAGCTTCTTGTCAAAGGACAAAGAAATCATGGAAAGCTACGGACAAATAATCAAACTATCAAAAATCATCTTTTGAAACAATAGGGAATATAAAGACAATTGCATAGATCAATTGAAAATATACGTGCTATGAACCACACCACTATTCTTGACAAGAACCTTGATGTTAAATTATTAATGGAAGAGTTACAAAAAAATACATTTGAAGAAATTAATACAAAAACAAACAATAACTTGCAAAATGGAAAGCTAACTCGCTCTCACATGAGGAAAGAAATACCCTTATTAAACACAATTTGACAACCAAACCTATTTTTTCAATGCAAAGTTTTATGCTCTCAAACCATAATCTTGAGAAGTTAGACAAAACCTATAAAAAATATTTTGGAATAAAGAAGACCAACATAGACCTATCATTTGTCGGGAAGAAATTTATAAGACCCGAAAACTTAAATGTACACTTGATAAAGTTTTGGATTGATACATGGTGCACACAAACTTCTTTCATGGAACACAATAAGGCTTTGGTTTCAACATTGGGATGTGTTTTGTCCCAATTTTGGAAATACGGGGTATTTGCATGGGCTTACATAAGACCCGGAAACTTGAAGTTCATCAAACTGAAGTTGAGGTTGGCCCGGAGTTGGTTGTTTGTTTCATCGGTAAACAACTCGCTTCGTCTCCTCCTCTGTATAATTTGGTATCTAGATGTCAAGGCTTGCTTAAAAGAAATTGGAATATCCGATTTCCACATATTTACCATTGAGCTAATATAGCTGCATATTTCATTTCAAATTTTGCTTTTGATTTACGTTATGTTTATCATGGGTTCATTGAACCGTCTAAAAATTTGTTATCTTTGTTGAACCTTAACACTAAAGGTGTTACACCCTTTACGTCGATGCCTATATAATTCTGTCTTCGGTTTATATTGAATAAATGCAGTTTAGTACGGTTCGTATTACCGTCTCCTTGACCAAAAATGATAAAAATAAACGTTTGTGCAATTCTGACATCAAATGAAGAGATCTTCCTCTTCAATATAATTGATAAAAAGTTTTTTTTTTTTCAACCTCTAGTCCATCAAACTTCATAATTGTACAAAACCCTCTAACTATTCACAAAATTGCAAACCATATCACAAAGGGTCCCCAATATAATATCTCAATAATCTCATATTTTGACCCCCAAGTCATCCAAACTTAAAACTTAACATGCCCAATTGCCAAGTATCATCCAATCATCTAACCAACAACTGCTCGCCACGTGGCAAACACCCACTTGCTCATTATCATTATACACTCACTACTTGCATTCCCCATGGGCCAACCTACTTCCCACTTGCACCTCAACTTGCCTTACACTCGCCGGAGTCACCGCTGCCGCCGTCACATCTCCGCTTCCGATCACCACCTTCTTCCTCCTCTTCGGAGACCCGCTATCCGACGACGAAGAAGACGAATGAGACGATGATGTCGATGTCGACAAAGACGACGACGACGACCTCTTTGAGGTAATCCGAACCGGGTCCGGCTCACCAGAGTTAACCCGGAACGGAAAATTAAGAAGCGCCTTAGTGCCGCGCATCCTATAGGCGGCGCGGTCATATGCCAAGGCGGCGTCCTCCGCCGTCTCGTATGTTCCCAACCAAACCCTCGCCCCGTTTTTCGCCGGATCTCTTATCTCAGCAGCAAACTTCCCCCACGGCCGTCTCCTCACTCCCCGGTAATGCTTCCCTCTCGACGGCACAGCCGCCGGAACAGCCTCCGCCGACGATGATTCCGGCAACGGAAACTCAAACTCCGGCGCTTCAGTTTTCACCATCTCCAGAGAAAACGCCGGCGACAGTACATCCCCTGACTCCGGTGACCACCCTGTATTTACAGCATCCCGGAGAACACCAAACAACACCATATCCTCAGAATCATCTTCTTTTAACGGAAGATCACCCCAAGTGTCAGTCAAACACGGATACAAGCTACTAAAGCTTGTACTCCGGCAGTACACCACCGATGATTGCTTTCCGACAGTGGTTTGAATCGGAGCTCCGGTGACCTCAGGTTCGTTCAGTAAGTACATTCGAATCGACTCTAAGAAAGCGAAATCGGAATCTGAACAAAAAACACTCATGATTGAGAACTTGTTCGAATCAATGAAGAGAGACCAGAGAATCGAATTTTCTCCATGTGAATTCAAGGAGGAGAGCTTAAATAGACGAATTGTTTAAGCATGTGGGCAGATTTTTTCAAAGTCTTTGAATAAAACAATAATTAAAATTTTCTTTTTTGTATTTTTTTGTCGATGAGAAAATTTGATGGAAGGAGGATTCATGGAAGGTTCATATTGGTGCAAGTGGGTAGGGTTGATTTGGAGCACGTGGGGGGGTTAATTAAAATATTAATTTCGTATTAATGATGACGTCATTGGTTATGAAATAAAAGCCCGTGACATAAAAGGAAAAAAAAAGTTTTTATCTTTATGCTAATCAAGATTTTAAACATAATTAGATAGCCGTGCTTATCAAGATATAGGGACCCCCTAAAAAGTAAGTTGATTTTTGTCTATAAATTTTGCAAGTTGTGTATAGAAGGGAAAATAGGACTTTGGTGGTAAATTATCTTGAATGGTAATCGAAACGTTTGATATAGACCGACGGTAAATTGGTCAGTGTGTACGAGCGTACATATGTTTATACTCAAACTCTAACATTTAAGTTCAATGAGTTTCATTCTGTTGAAATGTAGGAAAAACAATCTCACATCGATAACACGCAATCAAGTGAACCTTTCATATAAGCATATGGGTTACTCCTCCTATTGTCAATTGGTTTTAAAATGGAACCTCGTGTGCTTGTATGTGTGGTTCGTCAGACGTGCGCCCTCCACGTTATTTGGTCCCGGAACGGTTATAAGAAAAAGTAACAAGGTATCAGAGCAGGTCCGATCCGGGTCCGGTTTTCTGACTTCGGAGATTAGCTACAAGAGAATGAGATGCGAAACCCGTCGAAAGAAAAAAGAAATTGTGGGCGAGCTAAAAAGAGAATGAGATGCTCGACCCGAGAAAGAAAAATGTGTCAAGTGTTAACTAGTTCATGTAGTTAAGACTTGAGGGGGAGTGTTGAGATGTACGGAAAAGAATCCCACATCGATAACACGCAATCAAGTGAACCTACCATATAAGCATCCGAACTACTCCTCCTATTGCCAATTGGTTTTAGGATGGAACTCCGTGTGCTTGTATGTGTGGTTCGTCAGACGTGCGTCCTCCGCGTCATTTGGTCCCGGAACGGTTATAAAAAAAAGTAACACATTCTAAAATTAATTGTATATAAAATAAGTGGTTCGCCGACCTTATATAATTATGATAGGGAGATGGGTGGATGTCATTGACCGTCACCAGATCCATCACTCAAGTGAGGACATTCCAAACTTAGTATGTAATATACTAGACTCAAAATGTTCTTGCTTTAAGTTTGAGAATTTATCTCCAACAAGTGACTACCCATCACCGGGGTGTGTTAGAGCCAACCTCGATGTAAGTTTTAGGTTAGAATTTGATGTGCGGATCAAAGTACTCAATCTGCTACATCAATGCTGAAAAAATCTACATTTTATCTCTTAGTTTTGACTCGGATTCGAAACACATGTTAAAACTCGTAAAAACTAGTAAGTTGTTATAACATGTTTGATGACCGTAAAAATGACATCAATATGTCAAATCACGACCATTCACTATTGTAGATTCATTGGTAATTGATCAATTAATATGAACCAAGACTTGTTGTAAATTGATGTTCAAACAAAAATGAAATTGCGATGGTTGGTGATTGGTCTTAATCTTTTAAATTAAAGTAATAAAATAGAATTAGAATGCTAATTGCAACTTGGGTGGCGGCACTAAGCGACAAAGTGGAGATTTCAGCTTTCATAATATTAATGGTGGCCAATGGGATTATAGTGGTTAACTTGTTAAATAGGGTCAACTACAATGCAAATTTAGTAAAAAAAAAAAACCCTGTTTTTATAGGTTGATTAAAATAAGAATAGCAATGAAATTACTTTTTATTAAATAATATCTTTAAAATTCTTTCATCCTAACTAAAAATTATATTTAATTAACAATTAAAAGATGGTAGGACGTTCAGCGAATTGTGCATATACTCTCCTTTTTCACGAGGACTATTATATGTGTGTGAGATGTTTACTGACTAGTGGGATCCAAAAGATAATGATGGAGGTCATGGTTTAGTAACGACTTCTCCTACGAGGTTGGGTAAAGTTTAACAGTGATGGTGTTGTTTAGTAGGTATGAATCCGATATCTACTTGACTCTTGAGAGATGATTCAGGTCAGTAGGTTGGTGTTTTTGTGCGTCATTATTGATGGTGGAAATGTACAACTACACTTGGGTCATAAACCTAAACCGCCGATTTAAACCGCCGGTTTAAAAACCAAACTAACGGTTAACCGACGGTTTGAGAATGGTTGGTTTGATCCCTTTAAAAAAATTATAAAAAGTAAGAAAACCGCTGGTTTAGTAAATCTAAACGTTAACCGACAGTTTGGCCAAACCGGTAAACCTAAACCGCCGGTTTGGGCCAGTTTGAAAACTGTCGGTTCGACAGTCTGGCCTAAACCAGACCCATTACTACGTCCCACACCGACAATATAATATTACGTGAACCTAACATATAAAAACTATTATTACCCCTCGTATTGTTAATTAATTTTTACGTAGGTTCACTTTAACGTGCGAACCTGAGTGTCGTCTACCTTGGGATCTTTGGAGAGTATCAAAAGGGTGGACTCCAAGGTAGGTGTTGTGGATACATCGTTTGTAGACAAGTTAAAAAAGGATAAGGCAAGAAGGAGAGTCTTGTCAGCATCCACTTCACCCGCAACTTGGTTGCTGACTTTTCCGCAATCATTTTCCTTCCTTCTTCACACCTTCCACCAAGGAAAGTGTGAATTTAACAAATTGAACAACTCGAAATAGCATAAACATTATTTACACTTAACCACTCTAAAATTACCTTATTTTCAATAAATTACCCTCTTAATCTAAAATTACATTAAAAATCATCCCATCCATAATAAATCCATAAGATTAGTTGCCACCTCTTCTTCTTCTTCTTCTCTTTTTATTTACTTTGTTTGTATAAAAACAATATATATATATAGAGAGGATGCTGTTTAGGTAAGACACATTATTTCGGTACGGGCGTGCGGCTGAACGCACAGCTGACACGTGTTCCGAAATTTATTTTTTTTTTCCCAGAACGAGTGAAAGTAATAGTTCAAAACTTATTAAGAAATAGTTCATAACTTATAAAAGGATAGTTCATGAATTATAATAGAATAGTTCATAGTGCAAAATTTATAAAGGAGTAAAAGTAATAGTTCAAAACTTATTATGTGATAATTCATGAATTATAATATAATAGTTCATGAATTATAATAGAATAGTTTAAAGTGCAAAATTTATAAAGGAGTGAAAGTAATAGTTCAAAACTTATTATGGGATAGTTCATGAATTATAATAGAATAGTTCAAAGTGTAAAATTTATAAAGGATAGTGCATAACTTATAAAATGATAGTTCATGAATTACAATTGAATATTTCATAACATATAAACGATTAATTTATAAATAATTTGATATAATATATTAAAAAGTAATAATTCATGAATTATATGGGAATAATTCAAAGTTTATAAGAGAATAGTGCATAAATTATAATATGATAGTTAAAACAAATTTTCATTCGTTTTTGGAAAAAAAAAAAAAAATTCCCGGGACACGTGTCGGCCGTACGTTCGGTCGCACACCCGTACCGCAATAAATGCACCGTACCTAAACAAAAGCCTATATATATATATATATATTATTTGATAATAACTGCTATAATTTTCTCATAAAAATTATAAAATGTCGTTGCACTCACTTTTTTAAAATCGATTTTCAAAAAAAAAATTGTCCCGTATCTTCAAAAAATTGAAAATTTGCCACTGCACTTTTCATAAGTCCTAAATCATCAAATGACGTGAATAATTGTAGAATCAAATGACGTGAATAATTGTAGGTCATTGTATGATTGTACAATATTTCATGCGGTTTGCACGTGTTATTTTGTATGCATCCCTAATTTTATAATTTTTAAAATAAAAATTATTAAAGGAAAATAATTCAGATGTTAAACGTATATGTACATGTATTCGTAGGAGGACGATTTTTCAATTACTAGTCTTCACAATTTAATAGTTTGTCTGAAAAGCGAGGTTGCTATTCGTACCACCTGAAACATGCTATTCATACCCTGACTACGCGTACGCAATGCGTAGCCGTAGCAAGAATTCATTTTGTGAATAGTTGATGTAACTTATTTACGAAAAAACACCCCACTTTCCAAGAAACTTCCCACAAAAATAAAAACTTTTCCAAAAGGAAGTTTATAGTAGATAGTTCATAGTTTAAAACTTTAGTGGAGTGAAGAGTTAGTAATTTTAATGTATTTTTTTGTTTCAAAGAGTGGAAATTTTCTTACTTCTCGCCTTCCTGTTACTCGATTTGATCCTACAATAAAGTTTTAAGCCCAAATTGGATATTTTATGGTTATTAGGGCAGTTATTTGAAACCGACGAGCCCAATTTTGACATGATCATATTAAACTTGTTTAAAAATGAGTCGATTCAAGTCTAAAACTTAATTGAGTTTATAAATATGCTCATACCCTACTCGAAAAAGCTCGACCCAAGTTTTTTTTACCAAGCCCAACATATTTTATCTTTAAGGTTTCTATCTTTTAGATATTTTTCGCCCTATTTAAACCCATATTGGTTATTATATTGAGAAAATTGATAAAATAGGGCCCTTTTTGTCTAATGTAAACTAACTAGATCCCTCTATTTTTTACCTAAATTTTAAAATAAAAAATAAACTAATCCAAGGGGCATAAGGGGAAAGCATAAAATATAATCCTATAAAATCATTCAACCGTCAGATTCCACATCAATTAGGGTTTCTCGCAGTCATTCATCTTTGTATCACTGCTGCCGCCGCCTCCTGTGCCCGGTCACCAGAGATCCGATGCCGCTGCCAGGAAGCACCACCTCGCCGCCAGCATCATTCCGACACCGAGGGGCGAGCGAGACGGCTGGGCCTCCACCGCAAGTGTTCGCGAAGAGGGGGTTCGCCCTACTGTCCGCCGCACGCCCTACTGTCCACCGCACGCCAAGCCCGTCGCACGCCAGGTCCGCCGCTAGACCTTTGCCGCCTACCATAGTGCCGATATGCTAACTTTCGCGGACACCACAACAACTCTCTTCCGCCGGCGCCATCTTCCACTTTCCGGCCCCGTCTTCCTCTTTCCGGCCAAGTATCCATCTATTCTCCTTTGCAAATCCATTTCTGAATTCTTTTTGGTGAGATTTTGATCTCCAGTAACCCTAATTTGTGAGATTTGGGGTTTGTTGAGTTTAAGTTAATTGGGGCGTTACAAATCAGGGCAGTCTTGGAGGCGGATCTAGACAGTCCTCATTGCATCCGTAGTGCAATCTCAAGAACCCTAATTTCAATTTTAAAATGTTAGCATATTTAAAAAAGGCTCCCCTGTTTATAATTGAATTTATGACCCATATTTTTTTAATTTGCAAAATTTCCCTAAATTGGATAATTACAAAAAGTAAAAAACTAAATTTTAATTTTTGCAGTTATAAATACATGATATTGACTACATATTTTATAAATACGGGATATTGACTACATATTTTATAGATACGGGATATTGACTACATATTTTATAGATATAATTGGGCTTGTGTAAGTCGAATGGGCTTGAAACAAAGACGGACTTGTGTAAACGACGGATTTGTGTAAATGAAAATTATGTATTAACATTGTGTAATTGAACTTGTGTATTAAAATTATGTATTAAGTATTATGTACTAATACCGTGTATGAACAAAAGAATAAACGAAGTTCAATTAGTCCAGCTGGTATAAGGGTGGGAGGACCTGTCGTTCAGAGCTCAACTAGCCAGTTTTAACATGATCGTGTTTTAACTAAACATAAAAATAGAATCATATTCAACTCGTTTAAAAATGGAACGAATTCGAGCCGAGATCGAGTTGGACATTCAAGGAAACACCCTACTTGTGCTTCTAGTTGTTACTTGCGACATGATTACGAGGAAAAACAACATTAGTGGGCCTCTTTCTCCATCTCTTGGATTCCTCGAAACTGCAAAGCTTTACCTTTTCTCAGTGGGCAAGTTTTCAGCTAATTAAATTTGTGTTTGTTGCTTTGAATATTTGTCATGATCGACATATGAAGTGACCCATAAGTTTTTCTAAGTGTTACAAATACAAAGGTTTACAAAGCATATGTAAAGATATCATTTTATATGTTCTTCTAGACGTTGTTAGGTCTTCGACGATTCTTTTCCTTATAAAATTCTGTCTAGGTATGTAGCCTAAAAGAACCAACTAAAATCATGGTTTTTATATTGTAGTTTAATGTTAGTATGAAATGGTCCGAGGACCATCACGGCCCGATCCGGATCGTATTGATTATATATAGAGAGAGAGAGGGGGATGAGTACATTATATTTAGGGATGGAAGTAAATCCTCTGACAAATATACTCAATCGAACAATCGATAAACTCTCGTCAAGACGCACCTAAAATTTGTGAATCTTCTCATCATCTCGCTTCTTAATCAACTTAGCACGAGAAGCACAAGCGGGATCAAACTCTACTAAAATTCGCAAGTTCATCCCAAAAATACTTGAGAACACGATCATAATGAAGTGACATCCGTGAACTCACCGAGACAAGACTTACTTGAGTTGATGTATTGGGGGACCAAATCTTACAATATTCATAAGCCTTATTTCATATATTTTAGGACTTTGGGTGGATAACTTCCACCAAGTCTTACACGGTTGGTTGATTAACACCCATACCAAATTACTAGTCTTGCACCATTCTAAACGATTAGTCTTTGCACATTTTAAGGTTGAGGTTATTGATGTTATTCACTTAATTTCTCAAGGTCTTGAATCGTATCAGTAACAAATTCATCATCCTCTACTAAAGTGTCAATCTTGTTTAGCACTTGGACGTTAGGTTGCATGAGAATATTTGTTGTCGGATCGTCCTTAGGGACGAATCCCTCATTGATAGTTAAGTTTGTTTCTTCTCGATTATAACTCCGACGGACACCTTTGAGATACTCTTGGAACATTGGGTGAACTATCTACGAATGTGATAGTCACCCTCCGAATAAGTAGGGTTTAACACCACCATCAAATACCGTTGGAGTTCTTTTCTTCCTTGATCCATCTCATTTATGAATGTTATACGAGTTGAACGAGTCGAATATAAATTCCATACGAGTTTTAAAATATTTTCATACTCAGCTCATTAAAAAAATAAACAAGTTCGAACCGAACTTTTGACGTGCAAAGTCGAGCCCGTTTCGCGAGGAATAGCTAAAATGCATTTGGGATCCATTTCAAAATCAATATTAAGGAGGCACCACTAAAACGTCGTCGTTTTGATAAGTAACGAAAAGTAAACCTATATGCTTGCCCACGTGTAATAAAGCCAAAATGATGAGTAATTTGACAATTTCGACAAGGTGCTAATCAAAGTCCATGTTGACCAGTTTAGTCAAAGGTCAAAAATATTTTCTCATTCAAATATTCTTAAAAATATTGTCTTCATTTTATATTCACATTTAAACTTGTAGTCCACACAATTCTTAATTATAACGAAAGAAACGTAGAAAAAAATAGCTAAAGATCACTTGGGAATATTATTAAAATCAAACATAATACGCTATGTTGATAAGATAATAATCAAAATAATTTCAATTATTTATTTTCATGTATATTTGTAGGCGAAAAATAAGTCAAAGTATATTTTTATTATTTAAAATACATGAATAAAATAATTAAGCCTAAATGTAGCAATTAAAGCTCAACTAGTAATAATAGATTATAGTATTCGTTGATTGTTAATTTGAAGTCAATACCTTGCATGATAATTAAATTGGTTTTAAGTTATTTTATAAACAGTAACGGTTGCGTATTAGATCGAGACTTTAATGAAATGTTACATTTTATAAATTGCATCGTGATGACGAATGACTTGTGTGTATCAGTCCAAAATCACGATTTAAGTTACTTAGATTTTGAACATGATGCATTGTTAACTCTCAACTGCTCTGAATGCAGCCATTAGTGTAAAAATACGTAAAAAGAGTTTTTTTATTTAATATTAATTCTATGTTATGCTTGTAATATGTAAAATTAACTAAAATTAATATGTTATTTTTTGTATTTGTGTTTGTTATGTTTGTAATATTAATTTTTTTTATTTACTCTTTATTGAATATTAACTAAAACGGACCTCAAAGTTACATAAGCTAGTATAAACTTATGTAACTTAGAGGTTCGTTCGGAAACACCAAGCTTATTGGAGTCTGGAGGATTATGTTTCCACATTGCTAATAATGGGATAACGAGTCTGGTATATAAGGTTGGTGATTTACTCCTCATATTGTCAATCGGTTTTATGATGGAACCCGTTAAGCATATATATTAGACTTGGGCCGATGTGCTCGAACGTGCAATGGACCCCACATCATATATGACCCAACTAAATCTTTCAAAAGTTTCATTGGGTAATGGAATGAATGAACTTTACTTTTTCATAAGTTTGAAGTTTGTTTAAAAAAACAAACTTATTGGGGTTGATGCATATAGGCATAAATTACATAAAATAAAATAGTTTACTTTTTATTTAAACTTTAGTTTTTTTTATAGAAAGAATTTGGTCAAATAAGTTATTTTTTATTTTTATCAAGTTTGTGTACCCCTTCAATTTTTACCATTGTCATTAAATTACAATTGAAAGATAATGGATTTGACTAGGAGTATATTTACTAAACATATTTATATCATGAACCTAGTTATTAGAGAGAAATCTCAAAAAGGCTACTTATCTAATTTGACCTTCTTTATATGGATATATTTATAATTAATATATTATTTAATAAAATATATATTAACTTCCTCCTGTAGCTAATGAAATGGGAAAAAAAAAAGTTATAACCAATTATCATAATCTCCGTAACTTTGTGCTCTCAAAAATCCACTTTATAACTTTTTTTTTTCCATTAGTTTGATAAGTAAGTAAAATTAAGACTTTAGTCGGTTATGAATTTCAATCCCGTAAACGCCAATAAACCCTACAATTTTACACTAAGGGCATGTTCATCATTGATACCAATTTATATAAACTCCCTCGTAAACCTCATAGCACTGGAAGTAGACATGGTTCGCAAACCTAAACCTAAACCGTATAAATCTAAACCGGAAGTTCAGCCGGTTTATTAAAAAATAATAATTAAAAAATATATAAAAAAATTGAAAAACCGGACCAAACCGGCCGTTAACCTCCGGTTTTGAGGACCAAACCGACGGTTTGATGACCAAACCGGCCGGTTTGGTCCATTATAAAAAAACCAAACCGGCGGCTAAACCGCCAGTTTAGTCCAAACCGGACCCATGTCTGATTGGAAGGTTGAAGAAAAATAAAAATTTGAACGTCTTCAATCCCTTCAACAGACATCGACATTCTAAATAGCTGACAAAAAAATAGAAAGAAGATAAATTTCAACCCTATTAACATAATAAACCATCAACCTGTATAACCGAACAAAGCCTTCCAAACGGAGCCTAAATCTCTCAACCCGACCTAAATTAAATTTGTGGCGAGGAGCCCCCGTCAAAAACTTGACGAATTAATACAATATCATATCTATAAGTGTTGCTCAAGTCTCTATTCAAGATTTGTAACTTCTTGTTTCTTTTTTTATTAAAGAGGATGTATACAATATCATAGTTTTTTTATCAATAAAAGATTCTCTCAACATACGAAAATCACACAAATAATTAAAAAAAAAACTTATATTGTTATATATTTAAGTAATGCGTGATTAGTTGAAAGACATACATTAATTATACTCATAGTATTTGTCTGCACGTAATATGACGTCATGTGATATGTGTCCTCTATATTTTATTTTTTCTTTTTAGCCTTTTATTTTATTTTTTGCTTTCTTTGTTTAAGGTTTTATTAGACATTCTAGAAGCATTACAATTAATTATGTTATAGTAATCCGGATTAAGGAGTTAAATTGTAGGATTGGCTAATTTGTTGCTTCGTCGTCGTGGATAATTGATTTTTTTATTAACTCGTTTTATGAAAATGGCCATCCCATGACATAACATTTTTGCTTTGACCAATTGGAAACTTAGTAGTTTTATTTTATTTAAAAAAAGAAAATTGTCTAAAAAATACTCCATCTTTTAAGTTGACTAAACCTTAGTACCCGTCATTTAAACTATCAGAACGGTACCTAAATTATTACCTAAATTATTATTCACACGTTAAGTAAAAGTGTTATGACAGTTGCAATGAGACCTACACGACATACATACTCAACAAGAAACAAAGGGAAAAGTTTAGGAGCAAAGCTATTGTGTTAAATTAACGTGTGAAAAGTAATCCAGATACTAATCTTTGGTCGGGCTCAATAGATGAGGTACCGTTATGATAGTTTAAACGACGGGGTACTAAAGTTTAGTCAGTCTAAAAAATTGGGTACTATTTAAATAATTTTCTCTAAAAATAATGGTTGTAGTTTATACGACCTCCGTTTCTCCGTAGTTAGAGTGAAAAAAGATATATTAAGAAAATTGAAAGTAGAAATTATAATATTTGATGACGTATAGTGATTTTAAAAAAATTGTATAAAAGTTATACTGTCATAGTAGGATGTAAAGAGTTCTATGAAAAAAAAGATAATTGTGTTTTGAAAATAAGAATAATAAATAAAAAAAATAGGTGAAATTCTATTCGTGAAGATTTGAGTATTAATTACACCTATAATAACATATATTTATACCAAAATTTAACGTGACAATTTTTGAGAATCAGAGGAAGTCTTATAATTAACCATCCAATCCCATCATGTGAGTTAGGTAATTATCGAGGACGTATCGCATATGCTTTTTGATTGTCGTGTTAGTAAACAAATCGTTGATAAAGTTGATTGAACAATCTCGAATAAAATAAACAACACTAATCATGAGAACAAAAAAAAAAAACATAATATTATTGAGAAATTCAAATATAATGTTGGGCTAAACGGGTTTATAGGCATAAGTAATAATTTGGCGGAGTATTTGGTTTCTAAGGAACAAAATTATTTTCAACAATGAGTCAATTAGTTCCCCTTATTAACCCAATTAATTTTGTCTTTATCAAATACCAAACTCACGATTGACAAAATACTATTATCAATGAGGATGACTATGACTTTAAATAACGTATCTCGAGCTATGAACTAGATACATTAAAATAAAATACGTTCTAGAAGCAATTCAATTTGATAAAATACATTACACGAAATTGAATAACACCAAAATAATTGATGGTGTCGACCGTTGATCCACCAACCAACAACCTCTCGTATTTAAATTCAATCATACTTTTGTCCGAATAACGTCGAGTATGCATCCAATCGCAAATATATACAATAATATCCTTGCAAGTTGCAACATAAAAACGTTACTAAAACAATATCCTTCAAGTCATTTTACTGGAACATAAGTTACAAATTTTGAACATATGTTATATATATATATATATATAGAGAAGATGACAGGAGAACACCCCTAAGTCCTAACGTGTATACATGAGAATAGATTCATAATTATTATTAGTTTTGTTACGAATGTGTCATATCGTTTAATGTATTATTCGTAGTTATTGTTGGTTGAGTTGATTATTCGTAGTTATTGTTGTTATTCCTAATTATTATTCTTAATTATTATTAATTATGATATCTACACTAAATCTCGGTCCTTAATACTCACCATCCAACAATCTAAGATTGTTCTCATGTATACACGTTAGGGTGTTCTCATGGGAACCACACCCCCCCCTCTCTCTCTCTCTCTATATATATATATATATATATATATATATATATATAATTTGGCTCCATGTAAACAGCTCTTACCATGTAAAATAAGAACAACCTCTATTCGTTAGATTGTTAAATAAATGGCTGAGATTATGCAATATTAAAGGGGGAAAAAAATCGTGTTATTAATGGAAGAAATATTCGCCGGACCTGACTCTATATATTAAGTCACATATATTCGGCGGTATAGTCACATATATTCGGTGTTTACATGTTCACATGGTAAGAAATGTTTACATGTGAGTCGGGATATATATATATGTGTGGGGGGGGGGGTTTGGTCTTTGGTTCGGGTTCGGGTCTTCGGGTTGGCTCCCATGTAAACAGCTCTTACCATATAAAATGAGAACGAATTGTATTCGTTAGATTTTTAAATAGATGGCTGAGATTAGGCGAGATTAAAGGGGGGGAAAACCGTGTGATTAGTAGAAGATATATTCGGCGGTATACTTACGTATATTCGGCTGATATAGTATATATTCGGCGGTATACTCACATATATTCGGCGGTATAATATATATTCTGTAATTTGTTCTCATGTTTATATTCGGCTAATTTTAAATTTTGTTAAAAAAAACTTTTTTTATTTAAAGTAAAAAAAAAACAGTGTTGGGTCTTCTTCTCTTTTGTTAGAGCATCCCAAATAGTTTCTCCAAACTCTTCTTCAAAATGAAGAATTAAAAATAAAAATCTACCATTTATATTATTATCAAATCTAACATATTCCCTATCTTGTAGAATTCTCCATTTATTTGAAGAATGTCTTCCAATTTGGGAAGACTCCCCATTTTTTTTCCATTATTCTCCATTTTGGAGAATGAAATAAAGAATTTGTTGGACCAAAATTTTTTTTAAAATTCTCCAAATATTCTAAAATTGAGAAGCTATTGGGATGCTCTTAGTACGTCTCCTTTGGCCGGGATCTAACGTCTTCTCTCGTCGCCGCCTTCTGTTGCCTCCCTCACCTGTCTGAGCAACGCCGGAGACCGGCCGCCGCAATAGTTTCCACCTGCCGCGCATCATCGGGAAAGAGCGGCCGCCGCCTACCGTTGCATCCTTTGCATGCCTGAGCATCTCCGGAGAAAGGCCGTCGGCACCGCCCAATGTGTTGTAGAAGCCCAAATCGGCATTCTCCCATTGTGGATATAATTACACATTTTGCCCCATATTTTGTAATTGCGTTAATAACCTAACTTTACGATTTTGCAGATTTTGCCCCTAAAAAGATAATTACATAAAATTATCTAAAAAGATAATTACATAGTTATAATCTCAAGGAATGACCCAATTTTTCGAAATTCTATAATTTGCATCAAAAGGTCAAATTGTGTATGTAAAATCGGGTAACTAACATTGGGTAAGTGGGTGAAATTGGGTACATGAGTGAAGTTGGACATGTGAGTTTTGGGTATGTGAAGTTGGACACGTGAAGTTAGGGTAATATGAGACAAGTTACTCGGGCTCAGCTCGCGTTCGGCTCGAGCTCGTTCATTTTCTAAACGAGCCGAATATGAGCACATTTTAAAGCTCATTTTGGCTCGGCTCGGACTCAGCATGTTTATAAACGAGCCGAGTTTGAGCAATATCAATGTTCGGCTCGTTCGGCTAAAATAACACTATATGACCATTATTTTAGATGAGCTACTCGGGATCGGCTTGTCAAAAGCTCGGCTCGAGCTCATTCACTTTCTAAACAAGCCGAATAAAAACAAAATTTAAAGCTTGTATAAAATTTAGGTTCGGCTTGTTTATAAAAAGAGCCGAGTTTGAACATGCCGATGTTTGGTTCGATCGGCTCGTATTACACCGTACGTGAAGTTGGGTACGTGAATGTGAAAGTTGGATATGTGAAGTTGGTTACGTGAATGAAGTTGGGAACGTGAATGAAGTTGGGAACGTGAATGAAGTTGTGTATGTGAAAGTTGGGTGTGTGAAGTTAAATACTTGAAGTTGGGTATTTGTAAGTTTGGTATATGAAAGTTGGGTACGTGACAATGGGTATATGAACTTGGATGTCTTTTTTCATTCTTCCTAAGATTATTAAAAATATCATTTTACCCAATTAATTATTTTCTTTTTTCTTTTTTCAAGAATTATTAAAAAACATTACCCATTTACAAAAGGAAAAATGATATTTCATTTTATTACCCAATATCTTTATTTTCGAATGTGATACCCAATATGGCAATATGTTAATACTCAACTATAATACCCAATATGTTAATACCAAGTCTGATACTCAATTTGTTAATGCCCAACGTAATACTGTTAATACATAAGCCACGTGCCTAATATATTACCCAATTTTACTTACCTAATTTTATTTACTCAGTTTCGTTACCCAATTTTTAATTACCCAATTTCGTAAGTCATTTATTCAACTTCAATTACCCAATTTCATTTAAAGCTTATATTATAATAATTTATACATTTTATTTATTTATTAAGCACTTATTAATTAATATAAGAAATATATATTTTGTTCCAACAATATGTTATAAGAATATCTTAAATTAAATTACGTAGAAGATTGTAGTAAACTTATAAATAGAAGCATATGTATTGTTTATGTCAATGATGTTTTTTGTATTATTTAATTTAATAATATAAAATAAAAAATACATAGAAATTAATAAGAAAGTGACATGTATTATCAACGATTTTTGGCTTAGTATTATGCATTAACTGCATTAACATATATATCCAATGGTAATAACATGAATTTCATACGGAGGGGAATAACCTTTGTGTTATCAAGACATTATAAGGTCTTTGAAGTTGTCCCTGAGAGATATGATCATATCCGACCCATACTGGATCTTCGCTTCTTTGAGTATGTCCAAGTCAGACATGTGTTCAGAGAAATCAATTGTTTTGCTGACTGATTGACCCATTTGGGAATTTCGAACCCCAACACACCATTTTCTGACGACCACGAACTTAATGTTCTCATCCACAAAGATACTTTAGGATGGAATATCTCGAGAAGATAGTTCTCTTCTAACCGCTTTCCGTTTTCAACCAAAAAAACCCATAAATTTCACACGTGTTTTTTCATACACAAAATAGTACCAAAATGTTAATTTAAAATATCTTGCCTAATATATCAAATAAAATGTATAGGAGATTATAAAGGTCGAAGCTTTGCATTTTCCAGGAAGCCCTCTTTGTAACTTTAGCTTGAAGAAAGAATTCACTTCATCTCCAAATCACAAAATCTAAAACTTGTACACAATAACGTGATTGTGACAGAAAAAAAGGTTCCTTAATAGTAACGATGTTTGCATAATTTTATAATTTTACAACTAAGGTGTTTGAATTGAAGTCCAATACTATTTTTTTTTTCCTTCTCGACAGGTCCTCGTGCTTTGAATATTCAAGACTTGATTGTAATCACTAAAAGCTATTGCAAATATAAGAATATTAAACATTTGATGACTTTTTGGTCCCATTGTCACTGTGCATTGAAATACAATTACTATTTTTTTCAACTACCATCTAAATATCTAATTTAATATTTAAACTTTACTTCAATAGGTATCTCAAAGGTGAAGTTTATTGATAACTGAAGTTTGATAGGTGTTTGAGATAAACAAGTTTATTGTAAGTGGACGGGCTATATCCGTATGATGAATATTTAGTCTTTTCTCCCGTAAATGCGCGTCTAGATGTGTCGGAGACCACTGAGTCTCCTTGCCAAAAAAAAAAAGTTATTATATTCCTTTTTACATAAGTTTTATAAACTTATAAACTCCTAAAATATAGCCTCCCAATGTACCTGTATAATATAATGTTGTTTTTTAAGAAATTATTTTTATTTATCGTCGACATAAGATATTAATATTATATTTTTCCATGATCATTTTTTTTAATAAAATTAGTTGTCACTTGTCATTCATCATCAATTTTACCACCTTTAACAATGTTCTCTTAACTAAATATCATAACTTGAGAACATGAAAACAATCGTACACCGTTGAATGTGAGTTTTAAGGGTTGAAATTTGGAGTAGATTTCAAAAATAATAATAACTACGAATAATAATAATTAGGAATTCAACAATAAATACGAATAATCCACTCAACCAACAATAACTACGAATAATACATTAAACGATATGACACATTCGTAACAAAACTATTAATAATTACGAATATGTTCTCATGTTCTCACGTTAGGGGGTGTTCTCATAAGATATATATATATATATATATATATATATATATATATATATATATATATATATATATATATATATATATATATATATATAAAATATAAAATTCTTTCAAAACAGGATATTATGCCTAACCATGTATAATATAATCTATTTTTGAGAATTAAAGTTTTGTTTTAATATCAATTTAGTTTTAATACCAATCTAAATAAATAACCAATAATTAACAATTAAAAAAACGTTCTGAAAAATTACACAACCACAAAAAAACAATTAACTATATTTATTAAATAATTTTAGCACATTTTCACGACTTCTCCAAACGAACAAACTCACGAGCTAACCCAGCTTGCACAAACTTAATTACATTGACACATTGATGCCGATGTTTATTAGAAAACCAATATTTTTTTAATATAAAATTGTCAATTTTCTTGAACAAAAAGTAATTTCCTTTATGACTTTTTCATAAAAATTGATGAGAAAATACAAATATGATGTTTCCTTCTTGCATCTTAGACCCTTCCTTGGAAAGTCCCTAAGCTTATCCTTACCGTTTATAAATACCCCATCTTCCCACTCTTTCTCTTCATCACTCTTCAAATTACTCAATTCACTTTCAGTTCTCTTCTTGATTCTCCATCCATGGCGATGACGAACGATTTTCAAACTCTCGCTTACATACAACACCACCTCCTAGACGGATTAGTCTCTCCGTTAGAGCCAGAGGCTTCTGTGCTCTCTCAGACCTCCGATAATCTTGAATTCCAACCTAATTTTATCAATTCATCTGACGATGGATTTCAATGCGAATTCCAATTCCCGAAATTCGAAGCGAAATCGGAGATAATTGAGCGAAAATCGAGATTCAATGATCGGAAACCGTTGATGAAGATCGCTGTTCCGACGATGTCGACTCAGAGTCTCCCTCTCCCTCAGATTGGTGGTGTGGAGGAGAGGAAGCACTACAGAGGAGTTAGGCAGCGACCGTGGGGGAAATTCGCAGCGGAGATCCGAGATCCGAATCGGAAAGGCTCCAGAGTTTGGCTTGGAACATTCGACACGGCGATTGAAGCTGCTAAAGCCTACGATCGAGCTGCGTTTAAGCTTCGAGGATCAAAGGCGATTTTGAACTTTCCTCTTGAAATTGGAAAGACGCCGTTCACGGCGGTTGATGGAGCTGTGGAAGCGAAACTGGAGACGGCTAAGGCTAAGGCGGAGAAGAAGAGGAGTCGGGAGCCGGAAGTGGAGGAGAAGACGTCGGTGAAGGTTGCGAAGAAGGAAGAATCGTCGTCGGAGGTGGACACGTGTCCTTTAACGCCGTCAATATGGACGTCATTTTGGGATGTCGATGGGAAGGACTTAAAGGGAGGGATATTTAACGTCCCTATGCTATCGCCGTTGTCTCCTCACCCGCCGTTTGCATTTTCACAGCTTGTTGTGTTGTGAAGTTTGTCATGTTTACAAATTTTGTGTTACAACTTACAAGTTATGTTGTATAATTATAAATTCGTTCAATCTTTAGTAGCAAGATCAAAAGATACTAGCAAGTACCCGAAGAGAATATGGACCCACCCGGTCCCCAATTTTCGAAAGAGGGACCAACAATCGGATTCCAACACAACCCGAGCAAAACCTAAATGCTAAGTTGTGACCCGGAATGCCTCAACCTCCACCAGCTCGACCCCAATCCCACGCTGGACCACGCCAAAGCCTACGAAGCACAAGGCCGTATGTATAGTTGTGGACATGTGGTGGGTCTGTGAACAAAAGAATGTGATTCACTAACCCGACGATTAAGTACGAACATAAATGATCCTTTAAGGGCCTGTTTGGTTCCCACTCCGTAAACGAAAACGGAAACGAAATGAAAACAAATCTAGTCCGTATGTGTACATATATTCATGAAATTTTATGAAATCATCATTCCTAAAGGTTTAAATTAATTGTAGTAGAATTTGATTACTTTGGATACCCTATAGGAAAACAAAATGAAGAAACAAATAAATTTTACATGCAACCACAAGGAATGATTCCAAAAATATTCATTAATTAGGTAGACATATATGAATCGATGTTCTAATTGGATCCAAATATTTAATTTTGATGAGATATATCCAAATAAACAGGAATTCAGGATATCAACAAATCAGTCGGATATTCACCATATATAAAAAATAACATTTGTTAAAGCTATAACATTTATAGACGGAAATTTATCCAAATAAACAGGAATTCGGGATAACAACAACGGTTGGATATTTATCATATGTGAAAAAATAACATTTGTTAAAGTTATAACATATATAAGACGTAAATTTGATATGGGAAAATTTTACTATGTATATGGTAATCACCCTAACTTAGATACATCTCACACTTTTACATAAATCATCCTTTATAAAAAAAATAGCATAAAATTCACTTAATATTTATCTATTTGCAATAAACTACCCCTTATAAAAATTTTTTTGCCATAATTAATTTTTAAATGTTTACAATTAACCACTCATACTAATTAAAATTACTTTAAATAATTTAAAATCAAATCATAGACAAGGTAAATTTTCATTACTAATATCATAATTAGTTTCAATAATTTGGTTAAATACTACAATTTATAATTAGAAAAACAAATAAAAATATAATACAAATTTTATTACACACATACAAAAAATAATCCATTTTTTTAAAACTAAACCTACATTTTTTAAAAGTCTGGATTGGTTTATGCACGGTAGTTTCAACATTTTTTCAAGAAACTAAAAGCTACTACGAAAACTTAAAGAACGAAAAAAAGAAGAAATTGTTTTAGATTTTTTCAGCTATTTTTGCTTTAAATATTTTTAAATTTTGGATTATCTTTGGTATATGGGTAATAGTTTATGTTATTATTTTTAAATTATTTTTATTATAAATTATGATACTTAATTAAACTATTGAAACTAATTATGATATTAATATTAATAATGGAAATTTAATATTAATATTCCAAAATTATTTGATGTAAATTTAACTAGTATAGGGGGAGTTAATTGCAAATATTCAAAAATTAAGGGTGGTTTCGTGTAAAAAATACATAAGGGGTGATTTATTATATATAGATAAATATTAAGGGGGTGTATTCAATCGAGACTTTTAAAGATTTTGACGGATTCTTAATAATCATAGGATTTGCAAATTTTGTGGGAAATTTTAATTCTATATAGAGTCAATACAGATTCTGTGGAAATCTTATGTGTTGGGAGAATATTTCTATGATTTTAGATAGTTATAAAAGTAATGAAGAATCCTACAAAATCAGTGAAATAATAGATTCTTTTAAAATCCACAAACTTTTAAATACCATAGAAATCCAAAAAATTCCTATAGACTCTTAATTGAATACACCCCCTAAGATTGATTTTATGTTTTTTTAAAAGAGTGATTATTTGCAAATAAGTGATTATTAAGGGTGATTTTTGTATAATTTCCACTTCAAAATTTGCCTAACTTTAGCTATATTGAGCTGAACTATATTGCCAAAGGAATTCTCATTAAATGGGCCAAATGAATTCAGTATTGGGCCCAAATGGGCCAAATGAATCTTGTTTTGGGCCTAAACTATGGGATTAGAATGAGCCCATCACATCTTACAAAATAGCCTCTTACATCATTTCATTGGGCCAAATATAACTCGTTTGCATAGTTACTTGATGCCAGTCAGGCCACTGAAGAAAGTGAAAATGGTCATGAATAACCTAAATTTACACTATTTACATTATTTGGTATGAAATACTAGAAAATCAAATATAAGTCCTAGTTTTGAGTTTTGGTGTAGGTGATGTTTTGTGGTACAATCGTATTTCTACATGAGGAAAATTTCAAAAAAATCATAGGAAGAATATCACATACTTTTCTTCTGGCTCTCAACCGTTGACCTCAATCTTACATGTAGGTAGGATAATTGTATAAAGATGTAATAAAAAATATATAAACCGGTCAATAAAAATCTATACAACGATTACTCAATTCTATCATAAATAAAATACCTTATGCTTCTTATGAATGGGACGAAAAATTTGTAAGTGTTGTTATTCTTTTGAGTCCGATCTGATTTTAAATATTTTTCCGGATATCATGTAGATATTAATATATCTAAAGAAAATATGGTTTAGTCAAACATATAATTCTCTAAATTAACAAATGTATAAATCGTTGTAATATAAATATCACATATTTTTTTGTTGTTCAAAGATCACGTGGAATTGCGAGAATATTTTTAAAATTGAACTTTTTATAACTGATTTATTTTAGCATTTACATTTCACTTTTAATTTCAAAAGTAATCTATTAGTTCCTTTTTAAAATTCGGTATTCCAATTTTATTGTAAGTAGTTAACTGTTATTAACTTATTATTACACTCTTCCATAAATTAAAATAAATATTTTACCTTAACACAAAACATTATACTTGAATATAAGCAGTCCACGGGTCGGACCCGTCGGGTCAACGGTCCGGGAAGGGTGACCCGGACCCGGACCCGCCTAATAGGCCAACCCGCCGGGTTGGTGACCCGTCGGGTTGACCCTTTTGTTTTCAAACCCAACTTTTTAAAAAAAAAGGTTCGTTGGCGAGTCTACCCGCTAATGGGTTTGTTCAACGGCTAAAATAGCTGTTAAGTTCGATTTTTTTTTATTATTATTTTTTTTTGAAATTAACCATTGACGGGTCGACCCATCGGGTCATGACCCGCCGGTCACATGTAAGGATCACCTCGACCTTTACCCGTACCCGTGACCCGTGAACATGCTTACTTGAATATATTATTATTAACGAAAACCAATCAATTTGCTCATCGTATTGATTTCCGTTTTTGTTACAATCTTATACTAGGAGTTTTCTTTTCCGATCACCCAAAAAAATCTAAGTTAGGTCATTTGATTCTAAAGAAACAACCTAATTTTTTTGTGTATATCCGAATATAATAAACCAATAATACATGTAATATGGACAATTTAAAATTTAATAAAAGAAAATGACTTGGAACACTAAAGAATGGAGTCATGTACCATAATGAGAGTGATTGATGTATCAGACAAATGAATTATTAGGCCAAAGATAAGTAAGTAGATAATGCCTGTCCTATTTTTAAGTTTGGTTATTTCTGAATTATTGTTGTCATTCATTTTCCTAAAAAAAAATTAATTAAATTTGTCAATACTACATGTGTAAGCCATGAAAATATCCTCTCATTTAGATACAAACGATAGTGATAGAAGCCCGACGTTTATTGGTTATGTAATCCGAAATTATAACGTCAAAGTTATAAGTTTGTACGCTAAGAAAAATAACTTTAATTCGATATTTAAAGCAGAAGCCTATACTCTAAAAGCGGGACGACAAGAAGCAATAAGAGTAAATATAAAAAATATCAAAATTGAGGGTGATAACCTTTTGTGTTATCAAGGCACTCTTTGGAGTTTTTCCTGAGGAAGTCCAGGTTAGACATTTGTTAAGAGAAATCAACTGTGTTGCTGACCGATTGACCCATTTGGAAATTTCGAACCCCAACACACCCTTTTTTGACGATTCTGAACTTCATGTTCTCATCCGCAATGATGCTTTAGGATGAACTACCTCTATAAGATAAGACTTTCCTAACCGCTTTCCTTTTTAAAAAAAAAAGAAAGAAAAAAGATAGTGATAGAAGCGCAAGGACGAAAAACTAAAACGAAATGTTGAAAATCGAAAACAAGATCGATAATTGCGGATTTGTCTATGATTCTTTTTTCTTTGTTCTGGATTAGATCGGATTTTATAAGACCTACCATAAAATGTGGGATTTTATTCAGAAGAGTGCATTGAGAGGCATGAAATAATGTGTATTACATTGATAATATATTGGTGGGTGAAGTCAATTTATAAGTTTTATGGGTTACTTATTTAAATGGTTTTTGTGTATATAGTAGGTATGTTTTGTAATGTGTAGACAAGTAGTTAAATAGTAAATAGTTATTAAAATTTTTTTAGAATCTCTCCCCTCGTAATTATAATAAATAAAAAGATTGAGGGTTTAGTTTGTATCTAAGATACAAAAAATGGCTTATTTCACCAACCTTCTCATTTATTTGAATGTGAGCTCTTCACGTCATTTGGACTGTTAGTTCGCCAAATTTAACTAATTTGGTTTGTCCGCTTTAAGATATGTCATCAAGTGTCTGAGCTAGACGATTACACTTAATGGGATGTGTAGTGATAAATTGCCTCACATTGATGATAACAAAAACCTTCATTATAATATTTGAATCAAAACTACGTGACATTTTAATATCCTTATCATTTGATAAAATAAAATAAAAGAAGTAAATTATTATTATTATTATTATTTTAAAAAGACCTTAATCACCTATCATTCTCTTACACATCGAATGACATGTGTCATTTTCTCTTGTACTCTTTTATTTTTTACATATTTATTTTTATTATTTTTATTTATTATATCTAATTTAATGACTACTATATGTATTTCATTGATTAAATTTGGCTATTTTTACCATATAAGTCAAGCTCAAATAAGATACCATAATTTTTAAAAATGTAAATATCTAACTAATTAATATTTTTTCTTGAAAATACATATTAATTTCGATAAAATAAATATAATGTATTTATTTTCTAATGTACAATAGATTTCTTTCAAACTTAATTTTAAAATTAACGAAAAGTACATTATGTTACCTTTATAATAAACCAAAGAAAACTATAATATTTAATTATAATAGTTAGAAAAGTATAATAATAACAATGTATTTTACGTTAATTTTACAAAAATTTCGTGAAAGTATGGAAATTTACACTAGTTATCATTATTATTATTCCTATTATTATTTTTTAATCACCATATATTAGTTTTTTTTTGTGATCATGAGTTGGACTCCTTCTGCGCTTCTATAAAAAAAAAATTAACAATGAATAGATCGGGGCAAAGCAAAACCCATAATATATTCACAATGAGATGAATGACACCCACATAAGGGTTATCTAAATAATGAACGTTCACCGGAAGGTGTATGGAAACTTACGGGAATAAGGTAGGGAGCAAACCCGTTATTGTGATTGAAATAAAAAATAGCCAGATATGACGAGAGGGTAGAAATTAGTGTTTTTTTCTCTCTCATGGCAGTTACGATAAAAAGTTACCATATTTTTCAAAATTCTCCTCTCTCATGGTAAAAATTAGCGGAATCTACAAGACAAAAACCCATAAAGAGAGCCTATTCCACCCAATTATTTCAATTGAAAAGCATAACTAGCTAAAAAAAGTCCGCAACGACGTTGGCCACACGGTAGATATATTAAAACGGACAAGTCAATTCCTACGTAGGAATAGCGAAAGGATGTGAACGAGTGACACCTTTCCGAATCACCATTAGTAGGAGTAAGTAAATAATATTAGAAAATTGAAAATGGAATATGACGTGTTGCTAGTCTACAACATGAGCATTTGGTGACGACTAATCATGTTCAAAGTTTGCTTATTTCATTTTGGTGCATTACACATTTTCCACTTATCATCTTTTAAGTTTCCCCATCTTTGTGTAATAACTAATCACTAATCACCAATATTGAAAATAACCTATAAACTAAAAAATTTCACCAATACAATAAAAAATCACCAATATTGGTAGATGATATGATGTTCCACTTATACATATTGATACAAATTAAGTGTAATGCTCACAAAGTATTTTAATAACCCTAAAAAAACCGAAAATCGTTTAACCTATTGAACGATTGCGCTCAAAATAAAAAGTGGTTTTAGACGCAATCCACCTATGTTAGGGTTAACGAAAAATATAAAGATTACTTTTTTTGATTTTTTTTTGTCCTATTTAAAGGAGGGTACAGTGACTAACTAGACCTTTTAACACTTTTACTATATTAAAATTAATAGTATAAACTCATATGGTAAATATACTCCTATTTAACCCAATTCTTTTATCCAGAGGAATTATATACAAGGTAAAATTAAAGGGGTTTACAAAACAAAAAACTATAAAAAAGTGTTTATTTAACTCAATTATTTTTTTAAAGTTCAAAATTTCATCGTTCTCCAAGCTTAGGACCGAAAAAATATTCTTTTTAAAACATGAATTTATTGGTTCCAACGTTTTTTTTCTCACTCCTACATATCAACTTAAGATCATAACTAAGATCACCAATATGGATGCTGTAAGTAGGGGTGGGCATAAATCCCACTTAATCCCGTCCCGTCCTGGTCCCGTTCCGATTCCGGCGGAATTTGGAAAAAAATATGTGTATCCCGTCCCGTGAAAAATTTGCGGGACGGGACGCGGGATGGAGACTTCCATCCCGTTTAATCCCGCCCTGTTCCGTCCATATGAGGGACGAAGAAAAAAAGTCATGAATCCCGTCTCGTCCCGTCCCGTCCCGCAAATAACTTGCGGAAAGTTGATAAACACCGCCCCAATGATAGACAATATTTAGAATACCTATGGAAATTATCCAAAACACCAAACCATAGGGCGAAATTATTCATATTTGAAGTGGAATATGATTAGTACCCAACAAAAGTATTATTTGTACAACCAAAAAAAAGCAATAAACGATATAATATTTGAAGTGGAGTATGACTAGTAACGAATATTCATTAACAAAGTTTAAAAAAAGAGAGAAAAGAATTAGGTTTATATGACGGTATATTCTTTATTTAGGGGAGGGTACGGTGCATTTTTTAAAGTTGTACGTTAAAGTTATGATACCATATTTTCATGCCACATGTAAGTCATGATCCATCTACTCTTCAAAACACTTGTAATATAAAACTATAGAAAATCTTTAATTGTCTAAACTTTGATATCAACACAGTTGTACGTTAAAGTTATGATACCATATTCTAGTGTTGGATCGTTGGGTGTTACAGAAATTGAGACAGAATATGGACCGAATAAGTAAGATCCGGTTTGGTGATGGTTAAATACACGAGCCACCCAACCAACCTACGATAACGGTCTAGATCCGAAAACACCTTAAAATTCGTCTTTTGCTAAAGAATGTTATGGTTCGATTGGAAATGTAATCGGACGAGATCCCAAGGTACCTGTTTCAAATAACATGTCTGGAACAAATATTTTAAGAACAAGGACAAGATCATGTGGAGTATGGGTAACTTTAATGTCAAGGAAAAAAAAATGTAATATACCAAGATCTTTCATGTGAAAACACGACTTAAGATATTCTTTGAACCGAGAAATGACATGAGGATCGTTACCAGTTCCGGAAAATACTTGCTTAAGTTTGGAAATTTTCAATCCATTATCAGTTCTAACACGTTTAATATTCATATTAAATTGTGTTTGAATCATTTTGATAAAATTTTGAAAAATAGTAGAAACTTCGCTTTTTGATTTTAAAAGATATACCCATGTAATTCTTGAGCAATCATAGACAATAAAGTGTATTCATTAACAATTCAATGCACTCGTTCGGGTTACCTTGTGTAGATCGTAGAGAAGATCGAGCAGTCATGACCATAGGTTCCATTCAATTTTTGATTTCTTTGGACGACAAATGAGTGCATTGGATTGTTAATGAATACACCTTATTCACTGTAGGCAACACTTATTTAGATATTATACTAGATAGGAGAGTTTGATACGAATCATCTAATCCGATAAGAAATTGATGAGTTCGTTCTTCATCTCGTTCGGCAACAAGTATCTTTGAGCAAGGAGTGCATATCGATGTTGAAGATGGAAGGGTTCCACCGAGTTCGTCCCATAGTTGACGGAGTCTATTGCAATATATCGAGATAGACTGTCCCTAATGCCGGCATTGACTAATGTCTGAAAGCAACTTCATGATCCGTGGTCCGTTTCCAACAAAATAATGTTGCTCTAGTTCAATCCATAGATCGCGAGCGATTTCAAGATTAAAAACAGTTGAGCAAACTGATGGATCTGTAGTTTGCAAATCCAGCTCACTATCATTGAATTGACAGGACTCCAAAATTGAAACTCGGAAGATGTCTCATCCGGACATTTAATTGAGCCATCGATGAAACAAAGCTTTCGCTTGACTCGGAAAGCATTCACCAAATTTCTTTTCTATTCGGAAAAGTTTGTTTTGCCTTTGATGATCACTGAAATAAAAGAAATTACAGGATGATCCGAAGGATGTAGCTAGTATGAATTGGTTGTTTCAAGAGTGATTGTTAATGTCATGTTCGAGTTTTGCGGAAAGTGTTTTGTTTGAGGATCGATTCAAGCCAAATACCATGAAAGAATAATATTCTTATATGTGAATCAAATGACTTGCTTTAATAGATAACAAAGATATCATATATTATACATGACTATCTATAACAGTAACTTAAACTAGGAAAAAGATAATAAAGTTAGAAATTAATACCACCAATATCTACATCGTATATATAATTAAACAAGGTTATCATCAATACCACCAATATCTACATCGTATAATTATTTCAAATTCAGCTTGTATAGAAATACCGTAATGAAAGGAAGAAAGAACACCAAATAAAATAACCAAGATCTTTAGAGTTATTATCGAATAAACAGAACGAATCGTTCGTAAGAACAAAAAAGGAGCGAAGATAATAAAGGATGTTCAGTAGCAATGACAAAACTTTCGGTGAAGACTTTGCTCGTGATTTGCCTTCAACGAAGAACACACAATTCTTAGTTCCTTTTTCTCTCGCTCTTTCTCTTCTCTCGCAACGAAACTCACATTAGGGTTATGGAGAGGTGAACAATGACGATTGGTTGTTGCCTACTCCTCAGTCACAACCATATATACTTAGGTCATAGAAAACAACATTAATATCACGTACCACCACATGCTTTGTCTTTAGACTGAATTACATAGCAGTTAGCACACTTTTTCTGTAATCTTGCCAAAGTACCAAGTAATTCTCTATAAACACTAATAGCCTCACAAGAGTTATCTCACCTTAAATATGTCACATGTGTACAACCTATTATTATGATATAAGTTAGGGCATTATATGTTATGTCCTACATATGCGAAGGATCCGGTTATAACATTTTAAGAGCCCTGGAAGTGTAGTCTAACCTATTTTAAAGAAAGAATTTGGCTTACTAGATTTTTTCAGTTTTGTGTATAGTAAATATACGCCATAATTTTTTATCACTTTTATTTAATGGTTTGTAAAAATAATTAACTTCTCTATTAAAAAAGAAGAATGTTTGTTATTTGTTATATAAGTGTAAGTTTTAATTTTTAATTGTTGAATTTGGTTTTAAAATTTTTTTTTTAAATTTTCTGGAATCAATACTATAATCCATAAGACATCAATAGTTGCCAAAACAAAATTTAATAATTAAAATGTAAACCGGCTCCACAAATATTCAATATATTAGTAGGTCTCCCTATAATATTCAAAAAATGATGTTATTCGATCATACAAAAATTTATGAAATGATCAATGCAATTGGAATTTGGGTGCGGGGCGTAAGCGGAGTGCATGTGTGTATGGAAGGTGTAGTACGAGTCCGCCCGACAGGGTCTCGGGAAGGTGTAATCGTTGCTCCAATGTTTGAATTTTGGCATATAGGCGCACTCTCACTGCGCATGCGGAACACACTCCCACTGCGGCTAGGAGGCACATCTGCGGTGCGCCTGAAACCTAATATAACGGCTAGAATTATAATCATTTGAGCGATTTAGAATTTTGCAGGAAACTAGCAAGGGGTGCACTCCCGATCATTGTGTAATGGATGCATTCACAGTGAGAACGGAGGCACACCTCCTGGTTCGCCGGTAACTCTCATTTCCACCGTAAATTATCCCGGTTTTATCGACCAAATAGCGTCCCGTATTCGAATTGCATATTAACACTCCCTTTACGTGCATAAATGATCTCAAGAGCAAATATAGGAAGGGTTTTGATATGCTTTTTGAGATTTGAGTGTATGAGAGACTAATGAGAGTAAAATGAAAATGATTGGTAAAAAAAAGAAATTTAATTCGATGATTTCATCTCATCCTATTATTTTACCTGTTATATTTGTCGCCAACGTGAGAAGTGCCGAACCACGTTGGAACTCCACATGATTTTTCTAATCGCGTTTTAAGTCCCTATATGATTATACCGTTTTTACGCCGGACACACATGATTCTATGTGTGTAATTTACGATGAAGTTAAAGTTTGATCACAAATTTCCTTTTCAACAATTTGTTGATAAAATAACAATATACTAATAAAACTTAAACCTAATATATTTTCATAATGTGAAATGACTATTTAGTTCATCGGAGGGGATATTGTTTAAGGTGATTTTTTAAAGACTTCAAAAAGTTTGGATATTATTATGAGAAAACTACATAAAACCACCCTTAATAATCACTTTTTTCCAATAAACCACCCTTTATAAAAAAATTAGCATAAAACCACCCTTAATGTTCAACTATTTGCAGTAAACCACCCCTTATAATTTTTTGGCATAAAGCCACCCTTAATTTTTAAATTTTTGCAATTAAACACCCATACTAATTAAAACTACTTCAAATAATTTAAAATTGAAGCATAGACATAATAAATTTTCATTATTAATATCATAGATGATTTCAATATGTTTGATTAAGTATTACAATTTATACTAGAAAAATAAAAAATAAAACATATTTTATTACCCATAAACAATACATAAGTCAAAATACTTTTGTGTTATGCACAAAATTAAACGTTGTGTTTTTAAAGATATAGCTTATTAAAAATATGTTTTTTAATTTAGGCTTGAAAATATGAAATAGTATATAAATTACTGAATATAAAATTTCTATAGTTTTTTTTTATGTTTTGTACATGGGTAATAAAAATTGTATAATTTTTTTGATTATTTTTCAAGTTTAAATTGTGATACTAACCAAACTACAATATTTAATCAAACTATAGAAATTAATGTGATATTAATAATAAAATTTACTTTGTCAATGCTTCAATTTTAAATTATTTTAAGTAATTTAAATTAGTATGGGTGGTTAATTGCAAACTTTTAGAAATTAAGGGTGGTTTTATGCCAAAAAAATTATTAGGGGTGGTTTACTGTAAATAGTTGAACATTAAGGGTGGTTTTGTGCTAAAACTTTTATAAGGGGTGGTTTATTGCAAAAGAGTGATTATTAAGGGTGGTTTTATGCAGTTTTCTCTATTATTATACATTGAAAGGATCCTTAGATAATTGCAAGTTTGCAACACTGTCAAGTATCCGTGTCAGCACTGATGAAGAGAAACGTGAATTTTGTGGGTTTTGCAGATTTGTTTTTATTTTTTTATAAAGGATTTTGTACGTTTCTCTTTGTAAGGTCAGGTTGTAGTGCAGCGTGTCTGGATAAAGCGTGTTCGCAAGCTCGATTCTTTCATGTTATATAAACCCTTCCTCTCTTTCACATCCAGTGAGGAACCCACTTCCTGATTTCCTATTGGAGCTCTTCTGATCTTCTCCCATTTTCATTGATTACCACACAATTGTCATTAATCTCCAAAACCCTTTTGATATTTAACTTTGTTCATCTTCTTCTACTTAAATTTAAGGGTTTCACATGTTACCCATTTCCCATCACAAGCTGCATAAAGTAACCCTAATCTAAGTAACAGACTTCTGCTGATACACATTTCGGAGTAATTTTAAGATCATTTTGGGGGGTTTTTATCTCATTGTTTGTTGCAAATGGATTTGAAGCTGTTTGATTCAGTTTCCTTATCTGGGTCTACTGTGTTTAGTATTTCAACTTCAAATTCATGGCGGTTGAGGGACTCTCTTTCCTCTCTTGATGGGAAATCTTACCCTCAGTTGTATACTTGCAAAGGTAAATCTCTATTTCATCTCTCCTTGTGTTTGATTAAGCAATATGTTTTTTGTTTTTTATATACTATTGTATACCCATTTGGGCATTTTAGGTTTTGGAGCTTGATGTACTCATATTTTTGTTTATGCTAGAATTTTCACATTGTGAGGATGAAAAGTCGACTGATCATGAACATTCATGTGTAGAATCATTGGCTTTTGGCTTGTGGAGCTTGTTTTAGTCATCTTGATGTTAGAATCTGATATTCTTAGAATGGTAAATTGACTGAATATGAACATTTATGTGCATAACAGTGGCCTTTTAGAGGGCTTCTTGTGTTGATAAAGGAATCAGTTGATTGTTCTTAGTTTATAGTTATACTATTGTTTAGCCAAATGGAAATTTTGGATTGTGGAGCTTGTTTTAGTCATGTTGTGTTCATAATTTGGTATTCTAAGACCAATAAATTGACTAATTATGAACACTTACGTGTATAATCAGTAGCCTATTCGAGGGCTTCGGGTTCAAGTGTTGATAAAGCAAGCATTTCAAGTGGAAGTACTCAGAGTTACTTGAGTTGGATTACTACAATGAATGAGGGGAGATCTTCCAGCTGGTTTTCTAAAGGGCCAAGGTTGTTGGATGCTTCTGATGATGAATATGATGGTGTTGTGGTCAATCCGGAAAGTCTTCCATCTGATCCCGACACATTTGCTTCTCGACTTGTCGCTTCACTTTCTCATTGGAGAATGAAGGTGATTCTCTATATTGTTTTAATCCAGAAGGCAAAAGCAATTGCTTTCCTTTTCCCAATTTGTGGCATGATTTTACTTTCCCTAACTCTCTTCTTAATGCAGGGGAAAAAAGGAGTTTGGCTGAAGTTACCTATGGAACATTCTGTGCTTGTTCCTGTTGCAGTAAAGGTATGATCTTCAACATTCTTGTATGACATAACTTAAGAACATGAGATATCCATGAAAAATGAGACTTTTCGATGTGTTCATACCAGGAAGGCTTCGGGTACCATCATGCAGAGCCGGGGTATGTTATGTTAACATACTGGATTCCCGAAGGACCGTGTATGCTTCCCACAAATGCTTCACACCAGGTTGGAATCGGAGGATTGGTGATCAATGAAAAAAATGAGGTAATTCATTCTTCCCGAGTTGACATTTAGGGTCCGTTTGGTTGGAGCGGTGGAATGGAAACGGAATAGAATTGGATAAGGAAAGGAAATGGAAATGATGGGATTACTTTTATGTGCTAAAAGACCTCTAAACAAACATAGTTTTTGATTGATTCAGAATCATTCTGTGAATGATTCTTACCGCTTCCAAACGAGCCCTTAGTGATTTTACAGGTTTTACCAATCTTCAATATTGCGACTTTTAGTTCCTAGTTTTGAGAATTGCTATGTTTTTTCTATGTCAAGGTGCTTGTGGTACAAGAGAGATACTGTGCTCCTGCATTTGTTGGATTTTGGAAAATCCCAACTGGCTTCATTGTTGAGGTATTTTTTTTTCTTATCTCCATTTTAAAGAAAACTTCAGCCTAGTTAAGATACTATTTTGATAAAGACTTAACCTAAACTTATAACATACAGTCAGAAGAAATCTACAGTGGAGCTGTAAGAGAAATGAAGGAAGAAACCGGGGTAAGGAGTTGTAATCTTCGATTTTTGTCTTGAAACCAATTCTTGTCTTAGTGTTATATATACTGAATCTTGTGGCTGTATGCAGATTGATACCGAATTCGTGGAAGTACTTGCATTCAGGTAATCCTCATGGCCCTATTCAACACTAAAAGGAAAACACTTTGGTATGTCAAATCTCAGTATTTCTGGGTTTGGTACCAGGCATGCTCAGAACATGGCTTTTCAAAAATCAGACTTGTTCTTCATATGCATTCTGAAGCCGCTTTCAACGGATATCACAGTTGATGATCAGGAAATAGAAGCCGCCCGGGTAACAAAATTTAGCAAGAAAACTCAGTTTTGGATCAAATGGGTATCAGAAGTTGCTGATGTCTGATACTCTGAATCTATTTTTTTGCAGTGGATGCCGTTGAAGGAGTTTGTTGAACAGCCACAACTCCAAGAAGACAAAATGTTCAAGAAAGTGATTGACGTTTTCATAGCAAGGCGCGGGAAACTGCATTCTTGCGGACTGTATCCGCATCAGCTGATGTCGAAATTCGATGGCGGATTGTCAACATTATACCACATTGATATTGATGATCAGGGCTCAAATTGTCATGCTAGCTGAATAAGAGCATAACTAACTCTATATAAAGAGTGTTGCTAATTGGTGTAAAACTTCTCATGGTATACTTACTGCTGTAAATAAGTATATGTAAATAGTGCATCTTGTTTGAGCTCTTAAGATTAACTATCCGTCTTCCTTTGCTAGTATTGGGTGCCTTCTCTTCCATAGTTCCCTTGGGTTACCCCTAATCTCTACATAAACCCTTAGGTGTTTTGACCATTGGCTTCAGAGTAAACTTCAAAGAATTCTTTCCAACGATGAGGGTTCCGAACCCACTTTCGAAAAACGGGTAAAAAAATTGTAAACGAGACGACTAATGAGGCAAATCCGATACAGGCGAACAGTTTAACACCCAACACTGTTCTAAAATCCGAAAACTTGTTTGTTAGATAAGATTGAATATAAAATGATTGAAATGCTTGAGAAAACCGTCTTTACACTCGTATTATCGTTCATCTTTCACAATTTGCTCGAGACTTCGTTCCTCCACCCCTTTTTCAAACTTTTATCGTGTTGTCGACGCTACATAGTCAATCATCTATTATCATTCTAATTTTTGGTTGAATATTAGCTTTAAAAAGTTATATTTCACCCAAAAAACGTCCACGAACAGGTACAAGTTAGGAAAGTTGTAGTGGATGACGGATCGGGTGAAGATCTCATAAATCGGGTGATGAAAGTGAAACATACTACCCATTGCCATTCCTACTATCATAGTAGATGTGAGTACTAAAATGGAAGATTGCATAAACCAATAAAAATAGAGAGGATGTCAGTGACGGAAGAAAAAAGGTTAAACAAAGTTCAATGAGAGAAAAAGGGTATTACGGGTACGACGATCGATTTCGTAAACGCACAACGGTTATGGAATCCGTAACTGCCACGGTCACGGGTAATTTTTTTTAAAAAGTTTTTCCTGACATCACAGTTACGTTTTCGTAACCGTGACAGTGTTAGATTTTTTTTTTGGGCTTAGAATTCACAAAGAAACTATCACGGATCCGGAACCCATAATCGTGACGGCTACGAGTTCCGTAACCGTGATGATTTTCTTCACTTTTTTATTTGGTTAGAATTCACAAAGAAAATCATCACGGCTACAGTTCCGTAACCGTGAAAAATCTGTCACGGATTCGGAACCCGTAACCGCCGTGCGTTTACGACTCCCAGAGCAAAACAAGAATCAATCATTTAACACTAAAAACGAAGGTGCCTAATGTAGTAACCATATTGGGACTAAGAATGAAAGCGATAATTATGTAACATCTTGTAGCCTCATAACAATATAAACAAGGAGCCAGCAGGCTCCATAGGTCCATAGCCTTCTACTCTAAGCTCTTATTTCAAACATGGTACACCATTTCTGATAGGGCAAAAGGCGACATAAGGATTCTATAAAGCACCGAATCCAGGATCTAAGTTTTGCCATAAAATCGTAACAATCTTCATGTAAATACAAACAAGGGACTAAATGGGGGTTAACTTACATCAACGACGAGAACTGCAACACACATAGCATCCTTCTACATATTCAGTGTACGTGAAAGATGCTCACTAGCGATGTCTTCACCAATAAGGTTGCCGCTTGCATGTAGAAAACAGGAATAGTTGGACTTCCAGTGGTTCACAAAGAAGATGTGGAAACATTGCGGTCTATTGAACCTCGATCTTTACTATGAACTGAATTTTCCTTAACAAAAGAGACGTCTGGGTGAACTGGACTTAACAGTTGATGATGATCATGGGCCTCCACGTCGTCTTCACTTTCAAAACTTGCTAATGAAGCTGAATCCGAGTCATTTTCTGAACAGACAAATTAGGAGTGCAGACAGTATCAGAAACAAGAATAACAAGGACAGACTTCATATGACAAGGAAACTAGACAATATGCGTCTGCAACGAGTTCTTTGTCCAAAGATTATGCTATGCTATTTACAAGCTTCATTTCTATTTGCCACGACCCACATTCTTACTCTCTTCAATCCACATAGCCAATTTAACTAAAGAGAACAACCTACTGCACCAACAAATGAAATTTATCATCGTTGATGCTTTTGCTGTACGAGGCAAGAAACCATAAGAACATTTTCAGTTCCTTAAATGCATGGATTCCTGATGAAAATTGAATATACTTAAAATCCTCAAATAAAAAAAAAACAAAAGCAACGACAACATAGAGTTGGCAAGAAAATGGAAAATTGACTACAACGATAGAACCATTGTCCAATAAACATTGATTAGTAGTAGATCAGAAAGATAAGGCTACATTACTAAGCTCAGATAGAGGTGACCAGATGCAGATATACAAACATATGTTTGACATCCCATGTTTGAACATGGTTGCCTGCTTGAAGCCTGGCAGGACACAGGAACTCGTACAGAAAATAAGCCCATATAGTTTTTCTAAAACTCACATGCCTAAGGAGAAAAAGCAAATATTGTTGTCCTGCTCAAAGTTAAAGAATTCATCATTTTTTGACAACTTTGTTGTCATCATAGTCATGTTTGTGCAGGAAATTTCTATTTACCATCAATCTCCTCAGTGGCTCTCCAAATTGTCATAACTGATTTCAAATCAAGCATAGATATATATATCCTGTTCACATTTCACTTTAATTCATATGGATACAAGTATAATAAGAAAAATCTGGAACATCTTCTACAGTTATAACTTTTTCCCGAGATCTCAACTTCATAATTGACTATTTGAGTTGTATGAAAATGTTCCTTATAAAATTGGGCACAGATATATATATATATATATATATATATATATATATATATATATATATAAAATGCAAGAGCATGTGGTCTCAACACCTAATGGGGCCTTGAGAAGAACTTGCCTGAATATGATGGCCGGCTAGGAACTTGCCTCACAGCTGTCACTTGAAGTTGTTCAGGCAACAAGCAATTGAAGAATGAACCTGAATCTCAAAAGAATTTTATTTTCATATTAGATTAATATGCAAATCGAGTATGTTTCTTCCAGGAATATGCACCATAGAATAAAATTTCATACTTACTGATGGTGCAAATTCATAATATAAACCAAAAAAACTTTTTTACACAGAAATTATTATAGGCAATATAATCTCACTCTTTCTGTAAACATAGATCTTCCTTACTAGTTAATAGTAAAAGATGAGGAAATCTTACCTAATCGTGCAAGGCGATTGACCCATCCAGGAATGCATCTCCCCGTAAGATGTGAACTGACTTCATCAGTGAAATGGTTGCAATTCTTCGCAATCAAATGGTAAGTGTCACCATGATATTTCGAAGCGAGCTGCTCAATGAATATCCTATATTCTGAGCGAGTCATATCTGTGCTACCCAGCAAAATTGATCTCCTAAAGATAAATCCAGGACAGCTTCTGGGTTCCACCTCAAATACACCACTGCTTGAAAAGTCGTGTGCCCCAAAACCATACTCCATGCCATGTACTGTTTGTGTCAGAAAGATAGTTAGTATATCTTGCTGACATCCTCCACACCCGTAACCCCTCCCCACCCTCACAAAAAAATAAAATACATAAAGATGAGAGAAGAAAAGGAACAGACAAAGGAAAATCACACAAAAAGAACACTGATCATTGCAAGAACATGGCATGCACATTTGACGTCAGAAGCATCCAAGCAAAGAATAACATGAATACTCAATTCTCATATCTTATACATGATAAAATGACAAGGTAATCATTTAATATATATAAAAGAGCACAGTCTTAACGTTACTACACATTCTGATGGTATCCAGCTATATCGAGTTGACCCCTATATTGCAAGGAATTTACCTCTTGTTATGCTAAAATTAAAGGAAAGATTGAGGAAAGCTACACCACAGGGCATTTTGAACTTTACAACAACCCTACTAGTGCTACAATAGCTTGGCAAGCACTTGCTTTTTATTGGCTTACCCAACCACACAAATATTACAAATTCAGCAAGTTAGACAAATTAACCAGAGATGGGATGAAAGTAGACTAATCAATTAACATTATATAAACCATACATAAAAAAAATCGTCCTAGTCAGCGTAACCCACTTTCATAATATACACTTTGTACAGCTTATAAGGTCCCTAAACAGTTACTCAAAGCATCTAACAGAAATATACGAAGAACTGAACAAGACTGTACAGAATGAGCTATATGTTCATTCAAGCACATTTTTAAATCCAAAGGGGGATAATTTCCACGTGATACTTGGCTTTTGGTCATTATAAAGAAGGATTGTAAACATGCTCTTTGAGCCTCTAGCTGCAATTCCAAGCGTTGTGCCTTTTCTTGAACTTACTGAACTAAGTTCAATATGCATTTATAAGTACAGGTTATGTAGCCTTCATTGCCTGTCTGCTATTTCATCGAAATGAAATAGCTCTTTCACCTAATGGACCCAGGCAGACACCGAATTGCACATATTTATGGATTGAACAAGATTTAAGCAGTCCTACATATCAGTTCGTGTAAGGCTGCTGAATGGTGACAAGTAAGAATGCGACGAGGTGTATCTCTTAGTTAAGAAAAAGACGGTGACACATAATCTCTAATGAGGACCCGGGATCAAGGGAGGATGGGGGAGTCCTCACAAAATCATAATTCAGTAATTGCGAGTGCTGATGGTTCATATATCAATTTAGGTCAAGCTCCAACAAGGAAATCAAAATTCTAGGCCCTTTGCATGGGTTCAGCAACCTCCATGCTCTTTGTGATCCTATAAATAGAGGCAAATGAATGAAACAGCGTGTCCACCAGACTATCACTGCCTCAAGAATACAGGTACCTCCATTCTTAATTTGAATGGGTTGAAAATTGCAGCACTGCAACATATTATCCAACAATGCAGATGGAGAAAGAGCCACATTTGCATTGAACTAGATGTGGGGCATAGGATCTCTTCTTCATCTAGTTCCATCTCTACTGCATTTATGTTTGAGGTTCTAGGACACCTTTTTCAAAACCAGTTTCTAGAATGCTATGAACCAGAGTTTTACAACTTCAAATATAGTTACTGGAAAATTCAATCCATTTTGGGATGTAGAATAAAATTAAAACATTCTGTTTCTAATGTCAATATATAATTGGAAAGAAAAAAGTGTCTTTATGACTTAAATAATTGCCTCCAAACCAGGGTCAAAGCTCAAATTTTCTTCCTTCCTTCTCATCTCAATCTGTCTCTAGCTAACCTAGAACATATGTTTACAGACAAAATAAGCAGAATGTAAATCATTCAAGGTATCACTAATCAAATTCCAGACACAGAATTGGACTAAATGGAAACAGTCTCCAAAACAAACAACAAACAAAGCAGCTAGATCATCCCGAGTAAATTCAACACCAAGCATTAAGCAATATGATTTTCCTCTATCAGATAACTGAAAACAATTGATCTTAGGCAACAAACATTACCATACCTTCAATGCCGGAATGAAAGATCCCAAGGCCGAACCAGTACAAGTAGTCATTCATAGTCGTAAGATCATACACGTTAAGATAAACCAAATGACGCTCCTTTCCTCCATCACTTTTTCCCCTTTCGGTGCCAAAGCTCGATGGGATCAACCGCATTGTATCAAGCTTCCCCTAAAACTAGTTCAAAATCTTCCCACAATTCCCCAAACACTTCAAATTCTACTTCACCGACGCAACACACCGCAGCAAGATCAAATTCCACACGCCAAGTTCTAACACAAGGGACACCAAAGAGACGACGCAATTGGCTCAAAGGAATCCATTACCAGAATGTTAGTTCCGACGCCAACCATCAAAAACCTAATCGGCAAATTTGAAAAAAGAAACCCTAAAATGTAGAGCAATTGGGAAAGGCGAAGAAATCTACTTCGAAGAGAGGTGGTTTGAAATTGGAATTGCGTAACAAATTGGTCGGTGGTGGCAGTCTCGTAGCGTTGGAGGCGGCGGATTAACGGTTGAGAGAGATCGGAGAGAATCGACAATGAAGATATTGAATCGATGGAATTTGTGAAAGTATAATTCAATTTGAAAAATGATTCTACAAGGTGGGTTAGGTACCTTTATAAGCTCCTTTTGGCAATTTACGGAAACTACCTTTACAAAATATGATAATAAAAAAAAAATAAGTTAAATTTTGGGTGTCGATGTACTTTTTAGATTTTTTAGATTATATTCATTAATTTTTTAATTTGAATGGTAAACTTGAGTATTTTATATTTTCAGATTATGCTTTTTCTATTATCTATAAGTTAATATTTTGAAGAAAAATGATATATTTTATTTACTAGTTATCATTAATAGTTATTTTAAAGGTATAGATAAAAATTCGCTTAAAATATTAATAATTGTTAATTTATGAATGGTGGAAGGGAATAATCAGGAAAAGTCTAAAACTCATAGACACCATTCGAAAACTGAAATTTTTTTATACACAATCCGAAAAAGTAAAAAGTTCAGGAATATCATCCGAAATTTTCCTTAAGTTAAAATCTATAACTCCAATCCTCTCTTTCTCATCCTCTATATACTTATAATGGAGCTTGAGATTTGCTATTCATGTTGGGTCTCGGCGCATCCAAATCTCTTGGGTGTGGTACACTTGTGCAAATTTAGACTCGGTCAAGTAAGAAGTTCGGATACAAGACTTTGTTCATATATGTTCAAGTTGGGTTTATGTCAGGATGGTTCCAAACCATTTAAAATAAAATGAAGTATTTATATTAAATATAAAAGGAAATAAAAGTATTACACGAAAAACAAAGTAGTCCACTATTTATGATACATGGACATTATCTTGAGGTCTCAAGTTCGAATTCTACGGTATGATACATATTTAGGGCTCGTTTGGAATCGCTAGGATTCATTCCCGATAACGGAATGATTTCGAATCAATCAAAAAACTGCGTTTGGTTAGAGCTCTTTTAACATATAAAAGTAATCTCATTATTTCCATTTTCTTTCCTTACCCTTATTCCACCGCTCCAACCAAACGAACACTTAGTAGTTTAGTACTTTATGATTCGTAGGTATAGATGGTCCAAAGAGTTCATTTAGAAGATTAAAATACATATATTATATACCATGTAGATATCAAAACTACCTTAATTACAAAATAAAATATGAATGTACGACAAGGGTCTTCCTCTCGTCAAATAAATCAAGGTCAAGACGAAAATGATTGAGATCTGAGAGTGGAGACAAAGATTACATCGGTAATTGTGTTGGACTATCGACGAGACCCACCTTGGCCGACTTGCTGAAATTCATTCACCGGACACATGACTCGCACATGTCAAAGAGCAAGCGTAACAACAAAACTTTTGGACCAAACTGATTGACGGGCCCAACCTAGACCGATCGACAGACCCACTGAACATTTTTACTTTGCAATTATCCACCATAAACAAATCCTATCTTATTAGAAGATATGATTTGGTAGATTTGATAGATCTTAATTGGTAGACCACTTTCGTGAGGTTATAAACACTTGTTGTTTACGTGATTTGGGCTTTCACAGTGTGCCGCGATTCACTTGACAAAGGGGTCAGACTTTGCAACCCTTTTCTGCCACTGTTTCCTGACTTTTCTCAAGGGTCACTTCTAAAATGAATGACCAACTATTTTCAAATGCTTTTGAAATCCATCTAGCAATGTTCCAAATAAAACCACATAAGGCATTGGGGAATGATGACCTCCATGCCTTATTATATCAACAATTTTGGCACATCATAGACTCTTTATGTGACTAACTATTTCCTTGACTGGTAGGATAATGATGCGATTAATTGTACAACGGTCACTGTAATCCCAAAGGTTTAACGTCCTACTCAATTGTTAGAGTCCCGGCCTATAAGTTTCCGTAATGTTATTTACAATCTTATATCTAAGGTTTTGGTTAATAGACTTAAGCCATTATTGGAAGTTAAAACAACAGGCAACAAGGAAGTCATGACCTTGAAGTTGGATATGAGGAAAGCTTTTGACAAGGTAAAATGAGCCTATCTATAGATCCTCTTACTTAGACTGAGATTTACAGGAGCTTGGGTGTATAATCTCATGATTTGTGTTTGGGGTGCCTCGTACTCTTTAAAAATTAATGGGCAAATGAATGGCAACGTTCTTTCCACGTACTCGTGGCCTGCATTAGGGAGATCCCTTGTCCTCTAATTCTCTTTATTTTGGGTGTTGAAGGCCTATCATTCATGCTTGTTCAAACAACTTTCCTTCACTCATAGGATCTCCATCTTTCGTACTGCACCTACTATCTTCCACTTGTTCTGTGTAGATGACAACCTCGTCTTTGCAAAATCAACCTCACATGAATGTTGTACTATAACTGAACTTCTCAGTCACTACGAAAGGGCTTCCGGACAACAATTAGCTTGCATAAGAACGAAGTCTCTTTTAGTTGGAACGTGAGTACATCTCATCAACAACTTTTGGCATATGATTTGAATGTGTTCTTGGTTCCGCAACAAAACAAGGTACCTACCTCGTGATACCTAAAATTACTTCCATATCAAAAAAGGATATTTTTCTTTTATCGGAATGCATTTGGAACAAAGTTCGGGGGTGGAAGGAAAAATTGTTATCCCGTGCCAAAAAGGAGGTCATGATTAAATATGTGCTTTAGAGTATGCCCACCTACGTTATGAGTGTTTATCGCTTGTTTGATTATCTCATAGATGATACCTTTCCTTTCTTGCTCGGTTTTGGTGGAGTTCTACTATATATAGAAGAAAAATCCATTAGAGAAACCAACACGAATTATGTCTCCCAAAGATTTATACTGGAATGGGATTCAAGAACATGAAGATCTTTAATCAAAACTCGGGACATTACTGGTTAGGACCTCACAATGGGTCCCAACCTCAGTTTGACAACAATATTACTAGGATCTTGCAACAAGACACAAATAAGAAAAACCGAAATTTATAAAAAGTATTTTTAAACGGATGAATGCAACAAAATCTAATAGCCTATAGTAATTAAACAACAGAATAGACTAACTGTCTTTATCATGAAGAATGAAACAACAAGATAACACCCAACCCCACTCTAAGGAGTACGGAGACCCGGCTGACCACTACTTCCGGATCACTCAGCTGTTGTTCTAATCTGCGGTAAATCTAAAAACACAACAAAACAACCATTAGCTAGTTATCTAAACATTAGGAGAATAATAATAGCACACATACACATAAAATCATAAACACTCATCATGCTGTCAACCAATCCATTTATTATCTTCATTTAAGTCGTTCACTCTAATGATACTTATTTTGTGACACGAGGGATTCCCAAACCTCGCCTCCGCCCCCGTGTACCCATCAGGAGTGGATCTGATGCATCTCACCGTGTACCTGTATGGTCTGAGTATAGAGAACCTCCCAGTCTCCTGGCAGAGCTGGGCAGTGATGTCACGGCCCGTTATACATACACTTGGGCCTTAAAACATAATAACCACGGTCGTCCTAGCAAGTTGTTATTTTTATTATAACACACATTGCACACACACAACCATTACCACTCAACTAATATCCAGAAACCAGCTAAGTAAGTCGCAAGGACTTACCTGAATCAAACCACAACTCTCAAAATCTCAACTCGGTCTGCAACCGTAGAAACTCAAACGCCTATCAAACAAGGCATGTGGATCAAAATCACATTCCATACTCTTAGAAGTTATAAACTTCTAAGATGTACAATCTCATGAAGAGAAATTACGAAAAAGACCCTCTTAAGGTAGAATGACCATTTTACCCTTGATCCCGAAAACTCCGAAAAAGTCTATCGTTTAGTTCTAATATTCTCTTCTAGGACCTATGTCCTATATCTAGTTCTCCTAGAAAGGTTTAGTGAGGATTTATAAGAGTTACATAAAATTCTAGATTTTCATAAAAAGTCGTTAAGGTCCGACTTTGGGTTAAGATCTAATGCTCTAATGAAAGATAAGGATTCCGGAATAAAATTTCTAAACTTCTATGATATGCATACTAAACATAGGGGTAAAGATCTCTCGCAAATGCTAAAACATAACTCTCACATAAATCTCCAAAGTTGGGATAAAAGCTGAAATTTCTCATACTTAGTAAATTTTCCTATGCTGTAAAAACAGCCCCACTGTCCTACTTTGAGTCCTTATAAGTCTTAATCCAACCGTTAACTTTCTCTCAATTTTTAACACAGTAAACTACCTATATCTATCTACCACATATCCAAAATTCAACGGTGGATGTTCGAGTTAAGGCATTAAGCTGTAGCCTTACATTCAACAGTTTCTACACCAAACAAATTGAAACTACACCCTTAAGCAGACAAGTTCTACTTCAGTTCCCCAGCCAGCAGCCCTAGATGACAACCCATTCAGAATACACACACAACCAGCAACCTTCCTACTCACTTCTCCCTCACCTACCTTACCCTCTCTATTGTTGTCCCTAATGTAACAAATTCATACCGAAAACAAGAAACGGAAGGCTAAACTGAGGACTCACAGGGAGGGAAAACTTGCGACTGTCCAAGTGCTGTGCGTGGTGTGCCTCGGAACTGGCTGCAAAGAGACGTGTGGGCGTGTCCGGTTCTGGCTGCCACGAGACTTGCTGTACCATGGTGTTGTTACTCAAGAAAACAGAAGGGAAGGAGGAGGAGACGGCCTTGGGCTCACCTGGTGGTCGACGGGGAAGGTTATAGGGCTCCGGTGGCTGTTAGCGTCGCTACGAGGCTTCCGTCAATTGCAACTCGTCCCAGTTCAGAGGCGGAAATAGGCGGCTTCAATGACTCGTCTCGTTAATTGCTGGATGTAGAGTCTCGGTATGTGATTCTCCCTGGGTTCCTGGTGAAGGCGAGCGACGTCCCCAAGCAACCTATCTGTCCCGGCGGTGGTGGCGACTAAGCAGATCTAGATGGGAAGGGTATCGGAAATGCGTAAGGTGGTTGTTACGATAGAGAGGAAGGAGACACTACAAAAAAAAAATCAATTAGCGACGGCTCTTTGCGACGGCAGCAAAGGCATTTGCCGTCGCCAATAATCAACGGCGACGGCTTGGCCACGGCAAAACCGGGCGTAGCCAGAACAGGCGACGCGAAAAATTTTGGCGACGGCAAATGGCCGTTGCTAATATTTCGCGTCGCCTTTTGGCGACGGATATTATCCGTCCCCAATAGTCGCGTCGGCTACAGCCGTCGTCGTTTTGTGTGTAGCAAACTTCGAAAATTGGTGTGGAATTTGAATTTTGCGACGGCTATTGCCGTCGCAAAATTTAAATTTGGTGGGAAATTTTATATCTTTGGCAACGGCAAAGAACCGTCGCAAGATTTAAATTTGGTGGGAAATGTTGTATTTTTGGCGACGGCATTGAGCCGTCGCAAATTGTAAAAATTTGTTTAAAATATTAATTTGTAGCAACGGTAACTTGCCGTGACAAAATAAATTTGGTGGGAAAATTCTACCACATCTTGTAAAACTATACCACGACCTGTATTATCTGAAAACATCTAAATGACTGCATTAAATTGCAACAACAATTTTTATAAACCAAAAAAGTGTATTTAACTTTCAAAACAATCAAAATAGCTCTATTCGAAATGTAAATAAGTTCACAATCTGAACGTATAAAACCTAGATGTACTTCATCTTTAATAAAGTGGTAATGAGGTTCACAATCACACACTTTCACGATCTAAACATCTTCTACTTGGACAAATTCTTCATCAACTGCATCATTTTCGCTAATTGGTTCCTTTTCTAATACTACATGATCTCCATCTCCAATAGACTCTTTTCGATGTGCACTAGTTGCAACCTATAAAATATGAAATAATAACAATAGTTTAGATGGAGAAAAATAACGGTAACGAACTCTTATGAACATAGATGAGCATTTACTTATTAAAATTGAATTTTTAAAGAATTTAAAGTTCTAGATTACCAAAACTAACCTGTGTAAGTGAGTGCGAGCTTCTTCTTTCATTGCCCTCTGATTGCATAAAAAGTTTCTTCAATTCTTCATACTTCATCTCAAAGTGCTTCGTCAATTTTGTTGTTACATCTTCAGTGACTTTTCGAGTTACATCTTCAATGACTTCTACTCTTAGCTCTTCCATCATCTTTTGCATTTGCTCCGGATTGCTCTTATATGTAGATGGGTCTGATGGATACACCATAGAAGGAGGTGCACTAGAACCAAATGTTCGACAATAACCATGGCCATCAACTCCAATTATCTTGTGAAACATTCGATCTTTTACAGCCGTAAGTTGTTGTTGATCATCGGGCTCCTTACTTAACTCTTCTTCGTAGTCCTTCTACATGAATTTAACAAACTAGTTAGTTATTGTAAATACTGATAGATTTAAATTTATATTGTTAGAAAAGCTTACAATGGCTTCAACAACATCATAGTCGGTTGGGTCTCGTGCTTTTAACCAAACACTCATTTTATCCGTAGGCTCTCCATTTATTTCCATCTGTTGATTACAACAAGTAATGTACAATAAACTCAATTGTGGCTTAACCTTTATAAATATTTAAGCAAATGTGCATAGATACGTACTTCATCCCTTATTTGGGCAAAAGATTTTCGACCAATGATGTGATGTGGTCCTTGCTGCTCTCGATTCATAGCATTCTGCTTTGCTATGGCCTACATAAAAACAACACTCAAATATAATCATGAGAAATTATTTAAATTAAATTATAATAATACCTCTATCTCGCTATTGCGCCAATAAGCAACAAGCATGGGCCATTGTTGTGGTATGATATGTGGGGGAACCTTTGTATGGAGTTCTGGATCATTTTTAAACTTCTCAAAATATTTTTTTTCTTTGTTTTGGCTTTAAAATCCTTCCACATATGGTTGCAATGTCTCAAACACAAAACCATCAGGAACTTCCAACACATTTGCCTACAAATTATAAACAAAAAAAGTGGATTAGTAAAAAACATATATACAAATTTATCATCATATTGTTAATTCTTACCTTAACCTCTGCCCATATTCCCTCTTTAATTGACTCCTCAACAAACTTCCAATCAAGAATGCACAGTGGAATCCTATGTCCATCACGACATATTATACCTAATTGAGACCTCAATTGTGAGCCTTTATCTCCAACAGGTTGGTTCAAACTATCAAAAGTAACTTGAACTTTTACACCGGTGTTCCATTATGGCACTCCCTTGTTGTGTCCTCTAACAATTTGTGGTTGAACTTTAAAAAATAAATAGAAAGTATTAAAAATATTTAAGTGTTCGAATATCAGCATCATCGACACCATCTAACTCATATAGAAATAGCTAAGTGTTATAATCAGTAAATAATTTGAATTAAACATATACCTGATTCTGGTACAGCTTGTTGTGGTTGTGGTTGTGGCGGGGGCGGTGGCGGGGGCGGGGGCGGGGGCAGGGGCGGGGGAGGGATAGGAGACTGTAGACGTTGAGACATGACCGATGCTTGCGAGGAACCACTTCGTGTAGAAGTTGAAACACTTGGAGTGAGGAACTCACACATTTGTCGTGGTCTACCAAGTCCAAGTTTTCTTCTCTTCATTTTATACTATAACACAAATACTAGTTAGTTAACCAAGCATGAATATCAGCATCATCGACACCATCTAACTCATTGTTTTCGTCCAACTCATCATCACTATCAAGATTCACGTGTGAGTATTCCTTTGACTTTACTTCTCCAACATTAAGCCACCCTTGTCCTGAAGTGTCTCGATTGTACCACACTTGTTGGGCTTGAGATGCCAAGATAAAAGGCTCATCTTCAACCCGGTCATTCTGATATAATAATCTTCGAAAGTTAACCAAGGGATAGTCAAAGGGATCCAACTTCACTCCAGTAGGATGTGCCCACTCACACCTAAATAAAACGTACTTGATATCTATAGAGTATGTAACCCTGATAATATCTGTCAGTCTCCCATAATATGGTACAAAGTCTCCCTCTACACACACACTACAATTTTGCCTTGTTCGTTTTCTGTCTACACTTTTAATACGGAAATAATAACCGTTGGCTGTGTATGATGTGAGCCTAGATGCTGAAGGAGAAGGAGGATTAGACAAAGTGATGATTTCTTCGGATAAGAACACGTTTTCAGTCTTCTTCAAACTTTCAACCTATTGTACATGGATGGAAAAATTAGCATAATATATTAAAATTTATAATGTTTATAATCAAACTTAGTTTTCATAAACCTTGGAGTCGAGTACTCACGTGATCTCTAAACCATTTCGGAAACTCATTAAAATGAATTGATGCGACTAACTCCTCATTAGCATCTGGGTTCGTATTTTTAATGAATGTGAGATGTTCCCTAGTACAAGTATGTGTTAGTGCATTAGTGAGGAGTTTGCATTTTTCATATGGCTGCGTATTTGTTGATATGAGTTACGACATAGCCTAAGATATGGTGAGACAGCATCAGTGTGAAACAACACCCATCGATGAATTTGTGACCGAGATATTTCGGTGAGAATGAAGCCTTGTCCTTTCTTGTCATCATCGTTTTTCCTTCTTGGAGGTCTATTAGACTTGCTCTCCACATCTTTCAGATATTGAGCACAGAAGCTCATGCGCTCTTCCATCAAATAACCTTTTGCTATTGATGATTATGGGTATGCATATTGTCTTACGTAATTCTTCAAAGTTAGCAAGAATCTCTCTACAGGGTACATCCATCGAAACTGCACAGCCCCACCGATTAACGCTTCCTCAGCCAAATGTATCGGCAAATGCTCCATAATATCAAAAAATGAGGAGGGAAATATTTTCTCAAGGTCACAAAGAGTTATAATGATGCGAGAATGAGCCTCCTTTAATTCCACAACAATATTAACTTTAGAGCACAAAACCTTGAAAAATTTTCCCAAACCAATCAACCCCGACACCACATTCCTCGGTAAGGAACTACGAACACATAATGGAATAACTTGTTGTAGAAGGGTATGATAGTCATGGCTTTTCAACCCTCCAATGTAACGATCCTTCAAATTAACCCTCCGTGCAATACTTGAACAAGAACCATCCGGCATTCTTGCCTCAGATAAACCTAATAGAAACTTATCTTTCCCATCATTGTCCATCTCAAATTCAGCCCTCTCAATGTACTCTACACCGGAATCCCTCTTCTTCACATGATATTCCTTTCTAATTCCCATATCTTCATGGTCACGTCGAGAGGACAAGTTGTCCTTAGTTTTTCCTTTAACACCCATTATTGTACACAAGACGTTTTCAACCACATTCTTCTCAACATGCATTGCATCTATACTATATGGCAACAAATTGTCTTTCCAATAAGGAAGCTCGTATAGTATGCTTTTTTTCTTCCAGTTGTGCTTCTTCTTCTTTGATGGGTCCTTCTCCGACTTCTCGGGCCCCCTCATATGTCTCAAGATCATGTCTTCTTTTTTATATTGGGTAAGCACTCCATTGACATGAAGTTGTGAAAGTAAATCTGTACTGTTCATCGGAGGAGGAGGTTCAGCAAAGTCTCGTCCATGATAAAAAGGACTTTGCATCCCTCCAATATCGATGATTATATGGTGTAAACCTCATACTCTTCGCATATGACCACTTTCGCCCATGTTTTAACCATGTTGACCCCGGACTCGTGTTGCATTTCGGGCATGCATATTCACCTTTAGTACTCCAACCAGATATATTAGCATACGCAGGAAAGTCATTAATACTCCAAAGCAACGCATCACGCATTTGAAACATTTGATTGGTTGAAGCATCAAAAGTTTCTACCCCATTTTCCCACAAATCATTTAGCTCCTCGATTATTGGCTCCAGATAAACATCTATCTTATCACCGGGACCTTTTGGCCCATCAATAAGCACTGAAATGTAAATATATGGTTGCTTCAATATATACATCGGTGGCAAGTTGTAGGGAACTAGTACAACAGGCCAAGTACTGTGGTTTAGGTTCTGAGTCCCGAATGGATTAAACCCATCAACAACAATTCCTAAACGCACATTTCTTACATCAGCTGCAAAACTTGGGTGTTTAGTGTCCAGATATTTCCAAGCAAGAGAGTCTGCGGGATGCCTAAACACACCATCATCCACACGCTTTTCACCATGCCATTTCATGAGCTTCGCTGATTTTGTTGTTGCAAATAACCTTTGTAATCTTCGTTTCAAGGGAAAGTATCTTGCTTGCTTTGCAGCTCGTCGTGTTCCACACTCACCTACACTCTTCCATCGAGATGCACTACATATTGAACACGCATCAAGACCAGCATTCTCATTTCTAAATAGCATACAACTATTTGGTCAAGCATCCACTGTCTTGTATGTGAATCCTAAATCTTCCACTAACTTCTGAGCTTGATAATAAGATTTAGGAAGGTTAACACCTTCAGGCATGGTCTCAGCAAATATATCAAGCAAATCTTTAAAGGAGTTGTCAGTCCATCCATGCAAGCTTTTTGCTTGTAAAAGGCAAACAACAAAGGACAAGGCAGTGTGCTTCTTAGAACCAGGATATAGAGGTAAATTAGCTCCGTGCATAAGTTTCATAAAATTCTTAGTAGACTCAGTAGGACCAGGAGCAACATCCTCGCTTGCATCCACACCGTCATTCTGACTTTCATGAACAGGTATATTTGATGTTCCTACGGCATCTTCAACCATTCTAGACACTTCATCATCCATATACACATCTGATTCGGGAAGGACATCATCCATTTGTATATGCTGATCAAGCTGATCAATAGTTTCACCATGTCTCGTCCAAAGCTTATACCTTACCCAAAATCCATTTACTTGAAGATGCTCCCTAACTACCGCTCTTCTAAACAAGAGCCGATTTTGGCATTTCCTACAAGGACAATGTATGCTAGAACCAACTTCCTTGTTGACATATGCAAACTCTAAAAATTCGTCTAACTTTTCAAAATATGCCACAGAACATCTAGTTCCCCAATCAATCCATGACTTGTCTAAAGGCATTGTAATCACCTCAGATCGCCTACATATATATGCACATATATTTACCAGTTAATGAACCTTATAGACAGCAAGAAAAATAATTTTCCATGTGTAAGGTATACCACCAAAATAAATTTATTAAAACGACTATTGGTCAACCTAAAAGAAGATATGGGTCTCACTTTCACCTCAAACTTCTCACATGTCAGTGCAAAGCTCTTCATCTCTACCAACACATTTAAAATATATACTTATAAATTCAAATTATTTAATTCGATCATATACGCTCCTAATTTATATGTATAATATATCTACCAACATTTTTTGTTGTAGATCCTTTGAGAGTTATTATCTTTTGAAATTCGGTGATATTAGTTCCTTTGTTTCACTTAGAGTTATCATCATATGTGTAAATTAATGAGCATTATAAAGTTAGAATATACAAGTTAATGTGCATATGTTTTTTAAGATTTTAAATTTGGTAATGTCTTTATCTCTATGTGGTGGGTTTAATATCTTACTCTTCTGCCATGGAACAGTATGCTTACCATTGCGGATTATTACTACCAAGTTTTCCCGGTATATACAGCTTATAACTTGTAACCTAGTTTTTTTTATTCAGCAGCATTCAGTGTGAAAATTTGATTCAACAGCATTAAGTGTCTTTATGTCTATGATTCAGCATTCAATGTCTTTATGTCTATGATTCAGTTTATCCTGCTCTTGTGAAAAAGACATGTCTATATTCATTTCTTTTACCAACTGAAAAATAGATTTACATACTCAGCAAAGTGCAATAGTTTTACATACTCAGCAAAGTGCAATAGTTTTACATACTCAGCAAATCAAGAGAAGATGACTCAGAGAGACATAGAGGATTAGACGATACTAGAGACTCCGAGAGAGAGAGAGGCAGAGAGCGTACCTGAGACTGAGAGAGAGACCGGAGACTGCTCGGAGTCGGAAACTGCTCTTAAAATTTGAAAAACTATATCTGTTGCAGAAAATTACAAAAAATCAAAGTAAGCATACTGTTCAGCACAAAGTGGAGAGAAGTCGAATCTTAAACATATATTGAGAGGGTTGAAGAAAGAGAGGTTAACAACCATCACACAAAGTAGTAGAACACAACTGACAACACTACAACAGCTCACAATGTTCACTACTTCACTGAATTCATTCAATTCAATAGAGAAATCAGACGAATATTAAACATATTAGGCCCTTGTTAATCCATCAATACTGAATAGAAAAGAATAACAAAACTAATAGTTAATATTGAATAGAAGAAGCTGCAAAGTGAATACTGAATGTAAGATGGAATCAGAAGAGGATGTAAGATGGCACAAGTATTGGCAAAAACAAATCCTATTGCAAATCAAACAAGGTTATTCTGTATATATATTTATATACAAAGATGGAATCAGAAGAGGATGTAAGATGGCACAAGTATTTACTTGAGAAGACAAGGTTATTCTGTATATATATTTATATACAATAAGATGGAATCAGAAGAGGATGTAAGATGGCACAAGTATTTACTTGAGAAGAATCACAAACAAGGTTATTCTGTATATATATTTGATGTATGCCAAAATATCCCAAAAAATATATATATACAAGCAGTTGTTGAGCCACCTCAAAGTTTGCTTTAATCGTTGAAAGTGCTGCTAATCATATGCACTGAATCTCTTTCTAGTTTAATATGGGTTTGAATCATTGAGCATAGATTATTTTATCAATTAGTGATTAATTAACAGATATATGAAAATGGGTATGGAGTAGAAAAGAACTAAACATAGAGGATAGTAAACTAAAGAACAGAAAATTGGAAAAACCCTTAAATATTACCCTCTTTTAGATGTTATGTCCAGCACAAGAAAAGCCTTGTTGAGGTTGACAACATTAAACTGACACTTCTATTGTTTATCTTCCAAACGGCACAGCAAGGACTCGGCAAAACTCTACTGCCTACATTCATTGCAAAATTCATGAAATACAATCAGACAAGATGTATTGTGCTTCCATGAAAAGGTTACCCTAATTGATAATTGAATAGAAGAAGAACCCCATTAATACTGAATAGAAGAAACAGCAGAAGAAGATGTTGATGAGGAGGAAGAACCCGTCAAAGATTACCGGCGATCGAAGATGGCGATGGAAGGGCGAAGACGGCAATAAGGGCAAAACCCAGAAAGAAACCCTAGGAGAAAAGTGACAGTAGTGGAACGAAGTGCAGCAGTGCAGGCCGGACTCAGAGAATAGAGAGGAGAAGTCGGGACAACGAAGTCGGGACAAGTGGACAACGAAGCACAGCAGTGCAGGCCGGCAGCGGTCGAACGGCGAGGGTCGAACGGCGAGAAAGGGGCAGGCCGGCAGCAGCGGCAAGGTGAGCGGTCGCCGGTCGGCTTCTCTCAGCCCTAGTGTCCGAAATGCGAAGTGCGAAGCAGCGGAGGGGAAAGTGAATAACTCATTCATTCGGCTAGGGTTAAAACAGGTCCAACCCGGATTTTTTTAAATTTACGGATCGGACCGGATTTTTTTAAATTTACGGTCCGGTCCGGATTTTTAATTACGGTCCAAACCGGTCCAAAACCGGACCCGGACCGTAAACCGGAATTTCAGAAAAGCATGGACCGTAAATTCCGGTCCGGTCCGGTCCGATTTTGCACAACCCTAATAACAGCTCATTGGAAAATAATTTAAGGTGTAACTAATTTACATAGTCAACACAATTCAGGCATAATATGCTCCGTAAACAAATCGCACAAAGATTATTATAGTCCTATCAAATCCATGTTACAGGTTTGAGTGTCTAGTTTATGAAAAGCTATATGTTTCTCCTTCGAGTCTTTGGCACGATATTTTGTAACTACATCTCTAAAACATACTCTCCAGCCTCACCGAGTCACTGTACAGAGTAAATAGTCATCAATTCACCATGATTTGCAGTTCCTCTACTTATTTCAGCATGCACCTCCTTACTAGTTCATTGTACACAGAAACACATTCATAAATTTACCATGCTTTGCGGTTCCTTAATCTATTAATCTCACTACAGCTCTTTCCAAATTTTCATCCTTTCATTCATGAATTATTGATTTGAGCTTATCATCTCCAAAATAATCTCGTCACAGGCCACCAAACGGATGCTAGGTTATTATTTATCTAAATCTTATGATTAATTTAGTTCTATCACTGTTCTAATTTGTACAGACAAGTAGCCCTTCAACCAAAATGACTCAATTAACCTCCCACACTATAAATTAAGATGCTTAAACATGAAAAATGAATGTTATTTGACAATCTAATTCTTGAAATACCTCAAACTTTTGAACCCCTTTTCATTTATTCAGATTATAGCCCATCTCATCCCAAATTCCAGGAGGAGATTTGAAAAGAGATTAGCATTAAACTGCTGAAGTTACCTATTTGAGATATGCAAATAAAAAAATATTTTCCGGGTGGATACCTGTCTTCCATCCAAGCAACACTGTACAAGTCCCCTATACTTATTATTATTATTAGTAAATTAGCTTTTGCGAGCCGCTCGTATTCGGCTCGGGCTCATTACGAGCTCAATACCAGACTTGTATTCAAGTTGTTTTATAATATGAATGAGCCGAATACGAGTTTTTAGCTAGCGGAGCCCGAGCCGAGAAGAACAAGATGGACAATTAATATGATGAAAAACAAGTAAAAAAGGGTTGTTAAAGAGAACATCAAAATTCAAGGAGATTAAGTCAGACATAAAATTAATTGGAATTCTCGAGAATTGATTGTCGGCTTCTTGGTAACAACGATGGAGAATAAAAATAACACGGAGGAGAGTAGAAGATGGTGGCGAGTACAGAGCGGTGTCAATCGATTCCAACTATAATTCCGCAATCGATACTTTGGGTGAGGGTTTTCGGAGAAAAGTAGAGGACGGTGACAACTGATTCCAAGTTTTCAATGTAACTATAATTCCGTAATCGATACTTGGGGGAGGGTTTTTGGAGAAGAGTAGATGACTAATCAACAAGGAGGAGAGTAGATGAGGACGGTGTCAATCGATTCTAACTGTAATTTCTTCCTTAATCAATACTTTTGGCGAGGATTCTTAGAGACAAACAAGGAAGAGAGTACTTACATCGTCTCTTCGATGAGATAAATTCGGTTAGGGTTTTTTTAAAGTATTTTTTTAACAAGTTGTCATACCTGGGACAAAATTTTAAAATTTATATTGATGGAATATTTTTGGAGATAAAATTTTAAAATTTATAGGTATTTTTAATTATTTTGAAAGAAAAAGAAAATTAATTATATTATTTTTAATGCTTTTTACCCTAATATTTCATATGGCGCCATTATTTCATATGGCGCCAATATTTCATATGGCGTCAGCAACATAGCCGTCGCCAAAGGTACCATTTATTAGCCACGGTAAAGATTAGCCAACGCCAATTACAAAACTATTAGCGACGACCCTATACTGCCGACGCAAATAATTGGTATTTTTGCCATGCTGATGTTGCCGTCGTTGTGCCGTCGCCAAATATAGACCAATGGCGACGGCAAACTCTTGCCGTCGCCAACAAGCGTGACCAATTGAATTATTTTTTGTAGTGAGAAGGCAAGCCGGTTGTACAGCTGCTCTTTAGGTTAGAGTTAATTAAATTAGGTTAATTAGGAGGTTAGTTTAATTAGGAGATTAGGTTAAGATTGGGCCAGCTGAAGGCTTTTGGGCCAGATTTGGGCATGCTCTTCAAATCAAACAAAATGAGCTGAAAGAAAACTCGTTACCCACCCGAAACCGTTAAAAGTACGGAATCATATAAGTTATTATTTTATGTGAATCAAGATCACATAAAATGATAGAATTTAATATCGTTTTCATTTATTTTTAATGATTAAGGTTGACGGATCGGAATCCGGTTTAATCGGGTATTAAACGGAGAATAAAAAAAAAAAATTTCCGGGTATTACATCAGTGCCCCCTTAAAATAAGTTTCGTCCCGAAATTTAGAATAATGTAACTAATCATTCGACTTCTTTGTAAAACTTAGTTTAATGAAATTGCCGTTTTCTACCATGCAACTACTCAAACATCATAATCAGGCATGCATCAAAGAAACACAATCACTCAATCCAAGGTAAAAGCATGAAAAGTCAAACAACACAGCATCCGAGTACTAACTCGTCAGTACTGAAGTAACAACTAACCCCGCAAAGAACTTGGGATAATTACGTCTAATACTCTCCTCTGTTTCCCCAAGTGGCCTCATCAACTTCTCGTCTAAACCACTGGATCCTCAACATCGGTATCTCCTTGGACCGCAGACGTCTAGTATTGCGCTCAAGGACAGCTAATGGGTACTCTACAAATGTATGGTCGGGCTCAACTATCAGACCCTCATGACTGATGACGTGTCTCGAATCCGAGATGTACTCTCTCAACTGAGATACATGGAAGACCGGATGGACACCCTCTAGTCTTGGCGGTAGTGCTAAACGGTAGGCAACATCTCCAACTCTCTCCAAGATCTCAAAAGGTCCGACATAACGGGAATTCAGTTTCCGCTTAATGCCGAAACGCCGGACTCTTCTCGTCGGTGACACTCTCAACCACACCTGGCACCCACCCTAGACTCCAAAGGTCGATGCCTTTTGTCGGCGTAGGATTTTTGGCGACTCTGAACTGCTAACATCCGCTCCCGGACTAGGGCAATCCGAGCGATGTCGTGCGACATCTCCGCCTAAACAACGTCTCATAAGGACCATCCCAATAGATGCGTGCCAACTGTTATTATACAAAAACTCTACCAGTGGAAGATGATTTGGTCATACCTGTCCCCAATCCAGTATACATGCCCGCAACATGTCCTCTAATGTCTGGATCGTCCTCTTCATTAATGACATATCACTTGTCCTTGGTCAAGCTTTCAACTTGCTATAACCTACAAATGGCACTCCATGTGGAGATTTTTCATATCACTCTATAGTTCCTTAACTGGAGGTTCTAGTTAACCTAACATTGAGTTTCATGTTTTGTGGGTTAGGGGCTCACCACGCTTCCACTGCGCTACTCGGATCAGTATGTTGCCCCCATTAATCCTAATGGTGTTCTCTGTGAGTAAGGATGATCTACGTCTCTCCTTGTAACTTTTCTTTTAATAACAACAAGTTCCCCTCACACCACCCGTCAGTCTAAAAATGGTTCACTTGAGTAAAGAGAAGGCTTATGCTCTAGCCATGAGTATTTGTTGTCTAAAACCTTGGGGTAATCGTCTATATCTGTCGAAACTATGGTTCTTGACCCATGGAATTTCATAATCGGTCTAGATAACTCCTCGCTAAAATAACTCCTCGGTAACATGCGTCTTCAGAAACCCCGAGAATTCGTTATGTCTCATCAGAACTCGACTTACTACTCATGAGGACTATTCAATGTTGTTATCTTTCCTCAATTCCTTTGACCTCCAAACTTAGGGTACATCATGTTGAGCTACAAGTCTTTACCTTGATCTATTTACAATCTTGAGGTGGAGTTTTCTATTTAGCTCCAAGTCCTCTAGGTGTGTAAAAAGTCTACACCGGAGCAATAGTATTAACCATATGATGGTCTTCCATTCTTGTCTTGTGAACTCTTCTACTAGGTAACTCATCTTATACATTTTCTTTCTCCAAATCGGCCTCTAACTGTCAGTTGATCCTTACTACCCATTCCGTGTTGGAACCTCAGTTACTCTGTACTCTTGCACATATCTCATAAAGACATCCTCATCTCAACACCTTATTTAAATCCAGCCAGACCCGTCTTTTGTTACATGACTTTCCTTCTCACTAGTTAAGCTATTCACTTGGTTTACACTTTATCAATCATAGTGTTATTGGTCCGATAGTATAACTTGTATATAAAAATATATCGGTACCATTTGTATAAGAAACCTCAGATGCATATGATTTTCTCACAAATCAAATTCCTCGTATCGCATTTATTATGTTTTCTTTAAACTCATGTCGTTTTACCTTCTTTAAATCTTTACCACTAGTAAGGTAGTTAAATCCCTTTGAGTTTCCTCATATACGCCTTGCGGACTACGTGAGTTGGTCTTATTACTTTCATCAACTCTTATGTCATCTGTCCAGCTTGAATTTTTATTGGAGTACCTCCATTTCTAATTAAACTTTTATATGTACACTTTTCGGTAGTCATCTTATTGGGGTAATACCGGATCCATATACAGCCTTTAGTCATTCAACTTTTCTCCCTCTCAGGTCTGTTCTAGCCAACATGTATATTCCATCTGCAATCACCTCACAACTCGACCACACATTTCACCAAGACTTTCAATCATACTCTCTATGTTTGTGCCTCTTCTGTAATTCTAACTTTCAATCATACTCGACCACACATTCGGGGTGTATTGATTTAACTTCACCATTGCCGTCGTTGATCTCTGAAAGAAATTCACTAGATGTCGATAAAATTCCTTTATAACCTTGTGGTTATTCTTCTTATCTGTCACCCAACCATCACTAGTTAGCCAGCACGTGCAAATTCTCCGTTGATACCAATTAGCCTGTAGTTGACCTTCTATAAGATCGTAGACTTACTTTTATTCTATTTTTTTTTGAGGTTTGATATACCAGATGAAGATAATTCTCTTCCATTTATACCCTTTTATCTCCTTCTACAAATTACACTCCTATAAGAGCAATATACTCTTACGAGTCCAGTTGTATCTTCGTCTACCGTCAACGAACTTGTAATTTCTTCTACACCCTCCTTCCTTGGGGTGCTGCTTGTACTTCCTCTTTTAGAGAAATCCGGTATTTGTTGTATCCCGATCCTTGTTGTAATTCTTGTGTGTTCTAGGAGGTCATATCGCTTCCATGGCGGTGAAATCGGCCCTTCCCATTCTAGCAACCTGTAAGCTTTCATTTGGCGGCTCTTTAATCTTCGTATCGGGATGAACAAAGTATCTTATCTTGACCGTTACGCTCATGATTGTCTCGGTTTCCCATCTTGATTGTGGTGGCAAGTAGCTTGTCGAGAGTGATCATATTCCGCTCTGCTTCTAGCCTCAACTTTCACCTTCTGGTCCGTCAGTAAGCTTAAATTCAATGCCTCTTGTCTAGATCGCTACTATATTTCACCTTGACATTCATGCCTATTTGTGTTTCTAAAGGCATCCCCTTTGTTTGTAACGTTGCTTTACACAATCTTGAAAGAACCTATGTGTTGTCTCTTCCAATTTGTATACTTGCCGGTCATCCAACGCGTTGCCATGACTACCCTCATGTATATTCTTCATTTGATCCTATTGAGTTGACTTGAGATTCCCTTCTTGTCATCGTAGTTGGTGTTGTCTTTTAATCTTCACTTTTCTGTCTCGATGTTCTTCAACAAGCTCGAAGGAGTTGTCCGCCGTTCGTCTACCCTAATGCACAAAAGATGTGCATATTAATCCACACGTTGACACCCTTCAAAATCTACTTAGATGTGTCAAAGGGGTGAGAAACTTGTTATGTTATCTCCGTTAAGGAAATAACATAACTATAATTTCTACTAATCTTCGGCCTACACTTATCTATATCACATAACTTTATACTCAAGCTAATAAGTCCAAAGAGAGTAACAACCTAAAGTCCATACTAAGCATACTGAGATCCGTGGTAGTAGTGGTGGTCAGCCGTACTTTCTATTCCCAACCAGACTATGCATTCATTTGAAAACTAAAAGTCCTTTTTTTAAAACTAGATCCCTTTTCGGATTCCGCGTAATTACTTATTCAGTCTTTCAGAAGATTTCAAGTGCCATTGTTGCCAACCTAGAGCTCTGATACCATGTTGTAACACCCCGAATTCTCAGAACTCGGGACATTACTGGTTAGGACCTCACAATGGGTCCCGAACTCAATTTGACAACAATATTACTAGGATCTTGCAACAAGACACAAATAAGAAAAACCGAAATTTATAAAAAGTATTTTTAAACGGATGAATGCAACAAAATCTAACAGCCTATAGTACTTAAACAACGGAAAAGACTAACTGTCTTTATCATGAAGAATGAAACAACAAGATAACACCCAACCCCACTCTAAGGAGTACGGAGACCCGGCTGACCACTACTTCCGGATCACTCAGCTGCTGTTCTAATCTGCGGTAAATCTAAAAACACAACAAAATAACCATTAGCTAGTTATCTAAACATTAGGAGAATAATAATAGCACACATACACATAAAATCATAAACACTCATCATGCTGTCAACCAATCCATTTATTATCTTCATTTAGGTCGTTCACTCTAATGATACTTATTTTGTGACACGAGGGATTCCCAAACCTCGCCTCCGCCCCCGTGTACCCATCAGGAGTGGATCCGATGCATCTCACCGTGTACCTGTATGGTTTGGGTATAGAGAACCTCCCAGTCTCCTAGCAGAGTTGGGCAGTGATGTCACGGCCCGTTATACATACACTTGGGCCTTAAAACATAATAACCACGGTCGTTCTAGCAAGTTGTTATTTTTATTATAACACACATTGCACACACACAACCATTACCACTCAACTAATATCCAGAAACCAGCTAAGTAAGTCGCAAGGACTTACCTGAATCAAACCACAACTCTCAAAATCTCAACTCGGTCTGCAACCGTAGAAACTCAAACGCCTATCAAACAAGGCATGTGGATCAAAATCACATTCCATACTCTTAGAAGTTATAAACTTCTAAGATGTACAATCTCATGAAGAGAAATTACGAAAAAGACCCTCTTAAGGTAGAATGACCATTTTACCCTTGATCCCGGAAACTCCAAAAAAGTCTATCGTTTAGTTCTAATATTCTCTTCTAGGACCTATGTCCTATATCTAGTTCTCCTAGAAAGGTTTAGTGAGGATTTATAAGAGTTACACAAAATTTTAGATTTTCATAAAAAGTCGTTAAGGTCCGACTTTGGGTTAAGATCTAATACTCTAATGAAAGATAAGGATTCCGGAATAAAATTTCTAAACTTCTATGATATGCATACTAAATCTCCAAAGTTGGGATAAAAGCTGAAATTTCTCATACTTAGTAAATTTTCCTATGCTGTAAAAACAGCCCCACTGTCCTACTTTGAATCCTTATAAGTCTTAATCCGACCGTTAACTTTCTCTCAATTTTTAACACAGTAAACTACCTATATCTATCTACCACATATCCAAAATTCAACGGTGGATGTTCGAGTTAAGGCATTAAACTGCAGCCTTACATTCAACAGTTTCTACACCAAACAAATTAAAACTACACCCTTAAGCAGACAAGTTCTACTTCAGTTCCCCAGCCAGCAACCCTAGATGACATCCCATACAGAATACACACACAACCAGCAACCTTCCTACTCACTTCTCCCTCACCTACCTTACCCTCTTTATTGTTGTCCCTAATGTAACAAATTCATACCGAAAACAAGAAGAAACGGAAGGCTAAACTGAGGACTCACATGGAGGGAAAACTTGCGACTGTCCAAGTGCTGTGCGCGGTGTGCCTCGGAACTGGCTGCAAAGAGACGTGTGGGTGTGTCCGGTTCTGGCTGCAAAGAGACGTGTGGGCGTGTCCGGTTCTGGCTGCAAAGAGACGTGTGGGCGTGTCCGGTTCTGGCTGCCACGAGACCTGCTGTACCATGGTGCTGTTACTCAAGAAAACAGAAGGGAAGGAGGAGGAGACGGCCTTGGGCTCACCTGGTGGTCGACGGGGAAGGTTACCGGGCTCCGGTGGCTGCTAGCGTCGCTGCGAGGCTTCCGTCAGTTGCAACTCGTCCCAGTTCAGAGGCGGAAATAGGTGGCTTCAGTGACTCGTCTCGCGTCTGGTTAATTGCTGGATGTAGAGTCTCGGTATGTGATTCTCCCTGGGTTCCTGGTGAAGGCGAGCGACGTCCCCAAGCAACCTATTTGTCCCGGCGGTGGTGGCGGCTAAGCAGATCTAGATGGGAAGGGTATCGGAAATGCGTAAGGTGGTTGTTGCGATAGAGAGGAAGGAGAAGGCAAGCCGGTTGTACAGCTGCTCTTTAGGTTAGAGTTAATTAAATTAGGTTAATTAGGAGATTAGGTTAAGATTGGGCTAGCTGAAGGCTTTTGGGCCAGATTTGGGCCTGCTCTTCAAATCAAACAAAATGAGATGAAAGAAAACTCGTTACCCACCCGAAACCGTTAAAAGTACGGAATCATATAAGTTATCATTTTATGTGAATCAAGATCACATAAAATGATAGAATTTAATATCGTTTTCATTTATTTTTAATGATTAAGGTTGACGGATTGGAATCCGGTTTGATCGGGTATTAAACGGAGAATAAATTTTTTTTTTTTTTTCCGGGTATTACAGTTGGAATCTTGTCTCCAAACCGTCGACGGCTTTGCATCAGATTGTCCTGGCAAGGTATTTTCACCACACTGACTTCCTCTCTTCAAATCTAGGTTGGACCTAGTTATTCTTAGAATAGCGTTTGGGTAGCCAAGTCGCTCTTTTTTAGAAGGAATTGGATTACACGTTGGAGATCACTCTATACTCCACATTTGTGACAAATGAGTTCCTTTTTTTAGTTGTGATAGATCTTACGTCCCCTGATCAGCATCTCAAGCATGAAATAAAAACGTTATGTTTGCTCTTTTTCTTCTATTGTGCATAGACAAGATCTTGCGCATTCTTTTTTTTTTTTTTTGAAAAGGTTACGTATATTACGAGGGGATTTAAAGTGGTCACTAAACCAACATAGCAAGAACATAAACATAAGGAATTACAAAGAGCAAGCCTAAGCTAGTGTGATGCCGAGTAACCGAGCCTACCAAGTCGAGTTGGCGGAACGGTCAGCCCACTTAAGAGAGGCATAGTTCTTCACAACGGAGATGATTAGATGAGCACATGTCGCAGGGGAAGTATTGCCATGGATGATTTCGTTTCTTACTTTCTATGCAAAATAGACGTAAGCAATTATAGAAGAGAGGCGGACGTTGTCAAGCAGATAATGTTTTCTTGGCTTATTGCTTTCGATCCTGGCCCAGATCTCTGATCCATAAGCGTAAGGGGATGGGGCCTTGGTCCAACGTGAAATGGAGTCTAGGACTAGGCAAGAAAAGTTGCAAGCATTCCAAAGATGGTAGGCGTCTTCACGATGAGAATCACAAAGGCGACAGGTGTCGTCGGGGACGATGTTCCAAAGTTTAAGCTTGGAGAGAGTGGGTAGTTTGTGATGAAGACTGATCTAGGCTATGAAGGAGTATTTGGGAATATTGAGACCCTTCTAGATGTGCTTGAGGTTAGGAGAGTATCCCTAGGGCGTGAAGGACATGAAATGAGAGTAGGCAGCCGAGGTGTTGAACGAGTCATTAGGTGGGTGATGGGGTACATAGTGGAGGTAAGCGGCCTACCTAAGATCTCGTCTCTCACTTTGAGTATCATATTCCAGGTATGACTATGGTAGTTTTTCGGCTCGACGTCCCAAATGGTGGATCGCTTGAGGAGGTTTTTATGGACCCAGAAGCTCCAACAATTATCATGGTTGTGTTATGGAATTGTTATAGAATTCCTCACTAATTATTGGGTTGCTTGGTATACATCAACGCCAACTCTTCCTTGATGTTACAAGCACATGTTTTTCCTCATCTCTCTACTGCTCTTCAGCCTTCCTTTTTTACATTTATTTATTATCATTTATAACAAGTTTTTTTCATTTACTAAAAATGAAAAAAACTCTATTTTCGAGATTCGATTTATGTGATTCTATAGCGAATTTAATTACAAGATTTTCGGACAATAATTTTTTTAAAAAAATCATCTATTTTTTCAATTTCATTTTAATAAAAAAATTCTTTCGAAAATTGCGTCAGTAAAAATCATTGATTATAAAACGGTAATTCCTTTTTATCCACAAAGAGATTTCTTATATAGATCTGAAGACGACAGTTAGTATCAGAAATGGAGAGAAGATCAACTGTGGAGAGGCGAGAACAACAACAAGATCTCAATGAAAATCCAACTGCAGGTAATCTTTTTCCTCTAATTATAATTAAATTCGTCTTAGGTTTTCATCATATGTTATCGTATAAAAAATATTGGGTAAATTTAGAGAAATGATTTCTGTACTCAAAAGGATTTGTCACTTGTTCTTCACTTGTCTATCTTTGATTTTACATTGTTAAAAGCAATCATCAAACTTAAGGGTTCTTTTATATTTCAAGAATCGATTTAAATTTGGATAAAAATTAAGAATGATATAACTTAGATTCTTAATAAAGAGTTTGATTCGTTGTTGTAACAATATGGTTATTGAAATCACAAGAAAATTCATTTTAATATGAGGATCAAATTTGTTAATAACACAAATCATTGATAGCTAAAATCATTTCTCTTTCAGTTTTATAGCTTACTACCGTAACCACTTTCACATGTTGGTGGTTTATGGACTAGATCGGAACATCACGGTTCAGTTCAATATGATCTCGACTGTTTCCTTATTACACTTTTACTTTTTAAAAACATATATGGATTAGACCGTAACCACTTTTGCTTAAGAAAATACTTCCGGTAAAATGTAATAAATGGTCTAGGATCAAATATGATCATACACAGGTTAGTTTTTACGGTCTAAGACTAGACTGTAATTTCCAACTGTGAAACCGAAACTGAACTAAACGAAAATAAAAACTGTGAACTGAAACTGAAACCGAAACCGAAACCAAACAAATTGAACTGAAAAGCCCCGAATCATTCTTATTTCGATTTTACAAAATCAAGACCGAACAAGCCCTAAAACCTTTTCAAAAAAAAGCAAGGTTGAAAGCAAAATTTTGCTCTAAACATTACAAATGTAATTAATAAAAAAAAAAGATTCCATTTTTGTTTTTCTTACTACACCGTATCCATACACAACCGTTGTCTTTGTTCCCTTGTTTTAACTATTCACTATTCTTATATATTTTGAAATTTCTAACGTAAACAAAGTACTTATCATTACTCTTCATCACATTCACAAGAACATATTGATCAACTAATCTCATTTTGCTATCCAATAGTAGCAGCGCGAATGGACGAGGAAGAAAACGACAACCCGATAGAAGAAGTCCGGTTAACCGTTCCAATAACCGACGATCCAAATCTCCCATGCCTAACATTTCGTGCATGGGTATTAGGGTTATCCTCATGCATAATCCTTTCGTTCGTAAACCAGTTTTTCTCGATGAGAAACAACGCGTTGTCGGTGTCATCAGTGGCCGCGCAGATCGTGTCACTTCCCTTGGGGAGGTTCATGGCCGCGACACTCCCCAAGAAGACGGTGACGGTGCCGGGATTCGGATGGTCGTTTTCGCTCAATCCAGGGCCATTTAATCTTAAGGAGCATGCTTTGATTACGTTGTTTGCAAGTGCAGGAAGCAGTGGTATGTATGCGGCTCATATTATTATTTCTGTTAAGGCTTTCTATCATCGTAAGATGGATCCTGTTGCTGCCATGTTGCTCGCCCAAACTACTCAGGTATTATTGTAATTAAGTTTAATTATGATTTAGTTATTTGTGTAAAGCATGCCTTGCGTCCTATAATCTACTTTAGTTAGTAGTTAAACCTCATGTAGCATGAAAACCGAACCGGAAATAGGTACAACGAGGAAGCTTATGATAACTTATTGAATGATATATTATATATATAACCCTACACAAATTAAATGAAAAAGTACACCTTTTTGATGAATTTTACAGGTACATTAACTCCATAAGCTCTGTTCTGTCAAAAAATCATCAAGCTTATAAAAAAAATAATAAGTTCGTTAAATCAGCTACATATATCAACTAATTAACCATTAATCTCCAAGTTCAACCACAATAAGTTTCGGCTCGACTCTTTCAAGTTTAAGGTTCCCAATACCCTACGTCTACTAAGTTGGTTGTAGCAAAGCCCAAGTTGTACAAGGACATCATATTGTCAAAGTCTGATACAGACGGACCGGGATCGTGTATATACGAGCGCACATGCGCATAAGTCTCAAACCCAACACATAAATCCGATGAGACTCCATCCTAAAACCAATCGGCAATAAGAGGAGTAGTCCACCGACCTTATATACTAGACTCGGAGTGTCCACAACTTTCGATGTGGGAATCGAACTTAGTATCTCCAACACGCCCCCACAAGTGCAACTAGTGGATATAGACCGAGTTGCACTTGTCTTGGAGTTAGGATCGCGAGCCGAATAAGCTAACCGCTCTAATACCATGTCAAAGTCCGATACAGACGGATCGGCATAGCAGGGGTCGTGTGCATACGAGCGCACATGCGCATTAGACCCAAGCCTAACACATAAACCTGATGAGGTTTCATCCTAATACCAATTGCAATAAGAGGAATAGCCCAACGACCTTATATACTAAGCTCTGAGTTTCCACCAATTTCGATCTGAGAACTTATTATCTCCAACATATATATTGTAGTACAAAAGATGCAGATGTTGTGAGCACAAGGTTGTCAACGTATTCGAGTAGGTAAGTCGTAGCATGACTGTCTTGGTGTATGCATAGGGACCGTGAGAGTGACTACTATGACAACCAAGATTATAAGTTTGTAACACCGTATATTCGATGGTATCAAAGAGAATCTTGGGTTATGAGCGTGCTTGACTCGGTGGACGGTCACTCGTCTGATAGAGGGTCATTGGGTTGACGAGGACGTTAGCAGTTTAAGGTGGCGGGATTTTAACACCGTATATTTGAGTGGTTAATTAATAATTGAGTTGATACTGTTAACAATAATTTTCTTTTTCATTAATGGTTGAGCAAGAATAAAAAAACTCCGAAGTTAAGTTTGATTGAGAGGAAAATTGTACCAGGTGTAGCCTCTTAAGAAGTCTTTGTACAAGCATGATTAACACGGGTTTTCTTCCCAAAGACCTCGCTTCTTACATTTGACACTTGAATGGTGGGATATTGTGGAGATATGTAAAAATTTGGAGGGCTTCTACCCAAGATGAGGCAAGGAAAGAAATCATGAACTAGGAAGGTCTAATTTTCCCCATTTTGTGGTGATGATTGCCGGAGTTATGCTGGTTAGAAAATGCTTTGGATCGACATATTTGTCACCATGTCGCATGTATTATATAACTTTAACTTAACCCTAAATCCCTAAATCTATCTCTAACATTTCCCTCAAGATAGAACTGAGATTCAACAACTCCAAGATTGAATAATAGAAACTCGAAGGTTTTTGGTTTTTGACCCTCCTCTTTACTTTTCGTTGAAGGTGTCTTGAGCGAAAGTTGTTGTTGGAGCAAAGAGATGTAAGGAGGATTTGATGGATCTCATACTCTTTGTTTTGTTGGCAATAATAGCACGCCGATAGGTTGTTGTAGCGAAGGGATGCAAGGAGAACTTGATAGACTCTTCTTTGCTCCTTATTTGTTGGCGATAATACGCCGATGTATTGTTGTAGCAAAGGGATGCAAATAAGACTTGATGGACCTCTCTTCTTTGCTTTGTTGGCGATAATAACACGCCGATAGGTTCAGTCATAGGACTATGGTTGGTTAGCGTCATATGTCGTTGATGGGAGACGACGATTGTTGATGGGTGAAGGTAGTTGTTGATGGGCGGCAACGGCGATGGGATGGACAAAGGCCCAATTTATGGTTTAGGGTATAGGCGGAAGACTACGACAATAGGGCACTGATTGATTGACGTCCTAGGGCGCCGGTAGGTTTAGGATCGTTGTTTTGATATCATGTAGAATTTATTAATCGTAAAGATTGTTTTTTATTGACTTGATATCATTTATATACAACATAAACGTAGAGATAAAACGATAAATTACATATAGTTTTAACCTAACCGGCATTAAATCTATCTCTAGCAGGTTTGAACTACTAAACTATGGAAATAAATTCTACTAATTTTTGCATGAGTATCGGATTTGTGTTTAAGTGAAAATATCAAACAAAATCCGTAAACGTGTGAAATCCTCACCTTATTTGTCACACCAAATTTATTAGTGTAGTAATTATTTAAGCAAAATTGAAAGATATAAGAATACAAAATAAAATGATAATGTCTAAAAAAAATAGAAATGTTATTATAAGAAAAACTTTTACTCTAAGAAATAAACTCTTACCCCGTTTGGTTAGAAGTTCAAAAACGGAAACAGAATGGAAATAAATCTAGTCCATATGCTTACCTTATCCATAAATATTTTTTGGAATCATTTATTGTGTTTGCATGTAAAATGTAGTTGTTTTCTGCATTTTGTTTCACTACATGGTATCAACACTAATCGAATTTTATTACAATTACTTAAAACCACAAGGAATGATTCCATCAAATTTCATGAATAGTAGCATACATATGGACTAAATTCGTTTCCGTTTCTGGAGTTGGAACCAAACTGAACCTTATTCTTTTAGAAAATAGTATATGAAGTATTTTTGTATTTCTAGAAACATGATGTAGGTCAACCTTAACTTTCCAATTAGATCAGTAATGATTTATGCAACCTTAAATACAAAGCTTTTGTTTCATACACTGATTTAACTCTTGTTTGCAATTGATGAATAGTTACTTGGCTATGGATGGGCTGGTCTATTCAGAAAATACTTAGTCGATTCTCCATACATGTGGTGGCCATCAAACCTAGTTCAGGTTTCTCTCTTCAGGTAACATTCTCATTCTTTTCATACCATATCTTCATAATAAAATGATACAAAAACAACGTTAGTATCCAACGTTAATATTCACTTCATGCATGATGTAGGGCACTTCATGAACATGACAAGAGAGGAAGGAAACAACTAACGAGATTACAATTCTTCATAATAGTGATCGTCACAAGCTTCTCATACTACATCATACCCGGCTATTTTTTCCCTACGATTAGTTGCATCTCGGTTGCGTGTTTCATATGGAAGAATTCGATCCTCGCACAACAACTCGGGTCAGGGATTCATGGTCTTGGCTTTGGCTCGTTCACTTTGGATTGGAATGCCGTCTCTACATTCTTAGGAACCCCGCTTTCCACCCCACCCTCCGCCATTATCAATACTATCGTTGGTTTCATCATTACCGTTTATGTCATCCTCCCTATCGCGTATTACTCCAATTGGTATCAAGCAAAACGCTTCCCCTTCATCTCCTCCGGCACCTTCGATTACACCGGCCATAAGTAAGTCTTGTTGGTTTCGTAAACTTGTATGGTTCTTACAATGTGTAAAAGAGGCGAGACACATGAACACCTAGGTGTAAATTTTACAATCTCCACTTGGACGCGTCTAGTTGTTGAAGATAATAACTTCCCATGTCCAAAGTGGGAAGCTTCTGAGCCAATTTTACAATCTCCCACTTAGGCGCGTGTAGTTGTCTAAGATAATAACTCCCTACGTCTAAAGTGGGAGAGTTCGAGCCTAATATACAAGGTCGGTGGTGTACTTTTTACCAATTGGTTTTAGGATGAAACCCACTGAACTTATGTATTGGAATTAGGTTTAAAGTACGCGTGTGCTCAGATGCACACGAACTCCGCTCTACAGTTCAACACAATTGAACTTTATAGTTTATACAAGGTTGGTGGCTAACACGTATGTATATTCGTATACACACGTCGACCCCGCTCTACGACTCGTCTGTATCGGACTTTAACACATTGCATAAGTCCGCATAGAGTCACCTTTTTCTTTTTCACATAACATGAGTGTGTGTATATGTATGTGCAGGTACAACATTAGTCGCATTATAGACAAGAAGTCGTTCACACTTGATCAAACATCCTACGATAGATATAGTAAGTTGTACCTCAGTGTGTTCTTCGCCATGGATTACGGGTTGAACTTTGCAACCCTAACGGCAACCATTACACATGTTGCATTGTTCCATGGAAAGTAAGTTCAACTAATTAGTGTGGTTCTTCTTAGTTCTCTAGGATAAAGATTAACCCTAGCTATAATGCTTATAATAATACATTTCATTCTTTAATTAGGTCAATATGGAGGCTATGGAGCAAGGCCAAGGCTAACATGAATGAATTCTCAGACGTGCATTGTAGGATAATGAAGAAGAACTATGAGCAAGTTCCTCAATGGTGGTTCGGCGTTCTCTTGGTGCTTACGTTAGGGCTCGCGTTGTTCGCTTGTGAAGGCTTCGGTGGTCAGCTGCAACTCCCTTGGTGGGGGCTTCTCTTAGCTTGTGCCATTGCTGCTGGCTTTACATTACCAGTTGGGATCATCCAAGCAACCACCAACATGGTATCAAACTCAATTTCTCTCTTCTTTGAAACGTTACTACATAATTATTTTTTTTTGGTAAAACGTTACTACATAATATATGTTACAACTTATAACAAGTAAAATGACACATTAGGTTATTTCTAATGTTTTAATTCGACATAACAATCAAGTTACACAAGTCGGGTTATTTTGGATCGGGTTGTTGTTGGATCGAGCTGGTCATTCTCACGTCGGTCTTTAGTTACTTGCAGATGTAGGTCTTTATCAAAACAAATCTCCTTTTGATTTATGATCATCATGCTTTTAGTCGGATTATAAGTACATTCAAGGTCATTTTGTTTTGTGATCACATGTAAATTAGAGTTGGTTTGTAGGTCTTTATCGAATCAAATAATTTCGATTTAATCATTACTGAATTTTTTTATAACGAAAAACGGTTAGATTGACCTACCTCCTAGATGTATAGTTTAATCAAAAATATCTGTATGGATGATGACACATAGTTCGGGATCACTAAGAATAATTTGTATTGGGTATCTTAATTTCCAAATGGATCAACCGATCAACAACACAATTAATTTATCTGAAACATGCCTAATTTGGATTTCGTCAAACAACGAAGATTCAATTTGGGGTCGGATATAATCATATCGACCTCTCACGGATAACTCCAAAGAACTTGAGTGTCTTAGATTTCGATCTTTTTTATTTTGCAATCTAATAGATTCTTGCAAGGCCAGTATTAGGGCACATGTTTTTGCTTTTAGTACCGAATTATAGTTTTTTTTTTTCCACCAAGACTGAGAATCTCTTCGTTGTAGTTCCGGATAACAAAACTGATGGAGATAACAAAGTCAAGTTTAGAGCCATTGAAATTAAGTTTGTAAATATTATGGTTGGTTTCTAGATTTTTATTGAACTGGATCATTTCGACTTGAAGATCATCAGTTTTTAGTTGGATCATTTCGGATTATAGGTACATTCAAGGTCATTTCAATTTGAGATCATCACTTTGGTTATAGGTAAATTAGGGTTTGTTTCCGGGTCATGAGTTTCTACAAATTTGATGATTGAATCATGTAGAGTAAACCAATTAAATAAGTTTTTAGCACGGTTATGTTGCTAACGAGGTATATATGATTTATTGTAATGCAGCAACCAGGACTAAACGTGATCACAGAGTTGCTAATCGGATACCTATACCCAGGAAGACCCCTAGCTAACGTAGCCTTCAAGACTTACGGCTACGTGAGCATGTCCCAAGCACTATACCTCCTCTCGGACTTCAAGCTCGGCCACTACATGAAAATTCCTCCGAAATCAATGTTCGTCGTGCAACTCGTGGGCACCGTCGTCGCTTCCCAAACCATCTTCGCCACTGCATGGTGGCTCGTAGAGTCGGTCGAGGGCATTTGTGACCCGGCCGTCCTACCCGAGGGCAGCCCATGGACATGCCCTAATGACACCGTCTACTATAGTGCCTCGATCATTTGGGGCGTAGTAAGCCCTGCCCGAATGTTCACTCGTGGGCTCGGGGTCTACCCCGAGCTCAATTGGTTTTTCCTTATTGGATTCGTCGCCCCCATCCCCGTGTGGTTTCTGATCCGGGCATTCCCAGATCAGAAATGGATCACGTTAATCAACATGCCCGTGATCCTCGGGGCTACCGCGATGATGCCTCCCGCGAGGACTATAAACTACTTGGCTTGGGGATCGATGGGAATCTTGTTTAACTATTACATCTTTAAGTGGTACAAAGGGTGGTGGGCAAGGTATAACTACGTGCTAGCGGCGGCACTTGACGCCGGGGTGGCGTTTATGGGGATTCTCGTGTTCTTCGCGTTGCAATATCATAACGTCGACGGCGTCAACTGGTGGGGATTGGATATCGATGATCATTGTCCATTGGCTACGTGCCCTACAGTTCCTGGGGTACGGGTAACCGGTTGCCCCGTACTTTGATATTATGTTAACTAGATGGTAACGGTTAGTTCTTGATTTGTTTTTGAGTTTATGGATGTTTGTGTTTTGTTTTTATGTTGTGTATCGTAGGCTCTATGCTATAAATAGGCGTTTTGATTAATTTGTTACTCAATTCAGTGAAGTTTAGTGAATAATTTTAAGTCAAACTTAGCACAAATTTGTGGGGTCGTGCAAATTTGACCCGGCCCGGACCAGGTTAAAGGACCGTGCGGATTTGACTGCTCCGGAAAACCCAGTTCAGGGGATTCCAGGTTCCGATCCAGGGTCGGAAAAAACCGTCGGATCGGACCGGGTCAAAAAATTATATTATTACTTTTTCTTTGACAATTTTTTTTGAAAATTTACGTTTATTAGAAAGAAGATAGGATGTACAACAAGTCTACTAAACTAGAGAGGGTATATGTGAGACAAAGAACAAGAGAAAGAGGGAGGTGTGCGAGAGATGGGAAAATCAGTGGAGATGGATCTCAAGCGTCTTAGCCTAGAAGATGGAGTAAGGGGATCGATCATTCCAATCCAATAGTGTGAAGAGAAACTCTTAATTATGAGGATGATGTTGTTAGCACAAATGATAGCATTGACAGGGATGTTGTTGAAGATGAGATCGTTCCTCGTCTTCCAAGTGCAGTAAATGAAGGCGGTAATACTAGAGACACGGACATTTTTTGAGGAAGCTTTGTTGGTTTCTTGTTTGAGAGCTAAGCCAATTCCAAAGGTTGATAAGGGGTGGTAAGGGGAGGTGGACCCATCTTGAGATGATGTCGAGAACCATAGAGGTGAAAGAGCAGTTTGTCCTGAGGTGACGTTCATCTTCAGGGTACGGAGGCAAAGCTTGCAGTTGTTACTAGAGATGAGGAGTCAATTAGGGAGTTTTGTGAGAGTGGGGAACTCTTTGTGACCAACGAACCAGGAAATGAATCTGCATTTTGGTACATTGAGCCTATTCCAATTAGTGGTGCACCAAGGGGTGGTAGGGTTAGAGGTTTTGAAAAGATTGTAGGACATGGCCGTGGAGAAGGAGCCATTGGGGTTGGTTATTGAGCTCATACAGATAGTAGGAGACGAGGTAGAGAGGACTTCATCACGAATCTTGATGATCATGTTCCTTTTACAATTTTATATTATAGTTAGTAACCTAGGGTTTTCACCTTTTACAAAAATTTTAATATAAAACCTATTGTAGATGCTTTGTACGCTGAAGGTGACCTCTTTATCTGTCCAATTTGGTATGTAGGTAGGGTCTCGGGCCTATTGTTGAGTATGTTTGAATTGTCACACTTCATAAAACCGGATCGAGGGTTTTATCGAGCGCTATACTACTATGTTAGTTAGGGCTTTATCGAGCATTATATATTCGTGTTTAACCTATAGCCACTAAATATGTTGTTATTTGTAATTCAATCTTCTCAATAAAATCTCTCTACAATATGGAAACAATCATTTTTGAATGGACCACGTTATATTTGGGGTCTTTCTTATTGTTTATTTATGTTTTTTCTCAAACCCGTTACAACGCTTAATTTGAATCTTCTTTGAACGGATGAGTCTTATTACATTGAGGGTCTATTTGATATTTATATCCTAATACCAATATATCAAAATATGTGACTAACATCTGACATTTGAGATGAGATATATTACATATCAAAACCGATAATTTGTATAATATAATTTGTTATGATATTTCCTGATAGGGGTCGATATGATAACATATATTGACGCAAGTATTTCTTTGTATTCTAGCCAAAGTTTTGGTCTCATATTTAGACGGATCAAATGAATCTTACAATCCGATCAGAAGTATGTTTTATTACAAAAATATAGCATCTTTTTACTTAACAAATTCGTTAGTTAACAAAAATAACATAGTTAAGGGTCTGTTGTAATTTATTTATGCATGTTTCATTTAGGGTATGTTTACTTGTAGCTTATTTGTGTTTCATTTAGTTCATAAATTATGAGTTTAATTTTTGTAGGTGTTTACTTAGAGATTGGTTTATTTTTTAAGGAATTTATATGGGTTTATAAACCACTTAAAAATAAACTTTTCAGACCAAGCCACCAAGGTTATTTTTGCTTGCATGAGTTTATTTTTGTTTAAAACCCGATTTTGGCCTTGTGGTTTTCCATCTTGATATTATTTGTTCATCCCAGAGTATTCAACGTTATTGTTCGGTTTTTTAGGGGCATGAGAGTCTTTTGAAGTAAAATAAACCCAAAAAATAAATTCCAAGTAAACAACTTTATCTAATTTATTTATATAAACCCATCAAGAAATAAACCTGAAAATAAACTATAAACTCATTTAGTTTATAAACCCGAAAATAAACTAATCTACAAGTAAACAAGCCCTTAGTTTATAAATTTTGAGTTTAAATATTGTAGGTGTATATTTCTCTATGAATTTATCTGGGTTTATAAATCACTTTAAAATAAACTTTTCAAACCAAGGTTATTTTTGCTTGCATGAGCTTATTTTTAATTTAAACCCGATTTTAACATTGTGTTCCTCAATCCCGATATCATTTGTTCATCCTTAGGTATTCAACATTATTGTTCAATTCTTTTAGGGGCAAGAGAGTCTTTTGAGGTAAATAAACCCAAAATATAAACTTCAAGTAAACAACCTTATCTGATTTATTAATATAAACTCGTCGAAAAATAAACCCGAAAAATAAACTATAAACTCATATAAACTCATTTAGTTTATAAACTCTAAAATAAATCAATCCATAATAAACATGCCCTTAACTTTCAATGATCGAACGTAGTCCATGCAAAAGTAATATGAATTTGTTATCCTTAAAGTGTTAATGTGTGATAACTGAGTCCTTGACTCAACACCTTTCATTAACTGGTATATAAAGAGGTTACAAAAGAGGTTACAAAGAGCCGTAATTACGAAGATACCCTTAAGGTAATTAAGCTAACTAAATGTAGAATATATAAAGAGGTTACAAAGAACCGTAATTACAGAGATACCCTTAAGGTAATTAAGCTAACTAAATGCAGAATATATATGCGCTAACAATCCCCCACAGTCGAAGTTGGAGGATGACGAATGCAGAGACGGGATCTGAAGTCTAGAAAAAGAGGTGAGGGAAGGCCCTTCGTGAATATATCCGCGTACTAGTGATTGGAAGGGACGTGAAGAACGCGAAGGTGGCCCAAGGCAATCTTCTCCCACACAAAGTGGATATCCATCTCAACATGTTTGGTGTGCTGATGCTGCACAGGATTAGATGATAGATACACAAAACTAATGTTATCACAATAAACAATGGTGGCCCTCTTGAGAGGGACATAAAGCTCAATCAGAAAATTGCGGAGCCAACAAGTTTCGGCCACGACATTAGCAACACCGTGGTATTCAACCTCAACACTAGATCGGGGCATAGTAGGCTGGCGCTTGGAGGACCAAGAGATCAAATTGTCCCCCAAGAAGACACAGTATCCGGAGGTGGAGTGACGGGTATCGGGACACCCACCCCAATCGGCATCGGAATAGGCGGTGAGACCCGTAAATGACGTGGCTGTCAGATGTAGGCCGAAATCCGGAGTAACCTGTAAGTATCGAATGATCTGTTTGAGAGCTTGAAAGTGAGGCTCCCGGGGATCGTGCATGAACAAACAACACTGTTGGACGGCGTATGATATGTCAGGTCTGGTGAAGGTGAGATACTAAACAGCTCCTGCCAAACTACGGTACAGACCAGGGTCAGAAACAGGAGGGCCGGCGTTAGCCTCGAGTTTCGACCGGGTCTCGACAAGTGTGGAGGAGGGCTTGCAAGAAGCCATATGCGCTCGACTGATGATCTCCCTGGTGTACTTGGCTTGTGATAGAAACATCCCGTATCATGACGCGTAACCTGTATGCCCAAAAAATAGGTGAGAGGCCCAAGATCAGTCATAACGAATTCTGATTTCAACACAGCCATCAAACGGGTTCATAAGCCAGAAGAAGAAGCAGTTAGAACAATATCGTCAACAACAATAAGTATGCCATGTCAAAACCAGAGGTGTAGACAAATAACGACTGGTCACTCTTGCTGCCAGAGAAACCGTTAGACTAAATATAGGTAGCAAACCGATGAAACCAATCCCTAGGTGCCTGTTTTAGACCGTACAAGGACCGTCAAAGTAGGCATACGTGATCCGGGAACTGTGCATGTCAAAAACCGAGAAGCTGATGCATGTAGACGGTTTCCTGGAGATGTCCGTGGAGGAAAGCGTTCTCAACATCGAGCTGATGGATGGGCAAACCAAGGGACATAACAAAGCTCAAAACGATCCGAATGGTTGCCGGTTTGACAATTGGATTGAAAGTCTCATCGCAATCTACACCTTCCTGTTGAGATTTCCCGTTGACCACTAATTGCGCCTTATGGCGCTCCAGAGAGCCGTCGGACCTGAATTTATGCTTAAACAACCACATTCAGCGAATAATATTAGTAGCCGAGGGCCTCGGAACAAGTTCCCACGTACCATTTTTAATAAGAGCACGGAATTCATCTTGCATGGCGGTAAGCCAGTTCGGGTCCTTCAAAGCTAGAATGGGTGACTTTGGAAGGGGTGACGGAGTGGGTGGGGCGGTGAGCATATTGTATTTAGGGTTCGGTTTATGGATGCCGGCTTAACCACGGGTGGTCATGGTGTGGCTGGATCGGGGTGCGTGAATAGAGCGAGAGCGAGCGGCTAGTCGGGTGGGTATCGATCTCGTCATTAGCCCGCGGGAAAGGTCTGTTGGGCCGTTTGTGGAGCGTGCTGGGGTGGCAGGCTCATTAGAGGGAGGTGTGCCAGGTGCGGTAGTAACGGGCCGAAGGGTTTTGGGTGGGCCGTTTGTGTCCGATGTGAGGAGGTGGTCGAGCACCAAGGGGTGCAGCGAACCGGTGGACGGGCTAGTGTCGTGGGACAGTGGGCTCGATTGTGGTGAGAAGGGAAAGGTGGTCTCATCAAATGTCACGTGGAGAGAGGTGATGACTCGTTTGGTGTCGAGGTCAAGGCAACAAAAACCATGGTAAGAGACCGAGTACCCAAGGAATACACACGGAGTGGAGCGAGTGCGAGTTTGTGGATAGACGTGGAAACAATGTTAGGATAACAAAGACACCCAAAGACTCGAAGGTAAGAGTAGGACGGGGTGCGATAATATAACGCAAGTGTCGGAGTGCGAGACCCAAGAGTAGTAGTTGGGGTGATGTTATGGAGGTATGTGGCCATGTGAAGGGCGTCGACCCAATATGAATGTGGGAGAAACACATGAGTGAGGAGGGAACGAGTGATGTCGTTAAGGGACAGAATAATACGTTCGGCTTTGCCATTTTGTGGTGAAGTTTGAGCACACGCAAAACGGATTTGTTTGTCTTGTCTTCCGCAAAAGGAGGTGAAGGCGTGGTTATTAAATTCTCCACTGAGATCACATTGAAACGATTTTATTGGGCTCCTAAATTGATTTTGAAGGAAAGAGTGAAAGTGAAGGAATTTAGCGAATGTATCGTGTTAACGCTAGAAACGTGTAGCACAAAAGTCTTAAATTTATAACTCGATATATTTTTCCTAACTCCTAGCAAACCCACAGTGTATGGGTCGTTTTGTAGCAAGGATAGTATTCCGAGGTTGAACACAAAGATTAAGGTGAAATCAAATCAAGCAAGTGACCAAGTATAGTGCAAATCTAGTGAGGAAAAGATGAAAGAAATGAAAATCATGATATTTTTTGGTTTGGTTTTGTGGGGTGATCAAACAAAGATCACAATGATATAAGATAGCAAAACAAACTAACGAATCTAGCTAACCACACTAATAAGCAAGACAAACACGAGATATGTGATTAAAGATAGAAAAGTGGATTCTAGGGGTTAGAAATTCCGATTATGGCATTGGACTCAAGCTTCTAATCAACCTTGGATAAACTATGGTGTGTTGGGAAAGGGTGTTTCTCAAATGGGATCAATCACCAGGTAGGTCTCATGGTCCACTAATCCCGCACCTAAGGTCCTATCACCGGGTAAGTCTCTAGGAACCTAAGGATGGGAATTCTACACAAACCGGATTGCTATCTAGGGATCTAACCTCTCCTTACCGGGTAAGTCTCGGGAAGGCAAGTCCTAAGTGACAATCCTAGCACACTCAATCCAATAGCGGCTTGTGAGGCTCACTACTACCTAGAGTTCATCATCTTGGATATCTAAGGTTAAGAATTACCGAGTAGGTCTCTTCTCTCACTTAGTTTGCTAACACTAGGTCACCCTAGGATAGATTAAGCTCAACAAACACTAGGATTTCAACAATCTAACATCCTAACATCCAGATTTATCACTACAAGCAAGTCAGACAAAATCACGGGCAGTTCATCTGGTTCCACGGCCGTGTTCAGGCAAGAACAAACTGTGGTTTGCAACAGCAGCTAGGTTCGAGCAAACAAATCATTCAAAGGTACGTTTAAGTCTATTCTATCATAGTCCAAGCCATAACCAGCGTTCCCTTACCCTAGAATCTCAACTATTTAGCCAACAACATGCATTTTAACATCCAAACTCAACAAGCAAACATTCATGGCTTCCATAACAAGAAAATTAAATGAAAGAGTAATGAAACAAGTAGAACAAGAAAACCAAGTTGAATGTATGTTAAGAAAGACTTACAACCCTTTAAAAGAAGGTTCAATTTTGTTCCTTACAAAGCCTTTGCAAATATCTTCAACAAGTTCACTCAAAAATCACTCTAAAGCTCTAAGACTAATGTTCTTCTTCTTCTCCTCCAAAATGAGAGTGTTTTTGCTCCCCTCCAAGAGTATCCACCAATAGAATGATGTGTTGTAAGAGAGTGTGGGAGAGGATCCTCTTGCAGCAGCCTGCAGAACCACTTATATCCATCATCAAGGGGCAAGAGTCGGTTATGAAGATCGTGGGACAACTATCACAGCTGTCCAGAGAGAACCACGGCCCATTTCCACGGGTGTGGAAGTCCCAGTGACCGTGGTTCTGGTGATTCAGCCTTCTTTGGATCATCAAGCCACGAGTTGGTACAAGGCATGCACCAACAAGGTCCCATGTGTCCTCCTTTACTCCTAACTTGCTTCCCAATGAGTTCGGAAGTGTGTCATTACGAAGAACGATCCTCGAATGTATCGATTAAGCTCCAAAAGCTCCCAAAATACCTACAAAACATGCAAAAGTCCGTGTAGACGTCTATCTCGACAAATATACATGAATTAAGTGCAAACATCATGAACTAATGCTAAACCATGCATGAATAATGGGAAAAACTATCTAAATAAATGCCTAAACTAACGTCATAAATCGTGTTATCATATCGGATTTGTGTTTAAGAGGAAACACTCATGCAAAGTGTGTAAAATCATCAAGAAACACAAGATAATATCAAAAACCCGATTCACTAACAATAGGAGATGTTGTGAATTATATCGAAAGGAGCAAAAGTTTGTGACACGGAATCATAAAATGGTAACCGTTTGTGCTTTGCAAGCTGACATGAATGAAAAAGAGAAGAGTGAAGCTCTTTAGTTTGCGGTATTAAATTATTTCTACATAAGAAAGTAAAAATATGATCGCTTGAATGACCATTGCGAGCATGCCAAATAGAGGGGGTGGACGGTGATGGCTTGCAATCCACGTAATGAAGCTGGGAGACGAGGTGGTCGTAATTGCAGCGGTGGACGAGGTGGTCTTCATCTTCTTTCTGAGTATCGCATAGTCTACATGTGTCGTTTTGTACGAGGTTCCAATGATGTAGCTTGGAGAGATTTGAGAGACGGTGATGGCTTGCAATCCACGTAATGAAGCTGCATTTAGGTACATTAATACCTTTCCAGATGAAGTGCAGATTGTAAGGCGGGGAGGGAGGAGGAGATTCCAGACAAGATTGTAGGCGACAGTGGTGATGAAACGACCATATTTTTACTCTTTAGACTCCAAAAAATAAAACATTATTCAAACGCCAAGAATTGTATTATTTGTATACTCTTTAGATTCCCTATTTATACAAGTTTTTATTCAAGTTCTACAACCATCAAGCTTAATAGTTAAGCGATATGGGACAACAAAAACCCTCAAAAAATTTAACTAAATAGATCATTTTGATATTCATTTGAAAAAAAGAAGAAGAAAAAATCTTCCCTAAAAATTTAATTGTAGGTTAACAATCCAAAAAATAAAATATTATTCCGATATGAATAATAGTTATAGTTGAACTTAACCAAAAGGCTAAGAAATGTATTAGTTGTATACTCTTTAGACTCCCTATTTATACAAGTTCTAAAACCGTCAACTTTAGTAGCTAATCGATGTGGGATAACAAAATCCTTCAAAAAATTTAACGTAAATAGATGATCCTGATTTCTCCCAAAAAATTGTTTGGTTGCAAAAAAAAAGTTACGCACAATCTTTTAATTACAAGTTGTTAGTTTAGTAAAAAAAAAGATTTTCTAGCTTAAAAAATAAAGATTTATTGGCCAAAAGATTGTGAAATCTACATTTGATTAATGCTTTGCAGCACGCCACGTCATCCCAATATGTACTCTATTTTAGTAGGTATAATAGATAGATGATATTCATTTGAAAAAAATAAAACTTTAGGGGTACGGTTACTTATATAAAGTAACGTGAAAATATTTAACGTAATAACCAAAGAGGGTTACGATTACTTTAGGGAATAACATTATAATCCACATAATTGTAGGTTAACGATCCCAAAAATAAAATATTATTCCGACATGAATAATAATTATAGTTGAACTTAACCAAAAGTCTAAAAAATGTATTATGTGTATACTCTTTAGACTCCCTATTTATACAAGTTTTAAAACCATCAACTTTAGTAGCTAATCGATGTGGGATAACAAAATCCTTCAGAAAAAATGTAACGTAAATAGATGATCCTCATAACAAAAAATTCCCTAGCTTAAAAAATAATTTAAAAATAAAGATTTTTTCTCCCAAAAAATAGGCTGGAACAAAAAAAAAGTTGCTTACAATCTTTCAATAAGAGATTATTAGTTTAGTAAAAAAAGATTTTCTGGCTTAAAAAATAAAGATTTATTGGCCAAAAAGTTGTGGGAGCTCTATTTGATTACTTTTTCCATAGGCCGCCACGTCATCCCAATATGTACTCTATTTTAGTATGTATAATAGACTTGCTGATTTTATGGGATATTTTAATTCTATATATAGTTTATACAGATTTTGTCGGATTAATACATGGATAAAATCTCGAAGAAATGGGAAAGACGACCACTGCAAGACGGGTTTTTCAAAATAGAGAGACGTCATCATTGGCTTGACTTCTGCTCGTTCAATTTCTGAGCGTATCAATTCTGAGTGTATTTAAAATCTCTTTCTTTTATGTTTTGATAGCCTTGGATTATATTCGAGATTGATGAGATCGAAGGTTGGAGGGAGAAAATGGTGGGAAATTTGGGGAGAGAAGGTAAATCAGTAAACAAGCAATTGTAAAGAGCAAGCAATTTTAGACATGACACATGATGAAAAACAATCAACATGACACACATGAGCAAGAAAACAATCAACATGTCGGAAGCACACGAGAAAGAACTAACCTCCGACGATGCACCGAGCCCAAACGCTCTAAAACACTCGAAGACGTTGATTTGGCTGTTAGGGTTCTTTAGTGTTGTAGTTTGGCGTGAAAATCTTATGTCTTGGGAGAAGACTTTAGGTATTTAAATTTTCATAAAATTCCTATGTTATTTAAAAGTTTGTTGATTTTAAAAGAATCTATTATTTCATTAATTTTGTATGATTCTTTATTACTTATATACAAACCTAAACTCTATAAAAGTATTCCCCCAACACATAAGATTTCCACAGAATCTGTATTGGACTCTATATAAAATTAACTTGTGTACGTAAAAACTAATGATATATTTATTAAAAATATTAAATTAAATATTTCTTTTAATTAATCGCTAATAAAAGTTTTATAAAAAAAGAAAAAAGAGAATATACTTTTTAACTTACACAATATTACTTTATCTTTCAGCATTGTCAAAAAATGTTTATAAAAAAACCAAAATTATTAAAGAAACGGTTTTTAAACTCTTTTTTTTAATTAAAATGAATCAAAATTTTTTTAAAAGTAAATATATTTGAAAACACAAAATAAAATTTGTTATTCTTTTTTCAAATCTTGTGCAAACGGTTTTTTTAGTAATAATATATATTTGAAAATTATATGCTTTTAAAAAAATTAATAAACCAATAAATTTTTTTAAACCTCATATTACTATATTAGTATGCACCGAAAAACCATCCAATTTTAATTTATAAAATGAATATTTTGTTTAAACTCTTTTTAGTAAAATAGTTTATTTAAATAAAAAAACATTCAATTTATTAGATTTAGTAGATTTTGATATTTTTTGTTTGGATATGTTTTTTAACGTACGGAAGAAGTTTACGTTTTATCCAAACTTAAATTGGGTTAGGGGATAACAATGCAAAGATTTTGTATATTTTGACATTATTAGATTTAGATAAAAAAAATTTTAATTTTGTTTTTTTTGGACATGTTTTTTAACGTACATAAGAAGTTTAGGTGTTATCCCAACGTAAATTGTGTTAGGAAATAACAACACATTTTGATATTATTAGATTTAGTTAAAAAAAAGATTTCTTTTCAATTTTCTTTTGTTTGGATTTGATTTTTAATGTACGGAAGAAGTTTAGGTTTTATCCCAATGTAAATTGTGTTAGGGGATAACAATGCAGAAATTTTGTAGATGCGAGAGAAAGCAACATCATTGAAACCACACTTGCAAATCGTAATTATAATAGAGAGAAAGCAACAAGAAACTGAATGATGCGAGAACGAACCATAGATAAAGAATCAATTAAACCAACAAGAAACTGAATGATATGTTGATCTTGGGGATAATAGAGAGAAAGCAACATCATTGAAACCACACTTGCAAACCTAATTTGTCATAGCAAGCGTGTATTCGTCCCAAATATTATTCATATTAGTGAAATAAGCAATAATAGATTGGTTGCCTTGAGACATGAGAGTCAGTTCTTTCTGAATTTTATAAAGATTCATACGATTGAACCTACCAAATCGTAATTGTAATTCAATCCAGATTTGAGCAGCAGATAGGCAAAACAAGATAAACTCAACAATATCTTTATCGACTTATGATCAAATGTAGGTCTTTTACAAGTTCCATTCACAAATCAAAGCTTATTTTTAATAGAAAGAAAACCTCGACTGACCTTTTCCATCGAAAATAGTTGAATTCATTGAGAGGCGTTATGGTCCGCCCAAGAAAAGGAGCATCAGAATCCCTCTGATACCATGTTATGTTCTATGTTTGAGAGTATTCGAAAAATGGAGAGAAAAATATACGAAAGAGAATGTTCTACTTGTTTATTTCTTCTCATATATGAAATTATATAGTACACATGCAATCTTGTTATTGAATCAAACCTATCTTTTATTACTACAAATATAACACTTTTTACCTACCTAATTTGTTACTCAACAAAAATGAACCTAGACGACTTTCAACGACGATTGAACACAGTCAATTTAATCCTCAAGAGTCATCCAAAAAACACATACTAAATTTGCTATCTTTAAAAAAAATATTTATCTTAAACTTCTTTATCATTATTTTTTCCTTTATAGATAACCAAATCAAATATTCTTGGAGATATCGTAGTATCTTATTGTTAAACCGCTTTACAATAGTATCTTTCCCCTTCCTATAAAAACACACCAAACCACCAATATTCTCTACAATCATAATCTCTCAAAAACCTCAACTAAACCCTCCCATGGCGGCGGACCGAATCGGGGAAGAGGAAATCAACGACAACCCAATAGAGGAAGTCCGGTTAACCGTTCCAATAACCGATGATCCAACTCTTCCATGTCTAACATTCCGAGCATGGGTTCTTGGGATATCTTCTTGCATAATCCTTTCATTCGTAAACCAGTTTTTCGCCATGAGAAACAACAACTTGGCGGTGTCGTCTGTGGCGGTGCAGATCGTTGCTCTTCCGATTGGTAGATTCATGGCGGCGACACTCCCTGACAAGATTTTCACTGTCCCGGGCTTTGGCTGGTCGTTTTCGCTTAATCCTGGGCCGTTTAATCTTAAAGAACATGCCCTAATTACGTTGTTTGCAAGTGCAGGCAGCAGTGGTATGTATGCTGCACATATCATTGTCTCTGTCAAAGCCTTTTATCATCGCAATATGAATATTATTGCTGCAATGCTGCTCTCGCAAACTACCCAGGTATCAATTTTATTTTATTTTATTTGTTTGTTATGATTATGTATATTCATTCAAAGGGGATGATCCAAATTCACACAAAAAATGCAGGAGAATTTAGAGTTGTTTGTACGAGTAAAACTTGTTTAAAGAGTGTTAGATTAGAGTTATATTTGAATCCTATTTTTTTTAATTTAAAAGTAACAATCTTTACCAATTAGACTCGTGCCACCAACTCGATCAAACCCTATTAATTAGGAAGATATAATTTTTAAATGGTATATAATTAATTTCTATTATTATAAGATTATGTTAGAGCTATTCAGGATATGAATAAAATTTACTTGATTGTGCTGTTGTTTTTAATAATTATTATAAATAGTATATAAAAAATCTTGATTAATTTCTGTTATTATAAGATTTTGTTAGCTTTGCGAAGGATTTTAATATGGAAAATGTCGATCCTCGCCCAAGAAAATAGGGATATTATTAAATTAGGGAAAGTAATATCAGTCAAATTCTAAACAGTTACGCATTTAAGAGGATATTATGGTTACAAATCTCTTTTAAAAAAGAAATTTCGAAGATAAGAATGGATATTTTCGTTTCAAATCTTTTGAGAGTATCTTTTTTTATTTATTTGTATTATTAGTTTTCACATTCTTATCTATTTGAATTAGTTTAAGATAGTTTATATCTTAAAATCTAATCATGTACATTTATATTTGATTATTTTGGATCCTAAATTTGTTTTATTTAAATATAGTTTACAAACGTGTAAATATACTTGACGCCCTTAAAAAAACCGAACCTCAACCGAAAACCACTGAACTCGAAATCCTCAAACCCGAACCTAAATGAACTGAACCCGAAATCCTCAAACCCGAACCTAAATGAACTGAACCCGAAATCCTCAAACCCGAACCTAAATGAACTGAACCCGAAATCCTCAAACCCAAACCTAAATGAATTGAACCCGAAATCCTCAAACCCGAACCTAACTGAAGTGCAACCCGAACCTGGACGAACTGAACCTGAAACTCTTAAACCCGAAACCGAAATCTGAAAGAACTGTACTAAACGGAAAACGAGCCCTAAATGATTCATTATTTGATCAATTTTAAATTCAATTCTTGACTCAAATTGATGAACAGCTGCTTGGATATGGGTGGGCTGGTCTATTCAGAAAATACTTGGTCGATTCTCCATACATGTGGTGGCCATCAAACCTGCTTCAGGTTTCTCTCTTCAGGTAATTAAGTAAAATTTCAATTCTTACAACATTTTTATCCAAATAGCATTAATATTAATCCATGCATGCTATATATTTTTTTAGGGCACTTCATGAGCCAGAAAAGAGAGAAAAGGGACAGCTATCAAGATTGCAATTCTTCCTAATAGCGATCACTACAAGCTTCGGATACTACATCATACCCGGATATTTATTCCCTTCAATCAGTTGCATCTCGATTGCGTGTTTAATATGGAAGAACTCGGTCCTCGCGCAACAGATAGGCTCCGGCATCTATGGTCTTGGCATTGGCTCTTTCACCTTGGATTGGAACGCTGTAACTTCCTTCTTAGGAAGCCCACTCGCCACTCCGCCCTTTGCCATTTTCAATACCTTGATCGGTGTCTTCTGTACCGTCTATGTCCTCGTCCCTATCGCGTACTACAACAATTGGTACGAAGCCAAACGCTTCCCGTTCATGTCGTCTCACACCTTCGACTACAGCGGCCAAACGTAAGTCTTATTGTTAGAGTTTATTCACATAATTAGTTTGATATTGTCGAGTTTTTTTAATGTATGTATGTACGTATGTAGGTACAACATTACTCGGATCATTGATAAGAAGACGTTTACCCTTGACCAAGATGCTTACAATAGCTATAGTAAGCTGCATCTCAGTGTGTTGTTTGCCCTAGTCTACGGGTTGAACTTTGCAACTCTAACGGCTACTATTTCACATGTTGGTTTGTTTCATGGAAAGTAAGTTTATTTAACTAGTTGCATGGGCGATTCTTTTTCTAGGGTTTAGTGATTGTTTGATTGTTAACTTCACTCTTTGATCAGATCAATATGGGGTTTATGGAAAAAGGCCAAGAATTCGATCGATCAATTCTCGGATGTGCATTGTCGGATAATGAAGAAGAACTATAAGCAAGTTCCACAATGGTGGTTCATCGTTCTCTTGGTCCTTACGTTAGGGCTTGCGTTGTTTGCTTGCGAAGGCTTTGGCGGCCAGCTTCAACTCCCTTGGTGGGGTCTTCTCTTAGCTTGCGCTCTTGCCTGCGGCTTTACCTTGCCCGTTGGCATCATCCAGGCCACTACTAACTCGGTATGTATGTATATATGTATGTACGTAAAATATTGTTATATATATAGCTAACGAAGTACGTACATGTGAATAATTTCCATGCAGCAACCGGGATTGAACGTGATAACGGAGTTGTTAATCGGATACCTATATCCGGGAAGACCATTGGCTAACGTAGCATTCAAGACATACGGTTACATTAGCATGTCCCAAGCACTCTTTCTCATCCAAGACTTCAAGCTCGGACACTACATGAAAATCCCGCCGAGATCAATGTTCATAGTCCAGCTCGTGGGCACAATCGTCGCCTCCCAAACGATCTTCGCGACTACATGGTGGCTAGTCGAGTCAATTCCGGGTATTTGCCATCCGGAACTCCTACCCGTGGGAAGCCCATGGACATGCCCTAATGACAGTGTCTACTATAGTGCTTCCATTATATGGGGAGTAGTAGGCCCGGCCCGCATGTTCTCAAGTGGGCTCGGAGTTTACCCGCAGCTCAACTGGTTTTTCCTCATCGGATTCCTCGCCCCAGTCCCCGTATGGATCTTATCCCGCTACTTCCCGGATAAAAAGTGGATTGCACTAATCAACATGCCGCTGATCTTCGGTGCCACGGCGATGATGCCTCCGGCTAGGGTCATTAACTACATGGCTTGGGGAATCGTTGGGATCTTTTTCAACTATTACATCTTTAAGAGGTATAAAGGTTGGTGGGCGAGGTACAACTACGTGCTCGCGGCGGCGCTTGATGCTGGGGTGGCGTTCATGGGGATCTTCGTGTTCTTTGCGTTGGAGTATAATAGCGAAAATGGCGGTATTGATTGGTGGGGATTGGCTGTTGATGATCATTGCTCGGTGGCGACGTGCCCTACGGCTCCTGGGGTGTTTATTGAAGGTTGTCCCGCGTTTTGATAGTGTGTTTTATTTCGAGTTCTTGTTATTAAGGTTAGGTTTTGATTAGATTTGGTTTAAGGATTTATGGATCTTTGTGTTTAATTTGCCGTGTGATTATTGTAGGATCTTTGATTGACTTTTTCTTGATTATTTTCATGTGATTATTATTTGGTTTAAGCTTCTCCTTAGTTGTTTCCAACTCCGAAAACGAAAACGGAATGAAAACGAACTTAGTAGTAAAATTTGATTAGTGTTATACCCTATAGGGAAATAAAATGGAACAAACTACTATATTTTACCTGCAACCACAATGAATGATTTCATTCCGCTTCCGGACCTCTAACCAAACGAGGGGTAAATCTAATCATGTTGTAATCCGTCCGAGATAAATTTCTACCGGTTTTTTATGGATATTTTTCGAATTATACATTAAAAAATCATTATTAATAATTTGAGAGGAAAAAAAAGTTACCCATTAATTTTGGAATTTATTTATAACTTTAAAATAACTATGAATAATAATTTTATTAAAAATGATAATTTTTATATGGTAGAAGATATATTTCGAAAAATTACAAAAATACTACTATCCAAAACTTAAATAATCTTTATAATTAAGTATTTAATCTTTAAAACTTAAAAATATGACTACGGAGTTGTAGAAATTTGCACGCAACTTTTGTAGGCGTGCACACTTCGCCAGTGAAGAAAAGGCGCTTCGATTTATCTCTTCCGGTTCGAACTCTCCATGTTAAATTTCATGGGAGCTTCACGGATTATCCTCCTCAATTTGATAATACTCTCCTTTCTCGTGTCATCCTACTCTCTTCCTTTCATCGTCCTCCACGGTAATCATCTTCCGTTTATTCTGCTCTGTCTAATTTCTTTTTGATTTCAATTTCGTAATATTTGGTTTGAAAAACTGTTTGGAAGATGTGCCTTCCATTTTTTCACCGGTAAATTCGAAGAACTTGTTAATAATCTGATGTTAATCAACCATATGTAGTCTGTAGGATGTTCGCAACATTGAATATGAATTTCTTCGAATTTGGGGGTTCAGTGATCGATTATGTGGTGCAATCGATCGATTTTCCTGCTCACCAATTTTGTGCTGTTTATGCGCGACTGTGTTTCAACTTAATGATTCTAGATTTAATTGTTAGTTCTAATTGAGTAATGGACATTTTGGAGTAGTATACATTCCACGAATGAGTTGGATTGTTGTGAATGGAATTTTTCTTTATTGAAGTTCTGATCTAATGTAGGGATTGGAGATCAATGTTCAAATCATGGTGTTACAAAGTTTACTAAGCTCCTGAGCAATTGGTCTCATGTTGAAGGATATTGCATGTATGGGACTACCTCCCCCTTTATTTATTGCTGATTCATTCTCTTGTGATGATATTTGTGGATCGCCTACATTAACGTATCAACATACATCCATTTTGTATATTGGTTGCAAATAAACTGTAAGGTCTTGTTTGTTTTGCTAAACAGTAACTTAGGATACGGATTGTCACCGGACCGGCCAACCAAAGGATGTTTGATTAGTACCATAATGGAATGTTAAAGGGTTTTTTTTCTAACATGAAGGAATGATAAACGTTTTCTATTCCTTTTATTTTCCTTAATCATTATCTTTACGTTTCCATTCCTACACCAACCAAACGACCCTAAATGTGTAGAATATGTGAACTGAAATAGGATCAACTCTGTTGACTCATGCAGAGTTGTTAGTATTCATGCTTAAAAAGGTTTATTTTTGCTCTTAATTTCCAAGCTTCATTACTTAGGTGTAAGCTGACAAATAATCTACTGGAAAATACAGGCAAGTTTAAGAAAATGAGTGTTTCGTGGAATTGCCACTGACTACTAAAATCCTATTTATCATTTCTGACTCTTAAATTATTGTTTTTGTTGAGACTTCAGGTTAGCAAGCAATTATGACGACAGTGTATATTGTGTTTGTATAGTACTAACGATTACTATCACTGCAAGAGTATTGGCAATTTGTGTTTACTTTGACACAATCTCCTTCACTACTTTTAAGAGAGACAGTAAAAATACTAAGCTGCCTAAACTAAATCCCATGTTTGCGAGTTTCTGCAAATTTTTTAGTTTCTGTTATTGGTTTTACATCACTTTTCCTTCTACCCCAGAGAAATTGGTGATGGCACACGTGCTTCTTGGTTTACCCCCCTTCAAGATCAAGTAAGGGGAAGAAACTCAATCTAATCCTTCTCTAGATTTTTGCCACTTTCCTAGTTCTAATTCGAATAAAATCCGTGTGCAGGTAGCAGAAGTTTGTGATAAGGTGGTCAAGCTTCTAACTTTTGGAACTTTTTTCACCCTACACGTTTTAATTTTATCTGTCATCTGATGGATTTATAGAAGTGTATTTCAGGTCAAGCACATGAAAGAACTCAGTATGGGATATAACATGGTTGGTCTCTCCCAGGTACTTACTGAATGATTAATTTTTCATTCATTTTCGCTCTGACTGTACTCAACCTTAATTCAACCATTGAGGGTTATATTTTAGCTTTCACACAGTTCATTTGTTAAGCATTAAAATTTCTGGTAGTTAATGTCAAAATGATATTACCTGTGATGATTGGAATTGTCTTGTATTATTTTCACTTTGATTTGAATTAATCTGTTTTGTTTTGCTTCTGAAGTATGAAGATGTAATTGGCCTACTTTGTTAATTATAACAGGGATATCTACCATCACCAGCAACAACTTTATATGCTTTGCAAGTTTCCCAACAGTTTTGCAAAATGATTTTTTCTCCACGAAGAAAATAAGATTTATTGTGGAAAAATGAACACGAAATGTGACAAATAAGTGGAAGTGCAAGTCAAAACCTGTATCCAGATATTTTTACCCAAAAAGCAACTCTTGCTTATATGCTACCACAGGTAAAAGTACTATGAGAGGCATGCAAGCATATCCCTTGATCCTTTTTAGCTTAACATGGGGTTGCAAATTGATCTTTCCATATTATTTCAGTTCGATCAATAATTTCTGTCATAAATACTAAATTTTGCCCAAGCATAAGCAATTTGAGCAAACTTTTCCTGTTGTGATGTCAACACATGATGTTTCTGTACATCTTTTTCCAAATTAAGTGGCTCAATTAACACACTTTGGAAAAGAAAAAAAAAAGAAGAAAAATGATGCTCAATTAACATCAGCGCGATACTTCTCTCAGTCATTTGTGGTTTGATGCAGGGCAACGTTATTGGAAGAGGTGTCATAGAGTTTTGTGACGGTGGACCTCCTGTAAGAACCAGCTGAATAGTGAATCATTACTTGTTTTTCATTTTTGTTTGAATTGCATTTCCGTGTTCTGATAATTTGGAATCTGATTCTAGATTCAGTAAGTAGTGTTCCAGTGTTTAGATAACAAGGTGTTGAACTCCCTTCATATCTTGACAGGTAAAAAATTTCATCTCAATGGCAGGGCCACATGCTGGAACTGCTTCAGTCCCTCTGTGTGGGGTATGACAGTTATACACGTCTCAATTACAATGTATATAAAGACATTTTTTGGAAATTGATTACAATTCATTTTCAACAGAAATTCTAATTATTTGTTTAATCTAAAACATCAAGTTTATAATTAAACTCAAAATGCCAAAACTTTGCTTAAAATCCTAAACGTAAATACTTGAATCCAAGTTACATATTGCTTTCAATGCTTAGGATCCTTTCTTATGTGGATTTTTCGCTTTATGTTCTGCAGTCTGGTATCTTTTGCATCATTGCTGATGCTATTATTAAATTAGGGATCTATTCCGATTATGTACAGGTATGAGGCATCTACCGCTAAGCTAGTTCAGTTATTTGTTCTTAATTATTGCAATACAACCCATTGTAATAAACTACTCTCCATCTTTATTGTACCATCCTGCAAGCCTGGCCTTGTTAGTTTCTAAGCACATAACTAGAATCTTTCTTCTATATCTTTGCAGACTCATTTGGCTCCCAGTGGCTATCTTAAAATCCCAACTGTAAGTACTTTCCGAAGCACATGACAAGTTTATTTCACTTCAATTACTTCTTGAAGCCTCAAAAAAGAGCAAGTCTAAAATGGAATCTACTGCCAAATATAAGACCTTATGGTTTTCTTCAGAATATGGATGCTTACCTAGAAAAGTGTAGGTTTCTCCCAAAGCTTAACAATGAACTTCCAGATCATAGAAACTCAACCTACAAGAAAAGATTCAGTAGCTTGGAGAACTTGATGCTGATAATGGTCAGTCTGAATCTACTCCTTTTTACTGGGGCACCTTGCAATCTCTTTATTTTCAGCACTTGATAAGGCAACCTGAATTGCTTTTGTCCTCTACAGTTTGAACATGACACTGTCATAATTCCCAAGGAAACCTCATGGTTTGGGTACTATCCTGATGGTGACTTTGGTTCTGTTTTGCCTCCACAACAGGTAGTCAATACTTGTTCCTTTCTGTCGTCAATATTTGGGATATAATTTGCTTGTTCCTGCTTTTCCAGTTTGGTCTTAATTTGCTAAAACCATTTTCTACATTTGTGTGTAAAGTAAATCAATTTTATAAGGACTCTGCTTTACCGGTTCAGTAGCTAATGTTTGAAGAACGAATATTGTTTCCATCCATAACAATAATATTTGGTCATAAGCTGTTAATTGCAGTTTGGATTTGGTCGGTAGTTGGACAAGCATGGTGGATATGTTTTAATGCCAACATCTCACATGCAAATTTTAAGCTTTATTCTTCGTTTTTTGTTATGCAGACAAGGCTTTATATTGAAGATTGGATTGGTTTAAAAGCACTTGACGATGCTGGGAAAGTGAAATATGTGAGTGTACCTGGCAAACATCTTGGAATCGCAAAAAGCGACATGAAAAAATATATTGTGCCATACCTAAAGAGCCGAGCATCCAACAGTAGTCATGTCAAGAACACTGATGTTCAAGCACTTGACACAAGGGTTCCTCAACGGGATCACAAGAAAGAGCCGGTGATACGCCTCAAGCGTTGGGCTTATACTTTGATGGTAGTAGATGAATGAAAGCTGATATTTTGATCTCATTGATCATAAATTTATTCATGAAGTTGCCTACAATCTTCAATGATGCAAACGTGAAGTTGATGCCGCTAGCAGTGTCTGTTAAACTTCACTATAAATTTACTCCAATCCACTGCGACCAACTTAGCAATACAACACTATACAATAAAATTACACTTGGGCGTCTTCTGATCTCTGTAAAAAAATTGCCCTTCTGCAGGCCGGACTCGAAGAAACCGGATCTTGAGCCATTACCTGGACTTTGCCCTATTTCAGGCTGGACTCGGGGGTAAGCCGGATCTCAAGCCCGTCGGCCAATTATACCTTGATACTGCAGCTTCATTCTCAAACCACTGTCCGCACCTGGACATGCCGGACGGGCTTGAGCAGCCCAATCAGGCCTAGGGTCTGTCCGGACCAGTCCGTTTATCCAGGAGAGGCCAGCCTGAGGTTGCCTATTAAACACAGTTCCTGTCTAATTATCATAACTTGACACTGCAATTCATTCGCAAACCATTTTTCTCGTTACATATAAAGGACTCTCAAAATTACAATGAAAGTTCCATTGCAAACTCATATTATATCTGCAGACAGGTGCAACTTTATTTTTGGTTAATCTTATGTGTATGAGCTAGGATGAGGAAACTTTTCAGCAGCGCCTCAATATACATGGATGTCAACAGTAACAGCTGTTATATGGTCTGCCTCAATGGCACAGCTACTGCTCCTTCTGAGCTTGTCCCCAGCAATCTTCTGCTGGGTGTGGCACCTTAGCCACAGACAAGACATCCTAGCCAGAGCCGCTCCACCAACCATCCTTACTTTGTCAACTGTACTCAGATCCATCTGTACTTGCCCAGTATTTGACTCACTGTTTTGTTCATATCCATCAAGGTCAGATCTTGTTACCACCACCATAGAGCAATCGTCAAAGGCTTGAAACTCTTCTTCTGCCTTCGGGAAGTTCAGGGTTCTTATCATGAGATCTTTACAAGGATTCATGTAGCACTTCTTCATATTAAGATGGTAATAACTCTGAACAGCCTGCGATAAAGTGAAGCATAAGTATGAAGGAAAGACTTGGAAGTGTTTGTGATGCATAAATTTGGAGGCCTTGCAAGAAACTCAAAATGAAAATTACCTGCCGTTGAGATGAAGCAAGAAGGACCCTAGGTCTGATTGCCTTGACATAGCTAAATGCGTCTTCAGGAGTCATTTGTTTGTATCGCACCTGCAAATGAAAAGATACCCCAGAAACAAAGAAGCTCAGTCATGAGAAAGCATATCAAGATAATATAAACTGCAATCTTGGTGAACATACTAGGTAGCATAAGACAACAGTTGTGCTTCGACCCCGTCCAGCCTTGCAATGAACATATGTCGTACGCCCACAGGATGCATTTTCTTGAAAGAAACCAACCAAAAAATGTTAGCTTGACGAAAAAACTACCCAAAAGAAAATATAAGTTGCTGACAAGACACTATTACCAGAAATCACAAAGGATCAAACTGATTTTAGTTGGATTTTCTTTAACTTTGGTTATCATACATCCGGTTTTTTCAGCATGAACAAATAGTATGTGTTCCTTAGTGTCAAGTATGAGATATCATTTGAGGATCATTCACTTCATGTTAGTTACACTTAGGGTGAAAAGAAAAATCTCAGGCTGAAGTTAGCTCAGATTTCAGGTTATCCTAGGTCAATGGAATGTTTTTCAGGTGACTGGTACTTTTGTAATCACAAATGGTTAATAGCACCTATGACTTATCCACTAACAGGAACAAATAAACAGAGATATTGTTTACTTTCTTTAGAGGATATTATAGAAAGTTCATATAACATTTACTCATTCCATGTCACAGAAACAGGAGTACTCTTCACATGTTTGCTCAACAGCATCAAAGCAACGATACCAGCAGAAGCATGCGGTGCATGTTATGATCTTATTATAAACTCACATAAAAAATGCAACCGAATGATACTTGAAACCAATAAAAACATGGTTAGATACCTTCACTGAACTTTGCGGTCTGTGTAAGGATTTCCGGAATAAATATTACAAGCATGAAACTTACTATGAATGAACTCGACTGCTTGATTTATATCAACCAAAGATGGAGCAAAAAGATAATCTCTTGTAGCAATCACCAAATGATCAATTTCATGAGCCTACAGTCATAAAAACAGACACATATACCTTCTTTTTCATTAAAAGACATCAAATGAGTGCAACATTAAGCATTCACCTTAAATGATAATGTGACCATGATTAATTTTTATAACATGCTGTTAGATAACATCTGATATACTTGCATGATCTCATGTTCATACTAATGACATACATTTCTCAAACTCATATATTTGAATGTGATGTCAAATGGTGGTCTATTTCTCGCTGATTCTCAAATTCTTTTTTTGGGCATGCTTGGTAAATATGATAATAATGTAAACAGTACTCGTAACATAATTGATAACGCATGATAAGTAATTAATAGGCCCATAATGTGCAGATATGCAAAATTTATAAGACACTATCATGCCAAACACACCCTTAGTTTGAATGTCCTAGCCCTAGAGATACTGACATATTCTTAACCCTTTTGCAAAGCTGTGTACAAGATCAGAAGAAGGGGAAAATAAACAGAAATCCAGCAAAAGGTGAGAAAATTAAGGCACTCACTTGATATAAAGATGTTGGAACCAATGTCTCATAAGGCTCGTTAAGGGTAACCACTCCTCCAACACCAAGCTCCTTAAGGCGCAAAACATCCGTAGGAAAAGGTACTGCACCTAGCAAAACAAACTGAACATGTACATGTGAGCTACAAATATAGGTAATATTCGTATCTTGATACCGATATCTGATATGTTGATACAGGTACCATACAACCTCTTATTCATATTTTGCCAGCTCAAAAACTAATGCAAGCTTATGCTTTCGTGAAAACAAACATCATAATATGAGCATACTGTTTGAGAAGAACAAAAATGAGTTTATTGAGTAACATCATTCACTATCTCATTAGCCAACACAATACTAATATTCATAGTAGATCACTTAAAAAGATACATCTATCCCGACAAAAGATTAGTCAACAAACAATGACAAGAATAAGAACATAGCTCAAAATCTCATCAAATTAACAAGCGGATATACATCAACTAGTCATTTTAGTTCCAACTATTTAGGAACCGAAAGGCCATAAGTCCATTTCACAAGAAACGTTCAATTCAAACTAGCAGGAATTTAAAAAAATGCATTCAAAGAACTCCTCAAGAACCATTTCGGTCAAAGATAGGAACAAGCAATTCAAAAATTGATTGTTGTACCTCGTCCACACGATCCCACCATCGAAACTCGGACTGAATTTTGTTCCTGACAACATTGTAAAACAAGGTAGGGTAGAAAAGAAGGCGAGCCCCCGCTCCGACGAACACTCTCTTCGCATCCCAGACAGCTACGGTACCGTTCTTTGAAACGGCGATGTTCAGGCATGGATTAACCACCTCAACGACGCCCTCATCACTGTTCAATTCCTCTATATGCATATCAACTTTCACCAAACCCCCAAAAAAAAAAACAATAAGACTGACAGTGATCAGACTTCGATCAAAACCCTAATTCGAAACACGATGTTCGTCAACTAAAATTCAACCAAAATCCACAAAGAAAGACATTCATCCGACACTATTACAAATGAATAGAAACTCAAAGAAAGGAATCTTAGGAAGACAGGATGCGAAATCTCCGATTAGCCGAAGAGCTTGGAGCTTAAAACACATGGACAGATGAAAGGTATGGAAGACGAATCGATCCAGATCGATTAATTGGTAGGGATTAAGATCAAAGGATTGATAAGAGGGGAGGACGATGGCGAAGATTGGAAAAGACTCGAAGAAACTGAAAATGGAAGAATGTAGAGAGATGGGAGGTGAAGGAGTTGGTTGTTGTCAGTGGAGGGTTGGGATTCGGATAATGCCACGTCATATGCTCTCATCGCTTGCCACGTTGCACGTCTTTTACTTACATCATTCAAAAGTTTGCAATATTTTCCAATTTCTACCAATACTTTACCCAAAACAAGTACATTCAAAAGTTTGCATCCTCTCTTCCTAAAGTTTGCATTAGGCTATGTTTATTGGGAGGTGCTAGAGGAGGTTCTTGAAACTTTTTAAAACTGAATAAAATAGTTAAATTTACTCAAAGCATTTTTCCGTAGAGATGCTTGCCCAAGCACCCACAAATTAGGGTGCTTCATACATGTATAAATGAAAAAAGGTGACATGTGGCATTGTTTGGTTGGGTGTGCCGTGAATGCACCAGATCGTGCCACATGTCACGTTATCTACGGTTATGATTTGTCTTAGTATTTGATAAATAAAATTTATAAAATGATACTTTGACTTCATTAATTAGAATTAAAAAAAATACATATCATAAATAGGGCTTATTTTTATCTATCCATAGATACTAATTTTTAATATATTAAACTTATTTAAAAAAATCAAATGTTTTTAAGGCTAAAATATCATGTAAAAATAGATACCAATAATTAATATATTTATCTTAAACGGAATAAAGGAGAATATTTTGCAAAATTTTGGGTCTACTTAAGATTTTTATATGTTTTTTTTACGTGGTGTGTAATGGGTTATCTATTGTATTTCTTATTCGATTTAAGTAATATAGTAAATTTGTATTAACTTTTTTGAAAGTATGGTATTCCAATGTATCCATATGATTATTTTTAGTTTTAAATATATGTACTTAAATATTAAATTAGAATTTTTAAATTTATTTTTTGTAGGTAAATGAATATAATTACATAAATTATCATTTCTATATTTTAGAGGGTAGAAAAATATAAATTGATGAGAGTATATATGTAATGCATAGTAAAAATGTAGTAATAAAATACATGGAAGATCTTATATAGGAATGCTCTAATAAAATGGGTTGAAGGATATGAGGTGTTTGAGTGAGTTGGCGGAGAGAGAAAATGAAAAAGAAGTTCAAGAACTTGAAGTATGAATGCTTTGATAAAGATGGCCTTAGGATTGGATTCGGATACCAATTTGTCGGATCTTTTCAGATCGGAATTTTTTTAAGCCGGATCATCGGATACTCGGATCGGATTGGTTGGATCGGATTTTTTTGTTTACCCCTAGATATAGTTAGTAGAGTTTGTTAGATTTTGATATTTTTTAATTTGATAAAATGTACTGGAGAAGTTTAGAACGTGATATACTTAAATTTTTTGATTTATTTTTTAAAGCATTAGTTAAGAAAAGATTTGTTTATAGATATTGTTTTAGTAAAAAAATATTTATTGACTTTTTTCTTAATTTAGTAAAAGATTTAATTTGGTAAAAATTATGGAAACGTCATGTCAACATGTGTAGACGTATAATTTTATTAGAATCACTCTTTATAACTAAATATTATAAAAACATTAACAAATAATAATACTTTGATGGAAAAAAAAAACTATTTATAAACTCTTATAACAAAATTTATATTCAAAAATATATTTAGGGCGATTTTGATAACTAGACTTTTTTGAAAAACTAGAATAGTAAATAGGCTTTTTAATATTTCAATTAAGTAAATATATTTCAATCTCTTGTATTTATTTTCAAACTCTACGCACAGAGAAGTGTATATTTACTAAGTACAAAACTAGAAAAAACCTAATAAACTAAATTGTTTCATATTATTATTTTTAATTATCTTCTTAAACAAGGTCATTTGTAGTTATTACTTTTGTAATATGAATTTTCACAATCAGAAAATATAATTATATGATATGATTAGAACATATCTATTTTAATTTCTTTTTAATATATAGCTAATTGTTCAATAATTAGTGTGCATACCAACTACTAATCCACAATTAATATTTAATCTGACTCATTCAAACTTGAAACGTTATTTAACTATTTTTTGTTGTCGAATGCAATATCTATGCAACCATTCGTCATCTTGATAAGATAAGATTGAAATTTTCAGAATTATTAATTACTTTTCTTACATCATCCTCCATAATAATATATTTAGAATCTCAACAAATGTTTTTTTTTTCCTTGAAAAGTCGACAATTTTGCAAATAGCAATTTTTTATTGTTTACCCATTACTCTTTCTTTACGAATATAAATAAACTAGTTTATTACCCGCACCTTGTGTAGGTAAGCATGTCCATAGGTCGGACCCGTCGGGTCGACGGGTCCAACCCGCCAGGTCAAGGGTTCGGGAAGGGAGACCCGGACCCGTATAAAAGGCCGACCCGCCGGGTCACGGGTCAGACCCCGCGGGTCGGCCTTTTGTTTTAAAAGCCATTTTTTTTAAAAAAAAAAAAGATGACCCGCCGGGTCGACTCTTTTAGGGTTACTTTTTTTTATTTTTTTTTTAAAAAACTGAGGTTTGACGGGTCACGCGTAAGGATCACCTCGACCCGTACCCGTGACCTGTGGGTTGTGGACATGCTTATGTGCAGGTTGAGTTTTAATAAATATATTATAATTAAAAATTTATATTTATATTTTTATAAGATAAAAATCCGGAGAATGAAAGTATAATTTTTATTATTATTTTTAATTTTATTTTAAGTTTTTTTTTTCTTATAATTAATTATATATTAAATATGATTAATATAATTAGATCACGTTCTTTTACTTAAAATTTGTAATTTATAATATAATTTTTTTTAATAATTATATATTAACTTTGAATAAAAATAAATATATTTACAATTTGATTAGAAGATTTGCCACGTACCAAAGAATTTCCCTCCTTTAATACATATAAGATAAATATTACCAACTTACCTTATAATTACTTTTGAACTTATAGTTACTTCACTCATAAATCACACTCATCAACCACCTCTTTATTATATATAAAAACTAGTGTATTACCCGCACTTTGTGCGGGTTGAGTTTTAATAAATATTTAATATATACTTAAAATTTTATATGTATATTTTTATATACTAAAAATCCGGATAATGAAGTTATAATCATTATTATGATTTTTAAGTTTCTTTTAAGTATTTATCTCTTCTAATTAATTATATTTTTAAATTGATTTGTTAAGATATGTTTGTTGGTAAAAAAAATCCATAAAAGTATAAAAACTATTTTTATAAAATATTTATTTAAAAAAAGTTTAAAAAATTTAGAAATCAATTTCCAATTTATATTAACATTTCGAAATCACTTTTTAAAATAATTTTTTAGGCTTCAAGAAACATGGCGTTGACACGTGCCAATAGAGGCTTCTACTTTAATAGATATAAGATAAGATATTTTCTAAAATTAAAATTTAATTGTTTTTTACTAAAATATTTTTTTATAGATTTTAAATTTTAAAAACCACTTTTTTAAAAAAAATTGGGGGCTGGGAGAACCGTGGCTTGACACGTGGCAATAGAGGCTCTTGCTTTAATATATATAAGATAAGATAAGATATTTTCTAAAATTAAAATTTAATTGTTTTAGTGACATTTACTATAACAAAATTCAAAGATATTTTAAATATATTTTAACCTTTAATTAACGAATTTACTAAAATATTTTTTTTATAGATTTTAAATTTTAAAAACCACTTTTTAAAAAAAATTGGGGGTTGGGAGAACCGTGGCTTGACACGTGGCAATAGAGGTTCCTGCTTTAATATATATAAGATAAGATAAGATAAGATATTTTCTAAAATTAAAATTTTAATTGTTTTAGTGACATTTACTATAACAAAATTCAAAGATATTTTAAATATATTTTAACCTTTAATTAACGAATTTACTAAAATGTTTTTTTATAGCTTTTAAATTTTAAAAACCACTTTTTAAAAAAAAATTGGGGGTTGAGAGAACCGTGGCTTGACACGTGGCAATAGAGGCTCTTGCTTTAATATATACTAGTGTATTACCCGTGCCTTGCACGGGATTTGTTAAAATATACTTTTAGTTTATTTCTTATTCAATTAGTCTTTTTTATATGATGTATATTTAATCAAATATGATATTCATGTGTATTTACAAACGTATCTCTTAAAAAGTCATGAAAGTTAAGTTATACAATAATTAAAATTTTGTTATGTAGGTTTTTTTGAAAAAATTTAAGCAAATCAACGTTTTCATAGTAAAGTTAATTATGTCACTTTAAATTTTATTTTTAATTAATTAATATTCTCATATATTTTTATCGACATAGACAGGTTTCATTTCGCGAAGGAATTGAAGAAAAAAAATGTGGATGATATTATTTTCAGATAAACAAAATGTTCAATTATTAAAGGAATTGAAGAAGTAGAAGGATCATGGCAAAATTTCAATTCTAATTAATTTATTTGTCTTATGGTTCAAGTTTTAGTTTTAACAAAAATAAATGGTAATGATTATGTTGTGAGATTTATTTTCTTAACAATTAATTTATGCACGGATACTGAATATTATTTTTTTGATTAATTTACCATGTTTAAGTAGATTTTAATTGAAAAAATAATTTTCATATGTATTGACGGTTAAGGAAGAAGATCTTGTGATTTATTTCCTTAATGGTTAATTTATGCATGGATACCATTTAAGTAGATTTGAATTATAGTTTTTTATATTTATTAGTTAACTGATCGTAAAAACCGTTTTTGTATACATCGTATGTATATTTTGCTAACAAATGGTAGTGATATTTTTATTTATCTTCTTAACGGCTTAAGTACGAATAATGAATAATATTTGTCATATTAATTTATCGATATTAAATATATTTTAATTTTAATTTACATTGCTGATTATAAATCTCAAAAAATGACAATTACGTTTGTTAATTCAAAAAATATTTATATATTTCATATATATTGTACATTACAAAAGTGTTACCTGATCCAAATTTTAAGAAAAAAAATCTTGTGAATATATGGTATATATATATTGCTAACAAATGGAAGTGATTATCTTGTGATATATCTTCTTAACGATATATGCATGGATAATGAATAATATTTTGTAAATCAATTCAACAATTTTAAAATGTATTCGAATTTTGATTTAAATCTCAACAAATATTTGTTGATATTTATGTTTTGTTTAATTCAAACTTTTTTTTTCATATTTATTAACGGTTAAGGATTTTTTTTATTAGTTGACAAATCCAAATCATATATATATATATATATATATATATATATAGAATCATACTCCCATGTAAACAACCCTTATAGTGTACAATGAGAACAAATCGTAGCCCTTTATCTGATTAATCTAAAGGCTGAAAATTAACATAAATATTCAATGAAAAATTCAGCACACTCTCCTCATTGGAATGTGTAATACACTCTCCAAAATAAGGAAATTACAATATTTTTAAAAAATTATAAATAAGATCTTCTTCCACTATTTTAGGTAGTTACAATATACAGAATCTTCCAATTAATTTCAACAAAATCGATCAAAGCAATATCAATTATATGGATGATACGTTTTGCTGAAACGCCATACACTCCATTGTCGCCGGAAGAACTGAACATATTTTCGCCGGAATAGTCAAAAGTAAGTGTTTCTTATTCAGTATACAATATTCTCGTCATCCAATAATCGGTTGATTTGTACTCAGATTGTTCGTTTTTCATCAATATATGTCCTCAATTGATCGGTTAATTTGTGTAGGGGATTCAGGCAAGAAACAGATCCGGAATCGATGGAAGAAGGTAACTGAGCGTGGAATAACATAAACAGTTAAAGTAATATGTTAACGGATATTTGGTTTCATAATAACGAATATAATTGAATATACCACTGAATACGATTCGGTGACGGTGAAGGTTTACCTAAATATCAACTATTAAACAACTCGTATTTAAATTATCATAATATAAATATTTATTGAATTTTTTACAGATTCCCCATGTGAAAGAGATTGGGATGTTGATGGATCCGGCATTGATGCTAACATGGAGGGTATGGATGAATTTTATGAAGCAGCGGCAAACGAAGAATTCAATGCCGGAATAGTCATGACGCAATCGCCGGGTAAAACGAAATATTGGACTCCGCATTATGATGAATCAAACCATCCACGTATTGGAATGTGTTTCAAGACGCCGGAGGAAGGTATAGATTTTTATAAGACGTATGCTAAAGAGGTCGGTTTTGATATTCGGTTGTCATCTTCACGTATATGCTCCAAAGATGGGACTTTATTGCATCGTCGCATATTGTGTAGTCGGGCAGGATTCAAGGGAAATATACCCACTACCGGAAAGCGTCATAGAGTTTCAAATCGGGTTGGTTGCAAAGCAATATTTGCTATTAAGTATGCCGGAAATGACGGGTACATTGTATCAAAATTTGAGGCTCAACATAATCATTCGCTACTTGAAGGAGTGTCGAAGAAATTCATGAAAACGAACAGGAAGCTTGATTACGGACATCAGAAGTTTCTTATAAACTGCGCAAAAGCTAATTTAGGTCCAGCTATGTCACACCGTTTGATGAATGAAATTATGGGAGGGTGCGGAGATGTGGGACCTATTGTAAAGGATTGTCGAAATTTCAAGAGGGATTTAATGGCATACATATCCGGTGCGGATGCACAAATGATTCTGGATACATTCCACAAGAAACAAGAGCGGTGCAGTGGTTTCTACTTTGCATATGATGTGGACGAACAAAAAAGACTCACAAGGTTGTTTTGGTGTGACCCAATTGCTAGGTCAAATTTTGCAGCGTTTGGCGATGTGGTATCTTTCGACTCTACGTATCGATCAAACAAGTAAGTTTAAATAGTTATTTTATATTCAATCAGCATAATTCATTAATTCGGTTTAATTAAAACTATTTATTGTATCATGAACATATCATCGCACACTGCAGGTATAGTATGGTATTCGCTCCCTTTACAGGAATGGATAACCATCGTAAATCTGTCACATTTGGTGCCGGTCTACTTTTGAAAGAGGACGTAGATTCTTACAAATGGATTCTACGGCACTTTAAGGAAGCAATGTTCAGGGATCCCGCTGTTATCGTCACCGATCAAGATCCTGCCCTTAGGATTGCTGTGCCAGACGTATTCCCCGATACTAGACACCGCTTTTGTATGTGGCATATAATGATGAAATTGCCGCTTCACGTAAGGATCACAGTTGTATATTTGGTATACAAGTTTTAGATGTCGCATATATAATCGATTCATTGACGAATATATTATACTATTTCATTGCATATATTTAACAATTATCATTCTTTACGATCTGACAGGTGGACAAAGTTGTGCTGTTGAACAAGGATTTTAGGCTGAAGATTAACAAGGTTGTTTGGAGTTACGAGACTACAGTCACGGAGTTTGAACAACAATGGGGGGAAATGATCGATGAATTTGACTTGGGTGCAAACACTTGGCTTTCATTAATGTACTCTTTGCGGCAATTATGGATTCCTGCATATTTTAGGGACGTACTATTGGGTGGACTGATGCGTACAACTTCGATATCTGAATCAGCCAATAGCTTTTTCGGTAGATACAACAAGCGGAATTTCACACTCATAGAGCTCATGATGCAGTTTGATAGTGCTATGGATGCTCAAAGGCATGCCCAATCAAAGTTGGACATGGAATCTGCAACCATGACACCCAATTACAAAACACCGCATGAAATAGAGAGGTTTGCATCGTCTGTATACACTCTCAAGACATTTTTAAAGGTACAATATGAGATATACTTTGCGTGTGTTAACTGCAATGTCACTGAGGAGACTGTTGTGGATGGTTATAAGACACATGTTGTTCGTGACGAAGGGTTTGGATTATTCACTGTCCAACATGATTCGGATGTGAGAAAATCAACATGTACGTGCAACATGTTTAATAGGGTTGGTATCCCTTGCCTTCACATATTCTGCACCTACAAATATATGTATATGAAGGAGATCCCGAATGAGATGGTGTTACCTCGGTGGAGGAAGGATGCTAGACGGGTAGCCAGCACGAACATAGATCAGGTAGTTGTCCAACAGTGTATTGCATTGGAAGAGAAAAAAGAGTTAACAAATAAGGTATGGAGTGCAATATACTCGACAGTTGGAAGTGCAGTTGATGACACTGCAATGCTAGAAGATTTGTTGCAAACCCTCAATGCAAAAAGAGCCGAATACATGAAGTCTGATGATGTGTTACTCACTGTAAATCCATCAAAACAAGACATGGTTGAGAGTTTTGTTGGCATAAAAGTTCCACCAGATGTTACCATTCAGCCACCAGTGAAAGCAAAAAACAAAGGCACTCGTATAAAAAGTAGTCTCGAAACTGCAACTACGAAAGCAAACAAACCACTACGCAAGTGTGCAAGATGTGGTCAGCTTACTACACACGACAAGAGGAATTGCAAGGAGTCCCTCGAATGAGTACTATATGCTCATGAAGTTGCAATAAATTGTCTGTATTAGTTGACTCTTTATAACACTAAGACAGTATTATCGGATATATTCGAGAACTCAAATCTTTATATTCTACACTTTACATCGTCTGTATTCAATAGAAGAGATCATAAATATATAACCCACTAATATATTAGATATCAGTCAAATATACACTATCTATTATACAGAATTTAACATCATATACGGAAAAAAATGTAAAGGTTGTTATTATCAACATACTACATATTATATATGCGACAACTTGAACATATATATTCGTTACATATATTGACTACATTCAGTAACTTGATCATCAGCAAACAACATACTTATATTGTCTATATCGATTATATTCGGCAGTTCAATCCTTTATATTCAGTACATATTTCGCAGATATTCAAAGGTAATGGTCATTAACGTACAACACACTAACATATATTTAAAGGTAAGGGTCATTAATTGGAGTTAGCATACAAGAATCAAATCATACACGAACGGCTGTTGTAAATTAGTGAATTGACATTAATAAAGACAGTAGTGTCAAACACAATAATCCATTCATAAGTGGTCAAAATAGCAAAACACAGAAAGACACGTTAGAATATAGTTTGAGAGACTGTAGCGAAATTGTTTTACAAAGCAACATAATAAGACACCAGCTTGGTCCGTCTAGTCATCATCATCTTTAGCGTTGTTCATCTCCAAAGCCCCTCTAGCAATCATACGCGGTATGTCATGCAACAATGTGTTCTCAGACCAATGGAGCAAAGTATATAAATATTTGACCCTCAACACCCCAATACTTTTCCTGGTTCCTCTTGCAAAGTTACACTCTCAGTTGACATCCCCCTTGTAAGTTTCCATGTGACGCATCGCATATATACCGCTGTCTTGGCTAACACGCGTATCTCTCCATTTCATATTCACGTTGTGCATTCTGACCATGCTTTTCACTTTATGAGCCAGATCCGCATAATCATCCTCCAACAAATAGGCTTGGAATAGCCGCTTCTACATCACACACAAACTCACAATTGGTCAGCAAATATGTACGCATATAGCACCTTAGCAAGACCAACACACGTGTTAATTGAAATAAAACTCACAATTAAAGTGAAGTGTTTAATGTATGGATGATTGAGTGTTGGTGGTCCACCCAGTGAGTTGTCAAGTATGTCTATGACCCCCTCCTTCATTTTGAAGCACATAACGTAATAATGTTCATATACGCACATCGAAAACATAACCTGCGATACAAATAAAATATAGCCTTAGTTCATACTCTATAAATATTATAATGTTAATTTTTTAAAAAAATTAATTTTATGTTACCATATCAAGATTTCTGAAATCTTCCATATGATTTGTTGATATTATGCACTTGTTGAGCTCGTAATTGAAAATTCTGTACATTTCTTCGAACTCAACTTCCTCTTCGTCACCCATTGAAAGTAGCTGCGTACAATTTTGCACCAATTGACAGCGTTAAGTTTCGGTTAGAAACAAATAAGATTATACAGAATATTAATTGAAATGGTATTGAATATATATACACAAAATGACAGAATATATATTAATTTTTCACATTACCGTGCACGACACACCCACAAAAAAGATTTTCGGTGAGTTTTCTCCTCTATACCACTCAAGTGCGTTTAAATATGATGCCCAAGCATCCACAATAGCTGGCGCCACATTTGAGTTTCCTTGGATGGATTTACATATTTCAGTATCCATAACAATTGCTCCACGTTTGAATAGTATTTTCCTAAACAATATGGTAGTTTTATTTTAACCAACAATATATTATTAATACAAATTTAAGTTATAAATAACAATTACAACTGCTAGAAAGACCAATCACAATTACCTGACATTCAATGCCCCTACGAACTTGTTCAATGAATTCTCCTCAGCAGAACTTCGGCCAGCAATTTTCACAACCCTATCAACATATGGACTTTTATCATACACAGATCTCTTCATCTCCCTCTTTGGACGCGGAGTTTTTGACTTGACAACAGTGGGAGCATCCACTTTCTTACCCTAAGCATAAAGGTTATATACATGTCAAATATAACTTTATAAAATCTACCTGTCAAATGTGCAGCATATATATTCAACATTATACCTTTGACGAAACCAATGTGACCCCTGTTTGCACATCTCGTACAGAATCTTGAACATTGTTTTTGATCTTATCAGGATCATAAACAACGATTTCCTTCCCCTGCACATATACAACAACAAAATAACGTAAGCAAGTAATAGATGATTTTACAAACAAACCGAATATAATATAAAATTCAAATGAATACACAGCAATAAATAGATGAATATAAGATATTAATATGCATACCTTTGATGAGTTAAACGACACATCCATCTGCAATGCAACGTTGGAAGTTTGTGGCGCTGTTGTTGCGGTGATTTGATTATCAATGTCGACATCCTTTCCCTGCACATTTATAGATAAGTCCAAAACGTACACTTACAAGTTTATAAATACACACACATTGAACCGAATATATAAACACAAGCATTTGAATATAAATACATAATAATTGTGAATAAAACTTAATGAAATACATACACTAGATTTGTCAACAGCCCCTGACCGCATGGTATCATCCGCACACAGTGTATCACCATCAGTTGCTTCATCCTCATCAACAACTCGTACCTGGAACATCAAATATTAAAATAGCATTTTATATATATATAATAATAAACATTTGTAAACGAATAAATAAATCACCTCTGGTGCGACATGCGGTGAATTAAATATAATATCTTCTTGTTCATCCGTCCGGTTGATGATTTCATCATCTTTATCAACGGTCAAGTCCTGTCCCTTTAGGATGTTTGCGATGACAACATCGACGGGATCCAAACTCTTACCCCTAACACCGGGTATCCCAAGGTCAAAGGAAGGCCATTTGTTTTTCTCAGCTAAAACCGCATCCCGCATCTTCATCGCATCATCAATTTTCTTCATGTTCGCCAACAATGTCTCATCGTTGAATATTTGAGTATTTGACTGAGTCATTACACACCCCAATTGTGTTGCAACGTCACTTGTGCTACCACCGGAGCTTGATTCACCACCACCTAACATTGACTTAAATAACCCATATGCAGCTTGAATAGCGGGATGACTCGTATATTCCTTTGGCGTCTCTTTCACCATATCAATGACTTTAGTTACAGCACCCGCCATCTCCACAAACACATCTACAAACTTTCCAAGAAATTCCTGTGCATAATAAAGGAAAAAAAATTATATAAATAGAAAAAAATTGCAGCAAAATATGTTGAATATGGAAACAAGCAGAATATATTCGTTATCAATATAATAAATTATTCAACAGAATACCTCAACAGATTCATTTTCTTTCATTGAATTCACTCTATCACCATTTGTTGGTATGTCACTACTATCAGTGGGACCACATTGTTTACCAATATGTGTTTGTAGGATCTCAACTGTTGTAATGGGTGGATCTACACGACCTTTGCCAAAAGAAGCATTGTTCTTGTCTATCTTCTCCCTTTCGTATATCAAGTCATTTGTCCAGAATTTGAAAACAGGGACTCCCCTTTCCACAAGTCTGTTGTTCGCGTTAACAACCCGATCAATATACACAAGCTGCAAACACAAATTCAAAAACATTTATATATTATATACGTTAACTTTACACAAATAAAGTAAAATAAAACATTGAAATACTCACAATGAGTAACAAGACTGGACCTCTAAAACTTCCTTTTTCATTCAACCTGTAGTCTCTCTTCGATTCAACAAGGTTACGAATAATGTATTCGCACCAATCTAATTGTTTGATTTCATCCACACTACACAAGTGCTTCACAATGCCCTTGTTAATTTCACCACACTGGTGGCTGCGAACTAGAGTCGTGTAGAATAACACCACGAAATTCTGAATAAACTTGAAGCCTCCATCACTACACGATCTTATTTTTTCATTCAACTCCTCAAACCTGAGCTTTAGCGAGTTGTTACGAAACTGAGACTTCCATTCCTTTACGACCTCACTAGTTTCCTCAAGGCCAGTAGTACTAATCCGTTTGCCTCCCAGTGGAAGTCCAAAACATATATGAACATCAATCTCAGTAATGTAAATGCTACGCCCTCCTGGCAATTCCAAACTACAATTATTCTCGTCAAAATTGTCAACCAACCACTTCCCCAATGTGAGTGGTTGCTTCGACAACCCCAACTCCAACAAGCTACTTAAGCGAATACCTTTCACAGCCTCTACCTGCGCTTCATTCAAGCTTTTCAAACAATTAACTAAGGTCTTGGGTGATCCCCTAGTATCCAACTTTGGGAACTTGCCCACAACATTAGCCGTTCTTCTTTTTCTTCCACGTGTAGGCTTCTCATCATCACTTTCTGTATTAAGAACAAAAATTTCATACTTATGAATGGAGCAAAATAAAGGAAATAGATACTGAATAAAAAATCATACAATATCGAATATATACATTATAAATCATCGAATATCAACTCATTAACAAAAGACAAACAAATCAATTTTTTCATAATATCTCAAAAGAAGAACAAAACTAGATGTTATGAATTAAAAAATAAGTAAACCTGCAAAAAAAACAAATTAAACTGTATAAATGTTACCGGATTCCAAACGGTTGTGTCTTGTAGGAATAGGATCTATGAAGTCATCATCGCTATTAGCCGAAATTGCTGGTTTATCATGTTTTCTTTTTGTTCTTGAATTCCTTACAATGTTAGCATCTTCTAAATCGTCTGAAGATTCTTGCATTGAAACAATCTTCCTTTTCCCACTTCTAATTTGTTGTTTCTTGTCTGAAACCATCTTGTTTTCTAAACACAACAATCAAATAACGACGAATATAATACATCAAATTCTGAATATATAATCCGCATAGCAAATGCATCAATAAAAAAGGCATCGAAAACAATAGAAACTCAAATTTGTGTAAGAATAGACGAAGAACAGAATATTATGATGCCGTACGACGAATATAGTAACTTAATATACTGAATACGATCACCAAACAGGATAATATGATGTAGAACACCTCATAACTTTTTAGCCCACAAAAACCCCTAAATTGAAAAATCGAAAAAAACTAGGGCATTCAAGAATGTTCATTACCTCTACTGAAGACGATGAAGGGAGAATCAAGAACGCCGAATACAGTCAATGTAACAACAGAATATGGCAACTAACCAGTTATTTAGTTCTACAACTCCGAATACAGTCGACCACAAAACCGAATATGAAATCGATCTCCAACCACTTGGCCGGCGCCTTCAATGGCTCTGAATTTTTGAATGCAGCAGTTGAAGAAGAAGATAGGCACAAGAAAAATAGGGATTTCGTTAGTTCAAATCATGAAAAAACCCTAAATTGAAGAATCGAAAAAAAAAGAGTGTTCTTCATGAATACCTCGAGTGAAGACGTAGAAAGTCGGACACGGTTGCTTGTGTAGATGAATGGGGAAGAAAGGCGACCACAGAAATCTCCTGCAACTATCGGCACCAAAGAAACGCCAGTTGAAGAACACGGGATTGTGTTATGGAGGAATAAGCGGGATATGAAATAACCGTAGAATATTTAGTGGTTTTATTAAAGGAAAATTTTAAAATTGAGGGAAGTTATCGAGAGTATGTATCACACGCGCCTGCAACTTCCTTAAAAGTGTTTAGCATTTATATATATTTTTTTTGTTAATTAAGAAACTGCTTAATCTCAGCCGTCTATTATATTGATCCAACGAATATAATTCGTTCTCATTGAACACTATAAGGGCTGTTTACATGGGAGCCAAACTCTATATATATATATATATATATATATATATATATATATATATATAACAATTTTGTATTTATTATCTTCTGATTTATTTTGCTTAACTGTGTCATTTTCATGGCCGATCTTTAAATAGATAATTATTCATTTACTATAATAAGTTTTACTTATAAATATTTCGTTTATAAAAGCAATTAGAAATAACAATACTCAAAATTTAAGACTAATTGGAAATTATAAAAATACAAAAATAAAAATAAAAACTAAATTTGATCATAAATTATGTCAAGTGAAAAAAAATAAAGAGAATCGGAGAAGATGACAACCATCGTCCAAGGATGATCATAAATTATCTCAGTCAAAATCATCGGACCTTTCTCTCCGATGCCGCCAATGATGATCATTTACCTCATAACCACCGCAATGTTATTTCTATCTCCTCACACTCTCCATCAATTATAGATCTCTTCGATCAAGTTGGCTTGCTTCATATCTCTTATAATCAGGGTGTGGCTAAGAAAATTTACAAATAATAAAATCGTTGTTGATAATCTGTTTACCAAACACAATAAACAAAACACAAATATATTAGATTAGTATAGTGTAAGGATTGAAACGAATAATAGCACGATGAGCAAAATTACTATTGATGCATGAAAGTAAGGAGGAGGAGGAGAAAGGGTTAACTCATTTGGATGAGGTATAATATCCCTTTATATAGGCCATCGAGGTTGACAATTTATTATAGGAGGAGAAGTTTCAGAATCCCGTATTTGGATGAACTAAGCTGATTTTTTTCTAAAAAGATTTTCTGTTTCAAATCGGTTTTTTAAAATTAAAATTTTTAAAATTAGTTTAGAAAATAATCCACAAAAAAATTTAAAATAAATTAATTAGCGTAACAAATTGCAGAATAAAAAATTTAGAAAGGATGAAGAATGTTGTTCAAATTTGAATTTTTAAAACTATGATTTTGAAATTTTCAGACGATTAAAAAATTTGATAAAATAAAAATTTTAAATTTTAAATGTATATTTAAATTACATTTCGATTAAATGATTTGCCTTTTTTATTCAAAAAATAACCTAAATAACCTAAAAATATATATTTTGGGATAGTTTTTGAAAATTTATTCCCTTGTTGATTTAAGTAGGCCAGATTTTTACCAAAAAAATATATAATTATTTATAATGTGAGGATAATAACAATCAACAAATCTAACAACATTGACAGTAATCTACAAATGACTTGATTTGGGTTTACGGTTTTTGAAACAATTTATTTACGAAAAAGATCTTGATTTTACATACGAAATTTTAAATTTGTTTTTTAAAAAATATAATAATAGATAATATCAAATGGTTAAATTTATAAATTATTTGGATGAGATCAAAAACTTTCAAAATACAAAATACGAAAATTACAGGATAAGGTTCTTTTTTTTAAAAAAAATACCTTTCTAATGTTTATTAACATTACTTTTTTTTAAAAAAAATTGTTTATTTAGTAAAGTAAGGTTCTTTATGTAAAAATGGAATCAAACAATTTTAATAAAATTCAAAATACAAAAAATATTGCTAAAAATTAGTAATAATTTGTAAATTTCCATTGAAATAGGCAACAAAACAAAATTTTTAAATGTGTACGGCAGGTTTCATTTTCAAGATTTTTTAGATAATAATTACCGAACCAATATAAATAAATTAAAAAAATTTCAAAATTTCAAAATTTTTTAAGATGATACATATTTCAAAATGTTAACAAAATTTTCAAAATGAAAGATATGCATTATTGGATCGGTAGAAAATCAAGGGATAAGGTTCTATTTTTTTTTAAAAAAAATTGTAAATCTAAACTGAACCGCTATAAATAAATTAAAAAAGCTGAATATAAAAAAAGTTGGCTTAAATGAAAACTTCAAACATTATCTACCGATTCTAAATTTTCTCTTAAAAACAAAATTTGTTAAAGAACTTTTCTTATAAAAACAAAATTGGGGGATAATATCAATTTCTATTTTTTATAATATAAATGAAAACAAATTTAACTAACAACTTTTTTTAATATTTTTTTTAGATTGGCGTTAATTCTAAGGGCGACACGTGGCAATAAAATTTCGCTATGCTGAGGCTAATCGTGGGGACGACACGTGGCAATAGAGGCTTCTGCTTTAATATATACTAGTGTATTACCCGCACTTTGTGCGGGTTCAGTTTTAATAAATATTTAATACTTAAAAATTTATATGTATATTTTTGTAAAATAAAAATCCAAAAAATGAAATTATAATCAAATATTATGATTTTAATTCTCTTTTAAGTATTAATCTCTTCTAATTAATTATATTTTTAAATTGATTTGTTAATATATGCTTGTTGGTAAAAAAAAATCGTAAAAGTTTAAAAACTATTTTTATAAAAATTATTATTTAAATATTTATTAAATAATTTAAAAATTAATTTTCAATTTATATTAACATTTAAAAATCACTTTTTAAAATAACTTTTTAGGCTTCGAGAAATTTGACGTTGACACGTGGCAATAGAGGCTCCTGCTTTAATATATATACTAGTGTATTACCCGCACTTTGTGCGGGTTCAGTTTTAATAAATATTTAATACTTAAAAATTTATATGTATATTTTTGTAAAATAAAAATCCAAAAAATGAAATTATAATCAAATATTATGATTTTAATTCTCTTTTAAGTATTAATCTCTTCTAATTAATTATATTTTTAAATTGATTTGTTAATATATGCTTGTTGGTAAAAAAAATCGTAAAAGTTTAAAAACTATTTTTATAAAAATTATTATTTAAATATTTATTAAATAATTTAAAAATTAATTTTCAATTTATATTAACATTTAAAAATCACTTTTTAAAATAACTTTTTAGGCTTCGAGAAATTTGACGTTGACACGTGGCAATAGAGGCTCCTACTTTAATATATATAAGATAAGATATGTATATTTTTGTAAAATAAAAATCCGGTGAATGAAATTATAATTATTATTATGACTTTTAATTCTCTTTTAAATATTTATCTCTTCTAATTAGTTATATATTTAAACTGATTTGTTAAGATATGCTCGTTGGTTAAAAAAAATCCTTAAAAGTTTAAAAACTATTTTTATAAAACTATTTATTTAAATATTTTTAAAAAATTTAAAAATCAATTTCCAATTTATATTAACATTTAGAAATCACTTTTTATAATAATTTTTTAGGCTTCGAGAAGCATGGCGTTGACACGTGGCAATAGAGGCTTCTGCTTTAATAGATATAAGATAAGATAAGATATGTATATTTTTGTAAAATAAAAATCCGGTGAATGAAATTATAATTATTATTATGACTTTTAATTTTCTTTTAATTATTTATCTCTTCTAATTAGTTATATATTTAAACTGATTTGTTAAGATATGCTCGTTGGTTAAAAAAAATCCTTAAAAGTTTAAAAACTATTTTTATAAAACTATTTATTTAAATATTTTTAAAAAATTTAAAAATCAATTTCCAATTTATATTAACATTTAGAAATCACTTTTTATAATAATTTTTTAGGCTTCGAGAAGCATGGCGTTGACACGTGGCAATAGAGGCTTCTGCTTTAATAGATATAAGATAAGATAAGATATGTATATTTTTGTAAAATAAAAATCCGGTGAATGAAATTATAATTATTATTATGACTTTTAATTTTCTTTTAATTATTTATCTCTTCTAATTAGTTATATATTTAAACTGATTTGTTAAGATATGCTCGTTGGTTAAAAAAAATCCTTAAAAGTTTAAAAACTATTTTTATAAAACTATTTATTTAAATATTTTTAAAAAATTTAAAAATCAATTTCCAATTTATATTAACATTTAGAAATCACTTTTTATAATAATTTTTTAGGCTTCGAGAAGCATGGCGTTGACACGTGGCAATAGAGGCTTCTGCTTTAATAGATATAAGATAAGATAAGATATATATTTTCAAACCTTGGTTTCAATTCAAGTGCATTCAAAATTTGACTAATTTCTAATTGTTATGAACATTCAGTCGAGTTATTTGAGTTCAACTGGACATGGTTCGAGATCGATCAACTACTAAATAAGTCGAGTATGGACATAATTTTAATCTTAGTTAAAGTTTAGACTCGATTCTAAACGATATGAATATGAGCATACCAAAACTTAGCTTGTTCGGTTCGAATGACACTCTATATATAATGACTAAAGAGTCAATCTCCTTGTTATGTTATTGGAGCTATTCATGCTTAGCTCGAGCTCGTTCACTTACTAGATAACCTAAGTATGTACCCATTTTAAGTTTGAATAAAATTCAGACTCTCCTCAAGTTCGACTAGATTTTCTGCGAGCCAAACATGAACCTATCAAATATCGCGTTATACGGATTAAGTAGGGATGACAATTTTACCCGCATCCGATGGGTACTCGAATCACCAAACAAAAAAAAAGGGTAAAAATCCAGAGAATTCGGGTGATGGGTGGTTGGTGGATAAGGGCCCTTCACCCATCACCTGACCTAATACACCTAAAATATCTAAATATGTACAACATTTTATCCTAAAATCACAAAATTATGCTAGTTTTATTATTGTTTATTTGTTATAACACATTATATATAATGTTTATACCTTATTTACTAAGAATATATGTGTTTTTAAAATATGAATTTTGTGGTATATGCAAAAATATTATAAAACTACAGTATAAGTTAACAATAATACAATTATAGTCACCGACGGTTAAAACCAATGCACTCGATTATCTGTTGGATGATGGATAAATGCACCCGATAAGATTAATAAATGGGTGATGAAAGTAGTATATCCATCCATCACCCGACCAACGTTATTTGTAGGCTCAAATAACAACCCCATAAACACTAACTTGTAAGTCAATTTATAAAAACTTAACTGCAATCCGTTGACATGTTCACCCTAACTTCCAAAGGGGAAAACATCATATTTGATGAGACAACCTCACAGTCAACATCCCAACCACTCACCTTCTCCTTGTAAGAGGGGAATGGTTGCTTAAGATTGATGGCGAATGGGACTCTTTCTTCAAATGTTATGTTGTGTAAAAGAAAGTTTGAAGTGTTGGTAGGTATATACACACTTGGGTTGGGCTTAGATGGAACATAAACTGTGAAGATCGTGCAATAAATTATGTTATGGTGTGTTTGGATCTACCTTCCATTCAAATCTCCTCCTACCACATAAAGAAGTGCAACATGTTTTCTTTTCTTTTACCATGTGAGAATTTTGGCATATAAAATTAAGACATTACTAGCATATTATATATAATATACATGGACTACTTTTATTGTTAATTATTTTCGAATTATAAATATACTGGATTTATATGTTGGATTCTGACCTATATGTTTGTACGTATGCGTAGCATTGTTATATGAGACAAACTACTCGGTTTCGACTCGTCGTAAGTTAGGCTTGATCTCGAGCCGAATATGAGCACATTTAGGCTCGACTCATTTATAACCGAGCCGAACTTGAGCATGTAAATGATCGGCTCGTTCGGCTAAAAACAACACTATATGAGCATTATTTTAGCCGAGTTATTCGAGTTTGGCTCGGGATCAGCTCGTCAAAAGCTCGGTTCAAGCTCATTCACTTTCTAAACGAGCCGAATATGAACACATTTTAAAACTTGTACAAAATTTAGGCTCTGATCAAACTCGACTCGTTCGGCTCGTATTACACCCCTACACGACCACTCTACTTTAATAGCGAACACATCTTTATATATTTGATTATATTCCTTGCCAAACCATGCCTTGCCCTAATACACAAAAAGAAAGGAAAACGAATATTTAAGATCTTGACGGCCCTTGGGCCTTTCACTATATTGCTTTTGCTAATGGGCCCATGGGCCCATGAGCCCATCGCATTATTTTCTTATATAAAATGTTTTAATGCTCACCTGTGAGAACCGAACCTGGACCTTTTGGCTGGACATGATTGATCAAGTTTGGGCCCGATCCAAGCCCGATATGTATAGTAGCCTTTTTTTTCTTCTTTATTTTATTCTATTTTATTTTTTTATCATTGATTATTCTGGATGTCTTTAAATTTTAAATGACCGGTTCAGACCGGAACTCTTTTTAGATGCTGGAATGAAGACCAAACCTATTCCTTTAGGCTCGGGTCGGTCCAGACCGGGAGGGGGAGATGACAACTCCTAGTTTAAAGATTCTTGTTACACCCTATCTATATATCTTAGGCGAAATGAGTTGGGTCACGAATGAATTCACCACTTTTATGATCGGACTAAATTTATCATTAATCTATTGCTATGATGCACGGACACTTCTAGAAGGCGGCGTGTCCCGTGTCCTGCCGTGTCGGAAACGGGGACACACCCGGACACGGCTCGGACACGGTCAAATATGACCGGACACGGTCAAGACACGTTTCCAAGGTAGGACACGTCTAGGATACGGTGAGGATGCGGATTGTGTCGGTCAAGACATGATCAACGAAATAAAAACTTATATACCGTAATATTTTATCTTCTTTCCCATTTTTTCCGACTAAACCTAGCTCCACATGACCACCTGCGAGATTGTGGTTGTCGGAAGTAGGACACCAATCTTCTTGTCCGGCGCTAATGTTGAAATGTTGTTCTGCCGACCGGCTCTTCTCTCCATTTTTCTTATGATTTTATAAATTAATTTTGAATATTTGATTATTAATTTATTTTGTGATTTTTATTTGTTGAATGTTGACTATGTTATTCTAATTCTTTCACTTTTTATAATTCACAAATATTTATTATTATTTTCCTTTGTTGACCATGTTGTTCGGTTATTGTTGATTTGCAAATGAATGATTCATTCTTCAATTTTGATACTAAGTATGATTATTTCAAATTATAAAACTAAATATGTTTATTTCTATGTTTTGTAAGACTGAAAATGTTTGTTTCTAAGCTTTTGTTTCGATTATTTTATTATCATGTTAATATTTTTATCAACTCATATATCATTGATTTTTTTTCATATATATGTATCTCATTATGATATAGTAATTCTATATTTAAATATCTTTAAAATAATATATTAATTATTTTACTCGCCGTGTCCCCGTTTCCTATACTTTTGAGGATTGCCGCTTCCCCGATTCTCGCCGTGTCCGTTTCCCGTGTCCGTGTCCGTGTCCGTGTCCGTGCATCATAGATCTATTGTAATTGTCGGATAATTAGGTCGATTGGTTTTTACGGTTAAAGAACAATAAAGATACTCTTGACTCAATTTTTAGAAAATAAAATACTCTACATATCATAGTTCTATATTGTGAAGTCCAAGTGACCTTTGTTCTAATTCTCGATCCAATTCCTATTCGGTTCTATCCTTGACCGATAAATAACTTTGACAACATTAAATCTGCATACTACAATTAAAGCTAAAATCCTTTTTGTCAAGTGTCACTTTCTCATCTATTAGCTGCCCCATATTATTTTACCTAATTTTAATTTTTTTCAAAATTATATATATATATATATATATATATATATATAATAGTCGACAACTTTTTTCTTTAGATAACTATTCTATAATAATATCTACTTATCAAACTTAATTTTTAAATATCGGCATTACACTATTTTTGTTAAATTCATATAATTAACTGTAAATATATTCAACACAAATTTAATTTTTGAATATCTATATTAGTTTTTTAAAAAACATATGAAATTAGTTTCACACCCTCTCCCACTTTACGGTACACCAAAAATATTTTATAAAAACTATATAAAATACCTATTAAATTTTTAATGATATTTTTGACACGAAAAGTGTAATGGTAATCTAAAATTTCACTAAAATCAGCAACATACTCGTGTCAAAAATGGTTTTAAAAAGATTTATACACATATTAGTGATTGTGTGGTAGTTGAGATGAGTGTTGATTTGTTACACTTGTTAAACCCTTTCTATCTTGTGCTTACACTTAAGATCGGTTTGCCATTTCCATAATAGACTGCAATCATCACTTCCATTTGTCATTTTCAATTTGCTACACTTCATTGCATAAATCGCTTTCTTGATGCTTCTTTTTAGTGTGAAATATGATCATAATAATGGCTATAAGTTAGCTGGATGAAGTTGCTTTTGCCGGCAGGCCAATGTCTAGGCAAGAATGTGTACACATGGTTGGCCTTGTTCATTTGCCCTATTGTTTTATATACAAGACATGTGTCTTTATTGCATCATAAAATATGCTTATTTGGCTATATATTTGTACACATGGTTGGCCTTATTAAAAAAGATGACTACCTTTCTATGTTGGAATCATTGTATAGGAGACATTTTCGGACATGTTTTCGGTGGAATCCAACAATTATCAACATTGAAAAACGGAAGTGTTAGACTGTTTACCGTACGTACGATCTGGGTTAATTGTAAATATTTTACCGAAGAGTATGTCGGATCACGGAAAAGATTGATCCGATCATATCTTCATATATCAAATATCATAGCGTATTATCTAATTAGGGTATGGAACGATTCATTATATAAATGTTGAAACCTACTAGAGACTTTAAGATAACACAATTGTTTTTTTTTTTTTTTTTTTTTTTGCTCCCAAGCTCTTCTTGTGGCACACAAGCTTATGAAGATTTTATAGCTCGATTACGCTGAGGATGACTTAGTCGTTCGGATCCTAAAGGAGGGGGGTTATGTTGTATTTTGGACGGAGTATTGTATCCTACACCTTTGTTTTCGTCAATTGAACTCACCACCGGCGGTGAGTTGTACATGAGTTTGGGGTCTGGAGGTGACGCCCCAAATTTGTTTTGGTGGTCATGTATTTTCAAGTCCAATATACTTATATTTTTAAGGCTTTTATTTTTAGATATTGTTGGCATATTTAAATACACATTTAGTATTGTGATCGTCATTGTGTAAAATTCTAATTTGAAACAATGCATTTAGAAATAGTCACACATTTGTTACGAACTAAATAACCAATTTTTGTATTCAATTTCTCTTGATTGTATTCTAACGCTAAAATGTTATTTATTGTAGAATGTGGTTTCACAAAAGTTGTCGGGTAATATCAAAGTCATAAGAACATATATAATGCTTCTTTTACATAGAAGTTGCTTAGATCTTCTAATGGCGGGCCAAGTTTCAAGCAAATATTGTACAAATGGCAATGACTATTGACCTTCTTTGTTGGTTTGTCTTCTTCATTACAGTCACTATATGCTCTTTCCTTAAGTTTTTCTTTTAAGTGTCGAGCAAAACTTTTTTGGTGCTTTTGGAGCTTTTGCCTCCCCTCTCTTTTTGGCATCATGCTCCAAGCTCCATTTTTATCACCATCATTGCTCATTCAATCATTAATTTAAGGACCCGTTTAACTTTTAACTCTGAAAACAAAAACGAAATGAAAAAGAATTTAGTCCATATATATACCCTTATTCATGCATTTTTTGAAATCATTGTTTATGGTTTAAAGTAATTGTAGCAAAATTTGATTAGTTTTTAATTATAACATGTAATATGATTAATTAGGTTCTTATATATAAAGGATGTTTGTCCTCAATTGTAATTCATGTTCAATTTAATCAAAGTCTAGTTGAAGGTAAAACCTCCTCCTTGATTTTGGGCATCACATCTTCACTCTCAAAGTTCTTCCTTGGATCTTCGTTCTAAGACTTCACATTTGACGATTCTTCAAGAACCAACCTAGTCACTCCACTTCACGGGTTGCTCGATCAACCTTGATCAGAACAACCAATCGCTTCCGCATCCATCTCAAAGCTTCCGCCAACCATATTCCATCGTTCGATCCATCCGCACATCAACAAACGAAGTAGTTGAAGTTCAAGCTTGATCTAGATCCGGAGTTTTCCCTTAAAGGCATCCAAGGACGCATCAAATAATTTGGTGTGTCCTTAAGTCATGAGCCTGAAAATTGTTGTTGGGGCAAAGAGATAAAAAGAAGGATTTGATGGACCTCCCTCCCTTCATTGCTCTTTGTTTTGTTGGTGTTGATATAACGCCGATAGGTTGGGCCCTAAGACACATGTATATTTGCGTCATATGGTAGGTTGAGCCCTAGAACGTGGGTAAATTAGTGTTCTAGGGTAGGTTTGAGCCCTAGGACGTAGATAGATTAACGTCATATGGTAGGTTTTGGGCCCTAATATGCAGGTTGATTAGTGTGGTAGTTTTTGGGCCCTAGGACACAAGTTATTTAGTGTCCTAGGGAAGGTTTTGAGTCATAAGGCGCAAGTTGAGTAGCGTTATAGTGGCGTAGGGAGTTGATAAGAAGAGATGAAATGAGGATTTGATGGACCCTCCTCCTTTATTTGGTCTTTGTTTTTTTAGTTTGGTGACAATAGCACGCTTTTCAAAGTCCGATACAGACGGACCGGTAGAGCGGAGGTCGTGTGCATCCGAGCGCACATGCGCATTAGGCCCAAGCCCAACACATAAACCCGATGAGGTTCCATCCTAAAACCAATTGACAATAGGAGGAGTAGCCCACCGACCTTATATATCAGGCTTGGAGTGTCCTCTTCTTTCAACGTGGGACCTTATTATCTCCAACAATGCTAGTAGGTTAGGCCATAAGCCGCCGGTAAATTGACATCCTAGAGTCTGCTCTAAAGCGCCGTTAGGTCGGCGTGGTAGTCGCCACCATCACCGACGGCCGTGATGGCTGCACAAATAGAGTATGTTTTAGAGTTTCTTTAGGTGGAAACATAATTAGGGTTCGGAAACTCTCGTATCGAATTAAAATTTATAAACATAAAGATAAACCCAAATGTATAATCCAATACTCTAGCATACACACCACAACTCAATTGGTAAACTGCTTGAACAATTTCATAATTTAAAAGGTAAATCAAACTAGTAATTACTCGTGGCTCCACGAAGGATACAAGGAGATGATATAATCCAAAGCCAAGTGAACCAATCATCTTCAAAGGGGTATTGGCAGCCAAAGTAGAACTTTAAAAAGGTAAAATTGATGAAGATTGAGGACACCTATAATGTTTGAATAAACGTAAGTGAAACAAACCATTCAAACTTGTCCATTAATGAGCTTCAACATAGTTGAAAGTTGTGACTTTTAATTTCTACACAAGTTGACACCTTTATATGATAGCACTTCATTCTTACTTTTATACTTGAAGAAAGTATTAGACCTATCTATTTATTTTTTCTTAAAAATTTACATTATGGTAGATGGTATAATTTTGTTTTTATCTATTTTAAGAATCAAATAGATTACTTTGAAAGAAGAATTTGATATATTGTATCATGAATTGTTATTTTTGACGAGGAATCAGGAGGGGTTTGGGATGGTAGTTTTTTATGTTTGTACGGGGTCCGTGGGAAAAAGCCTCCGGAAAAATCTCGACTCAAGTATAATACAACACAAATTGGGTCATGAATTTGTGATTATTTCGCCAAACATGAAAATAGAAAAGGACCTATTTGGCCAAAAAATTTTACTTTGTTTTACAAGTGTTCAATTTTTAAATACTTGTGTGATACGTATATGAAGGAACCATTTTCCACCTCTTCTCCTATACCGCTTCTTCCTCTGTTACGTTCATTCATACCCCGATGTCATCGTCTTCCATGCGCTTCAGTAGGCTTGGGTTGGTTCGGAATCGCCATGACAACACTAACATCGGGTAATTTCAGTCCTCACTTCTTTGTTTTTCACTTATCAACCTTTTTTTTTGTAATATTTGGGTCCATCTATTTCAATGTAAATTTTTTTATTTGAACCGGTTGTAATTTGATGCAGATGTTAATCTACCTGGTTTCGATAATGAACTTTAGGCTGACTTCAACATATTAACGAGGCTCAACAAGACCATAAACGAGCATCGTTCGATAATAACCCGAACTGGAGATGACTCATGACACAACCTAGCTCTATGGTTACCCCACAAGATGATGTTAATGATGATGAAAATGAGACACTAAGTAGTATATACCAAATGATAGATGGGATTGGTAACAAATGGACACCCAAGATGATTATTCAACTAACTCCACCTTCAGTATAATCCTTTTCGATCAAAATATTCCTTAACTTTCCTATCATAAGTGGGAGATTTGTCATCTTCCTTTCTTCGACATGTTGACCTATTGTCATAAATTTGACAAGTACACCGAAAATATGTTTTTTCTTTACTTGACAATACGTTTATATTTGATTCGTTTAGAAATGAACGAGTTTCAGTCAAACCCGAATAGTTCGATTTATATAACAACTTTAATTTATGTTTAATATTGTTGGGTAGGATAGAAAACCCTAATTTACAATATTTATCCGGAGTTGCCTTTCGAGCAAATATTATCCGATTATTATTCTTTTATGACAATCTAATCAATTTTTTTAGTAAGAATTAAAAAAAGTTGGAAGTTTTGATCATTAATTCTTTAATGATCACGACATAACCCGAATAGTTTAATTTATGTACTGGTCACGTCTCGGCGCGGGCATCATTAGGAATAACGTAGGGAAGTGACAACGGGGTTATGCCGTGAATCTGGGTATATGCACTGTACCAATGGCCGAGTTGTGGGGTATTTACCATGGTCTAAAACTCGTCTGGGAGTGTGGATATCGCAAGGTGACTATTGAATCGGATTCTCAGCTAGCTATCTCGCTTCTGGGAAAGTCGATCCCTCGTTGTCACCCTCTTTATAGTCTGGTGATAAAAAGACAAGACTTCTTCAAAAGGGACTGGGAAATCCAGATCCGACATGCCTATCGCGAGACGAAAAAAGTAGCGGACTATCTAACTAGCATCGCTGGGTTTAATGTATTGTTTGACCCTCCTGAGGGTGTAGTTGATCTTTTACGTTCCGATGTAAGGGGTCAGACTATCCTCGAGTGCGGACTACTTAGCCTTTTCATTTATAAGAAGCACGTTTAGATGCGCCGGAGACCACTGACTTTCTTTTACAACAACAAAAAATATCTATTTTCATAAATCATTTTCTTAAAATTTTCTAGCTATTTCGATCCTTTCTCCTACTATTTCAAAAATAATAATAGAAAAAGGTTCTTAACGTATAAATTTGATATATATGTTAGAAAATTCATTAAAAATATTATTAGTTTTACACCATAATTTAAAAATCTTTTTGGTCAAATTTAATTGATTGAATAAAAAAGCATATTGGAAATAAATTAGTCTATTTTGAATCTTCGTGATTAAAACTCTCTTTTTCTTTCTAGTAAAAGTCATCAAAATGGTGCTAAACATCCCAATACTAGGTTACGGATTAAGCTAATTTATAAACTTTTCAAAAGTAGTAAATTATACATAGGCATTTTCTAGTTTCTACCGAAAGGAAATTATAGTCACTTTGGAGCAATAACAAATGAAATAGACTAGGGTCCGTTTGGTTTTAACTCCAGAATAAAAAACGGAATGGAAAAGAATCTAATTCATATGTATACCCTTGTTCATGAAAGTTTTTGGAATAATTCTTTGTGGTTTAAAGTAATTGGAGTTGAATTTGATTACTTTTGATACTCATAGGGAAACAAAATATAGGAAGACAAGTGCATTTTGCATGAAACCACAAAGAATAATTTCATAAAATTTCATGAATAAGGATATACATATGAAATAAATTCGTTTCCGTTCCGTTTCCATTTTCGGAGTTAGAACCAAACTGGCCCTAAGAATATAGATTATATCTTTGGTCTTTGTATCACATTTTCATTGTGTATGAAACTTCATCCAATGACGTGTTATCCATTTTCCACTATCAATTCAACAATTATATATAAGATTATGTTCCAATGGTAGCATGTGTTATGGTAAAAATTAGAGCACGTAAGAATCGTCGGATTAAAATATAAATCTATTAGATCGATTAATTGTGCATGAGTATTCACTTCTTTATGCATAGTTTTTAGCCTTGTGTATAGTTTCGAATAACTCATGCATGTTTTGTGCATAGTTTATACATAATATAAGATTGTCTTAATTCATCTATCGAAAATATTATTACCTAATTAAGTTAAGATTCGCTAGTTAACCAGTTTATCCTCGTTGTCTTCCCGAAAAAAAATTTACAACTATATGAGTTATATTATCAATTTATATCCGTTGAATGTTATAAATTGTGTGATCGGTATTTGTTCTCATTTTTTTTTAATGTAACACATATTCTTACCCAATCTAATCCCCATACCTCCACTTCTAACATATTCAATATTTGCTCTAGATCTCTCTATTCTCTAAACCAATCAAAGAATCAATACCTTGAATCTCCTCTCCTTGTAACCTATCATGTACATCCTTTTTATTCTATAAACGTGAAATATCAAAGAAACAACAAAGATTCAATACCAGATCTGCATTCCTCGTGAAATTCCGTTCATTCTCGAGTTATCAATATCGATTTTCACTTAGTTTTGACCAACCTAGATCTGAATTAACCCTAACCGCGGCTTAGGTTGGGGTTTCCTTGTGTGTATTTGATTTAGGCTATTGATATTGATTATTTAAAATGAGTTAACTCTAATCGGGTATTCAAAACTGAATAACTAAAATTGGGTATTTAATATCGGATATTAAAAACTTGAAGTTGGGTATCCAGAAAAATTGGATATTAGGTGATAAAAGTCGGGTAATTAAAATGTGTGATAAAGGAACCTACTTTAAAACCGAGTGTTAAAATCAGTATTTGAAATTTGAATCTCGGGTATAATGATGATCGGGTATTAAAATAACAATTATTTAATTAAAATAAATAAAGACTAAAGAATACAAAATTCTATTTAAAGTAACAATTATTTAATTAAATTGGGTATTCGATATTGTTTTATGTTATTAAATTAACAATTATTTAATTAAAATAAATACTTTTTTATATGTTCAGAAAAAATAAAGAATACAAAATTCTATTTAAAATATAAACTCTTAAATACTATTCAGAATAACCCAAAACACAACTACATTAGTTGAAAGTTTTCAAAAAAGTAAAATGTGTAACACTTTTACAATAGATTTGCACTGATTTTAAATCGTGATTTTTAAATGTACCGGTGAAAATCTCTATTAGTGATCATAACTACGCACTTCGCGTGCGTAGTTAATTAGGTCTTCAACTACGCTTTTGGGAAGCGTAGTTGGAGTTCCAAAAAAAATAAAAATATCAACTACTCCTTTGGGGAACTCCAACTACGCTCCCCACAAGCGTAGTTGATATTTTTATTTTTTTGGAACTCCAACTACGCTCCCAAAAGCGTAGTTGGAGACCCTAATATTTTGTTGTGCAGAAATTTACTTTTATTTTTTTGTGAAACGTGAAATTATTTTAGTATTTATAATATTAAAATAATCTATCAATTTAAGCTCGATCAAATGAATGAGTTAATCAATCTCAAAAAATCATGTTATCAAATGGAGGAGTTGAGTCCAAGTTTATTTTGAGTTTGACATATAAGTTCATAAATATCATCTTAAAACTAAGTAATAATAAAAAAATAAAAAACAATTCATGTACATATATTAGACTTAAAACTTTTTATTATTATTATTATTATTTCTTTTACATAGAATACAATTATATTCAACAATCTTCCTCTTATTTGATACTTCCTTAAAAATTGGCCTTAGTAAACCAATCCCAAGATACACCATTGACAAATTGACATGGACGACCATCGCCCCCTCCTCCATGCACCAAATAAATACTAATCCGTTATTCAACTCCTCGATCAAAACCAATCTATACCCTTCAAGTTCACTCATAAAAACCAAATAACGAAATAACGATAAAAGAAGTAATTTTCTTACTTACGTGATAAATTTAAAACTCAACACATTTTGATAAAAAAAATGATTATAAAAATTAGTAATGAAATCAAAATTTTTTCCATGCATGTCTTCTAGAGGATATGAACTCGAATCTCCGGACTAACACTTAAGGAGTTTAACACCACAACCACTAGATCAACTGAGTATTGGTAATGAAACCAAAATTTGATTGTACTCAATAACCAAAACATGAATATAAAAATTAGTAGATCATGTATTGGGTAGTACAGTCCAGCCACTTCCAAAGCACAAAAGGAATAAACTTTCTTCTCATTGCTCCCTATCCACTCTCTTATCTATTTTTTTTCTTCTTAATTTATATTTCTACCTGAATAATTTTGAATAATACATATGCAGAAGTTGAATGCAATTTGTCTTCGTGTTATATATGAACACACTACCAAGAAATGGTTCTTATTTCTTCCCCTATCATAATTCAGTAGGTTAATTGTGGAGTATGATGCATTGTTTTCATGATTGTTAATCTACCTTTTAGATATTTTTTTCATATTTATATCTACGTTGATTATTGTAAACGTCGTCATAAATATAGTGTAAAATTTTAACATAATAGTGTCTATATCTGTGATCATAAATTCGTGGTGAATTGGATAACCAATTTTTATGTTCTCTTTTCTCTGTTGATTGCAGTCTTTTTCTCTTTTTAAGAATGTCTTAAGGATTTATTTCTATCTATTACATGTTGAATTTAAACCTAATACATATATGCGTTCGAACATGTAAAATTTAACTTTTTATTGACCCATCGAAATCTATTATATGCATATTCTTTTCTAACTTACGTCCTTGTCAACAATAAAAGAAGTCATTCAATCCTTATAAACAATACTTTATGGTCGAATTCTAATTCCATGCGACAAAATCCCTTTTGGTTTCACGCATGAATTCCGAAAGGTGAATTTTTTTATGCGTTGATTTATTACACTAAAAAACCTATCGACTGCAAACATATACACAACATAGTTATAAAGTCGGTGAACTATTACGTATGTGCTTAGACCTATCACACATGTATGTTCAAACGCACCGAAATTTTACATCATTAACCCGAAAACGAGAGTTTGCAGAACAAATATGTTAAAATCTATGATGAGTAAGGGCTATCACTAAACAAAGACAAAATGGAATTTGATGAGGTAGGTTTAGTTATAGAATAGGGCCATAAGAAAAGTGTGGGGAAGGTTCGTGATTTGCATTATTTTTGGGCATGAATGCTACTACACCCAACCAACTATCAAAGAGGATAATATCACTCAACTTTTCAAATATTTATGCAATATTTTGATGTATTATATTCTCTAGCTTCAAAAGTAACAATTATCAAATTTTATTTTTCTATAGGTGAATATTTCAGCTATTAAATATAAAAATAAGTATATCATAAAATGTCCTATAATACGGGTACAACTTGAACCTATATTTTTAAATAAATTGTAGTGGGATGAAACCGTTGGTTATATTAATAATATTATGATAATATATAGGTTGAGATTATGGGAAAATAACAAAGATATTTATAATGAAATCAGATCCAATTTAAAATAATAGTTTAATTAATTTAATCAAATATATCCAAATTATATTAGAATCTCTAAGGTAATTTGGAGTATAAAAACTCTCCCACCTATAATTTTTATCGAATAAACAAAATGTATCATATAATTTATTTATTTTTTTCGTAAACAAAAATGTTACCCAAATGATATCAGTCTAATATTCGAATTATAATAAACTGAACTCGATCTACTACCATTAAGATCGAAATACGATATTCGGGTTCTCATGCACAAAGACAAGATTCGTTTATTTTTCTTCGAGAATTTTCTATGATAAATGACTATTTTTTAAAAAAATTAATAAAATATTACACTAAATAGCTAAATCTAAAAAATCTAATAAACCAAACATGTTAAATTAAACTTTCAGAATATAAAAAGCAATAGGGTAATATTATTCAACGCGTCCGAACAACGCAAACGAGATCGTGTATGCGGGCCTTTTGGTGCATGTGCAGTCTGCATCCTCTCCATGCCCTTCTTTCCTTCTTCTTCAGTTGCGCGGCGGCTAACCTGGTTCAAAAATACTGAAACATTTTCATACAAACATGTGCCTCTGCATGCGCCTAGACCACGCGCATACGGAGACCGCTTGCGCGTGTCCTAGAGCATATGCGGACTCCGGATTTATGGTCTTTGTCCGCGCAAATAGTAAGATTGCATACAATACCCTATATGACCTCAATACAAACTGGAATCCACTATTTTGTTAAAGTAGAAGCTTCAATCAAACATGTCATTTGTTTTGAACACATAGCATAATGATAATATCTAGCTTCATAGTGGGATTAAAAAATCAAGAAAGTGGAGGAACAAAAGGTAATTAAGCATTAAACTTCATATACTTTTATAATTTTTTGAATATCTATGCCAGCAGCCTATCCACTATAAATATGTTATTGCCACTTAGTACATATCACATAAGTATCATCTCCTTTGTGTTTTGAACTTGCCCAAGCTTACAAAAAATGGGCATTTGCAACTTTGTGTTGTTTCTTATAATGCTTTTGCCTTCACTTTGTTACTCACAAGATTATGTGTGTTCAAGAGCCACTTATTATGGTAGCCCTGATTGCTTGGGCAATCCAAGTATGTACCAATTATTTTTATATTTTTGTGCATTTTATTCTCAATTTTATTGCCATTTTTCTTGTTTTATGTCAATAATTTGTTATTATTCATGCTCAATTGGTTAAAATCAAATTATTCATGCTTAAGATTCATGGGTTTTCGGAAAAAAATTCCAAATATTTTTTTAGAAACAAATTAGATTACTAGGCTTTTTCTAGTTTTGTATTAAGTAAATGTACCCATCAAGGAAAGAGTGTGCAGAGTTTGATAATAAATATAAAAGGTTGGGGTATATTTACTTAATTGAAACATTAAAAAGCCTAGTTACTAATATAGTTTTTCAAAAAGGCCTAGTTACCAAAATTGCCCTATATTTTATAGTTCATATTAATAGGGTAATTTTTTTTTTTTGAAAACTGAGTTTTAAGTAAAAATTGCGATTTTTATATATTTTAGTATATGTATATTTTTATACATTTTATAAAAAAAATATTATTTTAAAAAATTTATATGTAAACCCGATAATATATCTTATATGTTACAATATTTAAGTTTGTACATAAAATACATGACTTATTCCATTATAAATATATGAAATTATTTGATTGAAAATTAACCCTCTTTAAAAACCCAAACATGAAAAATTATTACAAATATTTTTTATGTAAATTATTCTTGTAGTTTCCACCAAACCCTTAAAAATATTCAAAATAACTTAACTAAATTGGCCCAAATTAAACAATCCGATCATATCCGGTAGTAACCAAGATTTTATCCAAACCCAAACCGGTTTACATTCTAAATAAATTCACGTAGTTGTTTTTATCAGGTCCAACAAGGGTAATTTTTGAAGCTTAATCAACATGCAAACACCATATATTACCTAGCTAGTAAAAAGTAAATGTTTTTTACCACCAAAGTTTGTCACAATGAATATATGGTATATTGACACTTTTTTCGTCGTGTTCCAACGTCGTCAAATTAGCCGGAGCTTGCGGTTACGGTGGATACGGTACAACGGTAAACGACGGAAATGTGGCCGCTGTGGCAGGACTTTACAAAGGTGGAACCGGTTGTGGTGCTTGCTACCAAGTAAATCCACTATTACTTTTAACCTTTTTGATCGAGTACACGTGATATTGATAGTTGACATATTCTGTTAATATGACAAATATAGTAATTCGTCCACGTATAAAGCGAATAATATATCAAAACTCTTCTAAATCATCGACTCTTAATATTCTCACATGTAATCTTACGTCGTCTTAGGTGAGGTGCAAGGCACCAGGACTATGTACCGACGGTGGAGTGACTGTGGTAGCGACGGATCATGGTGGAGGAGACAACACAGATTTCATACTTAGCCCTAAAGCATACACAAGGATGGCTCAATCAGGGCTAGAACCACAACTTCTAGCTTACGGTGTTATCGATATTGAATTCCGACGAGTTCCTTGCACTTATAACCCGGGATCAAACATTGTCATTAGTGTTCACGAACGTAGTCACTACCCACATTACTTGGCCGTCGTTCCTCTTTATCAATCCGGTCTAAACGACATTACTTGTGTCGATATTTGGCAGGTATAACATGGTATTGTACATATAACGTCTAGTTTTACGCGTGTTTTTACGTTGAATAACGATTTTCTTATGAATTATAACGTGAAGGAGGATTGCCAAGAATGGAGGCCAATGAGGAAGCCATTTGGAGCAGCTTGGGACATGGAAAACCCGCCGACCGGAGTTCTTACACTGAGGTTGCAGCTTTCAAGCAGCGTTAACGGCGATAGTACCAATTTGGTGTTGCCTAACGCCGTTCCGGCTTATTGGTCGGGAGGTGCTCTTTATGACACCGGCGTTCAACTTGATTAGTTATATATAATTACATGGTTAATTACTGTTTAGTTATATATATATATATATATATATATATATATATAAAGCGTTATGTATAAATAAGAAAGTACTCTTGTAGTAGTTTGTATTGAGTACCTTAACTTTGATTTAATGCACCTCCCTTAGTTTTGATTCATATATTATATAGTTATATTTCGGAAAAATGAACAAAAAATAATATCAACTATGAGATATGAATAAAAAATAATACAAACTTTAAAAATTACTATTTGATGCACAAACTATTTCACATTAAATCAATTTTGATACGGGGTGAAAATCTAGCCAATTTTTATTACGAAAATCACCCACATATTTTTAATGCAAATATAATCTAGTTTTATTTCTTATGAATCAAAGTTTCGTATTAAACTAAGAAAACGGATATTATTCGGGAGTAGTCGGGTTGAACCTGAGCATTTTTCATAACCACAACCAAATCCTCAAAATCAATTTGCACTGATTAGACCCGGTCTGGTCCAATTTGGTCTAGTCTGGTTCAATTTGGTTCAATTTGGTCTAGTGTTGTAAAACGTTACATATAATTATTGTCTCCCTCTATTTCGTGTATTCTTCTTCATTTCTTTTGCTTAAGATTTGTGGAGATTCTTTACTGTTCTTTTATCACTTACGCATTATTGAACCTTTATTCATATCTGTAAACTACTTAGTGGATAAGGTTGACTCTTCCCTTCTGAGACCCCGCATAGTAGATCTTTCTCGTCTTAGATGATTTTTGAAACGAAAACTCAAATGAATGGAGAAAGTTAAGACAATTGTTGGACGTGGGTGCAGAAGTGTGGAGGTCTTTTTTCTATTACTAGTTGGTTTTAGATGTATGCTGGTCGAGTTTATGGGTTGAATTCAAGCCTAAGAAAATATAGGGCCCGTTTGGTTCCAACTCCGGAAACGGAAACGAAATGGGAACGAATTTAGTCAATATGTATAACCTTATTCATGATTTTTTATAGAATCGTTCCTTGTGGTTTAATGTAAAATGCATCTGCTTCCCCACATTTTGTTACCCTATAGGGTATCAAAAGTAATCAAACTCTACTCCAATTACTTCTCAGCACAAGGAATGATTCAAAAAACTTTCGTGAACAAGGGTATACGTATGAATTAGATTCGTTTTCATTCCGTTTTCGATTTCGGAATTAAAACAAAAGTGGCCCATAGTTTCTTACAAGGCTTCATTATATTATGTACTAGAAGAGATACCAATCACTTGTCAATGTGAAAACAGTAAGTGATTATTCATCACTTGCACTTTTTTTTGAAAAAAATCAAGTTTAGCATTAAACAAGAGACTAATACAGACAATTAGATAAAGATCAACGTGTAAAGCATAACACTTTGGGTGGAGATAATATAGATTAGTGAAGAAAAGGTACTTAAAGCTGTTATCCAAACCAACTTTGCAAAAGCAGTTAATAATTAATACTCATTGATCAACTTTAGCAAATTGAGAAAAATGGAATCAAACTTTGGTTATTATATGTTGACTAGCCAAGAGCAATTCATCAAAGCCTGTAAACCAAACTCACAAATCCTTACTCTATCTGCGCAAGTTCTTTTTCATGGCTGAGACTATACTTTTGGGGTTGGGTAAGTTTGTTCTGGGCCAGCTAGGCTCCGTTGTAATTGAGGAGGTGAAATCGTCCTTAGGAGCAGAAGACGAACTAGACAGGATCAAGAGCAATTTGAGCAGCATCCAAGCAGTGCTAAAAGATGCCGAGAAGCAACAGTCCACAAGCGAGTCCGTCAAGAACTGGCTCGGGAAGCTACAAGATGTCATGTATGACATCGATGATCTGCTCGATGACATTGCCACCGAGGTCACTATCCAGGATAGGAACAAAGGGAAGTATGATAAACAGGTCCGTAAATTCTTTTCCCGCTCCAACTTTCTTGTGCTTAGATGGCAATGGGCGAACCAGATCAAGTTTCTTTGCAAGAAACTTGACATGATTGCATCCGAAAGAAATAGTCTTGTTCTTTTGACCGAGTCTGTTGATTCATATTCCTCGGAATTATGGTCAAGAGAAACACATTCAAAGATTCACAACTCGGAATTAGTTCTTGGGAGGGATGAAGATAAGGAGGCCATCATCAACTCCATACTCAATTGTGGGGATTCTGAGGCCCTTTCTGTTTTGTCAATTGTGGGGTTTGGAGGGCTTGGCAAAACGACACTTGCACAATTGATATTTAATGACAGTAGGATTGGCGAAAACTTTGATCTAAAGTTGTGGGTATATGTATCGGACAAGTATAATTTGAAGACAATATGCAAGGAAGTCACAAGTGCAGCTATAGGGAAGGAAACAACCAATGAACAAGTGTCGTTGGAGCAATTGAGGATCAAGATCAAAGATGCTTTGGGAGATAAGAAGTATTTTCTTGTTTTAGATGATATGTGGAACGAAGACTCGAATGAATGGAGAAAGTTGAGAGAGTTGTTGGACGTGGGTGCCAAAGGAAGCATGGTGGTTGTGACCACGCGTGACTCCAAGGTGGCATCCATCGTTCAAAGTGCAAATAATGTGCATGCATTGAGTAAGCTTTCAAATAAAACATGCTTAGAGATATTCAATCGGCTAGCCTTCAAAGATTGTGGAAAGATCGAACCCATATTGTTGGATTTGGCAAACAAAATTGTTGCGAAGTCAAAGGGGCTTCCCTTGATTGTGACCACTCTTGGCAGACTACTATATGGAGAAACAGATGAGAAAGAGTGGTGTCGTGTTTTAGACAAGTTAGAACAAGGGCACGAAGATATCTTGAGTATATTAAAATTGAGTTATGATCGTCTCTCCTCCAATTGCAAATTGTGCTTTCGCGTTTCCTCTATCTATCGTAAAGGTGCTCAACTTTCTGGAGAACGTTTGCTACCCTTGTGGATGGCACTTGGGTTATTACCATCCGGTGAGCAAGGAGAAGCACTTGGAAGAAGGTGTCTGAAAGAGTTGTCATCAAAATCACTTTACAAATACAAACATTATGATTATCTACTTGATGATATACTAAGTATCATTCAAATGCATGATTTTGTGTATGATTTGTCCAAAGTTATGGTCGGGGAAGAGTTGGTCTTGATCGATGATAGCACCAAGGGGGTTTTTGAGAAGGTCCGATACATTAGGGTAGATCAAGATGAAGAGGTGCTAGAAAGACAGTGTCATGAAGGGCTACTCAATCAAGCAAAAAAAGCCCGGTTGTTGAAAATCGGTAGTACTAGAAAGACTTCCCTAAGCAAGACTATCGTTGAAAGCATCTGCTCACACTTAACGTGCCTACGAGCATTAGATCTTAGAAGTTGTCAATTTGATAAGCTACCGAGGACTATTGGCTATTTGAAGCACCTAAGATATCTGGACATGGCAGGAAACAAGAGAATAAAACGGCTACCCCACTCAATCTGTAATCTCGTCAACCTGCAGACTTTGATTCTTTACTGTTGCAACAACCTTGAAGAAATTCCAACAAATATAGGGAGATTGATAAACCTAGAAAATTTGTGGGTTACAACACTACAAAAGGTACTTCCAGAAAGTATTGGGCACATCAAAGGTCTTCGAATGTTAATGTTACAGGGGTGTCCGAGGCTTGCATTCCTACCTATGAGCACTAAACAACTCCAAAACCTTGACACATTAATAATTACCGGCTGCAAGGAGGTGGATTTGGCACATGGATCATGGTCACTTGAAGGTCTAAATAGCCTCCGGGTACTTTTAATCAATGATGTTCCGAAATTTCATAAGTTGTCAATAGGTGACAAGGATCTCCCTTTTACCTCTTTGCAATATCTTGGCCTCTACATTTGTAAAGGTTTGATCGATTTAACGGATTGGGTTAAGTACTTCACCTCTCTCAGAGTACTTTCGATTAGAAGTTGCCGCCAACTTAGAGGGTTTCCGCACACACTCCGTCTCCTCGACAACCTACAAAAGTTTATCATCTTTGATTGTCCAGCTTTAAGTGAAAGGTGTGCACCGGAGAAGGGTGATGATTGGAATCTCATCTCCAACCTTCCATTCATTGCAATTGATGGCAAGGTAATCAAGGATGATACCTAAAGCTTGTAAATCATATAAAATCATCTTGTTTTTTGTGTGAGATGCATCATGATCTAGTGTGTGCTTTCATTATTGCATGTTTGTGGAACTAAATAACATCTTAGTGTTGCCAATAATAGGCTATCTTTTTTCATATAACATTTTCTTCGTTTATCCTTGGTTGTTGCTGCTTGTAATTGAACAATTTGATATCAATTATGAACCTTTCAGTCTTGAATTATTGTCTTCTAATTTCTACATTTCGTATCTTACTAGTTGTGCATCGACTCAGAATAGCCTTGTGATAGTATTCTACATATACATTGGTATTTGTTATGTTTGCTTGAAATATCGGATTGTTGTATGCAAGTTATATTACACTTGATCTTACCATACTGATTGAACCTTAACCATGCATATGCTACCTATAAATACACATGTATTAGTAGGTAACTAAGGACTTGTTGGATAACATATAAGAGCACTTAACATACTAAGTGTACTTCTTGATGTGAGTCCAACATAACCTAAGATGTCCTAACTCGTTGTTGTGATCATTGGTATAATATGTGCCATATTGGTAACATCCTAAAACTTTGGGTTGTTATGCGTTATTTGCATGTAATATGCTATATCTTAGGTTTTATAATATGTGGGCCAATAATGAGCTCTTTGGGCTTGAGACGTTGGATTGTGCAGGTGGTCCACTCCGGATTAATTAAGTGATGTATGTGTTTATCACTTGCTCACTTAATTGTTTGTGCTAACCCTAAGTTTATATGCTCGCAACACTAGAGAGAGTTGCATTCATTCGACATTGTTCACACAATCTTATCCGGAAGAGAATGGAGGGAGAAGAGAAACAAAGAGAGTTTGAGCGAAAGAAGATTTTGATCTTATGTGATCCTCGACAAAGGCAAATTGTGAACATACGCTTCATTGGAATCTTTGTTTATTGTTCTTGCATCATCTTTCCTTTTATTTCTTTACTACTTTGTAGTCAGTGGCGGCCGCAGGATTTTAAAAGGGGTGGGTGGAAATTTATTTTCGATAAAAATATCTATAAAAATAAAATAGCGATAAAAACAAAGTTAATATGTTATCTACTTGCGAAGTTTTGACTATAAGTCTACCAAAAATAAATAGTGAATGCTACAAGTAAACCGTCAATCTGACAACAAAGGGGGTAAACTCATCTTGCGAGTTGACATATTCTGATAATACTGAATAATTCACTACTCGAATAATTCATGTTGTCAAAAAAGAAAATTATCTATCAAATGGAAAGGAGAAAAAAAAAACAGAATATTTCACGACAATAAACACAAAATGGGAAAATTTTTCCAAATTAGCTTCGGAGCAAAATTATTCCCCAAATACACGGGATTTTCGGGTTGGAGAACAAGTGTGGTCCTAGACCGCTTCTATTGAAAAAAGAATAGGGGTTACAAACTGCGCTTTAATATTCTAATTAAACAAAATACCAATTTTTTTTAAAAAAAAACTACGGATCTACGTCCGCTCCAAATCCGACGGTGGATACACAGCTGCACCTAAGAAAGTTCACAGAAGGATTATCCAGAAGGCCACAAGCGACATCTCGTCGGCGTTTGGCCAATTCCAACCACCGATGTCGGATTCCATGGTTTTCACAAAGCACGAAGACGAATTTCACGACGGAGAAGAAGTAGACGGCAAAGCCGAGGATTTCATCTACAGATCTAGACAGAAAAATCAATCAGATCTCTGGATATTTTGTATTAAAACAAGTAGACATTTCAATCAGATCTACAGATCTAGACATAAATATCATACCAGAGATTTTCAAGGACTAGGATGCCGTTTTCCTGGACGAAATGATACAAGCCGAAGAGCTCGCTCTCTCTTCCACAAACCCCACGCAGTTTCGCAAACCCCAAGCCACCAACAACCTCCTGCGCCGCTAGAGCACTTTGTCGTTCACCCTCCTAGCTTGGTTGTGGAAGCAAAGAAGACTGGCGGTGGCGAGGAGAGGCTTCAATCTCCAGCTAGGGCTTCCCGGTGGAAGCAAAGGCAGAAGGCGGCAAGGGAGAAGCTGCTACCTCCAGCAATAGAGAGCCTCCAGATCTAGACCTGAGAGAAGAGAGCAAGAGAGAAGCGGCTATTCCAATTTAGGGTTGAGGGGTAAAAATTAGAGGAGGGTATAGTTACTAAATCAATTTATGTAAAAAGCCTAGTTATTAGATTAAAATAAAAAAAATCCTAGTTACTAAAATTGCCCAATCTTTAATCAATTTGCACCGAACATCTTGTAACAATGCTAAACTTAAAACACTAATGATGTAAAGTATCCTAAAAAGGATTAGACCTACTCTTTCTCCGATTAACCAATGATATTTTACTCCCTTACTTTTTAAATTTATGTTAATTAACGAGACTTATCTTTTTTTATCAATTAACCAATAATTTTGTAAGGATATGAGTAGACCCGGTCTGGTTCAGTTAACAAAAAACGCAGTTGTAGTTATGCATATTTAGCCTCGAATTATTTCGTGCGTAAATTTGTGGGTATTATCCACGACTTTACTCACGAATACAGATTTTGTGGCTATGTATTACGTGGCTAAATTCCGTGGTTAATTGGCCACGAAAAGCGAATTCGGGGGTATATTCGTTGTTAATTACTCTCCAAAAAATTTTGACCCTAACAAGGAGGCCACTTTCAAGGCTAAATACCCACACAATGTTTCATGGTTAAATTTGTGGATATATACCATTGGGTATCAAGTGAGGCTAGATTCGAGGCTATTACCCACAAATTTACTTTGAGGTTAAGTCCGTGGGTGCATTAATTATATCATTCTTTGACACCAACCAACATTTATTATTCTTCTACTTTACCATTTGTTTAACTAATGTCAGACATATCCGATGCAACACTCCAAATTCTCGGAACTTGGGGAGCTACTAGTTAGGACCTCTTAATGGGTCCCGACCTTAGTTTGATAACAACTTTACTAGGATCTTACAACAAGGCACAAACGTATTTAAATCATTGGAAAACATTAAATCATACTATATGAATGATATGTATCAGCCTTACAAGACAACGATAATTATACACCGCATATGAAGAAACTGAATACGCCCCAGTCCCCATCTAAATGAGTACGTGGACCCGGCTGACCATCCCCTCCGGATCTCTCTACAACCTTCTTAACCTGCAAGACATCTACAAAGCGGTATAAAACCGTTAGCTAACATTCTAAGCATTAGAATAAAGGTAAAGGCACATAAACACGTAATGAAGACAACACATACAACATGCAAACACTCAAGTCCATTTATTATCTTTCATTAAGTTATCCATTACTAATTCAACTTCTTTTGTCACACGAGAATCTCCCAAAACTCGCATTTGCTTCCGTCTACCAACAAGAATAGATCAGTACTATCCGTTACCTGCAGGCTTGGGTTACAAGAGCGCCTCCTAGTCTCCTGTAGAACTAGACAAGTGGTCACCGCCCGGTTATCATACACTTGGGCCAATTATATAATATATATATATATAGGTCATCCTATTCCGATTTCGTTGTTTATCATAACTAACACACACCAACACTACACAACATGCTAATACAAAGAAGTCAACTAAGTAATTCCGTGGACTTACCCAAACCAAGTCAAGTCCCGTCAACCAAAGCACTCGATCCCGCTGAGTATAATATCGACTGCCTGATCATGACATAAAGCTCATGTCAGTATACTATCCGACCTCTCAACATCTAGGTCAACGATGGAAAACCGAGAAACCGCACTAAACCAACTCTTTTCTAAGAAAAAATAGTTTAACCCTTAGGATCCGGAAACTCTAAAGTTTCCCTAAGATTTCAATAACATCTACCAGAAACCCAAGACATGATGTCCTACTCTAAGACGAAGGGATTTACTGAGTTTGAAAGATGCCCGACTTTCAAACTCCTAATCAAAAACTGAGGTCCAACTTACATGTTACTCCTAAATCCCAAACATTCCGAGAATACATACTTACGTGCAAAGCCATGCATGCCCTTATAATACTAATCCACAAAGTCACACAAATTCCAAAGCGATCTCCAAGAACACAAAATTCTAAACCTAGCCAAAATCCCTTATTCACACAAACTATGCTTATACCTAACTTCGGGACATCACAAAACCGGATTAAACCAATGGATCACTCTCAACTTTTACCACATGCTACTATACATATCCATAAACAAGATATCTAAAATTCAAGTCCAACAAAGGTCAATAACCCATCCAAATCTATCTCACAAAACTGCATCACAAGCAGTTTTTCTCAACACTTATAATATTTCAGCACATCCTAAAAAATGCATGAGGAACTAAGTTTGGAGAACCATATCTCCTAAACTATGGCTCGGATTAAACCAACGGATCACTCTCAACTTTTACCACATGCTACTATACATATCCATAAACAAGATATCTAAAATTCAAGTCCAACAGAGGTCAATAACCCATCCAAATCTATCTCACAAAACTGCATCACAAGCAGTTTTTCTCAACACTTATAATATTTCAGCACATCCTAAAAACTGCATGAGGAACTAAGTTTGGAGAACCATATCTCCTAAACTATGGCTCGGAATAATCCAAATTTCAGTATATTATACTATACGATTCCAACTATAACATATCCGAAAATCAACAATAAAGGAAGAGTCTAATTTACCCAAATCTGGATCACAAAACTGTATCAACATGCAATTTTTCCGACACTTAGAAAATTCAGCAAACATTCAACAAAACTACACACAGTTTCAACTTTAAAAAATCATAACTCCTAAACCACTCGCTGAATTTCTCCCATATTTTTACATTTTCTAATATGCAATCTTAACAATGACATATCCAAAATTTAAGTCTAACCGAGGAATATAACCCAATCAAATTTGTACCACACAACTGCATCACAAGCAGCGTTCTCAATACCTAGACAAAATTCAGCACAATCTATAAACTACTCAAGGTCTCTACTTTGGGACAACATAACTCTTAAACTGTAACTCGGATTCCTATCAAATTTTAGTATGTATTACTAAGCAATATCAACCATAACATATTCGAAATTCAACAACAACCGACGAGTATAGCTTACCCAAATCTAGACCTAAAAATGGATGTCCGACACTGTAAGAGCCTTAGTCTTGAGGTGTTGAGAGAGTGCTGAGTAGTGCTAGATTTGGCCTGAACCGTCCCTGCGGCCACCATGATCCGTCCATGCGGTTTGTGGTGTGCTGCAGCCGGTTTTGTTGACCTTGACCCGTGTTTTTTGATGGCTTCCTATATAAGCTTCTTCCTTGCTTCGGGAGGAGGGTTTCTCATCTCTTCCAGCTCCATCTTCTCTCCCTTACGTTCTTCCTCTCTTATTCTCCTCCATTGAATCTTCTCTTGTTTTGCCTTGTTCTTGCAAGAGTTTTAATGAGAGTTTGATGCTTGGATGATGAGGATGATGGTGTATGATGTTGATGTGTCTTTGATGAGCCAGCCTTGAGGTTGTGGTGAGGACTCTTCCTCTATTAGGTTTCAGCTTGGTAAGATCTTCCTCCTCCTCTCCTTTCTTTCTTCCTATCTTCTTTTCCTTCTTCTTAGCTTAGGATTTCACAACTTGAGTCTTGTGATGAGCTTCCCAGTTCCTAGGCATATGCTGATGTATATATGTGTATGTATGTATGTATGTTTGGGTTGCTGGATGCTGAAGAAGTGAAGAGAGGCAAGTGAAAGATTGAAGAGAAGTCGAAGACGAGCCCTCTGTTGTCCAGCCACCTCAGGGCCGCCCCTGCGCCTGGTGTACCACCGCCCCTGCGTGTGGAGCTTCTGCCCCTGCGCCTCTCTACTCTCCAGCTTTGCTTTGCTCTTGTCACACAGGTGTGTCTTGCTTCCGGGCTTGCCTAAGGATGGCATTGTCCCTTCCTTTCCTAGTGTGAGTGTGTAGTATCATGCTAGGTATAGATGAGAGTGTGATGATGATGTTATGATGATGTTATGCCTTGTATGGCTTTGAGGTTTAGTAAGTTGTGAGGCTTAGGTTGATGATGATCCTATGGATCCTTTGGGTCTAGGTGTGACCGCTTTGATTGATAGGAGATTGATATATCTCTATGCCTTGTTATTAGGCAGTGTCCCTCTCATGATTGGAGGTTGATCGTGGTTAAGGTTATACGAGGTTGAGGTAAGTCCGTAGGACTTACTTAGCTACCATCCTTATATTGGGTGTTTGCATGAGTGGTGTGTGTGTTATATGCTTGATATGATGGCATGCGGCATTGATTATTACCGACCTATGTTTTATTGATAGCATCATTGCGTTGTAGTGATAACCTTTCCCTTTCATCCTGTAAGGAGTTTGGGAGGTTCTCTGACGTCAGGCCAGACCTAGTTTATGGGAAGGGCACAACACCACTCCCATTGGGTACACGGGTTGTGTGACCGATACCACTCTAGATGGCTAGCAGGCCCAGAGGCGAGGATGATACGGTCTTCGTGTCACATAGTTTCATATATCTATATATATACGATTTGAGTGGATGACCTTATATAAAGATAATAAACCGGGTAAATGTGTGGCAGCATGATGATGTGTTTATGTTTTATGTCCTATGTTTGTGCTTATGCATTACCTTATATATGTATGGTTAGCTAACGGTTTTATACCGTGTTGTAGAGCCTTTGCAGGATAGGCGAGCTGCAGAGTGATCCGGCAGGGTGACAAGCCGAGGACTCTCGTACATTAGGTGGTTATGGTTTTGGGGATGTTATATACCTTCTGCACGAGGATGATGTTTTATACCTCTTGTTTGAGGATTGTGTTTTATACTCGGCTATGATTTTGTATACCTTTTGATGTACAGTTTTATACCGTTTTGTGTATTTGTTTTATATCTGTCAGTGTCTTGTTGTAAGGTCCAGTGAACTTGTTGTCAGGCTAGAGTCAGGATCCACTGTGAGATCCTAGCCCAATGTGGCATCCCGAGTTCCGCGGATTCAGGGTGTTACAGACACAGCTTGAACCGAACCTGAACAGAACCCGACCCGACGAACCCGAATCCGACATGGACCTGAATTCGACATGGACCCGAAAATATTGAAAAACAGAAAATATCCGGAACCGACCTGCTTGAAATCGATCTAACCCGATATACTATATATTCCGAACGGGCGAACCCGAAAACAACCCGGACCGATAAAACCCGAGTAGAATAACCCGATCGATGGCTTGAAGTAGCACGACCTGAAATGACCCGTTAATCCAAAGTGACCCGATCCGAAATGACCCGTTAATCCGAAGTAACCCAATCCGAAATGACCCGTTAATCCGAAGTAACCCCACCCAAAATGATCCGACAACCCAAGGTAACTCGACCAAAAATTACCCGACTTATAATAAAAAAATTATTATAAATATTTGTTCATTATAAACATTTCATCTAGGTAGATATTTACATTCAATAATTGTTGAAGTTTTTAGACAAATTTATACTTAATTATTGATAATTAAGACTAATATAAAAATTGGTGAAAACTTTGTTTGACTGGACTTAGATTTTTTGGATCAAATATCATTAGCCCATTTAAAATGTAATTTTAACTTGGGCTTAATTATGAAGCGACCAAGAATATCAACTTGCAAAAGCAATTAATATTTGATACTCTTTAATCAACTTAAGCAATTATATATAATTAACCAAGAGACTAATACAAGCAATTGAGTCAAGCATAAGAATCTATACTCTTTAATCCTCTTTGGCAAATTATATATAACTATCTTAATAATTGATACTCTTTAATCAACTTTAATAAATTATATATAATTAACCAAGAGACTAATACAAACAATTGAGTCAACTCAGTCAAGCATAAGAATTTATACTCGTTAATCAACTTTAGCAAATTATATATAACTATCTTTAGCACCTTATATATAAATTTAGCACCGATTAATTAATAACTGATACTCTTCCCACTAAAAAAATAACTGATGCTCTTGTATCAAACTCTGCCTACTTATATGTTTACTATGACCAAGACCAACTCATAAAAGCCTGTTAGTAGAACACAAATATACCAAACTAACAAATCCTTACTCTATTGAAAGCTTTTGATTCATGGCTGAGACTATACTTTTCGGGTTGGGTAACTTTGTTCTGGGCCAGCTAGGCTCCGTTGTAATTCAAGAGGTGAAATTGTGCTTGGGAGCCAAAGAGGAACTCGATGGGATCAAGAGCAACTTGAGCAGCATCCAAGCAATCCTCAAAGATGCCGAGAAGGAACAGTTCACAAGCGAGTCCGTCAAGAACTGGCTCGGGAAGCTCCAAGATGTCATGTATGACATCGATGATTTGCTCGATGACATTGGCACCGAGGTCACAATCCGGGACAAGGACAAACGGAAGTTTCGTAAACAGGTCCGTAAATTCTTTTCCCGGAGCAACTTTCTCATGCTTAAATGGCAGTGGGCGAACCAGATCAAGTTTCTTTGCAAGAAACTTGATAGGATTGCATCCGAAAGAAATAGTCTTGTTCTTTCCACCGAGTCTGTTGATCCATCTTCCTCGGAATCAGGGTCAAGAGAAACACATTCAAAGATTCACAACTCGGAATTAGTTCTTGGGAGGGATGAAGATAAGGAGGCCATCATCAACTCCATACTCAATTGTGGGGATTCTGAAGCCCTTTCTGTTTTGCCAATTGTGGGGTTTGGAGGGCTTGGCAAAACGACACTTGCACAGTTGATATTTAATGACAGTAGGATTGGTAAAAACTTTGATCTAAAGTTGTGGGTATATGTATCAAACAAGTATAATTTGAAGACAGTATGCAAGGAAGTCATAAGTAGAGCCACCGGGAAGAAGGAAGCAATCATTGAACAAGTGTCGTTGGAGCAATTGAGGATCAAGATCAAAGAGGTTTTGGGAGATAAGAAGTATTTTCTTGTGTTAGATGATTTGTGGAACGAAGACTCGAATGAATGGAGAAAGTTGAGAGAGTTGTTGGACGTGGGTGCCAAAGGAAGCATGGTGGTTGTGACAACACGTGACTCCAAGGTGGCATCCATTGTTCAAAGCGTAGAGGATGCATACCGATTGGGTAAGCTTTCAAAGGAAACCTGCTTAGAGATTTTCAATCGGCTAGCCTTCAAAGATGGTGGAAAGATCGAACCCATGTTATTGGATTTGGCGAACAAGATTGTTGAGAAGTCAAGGGGGAATCCTTTGATTGTGACCACTCTTGGCAGACTACTATGTGGAATAAAAGATGAGAAGGAGTGGTGTCGTGTTGTAGGCAAGTTAGAACAAGGGCATGAAGATATCTTGAATATATTGAAATTGAGTTACGATCATCTCTCCTCTAACTGCAAACTCTGCTTTCGCGTTTCCTCTGTCTATCGTAAAGGTGCTAACCTTTTTGGGTTGAGATTGTTACTATTGTGGAAGGCACTTGGGTTTTTACCATCCGGTGAGGAAGGAGAAGCACTTGGAAGAAGGTGTCTGAAGGAGTTGTTTTCAAATTCACTTTACAAATACAAACATTATGACTATGTACTTGATGATACATTGAGTATCATTAAAATGCATGATTTTGTGTATGATTTGGCCAAAGCTATGGCCGGGGAAGAGTGGGTATCAATTGATGATAGCAACAAGGAGGTTTTTGAGAAGGTCCGATACATTAGGGTAGATCAAGATGAAGATGTGTTAGAAAGGCGGGGTTATGAAAGACTACTACTCAACCAAGCAAAGAAAGCTAGGTTTTTGAAAATTGGTAGTACTAGAAAGGCTTTCCTAAGCAACACCTTCCTTGAAAGCATCTTCTCACACTTAAAGTGCCTTCGAGCATTAGATCTTTTTCAATGTCAATTTGATAAGCTACCAAGGACTATTGGCTATTTGAAGCACCTAAGATATTTGGATATGAGAGAAAACTTGAGAATAAAACGGCTACCCAAATCAATTTGCAATCTTATCAACCTGCATACATTGATGCTTGGAGGTTGCAACAACCTTGAAGAGATTCCAACAGACATAGGGAGGTTGGAAAAGCTAGAATATTTATCGGTTACAACGCTACAAAAGGAGCTTCCAGAAAGTATTGGGCACATCAAAAGTCTTCGAACATTAGTTTTAACTGATTGTCTGCTGCTTGCATTCCTACCTATGCTCACTAAACAACTCCAAAACCTTGACACCTTAATAATACTAAACTGCAGGGAAGTGGATTTGGCAAATGGATCATGGTCACTAGAGGGTCTAAATAGCCTCCGGGTACTTTTAATCACAGGTGTTCCAAAATTTCAAAAGTTGTCAACGGGTTACAAGGATTTCACTTCTTTGCAATGTCTTAGCTTCAATAAATGTGAAGGTTTGATCGAATTAGCAGACTGGGTCAAATACTTCACCTCTCTCAGAGTACTTAAGATTGACAATTGTCCGCAACTTAAGGGGTTGCCGCACACACTCTACAACCTACAAAAGTTTGTGATCAATGATTGCCCAATTTTAAGGGAAAGGTGTGCACCGGAGAAGGGCGATGACTGGAGTCTCATCTCCAACATTCCATTCATTAGTATTGATGGAGAGGTAATCAAGGATGATGCCTAAAGTTTGTTGAGTGAGATGTATTTTGTCTTTCATGTTTTGGTGTGTGTTTTCTTATTGTATGTTTTGTTGAACCAATAATGATTGTCGATAATAACTTCTCATTTCATCCCAACTTTTTTTTTTTTTTTTTGCTTGTCATCGAAATAATGCGATACCAATAGTAAAGTTTTCAATTTTGAATTATTGTTTTGGTAATTCTTATAACTCTTATCTTTATAGTTGTCAATTTAATTTCAATTGTTGATTTGCAATTCATATTCATTGGTATTGTCTATACATTCAATACATCTGCGTAATTTTAGATAGGAGACCAAACTAATTCTCTAATGTCTTATATTTTATGATGCTATAATAAGTATTTTTACCTAAACTAAATCTCTAATTTCTTTAAATTTGACATCTAGATAAATTATCTATCTCAATTTTCACTAGACATGGGTTTCTTCTTCTTCTTCCTAATATTTTAGGTTTATACTCTCTCTAAAAAATAAGTGACGGTAAATTGTGTCGCACATCATCAACACCGGTAACATTAACATACATGACCGCACATTAATACCGACACAAATTTATGGGTCTTGTTTCCTATTACTTAAGGTGAAGTTCAAAAAATGTTAGGCTATAACTCTCGTCACTTTTAAAAAGAGAGAAAGCAAACTAGATTAGAGTACTATTTTATAGATTTGTAAAATTTGAACTTTAATTTAAATAATGTTTTAACATCACGATACAAAAATAATTTCTTGAAGTGTAAAATAGAGAATAAATGCATCTAAAACCTAAGAATTTGTAATGAAATCATAACATAATTATTAAAAGATTTAATGATGATAAAAACTGCATCTACAACTTATATAAAGAGTTGTGTATAATGTATGTTAACCATTACATTTAAAAAATTGAAATATTTAATATATATATATATATATATATATATAATTAAGAAATATTCATTATATTTAAGAAATATAAATTTCTTATAATACATCTGAAATTTGCCTAGAATAGAAAGAATTACTTCTCATTTGAACCAATCCCTAGCATTTATAGAAAAAAAATCTATAAAATAATATAATAAAAAATTATAAAAATAATATAATAACATATTTAATCGAATACTATAAGAAAACGTTTTACAATATAAGAATCCTTAGTCTCAAAAGAGGTAGTTCAGATTTTATAACACGATACTTGATGACCAAACATATGAATGTGCTCCATAATCAAAATATGTCACAACAAGTGACAAGTAGGAGATTATAAATAAAGATTTGACAGCGAAAAGCATGACACTCGACGAGGGCTTCTTCTTGGTTTTGTCACGTAATCTGGTTACATCTTGATCTCCGAAACATCCTAATGGCATAGTACCGGTAAATATGCGACTATGAGTTGCCGATGAAAATGGCAATGCCGATATCATCCACATGACAAAAACGGATGGTTTATTGTATAGTACAAGAGATATACTGGTAGAAACCATAGCCAAATCCTCAATCAATTTGAACTGATCATCCTGTAACATTGATCAATGTACAATCAGATTAGTACAAGAGATATAATGATCAATATACATCATTTGTGACTTATTGATTCAATCTTATTATCAGCATCATGGTTCAACAAGTATTTATTTATTTATAATAAATTACAAAAATCCACCCACAAATCTTTATCCATCAAAATATTTATAGTTTTTTCAGTTAGTTTTTCATATTTTGTCAAATTTTACTAAAAATCAACCCAAATATCCAAAAATCTTTGGTGTTACTCTTTGTTGTTGTTCTTGACTAATGTACTTGTCAAATTCCTTTAACGTCATTGACATAAAATTGAACCTGAATAACCAAAATTAAACTATAAATATAAAATTTCATAAACTTACGCTCATACAAAAATGAAAAATGGTTAAAAGTAATTTTCCAGGAAATTTACCTTAAACCAAAGATTCAATTCTATTTTCTTTCCAAGTACAAAACATAAGTGGTCCAGTAATTGAGTGTGCAAACGTTAGAAGCTAGTGGATTGCACTAATGCCAGCCTTGCTGCCAGCCTTGCTGCCTTGCAAACATATTCACTTAAAATTTGACCTTTTGGTATTGTCGGCAGCATAATGCAACCGTGACCACATATAGAAAGATATTAAGGATATTGCATCATTGCATTTCCCTTGCATACTTCATTCATGGCTGAGACTATTCTTTTGGGATTGGGTAAGTTTGTTCTGGGCCAGCTCGGCTCCGTTGTAATTGAGGAGGTGAAATCGTCCTTAGGAGCGGAAGACGAGCTAGACAGGATCAAGAGCAACTTGAGCAGCATCCAAGCAGTCCTCAAAGATGCCGAGAAGCAACAATCCACAAGCGAGTCCGTCAAGAACTGGCTCGGGAAGCTACAAGATGTCATGTATGACATCGATGATCTGCTCGATGACATTGCCACCGAGGTCACGATCCAGGATAGGAACAAAGGGAAGTATCATAAACAGGTCCATAAATTCTTTTCCCGCACCAACTTTCTCGTGCTTCGATGGCAATGGGCGAACCAGATCAAGTTTCTTTGCAAGAAACTTGACAGGATTGCATCCGAAAGAAATAGTCTTGTTCTTTTGACCGAGTCTGTTGATTCATATTCCTCGGAATTATGGTCAAGAGAAACACATTCAAAGATTCATAACTCGGAATTAGTTCTTGGAAGGGATCAAGATAAGGAGGCCATCATCAACTCCATACTCAATTGTGGGGATTCTGAGGCCCTTTCTGTTTTGCCAATTGTGGGGTTTGGAGGGCTTGGCAAAACGACACTTGCACAGTTGATATTTAATGAAAGTAGGATTGGCGAAAACTTTGATCTAAAATTGTGGGTATATGTATCGGACAAGTATAACTTGAAGACAGTATGCAAGGAAGTCATAAGTAGAGCCACCGGAAAGAAGGAAAAAATCAAAGAACAAGTGTCCTTGGAGCAATTAAGGATCAAGATCAAAGAGGCTTTGGGAGATAAGAAGTATTTTCTTGTGTTAGATGATATGTGGAATGAAGACTCGAATGAATGGAGAAAGTTGAGAGAGTTGTTGGACGTGGGTGCCAAAGGAAGCATGGTGGTTGTGACCACACGTGACTCCAAGGTGGCATCCATTGTTCAAAGCGTAGAGGATGCGTACCGATTGGGTAAGCTTTCAAATGAAACATGCTTAGAGATTTTACATCGTCTAGCCTTCAAAGATGGTGGAAAGATCGAACCCAAGTTGTTGGATTTGGCAAACAAAATTGTTGAGAAGTCAAGGGGGCTTCCTTTAATTGTGACCACACTTGGCAGGCTACTATGTGGACAAACAGATGAGAAGGAGTGGTGTCGTGTTGTAGAAAAGTTAGAACAAGGGCATGAAGATATCTTGAATATATTGAAATTGAGTTACGATCATCTCTCCTCTAATTGCAAACTCTGCTTTCGCGTTTCCTCTGTCTATCCTAAAGGTACTCAACTTTATGGGATAGGTTTGTTTTCGTTGTGGAAGGCACTTGGGTTTTTACCATTCGGTGAGGAAGGAGAAGCACTTGGAAGAAGGTGTCTGAAGGAGTTGTTTTCAAAATCACTTTACAAATATGAAGATCACTCCCTTCTATTCGATGATGTGTTTAATAGCATTGAGATGCATGATTTTGTGTATGATTTGGCCAAAGTTATGGCAGGGGAAGAATTGACAGTAATCGATGATAGCACCAAAGAAATATTTGAGAAGGTCCGATACATTAGAGTAGATCAGGATGAAGACGTGTTAGAAAGGCAGTGCCATGAAGGGCTACTCAACCAAGCAAAGAAAGCTCGATTTTTAGGAATCTGTAGTACCGGAAAGACTTCCTTAAGCAAGACCTTTCTTGAAAACATCTTCTCACGCTTACCCTGCCTACGAGCATTACATCTTACTGGCCGTCAATTTAAAAACCTACCGAGGTCTATTGGCTATTTGAAGCACCTAAGATATCTGGACATGGAAGGCAACATGAGAATAAAACGGCTACCCAATTCAATTTGCAATCTCATCAACCTGCAGACTTTGATTCTTGACGGTTGCAACAACCTTGAAGAGATTCCAACAGACATAGGGAGATTGGAAAACCTAGAAAGTTTGTGCCTTACAACGCTACAAAGGGAACTTCCAGAAAGTATTGGGCACATCAAAGGTCTCCGAATGTTAACGTTACGGGGGTGTCCGAGGCTTGCATTCCTACCTATGAGCACTAAACAACTCCAAAACCTTGAATCCTTATTCATAATAAATTGCAAGGAGGTGGATTTGGCATGTGAATCATGTTCACTAGATCTAAATAACATTCGTATCCTTTTAATCGAAGGTGTTCCGAAATTCAAAAAGTTGTCAATGGGTGACAAGGAGGTGGATTTCACCTCTTTGCAATGTCTTTTTCTCGGTGGATGTGAAGGTTTGATCGAATTAGCAGATCGGGTTAAATGCTTCACCTCTCTCAGAGTACTTAAGATTGACAGTTGTCCGCAACTGAGGGAGTTGCCGCACACACTCCACAACCTACAAAAGTTTATCATCGATGATTGTCCAATTTTAAGTGAAAGATGTGCACCGGAGAAGGGCGATGATTGGCATCTCATTTCCAACATTCCATACATTAGAATTGATCAAAAGGTAATCAAGGATGATACCTAAAGTTTGTTACTCGTGTAAAATCATATTCTTTATATTGCGTGAGATGTATTGTCTTTTCATGTTTTGGTATGTGTTTTCTTATTGTACGTTGAACCTATGTCATGTTTTGGTATGTGTTTTCTTATTTTACGTTGAACCTATGTCAATAATACCCTCTCATTTCAACCCAACATTTATTTGCTTGTCATCGAACGATGAGATATGATGGTAAAGTTTTCAATTTCAAATTGTTGATTTTATAATTCTTATCTTAATAGCTGCGAATTTGATTTGCAATTCATATTCATCAATAAGTATTTTTTACCCAACATTTAGTTTGCAATTCATATTCATCAATAGTCTATATATTGAATAGATTTGCTTAATTTTAGATGGGAGACCAAACTAATTCTCTAATTTCTTTATATTTTATAATTTTTTTAATTTTATAATAAGTATTTTTTACCCGTACTAAATCTCTAATTTCTGTAAATTTAATTTGACATCTAAATAAATTAGCTATATCAAACAAGGTCTATTCTTCTTTTTTACCTTTGTCCAATATTTTATGCTTATATTCTTTCTAAAAAAAGATATGTGACGGTAACTTGATGTGACGGTAACTTGTGTCATACATCAACACCGACAATATTGACATATATGACGGAACATCAATACCGATGTAAATTTATGGGTCTTGTTCCCCTAGAATAACTCGAGGTGAAGTTCAAAAAACGTTAGGCTTGAACTGAGGGTATTATCGGGTCTTGTTCACCTAGAATTATTTGTTTATAGATTTGTAAATTTGAACTTTAACTTAAATAATGATTTAATATCACACTACAAAAATAATTTCTTGAACAGTAACTAGTGTAAAATACTTCATCCGTTCATAAATAATTGTCGCTTTAGCATTATATTTTTGTTAAAAAATAATTATCATTTTAGCTATTTTATCCTTCAATTTACATATTTACCCTTCTAATCATTAGTATTTTGTTAGTTGTGATTTGCAATAAAATAAAAAGTAAAGGAATGATTATGGGTAAAATGATATATCTCATAGTCTTCTTAATAAGTTTTCAAAATGTTAAAACGACAATTATTTATGAACGGAGGGAATTAAGAAATAAATGCATCTAAAACCTAAGAATTTGTAATGAAATCATAACATAATTATAAAAATTAACGATGATAAAAATTGCATCTACAGCTTATATAGAAGAGTTGTGTATAATATATATCAACCATTATAATTATAAAATTAAAATATGAAGAAAAAAAAACATATAATTAAAAAATATTCATTATAATTATGGAATATCAATTTCTATAATACATCCAAAACTTAAGAAATATACATTATAATTATGAACCAATGCCTAACATTTATTAAAAAAATTCTAAAAATAATATAATAATATATTTAATCTAATACTATATGAAAACGTTTTACAATATAAGAATCCTTAGTCTCAAAAGATGCAGTTCAGATTATATAACATGATACTTAATGACCAAAATATATCAATGTGCTCCATAATCAAAATATGTAGCAACAAAGTGACAAGTAGGAGTTTAGAAATAAAGATTTGACAGTGAAAAGCATGACACTCAACGAGGGCTTCTTCTTGGATTTGTCACGTAATCTGGTAACATCTTGATCTATGAAACATACAAATGGCATAGTACCACCGGAAAATATGCGACGATGAGTTGCCGATGAAAATGACAATGCCGATATCATCCACATGACAAAAACGGATGGTTTATTGTATAGTACAAGAGATATACTGGTAGAAACCACAGCCAAATCCTCAATCAATTTGAACTGATCATCCTGTAACATTGATCAATGTAATATCAGATTAGTACAAGGCTGGTGTTGTTTATAATGATACACATCATTTGTGACTTATTGATTCAATCTTATTATCAGCATCATGGTTCAACAAGTATTTCAAATGTCAGAAACATTGGTCTGAGTTTTTACCAAAACACATGAAAAAACAACGGGTAAAATGACTAATTGGGTCTTTTACCACTATTACTCTATTAAGGGCCCGTTTGGTTCCAACTCCGGAAACGGAAACAGAATAGAAACGAATTTAATCCATATGTATATCCTTATTCATGATATTTTATGGAATCAAACAATAGGTTAATGCAAAATGCCTTGCTTCCCCACATTTTGTTTCCCTACAGGGTATCAAAAGTAATTAATCTCTGCTCCAATTCCTTCAAACCACAAGGAATGATTTCACAAACTTTCATGAACAATGATATAATGAACTAGATTTGTTTCCGTTCCATTTGAGTAAAAACCAAACGGGCCCTAAGAGTACCCATAGCATAAACTCATTTAGTAAATATACCCTAATCTAACCCAATTCTTTCAAAAACAAGTAACTTAAAATGTAAAGTAGTTGCTTAGAAAAGATGAAGATACCTTGTTAATAGAGTCGACCTGTGCAGTCAGAAGAGCCACAGTAGCAATCCTTGACCTTGATGTTGCCACTCTTATCCAAAACTTGATCAATTGTGTAATTGTAATGATAAGTCAGTTCTTGCAAAGGAGGAATATTCTCAGCAGCAAAAAACATGATATGAGGTATTCTTCTGTCATCATGATCATAAAGCACATTCTGAGCATACAGATTGGGTGAGCAACTGTGATTAATAAACCTCCCTACATTACCATATTGTGCAGCATCAATTGTAAATCCCACATCGACAACTTCATTAGAACTCGACGACACATCAGGCATCAGACCCGAAAGTCCTTCCCAGAGAGAATGATCATTATAGTTTTGTCCAATATCAAACAGATATTCATCATTCCCTGTCCTTTGTTCGGCTTCTTTGTCCTCGAGAAGCTCCCCCATATACTCACAAATGAAGCTGCCTGAAGGGATCGAATACAAAGATCTAACGCCCCATCCCCTGTGTTCAGTTTTAAAGATCTCGAGCTGGAATCTTACACCGTTTTGGCTGACCCTGTTATGACAAGAAGGAGGACATTTGCAAGTAGGACCACACTCGAATACAAGGGTCTTATCTTCAACAATTGCCCCATCAAAATTATACGGGATCTCACCTCCGTTCTTGACAACACAAGGACATCGGCTGGAATCTGAGCAACCGTTTTTGCAACTACATCCTTGAGGAGATAAAGGTTTGCACCAATCAGGGTACATCATCTGCTTTATATATGTAAATGGAGGAGGTTTCTCATCATCTATGGTATTGATAGCACAAATTGGAAACCTTTCCTTCCCTTCTGATATATCATCTACACAAATACACTCCCTGTGTTTAAATTTCTTCGACTTCTTCACTTCTTTCCAAGCAAGCTCGGGTTGATCAGGAAGTCTCTTTAGCTCAAACTTGTAAACTTTTTTACCAGATTGCCCCAAGTCTTGCCAATATCTCTCGACTGTATAGAGCCCATCATAAGTGTATGTTGTGGTCACCTTAGGTTTTCCGTCAGAAACCTCAGAAGTCTTTGTTTCTTTGACTCCTCGAATAACCCTCACGACATTCCTGTCATCTATGCTGTTCTTCAGGGCCAGATTTCCTCGCTCGAGCTTTTGATCTTCAGGCTCTTTATCCCCGCCAGTCAAATTTCCTCCTTGACCCGAAAATATCAGCACATCAGTGTTATCCACATCATTGTCATAACCTCCAGAAGCTACAATACTTGTAGCAATAATTCTCTTATTATCTAACTTCACAAAATCTATACCAGCTTGTGACTGACGGTGAAGACCGATCATCATAAGTTCAACACGGTAGTGGAATTCATCACCAACTTCAACGCCTGAAACTGGCCCAATGATTTGTTTTCCTGTATTTATATATTTGCCTTTGTTCTTGAGAATCTTTGCAGCTTGTAGATCAAATCTCTTCACAGTTCTCTGCTCCTTTGGCTTGGTTTCCTGTTCTTGCAAAAGCTTTCTAAGAACAGCTTGAAACAATCGCAGTGTCTCCCTAACCTTACTACGAATGCCTCTAACACTCGAACTTGGAGCACCAAACGGAAGAATACTCACATCAGTATTCCTATTGCGTTTCGGTTGATTGGCGTTCTCTGGAGAGTCTTCTTCATCCCATACAACCATTTCACCTCCAACAACACCAGGTTCCTGCACAGAAGGCCCCGCCTTATTCATTCTTTCTTCTTTCTGTTGTTCAGCTTCCTCCATTGCTTCCTTAAATACCGGCTTCGATTTCTGTGGCTTGGCAACAACGCATTTTTTCCGCCTCTTACCTTTTCCACCAACCGTGGATGATTTTGCCTTAACTGAGGACGGTGTAGCATTAACTGAGGACGGTGTAGCATCAAGTGAGGATGGTGCAGCTCTAACTGCTCCACGTCCCTGCTGCCATGGACAATTAACTGCAGCCATCAGAGCCTGCACAATCACGAGGCCATCTTTAGGATACGAAGGCACCACATTTTCTGCCTGCAAAGGGGTATCGCTGTCAGGATAAACAGTTGTCCTCTTCCTTTCACCTTTCTCTTTTCTGTAAACAATTACGTCCTTCCTATCTTTGCCTTTCAACTGTTCATCTTTTACGCCTTGACTGCTCAGCAACTCATCCATTTTATGTTGCTCCTTAGGAGACTCCGGGGACTGCACTTCCGGTAACTGGATATTAGTTTCTCCTAAATCATCTTTATCAGAACCAGCCATCTCAGTATCAAGGACAACATCATCATCAACACGATTTGCTATTTCTTTCATATCAGTCTCAACATCAGTTGTAGTATTCTCAGCACCAAAGACAACATCAGCTGTAGTGTTCTCAGCACCAAGGACAACATCAGCTGTAGTATTCTCAGCACCAAGGACCACATCCGCATCAACACGATCTGCTATTTCTTTCATATCAGTCTTAACATCAGCTGTAGTATTCTCAGCACAAAGGACAACATCATTATCAACACGATCTACTATTTCTCTCATATCAACTGTAGTATTCTCACCACCAAGGACAACATCATCATCAACACAATCTGCTATTTCTTTCATATCAGTCTTAACATCAGCTGTAGTATTTTCAGACCCCATTGTTTCTTCAACCGTTTGTCGGTCATTCACAGGTGCATCCACTGGCAAGCAATTGCTATTTAAAGGCAGACTAGTCCCACAACCAACAGGGAAAGTTCTTACGGCAGATACTCGTCTTCGAGGTGGGTAATTCCTCGCTTTCCAGACAAATATGGAAGGGATTGGATAGTGTGGGGGTGAGTTGCCTTCAACGACCATCTTTTCCTCTGTCACGGAACTATTGCCGATCAGTTTAGTTTCAAGCCCCTTGGTACTATTTGAGACACCAGCAGGTGTTTCATGTTTTATTTCCAACGGATCCTCTGGCGGTACTTGTGTTTCATGCAAAGATTCTTTAGTAACATGCTCCGTATGCACTTGCAAAGCTTCTGACATACTGCAGGATTTCGTTGTTATTTCTACAGGCATACAGTCAGATTCCAAGTTCTTTGGCAAGTCCAACAGTCCATTACTAGCATGTTCATCCTTCGTTAATTTAACATCCCCATCCTTAAGGACATATGCTGTCGTCTCTTGACGATTTATAGAGGCGTGATTTTCAGAAGATTCACCAACAAGATGTTCACTGTTCTCTTTCTTGGTGTCAATATTACTTTCATCAAGAGCAGGTTGGTCTGTATCCTTACCATTTTCGCTACAAGACACTGCTTCAATGCGATCAACATCAACTCTTGGAGCATTTGGTCCACAACCCGGAGGAAAATCACGAACTGCAGACACTCTAGGCCGCTTATACTTTGGCGGATCAGTGACCACTGAGCATCCCCCATTTTCCAAAACCGGACTTTCAGAAATCATAGGTGCCATTTCATCTACATATACAAGGTAACCCACATAAAAAAAAACTAATGCTGTGTTTATGAAAACTGTAACAACAAAACATTGCTAACCATTCAAAATAATATACTGCCTTAAACTCAAGTTCATTTCACTTAGCACATAGCCGTGTATCGCTTGTGCAGTAACCTAAAATTGGATACAAAATAGATATTCTACCAAAGCCCACAAACTTAAAATTAATTAGATATGAACCCTATTCAATGAATATACTAAGGGCATATATTTGGTTTGTGCTGCTTGATACCAAAACTCATTCCAACACCTCAAACGGTCTAAATCAACCCAGTCCTATAAATTTAACTTTTTTACCAGCAACAAAGAAGGACAATTCCTGAGCCAGAAAAACTGATACCTCATTAACAATGTTTCAGAATCTGTCAAAAGGAACACCGAGAATCAAAGGCCAAGAGACATTCATCGAACAAAATTAATAAAACTGCAAAATTGGTTCATAAATTGTGTGCGTGTGAGAGAAATTTCAATTCAAATTCTATTGGGACGCACAAACTGCAAAGCTAATAAGAGAATGAACGTTCGAAAACTAGATTAGCTCGCGGGTCGCTACGATTACAAATCAACCCAACACAGAATGAGATGAAATTAAAGCGTGAAAAGGGTTTGTGTACCTGAGATCCAGAAGCGTCTGTGGACGGACTAAAAGAAGAAAAGGAACTCGAGGAAACCCTTTTGAATTGAACGAGGATGCGAGTGGGAACCGGGGAAGAGAGTAGAGTATCTTGAGTTTGTTCCTCCTTGGTTTGTCTGTGAAGTACATCAATTTGAGGACATAAAAAAGAGAGATGTTTGATTGTGTCACCTTGGAAAATTTAGGTTATATTTGGCAATGAAAATATAATTCGGATAGATTCGTGAATGTGTCACCTATAAAAAATTGGAGGAAGCGTGCTATGCGCCTATACCTAATATTTTAACGAAAGTTATAAAGGCACACACAAAAACGTGTAATCGTGACGGTTACACATTGCGAATATGTGAATTAAACCTCACGGGTTTTCGATTACGGGTTCAGAAATCGTGATGTTTCGGAACCTTACAAATACGGATTCACAATTAGTAGCCGTCACAAGTTTTCAATGCTGAAAAAACGAAACCAAAGAACGAAGGGAGACGAAGGCTAATTTCAAATCCTCCCGTTACAAAACCACAAATACTCGAAAGCAAAAGAGATTAAGGCGATGACGAAAGATGACCCTTCCAAAAGCAAAAACACACTCCGACCGAGGTAATGAAACGATTACGAGTTTTTTGTATTTTAAGTCGGAATCGGAAATGAAACGATTTTGTTTAGGTTAGTTTGAAATGAGTTTGTTTAGATTAGATTTGAATAGATTAGGTTAGATTAGGTCGGAATTGGTTCGGAAAAATTGGAAGAAAACTCGAACGAACGCCATTAGAGACGTTCCTTCGAGAACATGAACAGTGGCAACCACGGTCACTGGTTCCGAACCGTGGTGCCACTAAAATGCCTTATTCCGGTAAAGCGAATTAAATTTAATTAAATTTACTTTAATTTAATTTAATTAAAGTAAATAAATTAAATATATATTGAATGTAATTATATTAACTTAATAAATATAATGTTAATTATTAGTTAATTATAATAAATTTATGTTAATTAAATCTTTAGTAATTATATTAGTGCTTGTTTGGTTGGGTGTAAAAAAACTAAGTAATAAACTGAACTAGTATATTACCCGTACTTTGTGCGGGTTCAGTTTTAATAAATATTTAATAATTAGTAATTTATATGTATATTTTTGTAAAATAAAAATCCAAAAAATGAAATTATAATCAATATTATAATTTTTAATTCTCTTTTAAGTATTTATCTCTTCTAATTAATTATATTTTTAAATTGATTTGTTAAGATATGCTTGTTGGTAAAGAAAATTTGTAAAAGTTTAAAAACTATTTTTATAAAAAAATTTATTTAAATATTTTTAAAAGAATTTAGATATCAATTTTCAATTTATATTAACATTTAGAAATCACTTTTTAAAATAATTTTTTAGGCTTCGAGAAAACTAGCGTTGACACGTGGCAATAGATGCTTGGTGTTGTTCAAGTAAGGCACATTATGGGATAGTTTATAAATTATAATAGAATAGTTCATAAACTATAATAGAATAGTTCAAAGTGTAAATTTTATAAAGGAGTGAAAGTAATAGTTCAAAATTTATTATGGGGTTATAGTTCATGAATTATAATAGAATAATTCATGAATTATATTAAAAAGTAATAGTTCATGGATTATATGGAAATAGTTCAAAGTTTATAGGAGAATAGTGCATAAGTTATAACATGGTAGTTCAAACAAATTTTCATTCGTTTTCGGAAAAAAAATAAAATAAAATAAATAAAAATAAATAAATAAAAATCGGGACACGTGTCGTCCGTACGGTCGGCCGTACCGCATTAATTGAACCGTACCTGAACATTATCCTCTGCTTTAATAGATATAAGATAAGTATAATTATTTAAAACCAATTAAATGTATAAAATTAATTATATTATTTTTAATTAAGTAGGAATGAATAGTATATTAAATTTAATTAAGTAACGCCTCTACTTCTATAGAGTATAGATATTAGCGGGGATGGAGAGATAGTGGCGTCATACGACCTCCGTTCGTAGAGATAGATCTCACAAGTCGACGAGATAGTACTACGTCTCAGGTTGTAGCTCCGGCGTTAGGACCATCATTTCAATCATCTCTGCCACTAGGACCGTCTTCATTGGTGCCATCTTCAGTTATTTGTTTGGATGTGTTACAAAACCCATTGTACACTACTGAGTCCGAGGAGGAGAACTTGATTCACACTTCTACTAGATAGTCAGAGCTGTCAATTGATGATGTGGCTCTTGTTATGCAGCCTGCTGATATCCTAGACGAGGAGTCTGTCGAGATCTCAACTGAAGAGTATGCATATATCATTGTTGACGAACATGTACAAGATCCTTTTATTCCGGCAGATCGATGTCGCATTATTGTAGACCTGGGGACACCCTTGATCGACGATGTTTTGACATGTTATGTTGTTCACCGTGTTCGCGGTGTTTGGATGGGCGAGGTATAATTGGATCATACTTGTAACAAATTATCTTACGGTATATGTTTTTTCATGCTACTAGATAAGATGTTTTGGATTGGTTAATTCACACTATACATGACAGGAAGTAGGATTTAGTCGAGCATATTCAAAATATATGTTTATCCTGCTACGGTCTACTATCTTTAGTATTCTTACGTACAAAAAAAAACTATCTTTAGTCTTCTAGGAATGCCTTAATGTTTGACCAAAAGTTTGATAGTATTCTAGGAATGCTTTAATGTTTGACCAAAAGTTTGATAGATATCCTCTTTGTGTTGTGTGTGGAGAGACTCAGTCATCTCATCCTCGAGTCTGTAGAGAAGGGTAATGGAAGCCCATCACGCTTTCTAGAGGGGGTCCGCCACTCTCCCATTTATTCTTTGCCGACGACATCACCCTCTTTGCGGAAGCTTCGCTGGCTCAAATCCGGGTCATCATGAGGTGTATTGGTATCTTTTGTGATGCCTCTGGACAGAGAGTGAGTATCCAAAAGTCAAAAATATTTGTCTCCCCTAACGTCTCGAGAGAGCTTTGTGATAGTATTGAGAGGCTTAGTGGAGTTAAGGTTAAGAAAAACCTTGGAAACTATCTTGGCGTGCCTCTATTACAAGGAAGAGTATCCAAGACGATGTTCTCTAGCTTGCTGGATCGGATCAATCATAAGTTAAATGGTTGGAGATGCAAATCCCTCAGTTTTGTGGGACGGGTTACCCTCACAAAAACTGTCCTTACCTCCCTCCCCATTTACTTCATGTCCACCCTCTTACTTCCGGCGAATGTTTGCGATGAGATAAATAAAATTTGCAGGAATTTTGTTTGGGGTCATCAGGATGGTCGTCGAAAGATGCATACGGTTAAATGGGAAGATATTTGCCTACCGAAAGATAAAGGGGGACTCGGTATTCGCGGTATGCCCGAAGCGAACTTGGCCATGCTTGGAAAATTGGCGTGGCATTTTTTGAAGAGCACTGATAGTCAATGGATCAATGTCCTGGAACATAAATATCTCAACAGAAGCAGAAGGGTTCGTACAGCTGACTCTTTGATCCAAAAGGGTATCGACAAAGGTATTAACCAGGTTATCTCACAAGGTTCTAAATGGGTTCTTGGGGATGGTAAGAGCATAAGGTTCTGGACAGATCTCTGGATTGGAGATACTCATCTGGAAAACATTGTCACTCAACCGATCAGCCCTTCTGATCTCAATAGACCGGTGATAAGCTTTTGGAAGGATGAAGATACCTGGGACTGGCAGACTATTGAGAACCTTCTCCCGAGCTCGGCACTGCAGCAGATGGCTGCTATCAGACCCGTCGTGGGGGACCCCAGCCTTTCCTCCCTCCTTCCACCATTGTTGGCTAACGATGAGATCGGTTGGAAGCTTGCTCAGGATGGTGATTACTCTATATCGTCTACGTACAAGCTAATCACAGGCGCAGTAGACTGTCAAACCAGTGAAGGATCTATCTACAAACGGGTGTGGAAGCTCAGAGTCCAAGAGAGAGTGAAGGTTTTTATATGGAAACTTATGAAGGGAGCAGTGCTATGTAACGAAGAACGGAAGAGACGCCACATAAGCCTGACAGAAGAGTGCACCAGCTGCAGACACGCCAAGGAGTCCCTTATTCACTTGTTTAGAGATTGCCACCGTACACTGTCGATGTGGAGAATATTGCATGCTGAATCGTTCGTGGAAGATTTCTTCACTCTGTAGTTCCCCGCCTGGTTGAGAGGTAACATTTCTTCTACCGTTCATTTTAAAGATGACTATTTGTGGAGTGAGCTTTTTGCAGTTGGTATTTGGTGGACGTGGAAGTGGAGAAACGATGCTACTTTCAACAACAATGTTTTCAACGGCAACAGGGTTCGAGCTATTCAAGGCTTATCCCAAGAATATATCCAGGCATGGAGTAAGAGGAGTGGGAACACAACACGAGGCCAACTAAGCTTGATCAAGGTTGCTTGGAGCCCACCACCGGATGGTTCATGGTTGTGTGAAGGTCAACACGGATGGAGCTAAGAGTAAAGACGGTTTCGCTAGCGCAGCGGGGGTTGTTAGGAACGTAGCGGGGGAGTGGGTTAGTGGATTTGGGGTGAACCTTGGGATTTGTACCGTCTCCATGGCTGAGCTATGGGGGATGGCACACGGTCTTAAGATCGCTTGGGAGTTGGGATACCGAACAGTAATCTTTGAAACGGATTCATTGTTGGTCATCAAACTTATTAAGAACGCCATTGCCCCTCACCACCCCCTCGCAAGTCTGGTACGTATGTTCCATGACTATATGAAAAGAGACTGGAATATCCAGTTTCGGCATGTCTTCCGTGAGGCGAATAGAGTTGCGGACTTTCTTGCTAGTTTTGCTTTAAACATTCCTATTGGTTTGATTGTATTGTCTCACCCGCCGGAGGGTGTAGTGGATCTTTTACTTGATGATGTAAGGGGTCGTGCTATCCCCCGTATGATGACTACTTAGTCTTCTTTCCAATTAATAAAAGCGCGTCTAGATGCGCCGGAGACCACCGACTCTCCTTTCCACCAAAAAAAAGAAAGATTGAACCATGCATATAGTTTGTTGCACGAGGCATTCCCTGTTGGAGCTAGAGAGATGATTGTATTTTAGTAGTAAGTTTTTACCAGAGGTGTATTATGATCCATACTTTAATGTATTTTTTATTTTTATGTGTACCGGACTTGATTTTAGTCTACTGATGGTTTTCCCAAAGGTGGATTGTTCACTATCTTGAGGTTTGGGCACTTTTTTGGCCCGTGAGGGTCTATGTCTGCCAATGGCTTTACCGAAATTGGTCGGGCTAATAACTTGTGCCGCTTTTGGATGTGCTTTCAGTTTCATCACTTTTAGAATAATAAGTTTGTCTAGAGAATTTGTTCGCTCCAAACAGTGTGTGCAAGCTTTAAATTTATAACCCTAGATGTAAGCTTAAAACAAGGATGCGAACCCGCAGTGTACGGGTCAATCGTAGTAAAAAGCAAGAAATTCCAAGGGTCGATCACAGGGATAGTGAAACAAAGCAAGTATAGGTTTGTCAATGCCACTACTAACCGCAAAAGCGATTAAAACAATCAAAGATGATAAAAAGTTAATTAAGGAAATATGCAATTCCAGGGATTAAAGCATCTAGTTGTGGTTCCAACTCAAGATCTAAAGATAAGCGGACAAAGCTGAGATTTTGCATAGGGAAGGTGTTACTAAAGTGGAATAGATCACCGGGTAAGTCTCACTACTCACTAATCCCAAACCGTAACTCCTATTACCGAGTAAGTCTCAAGGAATTAAGGAAAAGAACTATAACCTCAAACCAACACTCCAACTAAGGGAATAGAATCAACCTTTACCGGGTAAGTCTCAGGTTAACTCATAAAGATGGGATGAAAGCACACTCAAACCCCAATAAAGGATAGACCTTTATTACCTACACTTATGATCTTAGGTAAACAATCAAAGGAATCACCGGGTAAGTCTCATCCTAGGCTTGCATTGAACCAGGAAAGGTATAATAAGAATAGGATTTAGCAAACTCTAACACTTAACTCTCAGTTTCGGATCAGATAAGTCACCTCGGTCAGAAGAATTCCACCCCAGCCGAGATGTTCATCGACTGAGCGAGATGCTTTAGGGTTAAGGATAAAGACTCGAACTTTCAGGGTCCTACTGTGATTAAGACTATTCTATCATTGTTTTTCCCACAACCTTTAGCCAATCACCCTAGAATCACACAAGGAAATTAGCCACTCATCATCATGAAAGCAATAATCAAATATAAGGGAAGAAAGATAATAATTGAACAAGAAAACCTTAAGAGAAAGGTTTCAATAACTGAATCAATTATCAATCAACAAGCGTTCCTTGGATCAAAATCCAATAATACAAACAACAATGAAGGGAATCTAAGGGAATCTTACAAAACCCTTCACAAAGCTATAAAGGCTATAAATTGTATTCCTTCAATCTTCCTTCAAAAAAGGTTCTTCAAATCTCCCAGCAGTAGTGTGTTAAAACGGCTGTAAGCCGGGTATGCGGGATGTCTAAGCACCATCGGATTTGTGGAAAATCCAACCCTTTTTATAGGAAAATTACCCTCCAAAGATAAGATATCTTAGAAAGATCTTTTCCCATAAAAATAGGTAAAGTATATGGGCTAACTTATCTTCTTCCTTCCAGGAATCCAGCCTAAAAATATAAGATCCTCTTTCCAAAAATAAAATATCTCAGCCAAGAATAAAATATCCTTGCCGCGTCCAAGGTGTTCGCCTCGGTCGAGTCAGCTCCTCTGGATCACCTCGGTCGAGGTGACTCTGTAGTCAACCGAGGTGAATCATAACTGAATGTGAAATCTCTCAAATCTGGTCCAAAGTGAATCTCTAATCCAATTCCATGATTCCTGGATTCTTCCTTAAGCTCCTGAATGTAGATCTAATGACTCCTTAGCTCCTTTTGCTCCTTTTTGATGCAAAACGTGCCATTTTACCTACGATTACAACGAAACTTGGTGTAGACCTCGATTCCCGCAAAGGTAGATGAAATGACAATATAATCACGTAATATATACTCAAACATGCAGATTATTGAAGATAAAACGTCTAAACAGGTCCCAAAATATTGACAATAATTCATGCTATCAAAATACCCCATACTTAGCTCTTGCTTGTCCCCAAGCAAGTTCCGAATATAAAATACAAGATAGAGTGAATTATTAGTCATGAAGATCAATGAAAAAGTCTTTCAAAACACTTTAATGGTGTGCTACAATCATAGATCACTCTAAGAGAATACTTCATGGAAATCAAAATCAAAATATGCTTAAAACATTTTATAAATATAAGAAAGTTGTTCATCTTTGCATAAAATCATAGAATGCATAATAAATCATAATTATCGAGATTAATCATGTATAATCCAGTTTAAACCACTAAGTCAATCAACAAGCTCGAGGTCTCAAGGGCTTCCCAAAAGAAAGGTCAAGAAACGTGTAGGGTAGGGATGTATAGAAGGTAATGTGGTGCTAGAATCCGGGAAAAGGATATCACTTCACTTTCACTTGACTTTCAATATCATCCACCAATAAGCTTTGCTTATTTCACACTTTTCCTTTTTTTACTTTACTTTTTGGGATGCATGGGCAGAGGTGCACAATAACCGAAGCCTAGGAAATCAGCAATCATCAATTTCTTGAGATGCATCAACACCCGGCTATGTGAATGATGCCGAGTTACTCATCATCATGATTGACTTTCCCAAACCTATTTATTACTTTCCAACACTTTCACTTCCAGCCAACTTCTCAACTTTTCTTTCACCTGCTTTTCACTTGCTTGCTTCCAAATTCCCGGACAGGTAAAGGGAGGCAAATATGTATATGAGGGGCTAAGCATGATCAAGAAGAAGAAGAAGAGAAAAGAATGAATTGCCTTGGTCTTTCCATGAAGAAAGTGAGAGAACTCATAATGTGGTGTCAACCTTCAAATTCAACATAATTTTGATAAAGACAAAGTATTAAACATGCCAAAAATTTCGAACAAAGCATTTAGCAACTTAAACATATCATAAAACCTTTCAAACCTATAAAGATTTCAAAACCAGTTAGCAAACAAAATCTTCACTAAGGTCATATCCAGAGAAGAAGCACGAAAATCGTTTCGAAAACTGTTCCAGTTAAGCCACCTCGGTCGAGATGTTCTAAGTCAACCGAGGTACTGCACCTCGTTTGGTCGGAATCACTTCGGTCGAGGTCATTAAATTTTTTTTTTTTCAAACCAGTTTTTGACGTTTTTCTCAACCAAATAACCTGTATGTATCCATGTAATCTCAGATAAACACATAGAGCATAATAAGATCATAAATATCCATCAAAGTAGCATACAATCATTCATAGTCAAATAACATATCCGCATACCCCATACTTGGGACACATTGTCCCAATGGGTCAAATAAGTCTAGAAAATAGAGTACTCACCGGACATAAGCTGAAGTGCTTGAAGTCCGACCCTCTACTCTTTCTTTGTAATTTGGAAACAAGAATCGTCGAAATCGATCGAAGAACGGGAAAGCGAGGCGAAACTGTGCCGCGGTCGAGAAGGTGAGAGAGGGAAGAGAGAGAATTTGATCCCCCTTTTATACCCTTTTATGAAACTGATGTCACCTCGGTCGAGATGGTCCCGACTGGACTGAGGTGATACGGACCGAGGTGAGTTGTCAGAAGCCCTAATCGCCTCGGTTGTTCAGAAATTATCTCGGTCGAGGTGCTGTAACAACAACCGAGATGTACCTCAGTTAAACTCCGTCTTCTCAAATTCTCGAACTTCTGTCCTTCCAGTGCTGCTCCTGAGTTGTAATCCTTCCCTTGGAAGTACCTGGTTTCTGTCTAGGACGCCAAAAACAAAACAAAGCAAAGCAAAAGCAAACTATCTAAAACTAGACTAGAAAAAGAAAAAGAAAGCAATACATTGGGTTGCCTCCCAAGAAGCGCTTTGTTTAAGGTCGCTAGCTGGACCCTTCCCCACAGAATTACTCAATGTACCTCGAATATCCTGGAGTGCTCATCACATCCATCATAAAACTCTCCCAAAAAGGTTCCGGTTTCTAATTTCACCGGTAAATGGTAGGATCTCCTACGTACAAGCTTGTATGGTTTGGTTCTCATCAGAATCCTACCGGTCTTCCTCTTTTTCCATGGGACATAACTCAGTCTTTTATCCCATCCTTTCCTTGATCGAGAAAACAACTTCTCGAGAATTCTAGTAGCTTCCCCATCTTCAGCTTGGGGATAGTACAAGGTCTTTGTCATGTGAATGACCCCATACTTGAACAAATAACACTTCGTTGTCTTAGCGTTGAAGCGCTTGTTAACTTCACTCCTTATCATCCAAGGAGCATCTTCTTCCAATAACTTCAAGGGAAGTTTCATCTTGATCTTAGGAGGTTCTTTCGGAAGAGACCTCCAACTCTTCGGTGCATCCCTGAAGAAATCTAGAATTTTAGTAGGAATTTCAAAGGGAGTAAGAGAAGGCACCTTATAAAGTTCTCCAAAGCTTGGGACAAGTTTCATGTTAAGTTGATAATCCACACATGAAATCTTTCCCAACTCAGCTGATCTTTCTTCCACCTTGGCCACAGTCTCAGTAGTTTGGCCAAATTTCTCTACATCTTCCACTTCCAGCTCTACAGATTCTTCTTCCATCTCGGCCGATCTCTCTTCCACCTCGGCCGATCTCTCTTTCACCTCGGCCGAAGTCTCAAGAGATGGATCGAGATCTTCCACATCTTCCTCTTCCTCAAAAGCTTCAGAAGAAACTTCTGGTTCGATTGGAGGAATGCTTGAAACTTGCAGCACTTCCTCATGCTCCTCTTTCGGCTCAGCATAGGATAGGGTGCTTTCTTTGAGCTCCTCCAACTTCTTCATTATCTTCTCCAATTTTGATTCAAGTGAATCTTGAAGAGGTTGCTCACAAATCTTTCTAGGGATATTCAGCTCATCCCATATAGCAAGTTCCTCCTTAATGGCCTCTTCTCTTTTTCTTTCATTGTTGAACCAATAGAAGGAGTATTTCTCCTCCAAGTATTCATAATGGTCCGCCCTAACACTTTGTCTTGCTATCCAGGCTGGATCAAATGTAGTCATCAGATATCCTGAAAACTACAAAACTCATAGAAAGAGTGGTTAATTAGCAACAAGGGCAATAGCCCCGAAAGACAACCGAAACCAGCTCGGTCTAGACCAAGTCCCTGGCAACGGCGCCAAAAACTTGTTCGCTCCAAACGGTGTGTGCAAGCTTTAAATTTATAACCCTAGATGTAAGCTTAAAACAAGGATGCGAACCCGCAGTGTACGGGTCAATCGTAGTAAAAAGCAAGAAATTTCAGGGGTCGATCACAGGGACTTAGTGAAACAAAGCAGGTATAGGTTTGTCAATGCCACTACTAACCACAAAAGCGATTAAAACAATCAAAGATGATAAAAAGTCAATTAAGGAAATATGCAATTTCAGGGATTAAAGCATCTAGTTGTGGTTCCAACTCAAGATCTAAAGATAAGCGGACAAAGCTGAGATTTTGCATAGGGAAGGTGTTACTAAAGTGGAATAGATCACCGGGTAAGTCTCACTACTCACTAATCCCAAACCGTAACTCCTATTACCGGGTAAGTCTCAAGGAATTAAGGAAAAGAACTATAACCTCAAACCAACACTCCAACTAAGGGAATAGAATCAACCTTTACCGGGTAAGTCTCAGGTTAACTCACAAAGATGGGATAAAAGCACACTCAAACCCCAATAAAGGATAGACCTTTATTACCTACACTTATGATCTTAGGTAAACAAACAAAGGAATCACCGGGTAAGTCTCATCCTAGGCTTGCATTGAACCAGGAAAGGTATAATAAGAATAGGATTTAGCAAACTCTAACACTTAACTCTCAATTTCGGATCAAATAAGTCACCTCGGTCAGAAGAATTTCACCCCGGCCGAGATGTTCATCGACTGAGCGAGATGCTTTAGGGTTAAGGATAAAGACTCGAACTTTCAGGGTCCTACTGTGATTAAGACTATTCTATCATTGTTTTTCCCACAACCTTCAGTCAATCACCCTAGAATCACACAAGGAAATTAGTCACTCATCATCATGAAAGCAATAATCAAATATAAGGGAAAAAAGAGAATAATTGAACAAGAAAACCTTAAGATAAAGGTTTCAATAATTGAATCAATTATCAATCAACAAGCGTTCCTTGAATCAAAATCCAATAAGACAAACAACAATGAAGGGAATCTAAGGGAATCTTACAAAACCCTTCACAAAGCTATAAAAGCTATAAACTTTCTTCCTTCAAAAAAGGTTCTTCAAATCTCCCAGCAGTAGTGTGGTAAAACGGTTGTAAGCCGGGTATGCGGGATGTCTAAGCACCATCGGATTTGTGGAAAATCCAACCCTTTTTATAGAAAAATTAACCTTCAAAGATAAGATATCTTAGAAAGATCTTTTCCCATAAAAATAGGTAAAATATATGGGCTAACTTATCTTCTTCCTTCTAGGAATCCAGCCTAAAAATATAAGATCCTCTTTCCAAAAATAAAAGATCTCAGCCAAGAATAAAATATCCTTGCCGCGTCCAAGGTGTTCGCCTCGGTCGAGTCAGCTCCTCTGGATCACCTCGGTCGAGGTGACTCTGTAGTCAACCGAGGTGAATCATAACCTATGATGCACGGACACGGATACGGGAAACGGACACGGCGAGAAACGGAGAAGCGACAATCCTCAAAAGTATAGGAAACGGGGACACAACGAGTAAAATAATTAATATATTATTTTAAAGATATTGAAATATAGAATTACTATATCATAATGACATACATATATATGAAAAAAAATCAATGATATATGAGTTGATAAAAATATTAACATGATGGTAAAATAATCGAAACAAAAGTTTAGAAACAAACATTTTCAGTCTTACAAAATATAGAAATAAACATATTTAGTTTTATAATCTGAAATTGTAACGACCCGAGTTTTAAGTAACCCAAGACGTCACTAGGCTAAGGACCACACAGTGGGTCCCATCAGTTAGCCTGACAACAACTTCACAAATAGGACCTTGCAACAAGAAGCACGAAAAAATAATGAAAACATTCAACCTGTCATTTAGAAAACATTTACATAACAATCGTGCATGCAGTTAGTATGTATATCCCAAAACGACACTTTAAAACATGACACCTGAACAGGTGTCTTAAAACTTCAGCCTGAAATCAACATGTGTACACAATTGCACACAACCAACAAAAGACTCGCTTGCAAGCGATTAGTTTCAAAAGTAGTTCAACCAACCCTTGGGTTAACACTGCCTCGGCTGTCCACTTCCTGCAGCTGACATCCCTGAAGCGTTCCTATGATCAGCATTACCTAAAAAGATTCGGTTTAAAACCGTTAGCTACTGATCATAATCTATCCACGAGAGATTATATCATCACATCACAACACAACAAATATATTCAAATACCATATACCGTGCTCATGAGATGATATCATGCTTTTATGAATGATGCACGTGAATGCAGTATGAAATTTACAATTTGCGATCCCGGACCCATTAATCCGGAACCATTTCTTATACGGTTCTGGCTTTGGTGTGAGCTCACCATTGCACAGATTAGGTTAATTCAGACATTTGCTCTTAGGTCGTAGCCAGACTGATCAAGTCTACGGGCCAGGCTTTCTCGTGGTGGGTTATGGTCTTAACCCCTAACCACATGCAACATTTTGCCATTCATGTTAATGCAAACATTTACCATTTCATTAGGTGTGCGACCCAAGCCTGAAGTCCATCAGACTCGGTGTCATTCTTATACAAACGCAAGTGATCCGGGCTTGGCCGAGCTCCGGTATTCACTGCAATAGCTAGCGACCTGGCTAATGGTTAGCTCAGAGTCTTAACAATTTACATACTATTGACCTTTACAGGTCATCATCATATCGCATGCCTCAAAAGGCTTATCATCTCATACATTATCATGCTTTTAACAAGCTTATCATGTCATTCAATAGCACGCCTCAATAGGCTAACACATGTTCATTTAACCATTTCTCATAATTATGACATGATAATAATCACAACAACATTAAGCATGCTTTACACATCATAACGTCATTTGCATCATAAACACATCAAGCATGCTTCACACATAACACATCTCAATGCATATCAACATTCACATTTCAGCACAACAAGGCATTTCAAAACAACAACACATATCAACACAGTGAGATATAAATCTCTCAGGCACGGGTTTCTGCAGATCGAAGCTAAGTAAGTCCGAAGACTTACCTGGATACGCTCACTGAGCAACTAAGCTATAGTTAGTCTACCGTCTTCAACACCACCTGTCGAGAATATCATATTCCTCGTATTAAACTTCTTGCTTCAAACATCAATTAAATTCATTCCTTTGAATTTAATTAGCTTATAGCGTTTTCTAGATTCCTAATTTAATTAATTAATCTTTAATTAATTAATTAAATTTCACCAGAATAACGTTTTGCCCGCAGGCAGTTTCTGAACCCAACTGTCATCAAATCTCATCAAACAAATATCCCATAATTACCATAATAAAGTAACGAGCATAATGGAATTTCCAGTTATCCATTTTGACAAGCCTAAGGTCAATTTAGGCCAAATCGCAATACTGAAAACGAATAAATTCATAACTTATTCGTTATTAACCCGATTGACGATCCGAAAGAAGATTCGGAATCACAACGACGCAGGCTACGCTCGGACACCATCAGATTCACCGGAATCTGAGCGACGGGACCGGCCATATAAGGGGAGGCTCGACCTGACCTTAACTTCCACGGAAACGTAGAAACTCGGTACCAAAATGAAGAGGACGAAGAGAGGAATCCGAAAACTCAAACGGAATTGAAATCGGATTACAAACGAAGAGTAGATCTGAATTTGAAGTTGAGAGAAATCAGAGCTTTTACGAGGAAACGTGAAAGGAAATGAATTAATAAATGAATTTCCGCTATTTATAGCGAAGACGATAATTATCGTTTAGCAAAGTCGATAATTATCCATTTATCGATCCGAAGGCGGTTTGAGCCCCTTCTCCAAACTTCTCGAAATTGGAATAATAAATCTGACATTTTGTGTGGATAATTATTCCGCAACTTTCTCGGAAAACGCGTATTCCTAAGCCGTCTTTCTTAGCCGCTAAGAAACGAAATAGCGGCTCTTTTGGCCATTTTGCCTTTCCATGTTATTTCATATCTAGAACATACCCAATGTCCTGATCATTCCTCTCAACTGCAATTTTATTAATTGAAGCTCCCAAATGCTCCAAATAATACCAGAGGGTAAAAATTATTTCCCGGAGGAAAAAGTGAAAATTTCCCCATAAGTCCAAATTTACACCAAAATCATAATGGTGGAATTTATACTCGTCATCTATACACTATTCGCGATTTATGGGTCAATTAATATTGATGATTAATTTAATCACCCTTAAACGTCCTTTATTAGGATTCGAAAATCCTAGCTTTTACAGAAATAATCATACTTAGTATCAAAATTGAAGAATGAATCGTTCATTTGCAAATCAACAATAACTGAACAACATGATCAACAAAGGAAAATAATAATAAATATTTGTGAATTATAAAAAGTGAAAGAATTAGAATAACATAGTCAACATTCAACAAATAAAAATTACAAAATAAATTAATAATCAAAGATTCAAAATTAATTTATAAAATCATAAGAAAAATGGAGAGAAGAGTCGGCCGGCGGAACAACATTTCAACATTAGAGCCGGAGTCTCCGATCGGTGTCCTACTTCCGACAATCACAATCTCGCAGGTGGTCATGTGGAGTTAGGTTTGGTCGGAAAAAATGGGAAAAAAGAGAAAATATTACGGTATATAAGTTTTTATTTCGTTGATCATGTCTTGACCGGACACAATCTGCGTCATCACCGTGTCCTAGACGTGCCCTACCTTGGAAACGTGTCTTGACCGTGTCCGGTCATATTTGACCGTGTCCGAGCCGTGTCCAGTTGTGTCCCCGTTTCCGATACGGTCGGACACGGGACACGCCGCCTTTTAGAAATGTCCGCGCATCATAGATCATAACTGAATGTGAAATCTCTCAAATCTGGTCCAAAGTGAATCTCTAATCCAATTCCATGATTCCTGGATTCTTCCTTAAGCTCCTGAATGTAGCTCCAACGACTCCTTTTGCTCCTTTTTGATGCAAAACGTGTCATTTTACCTACGATTACAACGAAACTTGGTGTAAACCTCGATTCCCGCAAAGGTAGATGAAATGACAATATAATCACGTAATATATACTCAAACATGCAGATTATTGAAGATAAAACGTCTAAACAGGTCCCAAAATATAGACAATAATTCATGCTATCAGAATTGCATGCCCCTCAAGATGTTATCCGACTCCAAGTTAGGTCTCCATTTCTTTAAGGAAGTCCATATCACCGGTATTATTGACCAATTGACCCACCTAGAAATTTTGACCACCGGCCCTCATTTATCTTATCCCAAATTTCATATTTTCGGCCATAAATTATTTTAGGATTAACTGCATCTAAAATATTGATCAAACTATCTGTTTTCCATTTATTTAACCCAAAAAAAAAAACCAAACTTTTCCTATACTCCCTCCCACGGTCCCACCTTCCAACCATTCAAAAAAAAACTTATTATACCAATATTCTGTTCAAAGATTCGTGCAATTGCTCTGCTGCAAGTCTGTTGTGGGTCTCAGGTTCACAAACCCTTTCTTAACTTTGCAATTCATACATGACGCTGAAATTCGGATAAAATTTCTCTACACAGACTATTAAGGTTTAAACCCTTCAATCTGATTGTGTTTCTTGTTCTAGGTAAATAAGTTGTTTGGATCGCCAATTGACACACTCACATACACACATTTCTTAACAAATTGCAGTTTCTTTGCATAATTTTGTTTGATGATTGGCTTTATCTATTCGATTCATGGTCTCCATATCCGGATTGTGAAGTATTGTTGCTGATAGAATGTACCTTCCCCCCTTCTTACTTTCCCAAATTTTCTAGGGTTAGGGCTCTTTAGACTGTTTCTGATATGGGGTTGGAATGAGCATGGATATGAATAGGAAATCCATTACAGAAAAGTGTATGAACTTAATTTCTTTTTTGTGATCTCCATGTCCAGATTCTGAAGCATTGTTGATAAAAGAAAGTTCCTTTTTTTCCCCAATTTTGCTTTCCCAAGTTTTCTAGGGTTAGGGCTCGTGAGACTGTTTCAGATATAGGTTGGAATGAGTATGG